>OY728145.1:1361313204-1362563204 GCA_963277665.1 Viscum album | reverse complement strand
TGTATATGGAATAGAATATTGCCTCTTCAGTCTAGGATCTTTACTAGTTGTTGTTCATAAGAGATATCATTCACTAATTGTAATACTAATTATTTAAGTACATATGAGGGATTTAGTATGTAGATCATCAAAGAGAATGTAGGGAATCCATCATGTACATGAGATAGGTTTGGTGGAAGGGATAGTAATTATTTAATATCATTGATGCAATATATAATCTAAAAAATGAGAATATATCTAGGTCTTATAATCTATTTTTACACTACCCATGTGACTTTATTCCATAGAGATGCGTGGAGAAACTAATTTTCAACAAAAAAGTATAAATAGGTATAATTGAGAGTTATCACCATGACACCAACATCAACATTGAACAACTCTCTTATGTTACTGAGTAGTTCTAACCATATATACCACTTATTTGACTAGTTGTGTCCTTTGAAATTATATTCAGTAACATAATTCAGAAACATAGATGTTCTAAATATTATATAGTAGAGAGATTCATATGGGTCCATGTGAATGCAAGGTGGAATCTGTTTTGATATTATATCTTCTGAAATATAAGATGTTGGCCCCATCTTCCCTTGAAGCCTATAAACAAATATCTTAATATATCCAAAAGTGTATCGATTTCCTGCTCATATATTCCACCAGTTTGGGGATGGTAGTTCATACAAATGATCAACTCAACAGTTAGATAATACCAAAGAATTTTCCAAAACATTGATGTTAACGATAGATCTTTTTTATATGAAATAAATTATGGTTCTCCATTCACCATCATCATTTACCTAATGTATATATAGGAATTCTGATCATGTGGGATGTCCTCAAGATTGACAACGAATTTATTAGAATTTGTAATATGGTTCAACAAAACCCATATAACATTTTTCCCATTTGATGTCTTTTTATTACTTGTGAAAAAAGCTATAGTGATGTTTTCACATTTCCATATATGTATAAGAAATGGTTGCATCATCCAATTGTAATTCCTCAAATCATTATTCTCCTCCTAAAACATAAGAAACAATGATGTATAATCTAAAATATCCTTCTTCTTATCCCCCCAATAGTGTTCTCAAATATCTCTAAACATTATCTTCCTCCCTGGGTGGTTGGAGAAAATCAAGGTATGAGCATCACTTATTTTCTTAATCTTTATTAATATCTCTAATGAAATTAAAATTAATTTCACAAATTTCACAACACCTACATAATCATTTTTAAACTTAGATGATTTTCCCTTTCATAGATAATCAAAATTCGTATGTATCTTGAAATAATATATTTACGAATTATTATTCTTCTAAAATTTTAATTTCTATGTAATCATTTAAGAAGAGTATGACGATTTTCTTTCTTCATGATCCCAATATCAATGATTCTTATGTGAAATATATTCATATAATAATAAAACATCATCATAGATTAGGTTATATTATCTTTTCTACATGGGGTATATTCCACATTATCTTCCTTCTATGAATTGTAGTGGATTGAGCAATTATATTCATTTGACATATAAGAACATTTTCAAAAGTTCATGTTCATCACATTATATGTGAATTTTTATTTCAAGTAATTGTTGTTTGTATATATATATTACATCTATCCATGGATATAATCACTCAAAATATTCATCATGATGATTACTATGAATAACATAAAATCATTTATTAGATATTTTATCTCATGTTCCATTCACAATCATAAGGTTTGTGATATCATTTTATTATTTTCTGTTAGTATGAAATCTAATAGATTATTTAAAAAATTACATTAAATAAAAACATCATCCCCTATTGGGGTTGATGTGAGTATATGTGTAATTTTTGGCATATTATTTTTCACTATAAATATATCTTTACATTCATCTATCCATACACTATTCCCCACCTTATATGAAATTTTTAAATATTCTTTGAAAATTATTAATAGTACTCATCAAGTTTGAGGTTCTTAAGGATCTCAATTATTGAAGATAATTTTTTTTATTCCTCAATATACTTTATCATTTAAGGGTCCACATATTTCCCCTTACATGTGATGACATTCCCCAATAATGGTAATTATTCTATCCAAAACTCACATTTACTTTACACTTCATATATATTCTCCTTCCTCAAATTTTTAAACTCAATACTAAAATTCCATTAGTGTTCCCCATTAATTTTTGAGAATATAAAAATATCATATATAAAAACAAGATCAAATTTATCAAGGTAATATATAATTTCTCAATTAATTATTTCTATGGAGACCACTATATCAATTGGGATTCAAAATTTCATGACTATGAAATTTTTGTGCCCGTAACTTATATAAATGGATGTCTTGGGAGTATCCTCTTTCCTCCCCATTAACAGGTGGTATCCCAATCAACGGTTCAAATTAGGGAACTGTGCACCTCTGCATAATGAATCAAATAGGTAATAAATTCATGGTAGGATATACGAATTCTTTATCATGTTCATTTTGACTTCATGATAATAAAAACATTCATTAATCAACCCATCAATATTCATAAAAAATAGAGGGGGGGGGGAATAAGGTGAATTATTTGGGTGTATGAAAACCATGTCAGTATTTTATTGAAATTGATTATTTTTTTCA
This sequence comes from Viscum album, assembly GCA_963277665.1. Classification (NCBI taxonomy): domain Eukaryota; kingdom Viridiplantae; phylum Streptophyta; class Magnoliopsida; order Santalales; family Viscaceae; genus Viscum; species Viscum album. Next base: position 1,362,560,585 of record OY728145.1, on the reverse strand, counting down.
TAAAATTAAATTAAGGACATTCAATAAAGTGCATCAGATATTACAAGAGATATATATATGTGTTCAATTGTGGAATCAACCTCTTTATTAAAAAAATTACAAGGATATTATTTGAGAAGTTTTTATATGTTAATCATTACTCTGACCATGTATTTAGAAGTGGTCTTCTCCTTTGTCTAATTCATTTGAGAATGATATGAATTCTTATAAGTTAGTAGTATTAATTATTAAGGAGAAATTACTAATGATTGTCCACAATACTCAATAAAAATATGTATAATTTATGGGTAATTTAGGGTATATAATAGTTATTTATTTCTCCATGTAGCTGATGTGGTACATATATAAATATATCCATTTCGTTCCTATAATAGCATCAAATTCAACAATAAGGATTATGAAATGGTTTTTAAAGAGATTCATCACACAAAAATTTACTATGATAGGTTTATTTATGTGGGATGAAATAATTACAAAATTATTAGTTTTCATTGGTAACATAACATCAATGATTTGTTGTAGGATTTTAATAGACCCATTAAACATTTATATTAATGATCATATAAAAAATCATTTAGGAAATTTGATGTTCATGATTTGACAAGGAGACCACCTTTAAGTATTTTATTCTTTTTCAATGCATTTATTATACCCAAAATAAACTTATGGATGAGAATAATGTATTTAATAAAAATATAAAAGTAAAACTATAAAAATAAAATAAATAACTCATAAATGAAATGTTTATATTAACTTATGAGTCTCTTGGATTCAATATAGGTATACATTGTCTATATAAAATTATATTATATAACATTAAAATTTATTCTTATATGTCATAGTGCTCTATAAACAACTTCTGACTTTAAGAAATCATATCAATAATGGTGTCCATCATTATGTGTAGTCTTAACACCACTAATAATACTCTTGGTGGTGGTTTAGTAAATACACACAAATCCCCTTTTAGGGTTATTATATCACGTCACATATATGACACTAATTCATCTAAATTATAGTATCTAAATAGGGATATAACTGATATTATTATACATTATTTCTATTTTAACAAAATTTTAGGATGTTCTCCACTAATGTTTCTTGTCTCTTAGACTTCTCTCAAGAGTTTTGAATAAGGTTATATAATTATAATCTTAATAAATTACTAAAAATTACTTTATTAAAGACTATTAAAACCCAATACTTAATGATACTAAATTCCATGATTTAAAAAATAAATTCTTAATAATAAATTCTATGTATCTAGAGGTCTAGTGTCTGTGCAAGAATAGGTTTAAAAATTCATCATATTAAAAATAAAAACATCATAATTATTTTAATAATATACATATACCTGCTAATATCTAATGGTTTTATATAATATAATATGATAAACCTATAAAAATATATACAAAAAATGGAGATCTAGAAATACATTAATGGAATAAACATGAAAAAAATTATAACATGGGATTCAAGAGGAAAATCATGATATTAAAAAGGCAATTAACCTAATAATAAAACCATTTTAAAAGGAAATTAAATCAAAATATCATATATTCATGGAAGATTTGGAAACATAATAAGAATAATATATTTTTATTTCTTAATAATATCATCACAATGTGAATAAATGTTCATGCTGAATTGGATTCACTTTTAATTATCAAAATCATTTTCAGTAATGGACTGTGTTGGATTAGGTTTTACTTGAAATCCCATATATAAAATCCGATGAGATGTAAATCATTAACTAATTAAATATAATGATTTTAAATTATCATACTATCCTTATCATAATGAAAATAGAAATTATGTGTGCCACATAATGAACATAAACCTTACCTAGATCATAATCATGATTAAACTGATGGGAATAAATTGGGATTAATAATTAAAAATCATGGTAGCATCAAATGATAAATCCAATTGATTTCCAAGATATAGATGAGTAAAATAATTTTGTATTTTATATTTGAAAATACATATAGGTCGTTAACAAGGGGTACTAAAATATAATATTGATGAGGAATTTTGGGGAACAAAATTTAAAATGATGCACTAGGGAGATACTTTTCAAAATATAGCGTGATATTATTAATGAAGAAAAAATAATATCTATATCCATTAAAGAATAATTTATCCAATAGGTATTTTATAATATAATGAAGTTTTTCTAAAGCAATCCCTAGATTAAAAACATTTTGGGGTGGCGAATCTTAATAGGAAATAATAAATAAGAATGTTCCCTTAAATTGAGTTTTCATAAAAGTGTGAATTTTTTATGGAACATAAAATATAAATGAACCTATAAAATAATATGATATTTGAAAAGTTATATATTTTAGATACATATAAACAAAAATAGAATAATTTCATGTGAATGTTATTTCCTCAAAATGTAGGAAAAGAAAGAGAATATGAAACTGATAAGTAATGAGTGTGGTATAGAAAGATCTGCATCCTCGTGTATGAAATTGAAATGAACATTTAATTAAATTCTAGAATAATTAAAATATTTTTAAAGAATATAAACCCATGAAACAAAATATTATCTCTTTAATTTTTGAAGGGTAACATATTTTCTCATTATTTATATTTTTTCATAGAATTTATTCTTATATTTGTTACATAAGGTTTTCTGTAAATTTTGTTGTAAAATATTTTTTTTTTCAAAGATGTAATAAAATAAATATATAATATCCAGAATATTGGAGGCATAAATACTTTATTATTCAATTTGGTTAATTCCTCCAATGATAGAAATTTTAACCTAATACATACCTAAATTATGAAAGATTCCATAAAAAGTACATTTACAGAGGTTAATATTACTATAAACATTTAATATTATTATTAATTATATATTTTCTTATAATATCATTATATAATATTAATAGTGGTCAGGATATCATTTTTAATTAATAAATACATTTTGAAAATTTTCCACCGTAGTTGGTCATGAAAATTGAACTTTGTTGTTTTTGGAGAAGATAGATCTCAAACATGAATGATGATGTTTTTTCTCAATGATTTTAGAGGAAAGTAAAAAATATACATTTCATGCAATAAAATTTGGGAATATTATTAATTATGGTGTTATCATTACTTTATGGATAGATGTTACTCTATTGGTGCAGAATTATAAAATAACATTAAAATGGTTGGATGATAGTATCACGGTTCCATTTTATATTTTCCATTAGAGAACTACATAAGACTCCATTGCTTATATAATTGATGGGAAAAAATGATTAAACTTTGTCGGAGGGTTTTTATACGATTTTAGGTTGTTTATTATAATTTTTTATTTAATGGGAGAAATATGTGGTGGTGGTGGTCACATATTATATGTGATAAAAAGGCGACTGTTATAAAAACTCATAATTTCACAATAATATCAATGCAGTAATAAATTATGAAATTATTCAAAAATATTCAAATATTGTTTGTGGAAATATATAAGTCCAATAATTCCTCCATAATCGATAGAATATATTTTTCCACATATTTTAACCTCTTTCATATTGTAAATATAATTTTATACTTATTTACCATTCTCGTGATAACTGCACATTAATAATTGGATACTAATATTAATATATAAAATTAAAAATGAACATACTTAATAATTTAAAAATTATTATTATTAATTTATAATTTATTTGATAAATTATTTTATTGAATTAGAGAAATTTATTTTAGTATTAGTTTTTGTGATGTGTAAACAATGTTTCATATAAATTATTTATTTAATAAAAAAATACAAGAATGTCAGGGGATAATAAATATTTATAAAGACATAAATATTTGTAATATTAAATTATTAATTTTTTTTGTGGCTTCAAAATCATGAATGTATAAAATTTTAACAAAATAATGATTAATTAATTTAATAGATATTTTTTTGAAATAAAATAAAATATTTTTTATAAGGTTTGAAATAGGTTATATAAATATAAAATAATATATTTAGAAAAAAAAAATTTCCCTAGATACATAATTTGATTATAATATTCTGTCTTTTTTATATATTGATAAAAGTAATAATTTTAGAAACAACTATAATTTTTTACAATTCATCTAAAAATAAATCTACTTTTAGAAAAATCCCAAAACATAATCCCTTGGAAATTTTCCCACGGTGAATCCAAAAATGAATGTCCAAATATTATTTTTAACTTGTATAATTTATAATTACTTTTATTATTATTAATTTCCTAGAATTGTTTGAAAATATTATTTAAAAATACATTTTAATAAATATAATATTAAAATATTATTTGTATAAATAAAGTTATAATTTTATCCCAAAGTGAATAATATAAAAATATTATGTTCCAAAAAACATATAATGATTTTGGATTTTATATTTTATTTTAACTAATGTGATACATGATAATATTTATATTAGATATTTGTTTTATATAAAATGAGGATCATTTTACTCAAAGAACAAGGTTTATTCACTCTTTTAGTAAAGTACTCGGAGAAGGTCAAGGCTTACCAAATATAGATGGAGTTTTGGAACACCCATTTGTGTGGGGTCATAGTCCTCTATCCATGGATTCTGTTTTCCCATGATTTTTAGGGAGTGGTCCTCCATAGAGGTAAAATTAAACTTTAACACTAATATTCTTATGTAATATGTGTTCCTCTAATAATATTGTATAGTTTTTTTCTAGGATGTATAGAAAGAGTTGTTTTTTGGGTCCTATAGGTTTCGTAATGTGTCATCCATGTATGGTTGCATTTGAGATGTGAATTATATCTTTTTAATTGACTTTGTACTTCCTTACGTCATTTATATTCAGAAAATTAAATAATATTTTTCCTATAAAACATTAATTCGTTGTATTATACATTACTTGACTTGTATTTCATTCCTCCTTTTTATTTTTTTTATATTACATGGTATGTTTATATTTACCCATACGTGTGCCCCTTTTTTATACTTGTGGAGCCTAGTCTTACAATGAAACATTTATTGGTTACTTTTATATATTAATATCTAGTAAAGTATGATCATTTTAACATAATATAATGTCAGTTATATTCATTGATCCTAAATGGAGGAAGTGCGATGTTAAGTATCCAATTTCTTATTGTTCAAGTTTTATATATATTTTAGAATACAAGTCCACTTTATTTACCCTTAGATTTGTTTTTGTGTGTTTTTTAATTATCACGTGTCATGTGAAATTTTATCATTGATTATTATTATTTTATTATTGAATTATTATATTTGGTTCTAGTGTTATGTATTTATGTAATGGTTTAATAGGAAACTACATTTTGTGTGTGAAATTTCATCTTAGTGTTTGTAATCAGCATTATCACATTAACGGTGGACTTGTGTTTTGACAAAAACATATCATTATCCATTATAGTGTCTTAGTGGTTTATTTTTTTTAGAGTTGTATCATATAAATTATATCAATAAGAGATATTGTTTTTTGGTAAGAGTATTTTTAGGTTTTGATTTTCAAAATGTTGAAAAATTAGGAGGGGTATTTAATTTTTTGACCCAAGCTAGGTTACCCATTTTTGTTGATAGGGGACAACATATAATTTATCCAAGACTCAGATAATGTATTAGTTGGTCTATAAAATTAAGACTCCATTTTAAATTTTTAATGAGAATATATATGCATCATGAAAATGATATTTATTATTTTTTATCATGTATATATTAAATTAGCTCAATAGATTATTATTTATAAATTATAGGATTGGATTCTCAAATATAGGTTTCAAAATCATATAAAGTTATAGTATATTGAAAATTACGTTCATGATTTTTATAGGAACATGATACAACCACTATTTTTTGATTATTTTAAAGAAATGTAAATATTTTAGAGACTACACTATGAGGACCATTTGTGCTACGACTAGTGGAATGATTCATAACTCATTCATTAGAGATTATCCCCATAACATATAAAGTAAATGGAATTCTATGATAGTAAGGATAAGACAAAATGAAAATTATGTTTTTATTATAAGTTTCAGCTCCATTAAATGATGTGGATTTTTCTTCCATGCCACTTATTAGGGATATAAATATTGTGTTGTTTAAAATTAAATTTATTTATATATTATTTTTTGATAATTATCTCCCATAATTTGAAATTTTAATCATTTAATTTTATGTAATTTTGTGATACTTTTGTTCTTATTTGATTAATATTAAAATATTTAATTTTATTTTATTTTAAGAACAAATAATTTCATGTTTATGATGGTTTTCAAATTTAATGATTTTATTTCTTACATAAAATTAATGAAATGGATTTTATTTTTAGTTTGATAAATTTATATTAATAATTTGATTGAAATTTTAAATTATATATTTTAAATGGATTAACATTCATCAATGATAAATTGTATTTTCAGGTGAATTCACATAGATTACTCTGTAAAAATCCTCTACATTGTCATTTAATTAAATAAAAAAATCATGGATTCAAATATTAATATTTTAAATATCAATAACTTATTATATTTTTCAAAATTCCCAAAGTATTTTATTAATACACCATATAGATAGTAGAATATAAAGCATCAAACTTAAAAAACCAATTTTCAGTCAATGGATATATAACAATTTTTTTTGTATTTAGATACATGTACAATTTTTTTGTACCTACGTGATATCTAAAACACCAACAAATATAATTCCAAATTATAAAATTATATTAAATATAAAAGAAAAAGGAAAACCATAATTTCCATTTATTCAGGTATGTGAAAACCATGTAATTAATTCTATTTTTTAGTTAATGAGACGACTCGAGATCGGTAATTTTGAATCAACTAAAGGTTAATATTATCTAGGGAATCATGATGCCATTAGATATGAATCACATGTTACGTCTAATAAATATAACTCTATTATCACTCATGAGACTATTATAAATATTGTTGAAAACCTGATTTATGAGATGATAGGGCTTGTCAATGCTTGTTCATAATGGTTCAAGGAGAAGGTTCGTGATAAGAGAACATCATAGATTTGGTCACTTTTTTACAGCATTACTTGAGTCGAATCCAAATTGTTGAATCAGAAAAAAAAACAAAGATGAAGTTATGGTTGTTTGTAAAAAATATATATAATAGATCCAAGATTGTTTGATCTTCTTAAATATAATAATAATGGTGTCCATTTATATTTTAATAAAGAAGATTCCTTGAGGTTGAAGGACATTTCTAGTTAAGAGAATCTAATCCTATGGAAGAAATAATTATTCTAATTATTTATTGAACATTAATTAAGTGATGGATATTAAATCAATCACAATAAAATTATTGAACTAAATTCAACGATTTATTGATATCTGGTTTATGATTATACCATTCTAAAATGGTAAATACAATGACTGTGGAGTGGATTGAATCGATGAGAGAGACTTAACCTATAGTCAAAATGTTATGGTCAATGAAACCATGTTTTCTAATTATTCCAAGTGTTAGATGTTTGAATATAATGGGGAATAAATTCATCCAATCTAAGAATCTATATTGATTCAATGAAATGTGAAACATGTGTTTGATATAATGATTCAATGATTTCGATTTACATTTCTACGTCATCCATTAGTAGATGTTTTCTTGAGAATTATTATATATATCAAAGATATCTTGAGCAGAGGTATTATGTTGTTTCATCATATTCTATGTTTGTTATAGCATATAATGCAAGGTACATGTGTCATAAAATCCAACTATAGTATTGAATGTTCAATATAAGATCTTTACAAATTTATGATCATGCCCCACCAAGGGTGTGTTGTTAGTTGGATCAAGAAGGAAAATGTATTTCAGCGATCACCCTTGAGTAATTTCATCACCCAAGGCCAATTATGGATACAGAATAACTTTTAGATTTTAATGTTCAGTATATATACAATGGAATATAGGTGTCTTTAGATGTACTGTATTAAAGGTGATATCTAGAAAAAAAATAAATGATTATCAGAGAGTCAATTATCATATGTGTTTCCAAAAAATTCTATAAAGATCATTATATAGATATAGGATACCGAGAGAAGGTATCTACTTTTATTTTTTTTATCACTATAGATTTTAGTGAAGGTAGTATCACAATTTTGAGAATTTAGAAATTTTTTAAGCTGTTATTTATTGAAAATATATTAATTTATAAAATAATGGAGATAAATTAGAATATTAGATATTATTTTGATATTTATAGAGAGAATATAAATCTAATCAATGGAATAATCTATTAAATGGGATATGGGTTTAGAAGAGTTTATTTAATATTTTAATATTAAGGATAAACTCTTTGTCTTCTTCTTCTTTTTCATCATTTTCTATAATTCATGTATTTCTTGATTTCATAATGATTTTTTTTTCTAAAAACTGATTTGGGAAATTTTATTATTATGGTTTATAATTTAGAAAATTTATTATTCAATAAATTAAAATTGAAAGCATATTCTTTATTTAATTAAATTTTACTAGTTTTCTATTAGAAGAACAAAAAATTTCTTTGATTTCTTATCGTTCTATTTAGTCACGATTTTTTACTACATGTTTTTTTTATATTTCGATTATAACATAAAAAATAGAGAAATTAATTAATCGAACATCCGTAATTTCATTTTCATATTATTCATTCCTAATATATTATCTACTATTTTCATTCATCTATATACCCATCAACGTTTCAAATAATCATCTTTAATATCAATATATTATTTCAAAAAATATTTAGTTATTATTTTTTACATGTGAATTTTTCTATTTTCCATTCTTATAATAAACTCATAGTTACCTTCCTTGATTATTTGATACCTAGAATAATGATTTATCATAATATTGGATTTTAATATGATCTAGTCAATTAAATAGAATATTTTTTTATTTTTTTCCAAGGTATGGCTACATGAATTCCAGAAATGAAAATATTAAAAAAAGGAAAACAGGAAAACATCATCAATCAAAATTTTATTATTAAAAGTAAATCTATTTTGTGCTATATGAAATTTCATTAAATAATTTTTTTCATTCAAACAATATCCACTTTTAACAATTTTGGGATGAAAAAAAAATTGGAAAACTATTAACATCATTAATAAAATAAAAGAAATGTGAAGTGGAAAATTTGAGAGTGAGAGATTGTTTTTTATTACATTAATAAAATTCAATAAAAAATAATCTACGATAATGAACGACCTAGGATTAGTGAGTATGAAATTCCTCATGTTTCAACAAACATGTCATCAATTAGATTTATACCTAGGTCATGTGACTATGATTTGAAATGGTTTTACAATTCATTACCACCAATATTTATTTTAATGAACATTTATTACTAATTATATTTCATTATAAACTATTATAACATAGTGTTGCAGTTTCCTCTATAAATAATCCATATATATGAGATTAGGATGTGTTTGTTTCTGTTTTTTATAAGGTAAATGAAATATATTAGTTCTTATGTTTAAATGAAATATTTTTTAAGACTAGGGAATATATTTTTAACTCATTTATATTATATTTTAACCATTTTGATTAAAATGTTAAATAATTAACAAGTCTAATAGTTTGTATCAATGTAATAGAGTATCCATTCCTGAGGGTTAAGCCTAATTTATGAATATTATTAGGTAATTCCTATATCATCATTTCTATTCTCTTGTGATCTTGGATATATTATATATAGGGTTTCCACTTCTAGGGGAAAAAATATTACACAATACAAATGGTGGATACTATAATGAAAAATATCATGAGGAGTTATGATGTATCTTTGCTAATACTTATTTGAGTTCATAACATAGATATTCTAGAAGAATATTCATGAATGAACCATGAAAAATTATTTTCATGTAGTAATTAGAATGATTAATTAGATAAAATAAAGGAACAACTATAATTTTAAATGAATGAATTTAAAAAGAGATGTGTTTACTAAGTGGGATGTCAATACGAGAAATAAGACATTAGTGAAAAATAAAATCAATTTGGTATGTTTGTGAACACTTTTATCTATTTCCTGAACATTGTTTTTCATCCCAACAATAATATAATTTCCACATAGTGGGATAGGTTTATAGGATTCATGTTAAATATTATTTCTTATTGAATATATTCAACGTTGGATATATGAATGATCCCAATTGATCTATGAAAGCGTAAATAATACATAGAAAACCTCATGCCCATAGTTACCAAAATCTACCCAGAAAATGATTCCAAAATAATCAAAGGGATGAATAATATAATTTCCAAGGGAATTTTGTGGGAAATAAAATTTCTCATATTGAAAATAGGTTTATGATATTTGACTCATAAGCGGATAAATATGATTCTAAATAAAGACAACATGATTTTAATTCGGTGGAAATTGAAGCTAAAATGTATAATATATAGCTTCAAATGTGTCAATCATCTATGTATATGAAATAAATATATAAATAAAGTGGCATAGTACCACTAAAAAACATAGGGAATATTTTTTACATTTATTCAATAGTAGTTTCTTAAAATCTCAATATGATTCTAGGAATTCTGGTACGAAGGTTCAAACAATTTTTTTTGGGGAACATAGATTCAAAATTTTAGGAACATTTAATCAAAAAATGTTATTAAAAAATATGATACTCATGTAAATATGGTTCTTCAATGTGAAATATATGACTAATAAGAATACATAATGAAAGAAAATAAAGGGAAATAATGACTTGTTGAAGAAATTAGGGAAATGCATTATTTTTTAAACAATTATCCCCCATCCATTCATTTCCCAAAAATATTGTATCTTAACAATAACGAAGAAAAAATATTCCAGATACATAAGATCTTCAAAAAGATTCGTTTTTATATTCCATCTATCTATGATTAAATTCAGATTCATTCATATCTGAAATAAATAATAAAATCATCCCATAAAGAATGTATGAGAAGAATTTTGTACATAAAAACACACTGAAATGATTATTGTTGTTCTTAAAACTAAATTCCCTTCATAATGTAAGAGACCTAATAGTTTTACAATACCATTAATCTTTTGTGATAATGACTATTTACAATTTCTTTTTGAATATAGTGCTATAACAAATATCCTTCCTTTATCATGATTTCATCTGTTGGGATTATGAGAATTATAACCCACTCATGTGTTTTTATTACTATGTGACCAATCATTCACACATCCCATAGTATGTGTTAATGATCTTATTCTAATGTATGATAAGCTGGTAATCACTAAAAAAATTATAGATTTACATATGGAGTTTGATAACGACGTACCAATAATCCTTGGAAGATCCTTCAATCCAATCAGATGAGTAATTATCATTGTGAGAAAGGGTAGTGTCGCAACCAAAGATGATATATCATCCAACTCGACACCTGGCATGATTCTTGGCATGTATCGATGTGAATTTTTGATCCCCATCGGTTGTAACTAGTTCCGAGGTAACAAAAAAATACATTGGGAATGATTTCCCCAATTTATATAATAATAACCAACATATAAGAATATGTATCACGAAACTCAATAACTAAAACCAAACAAGGTAAAACTATTTCCAAATTCTATTTTTTACAGATTTAAGGAATAAAAAACATACTTAAATATAAAGGGGAATATAAAGAAATCTCTATAGACTCTATCCAATAAGAATTACAACACTGTCAAGTCCCCACCATCAACACATGAAAGAAGTGAAGCCCAAGAAACTACATCCTTCATCACCAAACAATACATATTTTCTTTACATGTTTCATACATAACAAATTCTTTATTCCACCAAATGTGTATGTAGGGTGTGAGAAAAATACCAGTATGATTCAACTTAAATAAATTAATTCATTTGATAAGATTAGAAGAAAAAATAGAATGTATATTACCATATGAATATTGAAACATTTCACAGAATTTTGATAAGTAAAACGTTCTCTAGATAAACATATAAAGGAAAATATTTTTCAACAATAAACTATCTTGAAATAGAAATGTACACAATGTCTATGTATTCTGATAGTTATCATCACATAACATATGAATTATGTCATACAAGATAATTCTGTGAAAATTTTAATAGGTAACTATCATAAGAAAAATAATATAAACATTTTACCATAGTGATCAAAATCATAAAACTCATATACCTATAGTGTTCTCAGGCATGATCCGCTAAAGAGGATCGCATTCAAATTTATACTGATCCAACCACATTCTCATTCGCTATCCACTATAGAGGATACCGTCGAATACTCTCGTGGTCTCTTATAAAATCAAATGATTATTCAGTGTACCTATATTTAATCTTGTTAAATGAATCGAGGCTTCAACCACATCCGAATAAACTTCAATAGTACTCCAAATTCATCCACATATATACATAGAATCCTCTTTCTTCTGAAATTATTTTTCACATATCACATAAATAAGCACATTCACCCACACATGACAAGTATTATAATCACAAAAAATAATCACAAATTTCATAATACACAATAATCCAATGATCACAATTCACATAGAAACCACAAATTTAAATGAAAAACGCCCATTCCATTTTTGAATGACACCAAAACCGATTGGAAATACATTTAGTAGAACATTAACAATTTATTAAACCCATTTCAAAAATCAATAAAAAATACACACCTAGAATCTAACCCATTCCTCGGTAAAATACCCTTAAAAATCCAAACATACATCAAAACTATTGTATATCATGCTTTTCATCACTTACACAATTCAAGGACACACTAAGGCTGAAAAATTAATACTCCATCCCGAAAAAAAAAACGATTTCTCTTGGTAATATCTGTCTCAAAAAATTATCACTTTCAAAACACATTGTTTTTTTCAAGTTTTATAAAATTAATAAATATAAATAAGAAGCTCCACAACAAGGCACACAAGATATATAAAAAATTACATTTCATTAAAAAACATTCTTCACATGTTTGTTGCAAAAAATATCCCAAACATATTTTTTATCATAAATATAATCAAATAACATATTTATCTAACTACGAAATCAAATAAAAGCATCTAAAAATATAGAAGCATGGAAGTACCTGAATCACACTTATAAACATCCAAATATTGGTGTGAATTAACAAACACACCACTAAAACTCCATATAATAAAATTGATCAACAAGCATAAATATTTCCCCAAAAAGAAAAATGTTAGTCCTTTGTTTTAAAAACCCAATGGAAAATTATAATTGAATAAGGCGAGAGAAGAAACCCTATAAGGATGAAGATATTGAAGGGAAAAACATACATAATTATTCATTGAAATTATCATAGTAAAAACACACAAGTATTGAAGAAAAAGTGGACCATAGTGGAGAGGAGAAATCTACTAGGGATAAAAATACTGAATGGGGAGGATTATGGGTTATTTGGGCGATAAAAATGAGGAGGGAATAATGCTAAAATACATTTGTTTAATGACATGTAAAATTCTCACGATTAGTCATCATGGTATTCTAAACCTTACAGAAACTATGCACACATCACTATCAAAGAGGAGAAATATGCATGGTTAGCGTGAAGATTTTGACAAATCATGTACCATCTATGTGGTTTCCTCTATCCACAACCATATCTACCACACAATATCATAGGAATGAGTTAATGACTTCCTCTAACCATGCAATAATCATGTACCACTTGATTTCATACAAAAAATAACAATTTTTTCCAAAAAACATATGAGGAATCATATTGATAAATATAACACATGAAATATATGAATGAATACCTCATATCAAAATGATGAATCTAACAATTCATCCCAATATGAAAACATTCCTCAAATAGAAAGGAAACCCTAACCTCAATTAGTGAACACAAACAGGTGATCGTCTTCATCCCAAGATGTGCACTCCCACATCTAATTCACAATATTAACATGCTTCCAAATAACATAGAAAACTAGAATATATTGTCAATAATAAATTTTATCTAAGGAATCAAAAATCTATACTGGTTGTTCAAACATATAAAAGGAAATATTCAAATCCATATCTTCCAAATAGAAGACATGATACCAATCTGAGTTATACCTTTTTAGCTGAGACATAGGGAAGACATCCTAAATTGACGATAATAAGGAGGTGAAGGCAATCTTCTTTTAAACCATACCAATCCCCTCAATATCCTCAAAAGGACTGACATACCTTTGTTTTAGCTTCACTTTCTTACCCAAATGATGATGATATAAGAGAAGAACCACTTTTAGAAAAAACCCATTCAACCACAAACAACTCCAATGCATAAAGCCAATGATCTAAATAATCCATGTGATGTATCTAAACCATCAGACATCCCAATACACATAACCTCATCAAAATTTTATATGTACTTGAATCCGTCCAAAAAAAAGGTATCACCAACTTTATCCCAAATCAATGGAGACCACAAAAACTAATAAATAAGGGGCCCAAGAATATATATTCAAAATTAATATTGGCTACATTTTGATTAGGAAATTTCAACATATCCGATAGGGATATCCAATGAAACTCCAATATCCAAGATGTATACTCAGAGCGTGCCTTCCAAAATCAGATTCTCCCATAGTATATGAATGTCTATTTGGGCATTTTATTTCATACTCAACATGATATATGACCCCCATAAAATTCTAAAGTAATTTCCAAAATCAAAATAGAAAATTAGGATTTATTTATGAAATAATCGTGGGAGACATCCCTTGAAGCCTCACTGTCTCATGAACATTGAACTAACCCATCACGTCCACATTAGCCAAATCCTTGAATAGAATTAAATGGGATTATTTGGTCAGACGATCAAAAAATACCTAGATGGAATTATTTCCACAAGGAATATGAGGATGTAAAATTATAAAATCAATTGTGATATCATCTCAAAATCCTGTCAGAATCAGTAGAATCTGAATAAAAATGTAGGGCCTTTGGAATTCTGTATTAACATTTTGACATGTATAACATTATGAAATAGAGTCATCTACATAACTCCTCAAACCTAGCTACAAGAACTACTGATTCATATCAAAATTAATAATGGAACACATAGGATGAAAATCCCACTATGACTGGTGGCTATCTTACATTATCAACTATCTCAAAAATGAAGACACCATGAGGTGACCCTTGAAGAATAAAAATCTTTTGGGAGACAATTACCATTCAAAAGGCACCTTCCATAAAAAAACTACATAATATTCTAGAAAAACACATTACATGGATTCTTAGTCCAAATCAAATATTTAAGGGATGGTCTCAGCTAAATACAAGCCAATAATGCACCACCACTCTACTCATTGGTCTATAATTACATCTGGGAAAAGAGTCTCATAAAATTCTAATAATTATTGGACTTTTTCAACACATTCACTTAATATGTCATTCTATAAGTATTTTTCTACCACATTTGTTTGCTAGGGTATAGACTATTTCAATATCAAACTCATAATGGTGCCCAATCCAATGCAAGTACCTCAAAATGAAATATTTATAGCATAATATGAAGAATAAATTTTTACGACAAGAAAAAACAAAAAACATATCACTAAAAAGAAAATGATACTACATATTTCAGTTAGGAATCAATGAGACAAACTCCATGTCATGTTTTGGGTAATTATGTTCATGTAGGTGGTGTTGAAATGAATCATATGGCACGAAATGACCATCCTACACCAAACCACACCAAAGACCCATAACTGAGGAATCAGATTAGACCACATATATATTTCTAGACTCGTGCAAGATGAAATTAGTGGTTGTGTTCAACTGCCACTTATGTTTCTCAAATTAATATTGACCCAAAATGATCTATTCAAACATCACCCACATCCAGGTGAGCACCTTCCTGGATGAATCAATATGAGAGAATTGTCGATTAAACCACTTATAATACCCCGCCCAGAATGAAAATTTCTTGATCTCAAAAAAATATTTAGTTGTTCCAATTAAATCATTGCACGTATTTTTTAGTTTCCCCTGAACCCCTTGGTCTGAGATCACATGACCTAGATATATCACATCCTTGATACAAATAGTGAACTTAAAATTCTTATTATAGATATGATTATTCCAAATAGTGCTCAATATAATTTTCAAGTTCCACTCATTCTTCTCCTCCATTCTGTAATATATCATAATTTTATAGAAGAATGAAATAACATATGAAAAGAGGTACTAGTAGAACACCCAGTTCATGAGATCCATGAATACCCCTGGAGACTTTGTCAACTTGAATGGAATGAACAAATAATAAAAATGTCTATACCTACTACAAAAAGATATTTTTGGAAGATCTCTCTCTTCAACGAGAACATGATTATACCTGGAAGACAATTCAATCCTGTAAGACCAACATTCCCATATAAAATGACTGAAAATGTCATAAATATGGGGTAAAACATAATTTTTTGACTGTTAACATATCAATCTTCTAGTAATAAATTAATAACCTAAGGGATCCATCAGTTTTTTTCTGAAATTGAATTAGGTTGCCTAGGATAGGATGTTCGTGTGAATGAATACTTTGGATTACATATCTTCAAATTGTATCATTAATTACCTAAACTCTGTGGGGTCCATATGGTACAAAGGAATAAATATCATATGAGTTCCCAGTGTAAAATCATTGGTGAACACCGAATCCAGCTCTAGAAGAAAATCTAAAAAATACCTTAGAAAAAACATGGTGAAAACATCTAACACATAAGGTATTACACCTTTAGTAAACCATAATTGTAATCTATACAGACTAAAGATATCTGATAAACAAGGATTCCCAGTTTTGAAATTGGAGGTCTAGAATGTCCCAACCAAAGACCTCATCCACATTTAAAAATATGGGTACAACCATCAGGTCACACAAATATCAGTCAAGTATATTTACAAAAATGTTCCCTAGAAAATGAACGATCCAATCCATAGTAATGATCCAATTAATGAGTTATATCTTCAAAAAAAGGTAATCCCATTTAAACTCAATCCATGACATGGTGAGAGCACAAAACAGACAAGTGAAACGCTTCACTTAGTTTTTACTATGTAGTGTTACCAACTCTATCACATATGAAAATATCGTATTTGAAAAACATAAAAATACATAAGATGGGAGGAAATAAAAAAACTCAAGAACCAATATAAAATATAAAAAAATAAAAAATTATGTAATGAGAATTTTACATCGAACTAAAATAGGACCTATATAAGATTGAACTATAGCCTTCACAACAATGTGTAATTTCATTATATCTTCCTATGATAGGGAAAAGACACTATCTTATGGATCTTCCTAGAATTGAATCTTCCAAGAATAAGATCCCACCCTTTCTCCATAAAATATAAACTAAAAACCTATTTTCCGAGTTGGTTATGACTGACCTAACAAACCCCTTGAAAGTCACAGATCCTTCACCACACTGATATGGGTAAAACATCCTGCAAATTCATTGTAAGTTCTACATAAATCAACATCGATGGCATCTTATTTCTAGATATGAATAAATAGATCCAATATTACATTCTATAATGCATTTATGGAGCACAACATACCCATCATTGAAAGATACAGAATTTGAAAATCAGGATTGATGGTTGGAACTACAACCTCCTTTGTTCCCTTAATCGACCCACATCCTTTTATTCTCAGATGAACTAAAACTTCACAACGCTAAATGTACTCTATAGAAAATAGTATAACTTACACAATTAGTTTCTCCGATCATAAAATGATCAACCAACCCATAATGGGTTCTCATATTGAATAAGAAGACTTGGGACTGGATATTTGGTTGTAAACCCATATTGTACTTCTAATACCTCACCCACTCATTCGAAATGACCTCAGGTATGTACCAAACTGACATGGAAATGTTTTTAGCATATGACATCACAATTTGATCCCCCAAGATAAGCTCCTTAAACACCAAGGACCAGAAAAAATCTAAAATCTCAATACAATATTGCACATTTAAAATGATCATGAATTCAATCAACACATCTCCTCGTTCATTATAAAATGTGACACTAAGTCCAACCACTTCCAACTGAGACCATTAACACATGAAAATTTGATATTTTAAACTAATAAAAAATAGTATAAATAAAATAAAACTTATTTCTATATTCTCAATGCACTATACTGCATTTTTTGTTTCTGCACTACCCCATAATGTTGGAGGATTGTTCATTAGTAACTCTTGTGATTTATATGTTTTAGGATATGGTTTGAATTCTCTAACCTGAGTAGAACTAGAGCCCACTCCATCACCCAATGGTTATACTTATTGAACAACATGTTTTTATCAATCTTTGATAAATAAGAATGGTATAAATATCTCTATCCTATTCCCAATGTTTTACTAGAACTCTCCATGGATGCATTTTACTTTAATAAGAAACAACCAAAATGAAGAACCATCAACTGATGATATGAAAGTTTTAAAATGTGTTGAAAATATAAATCACCATCATTAATAAAAACATAACCAAATATATTAAAATTACCAGTCAACCAAACCACACCACCACCACCCAGTTTAGATATATATTCTACAGATTGTACATCTATGTTTGAGAAGAAGTCAAATCAAATATCAACATTCCATGAAGACTCAATTCTTGTCTTGAGGTGTGCAGGCTTGGTACCCCACTCGCAACCAGATCCCCAAAACTAGACAATCCTAGATCCACTATTTCTATAATCCTCACTAATAACTTGACCCAAAAAGATTATTACAATCTCTAATACCATTTTATCCTGAACCATGTCGGGATACCATCCAACCGGACACCCGACACAATTTTTGGCTTTTCCCTATAGGCATTCTTGAACCCGATAGGCTAGAGACTAGGGCTCGTGTATAATTAATATATATATTATGAATTAATTGAACCATTTATATAATCACAAACAAAAAAACTGAATGTGCATAATAGTTCTCAATAACCAAAAAATGAAATGGGTATATAAATTTTTATATTCAATGTTTTAAAAAAATTAAACAAAACCAAAACCTGTAAGAAGTGGATCACTAGAAAACAAATCCACCATCACCACCACTATACATATTGTCTTTACATGGTTTCTACATAATTAAGTCTAAATACACCCAAATGTTTATGTAGGGTGTTAACCAAAACGGAGTACGATCCCAACCATAATGAATATTTCATACTATAATAATAGAAGAGAAATTAACAGTCACATTTAAATATAAATATTAAAACATTTCCATTATAAAATATTTGGATAAACTATCATAAGAAAACAATATCAAGGAAAACCTTTTTCCCAAATAATATTTCTTGAAATAATAATGTAAATTTGGTGTATAATATGTATACTATTATCACCACATCAAATATCAACCATGTCATATGGGAGAACTATTGGAAAATCCTTATACGAAATCTATACCATGTTAGACCATAAGAACATTTTACATAGGTTACCAAACTCCACCAACTCATCTACAAACCTTATTATCATACATGCTCCACTATAGAGGACCCCATCAAAATATTTATTGATCAAACAGAATTCAAATACATGATTTAATAGTGAGGATCCCATCAAATGTTTTAGTAGTATACAATCATATCACAATTTTATTTAGTGTGGCAATCATCAATCCTATTAGATTAATCTGAGCCTTGGATAGTGTTGATTCAACAAGTGTAATAGTTTTAGTTCACCCACATAGATTATTGAGATTCTATTTTTCTCAAAAATAAATTTTACATATCAAATAAATAATTACTTTCAAATATAAATTACATGTATTACAATCACTAATGAAATCACCACATTCATAATTCACCTTGATCCAACAATCACAATTCACATTGTAACCAATATTTTCGGTGAGAAAACCACATTCTATTTTCCACAAAAACCAAAACCATTTGAGAACACATTTTTTCCCACATGCACACATTGTGAAACCCATTTGAAAACACATAAAAAATAAAACATAGGGAATCAAACCCATTCCATGATTAAAAACCCTTTCAAATCTATACTTACATAGAAAACACTGTATAACACAACTAACATCTGTTTCAAAATTCATAGAATCATTAATTATGTAAAAACAATTCATCATGTTACTAAATTAATTTATCTAGGAAAATAAATTTCAATTTTTTTTGTCATTTTAAACTCAATAGAAAAACATTTTCTAGCATACATAGAAGGAACAATACTCACTCAAGAAGAACCACGACTATGAATATAGAAAATATTAAGAAAATATATTTAAAAACAAACATTCATCAAATATGAATCTCAAAACATTTTTGAAAACATATTTTTCACCACATAAATAATCCAAAGAACACATTTTTAAAACCATACAAGAATATCGATATCTTTTAATATAGTATATCTATGGACAAACCTACCTAAAACAATAAAACTTATAAAAATTGGTGTGAACCCACAATAGCTCTACAAAAATACCCTATAATGTCAATATAAACAAAAATCCATCAATATATATTGCAATAACACTTGATTATACCAAATCAAGGTAAAAAACCTAATAGAAAATCAGAAATCACAAAGGGATAAGAAACCCAGAAAAGGGGGTGAAATCAATGGAGAAAGGCTCTTACATGATGATTCTTGGATGTCACCACACCAAAAAACCATGAATTGAATACAAATATGTCCATGTATGTGAAAAAGGATCTCATATGGATGAAAAAACCAAATTGGGTGGATTATGGGTTATTTGGTGGTAAAATATAAAGAGTGAATAAGTGAAATATACATATTTTTAATGACATAGAAAAGTCTCATGGCTGACCAACATGTTTTGGAAAATATGATGACAAATATATGCCCCTCCCAATCCTAGAGAATAAAGATGCATAATTTTATAACACAGTTTTATAAACCATGTGACAATATTATAATTACTATTATCCAAAACCAATATATTCCACATAGTATCCTTGGTAATAAGAACATGATTTCCCCTAACCTTGCACCAATATTATGCCACATGATTTCAATCCCAAAATCTCCATTTTTTTATCAAAATATAATTTGGAACCAAATAGATAAATATAATGATTAAAATAAATGAGGGATTACATTGAAAATTAGGTACATGAGTGAATGTTAGCAGGATTTTTATGTTTGGTGAACAATAAGAATTGTTTCATGTGTTTAAGAATGTGAAAGAAAAAAAATTATGTATGAAATGATCATTATTTGATATTCTATACTACAAGAAATCATTTTATCATAAGGAAGGATTTGATAAAAAATATAACTGAATTAACTCATGTGGATGTTGATAATATAATTTTCAAAATTTTTATTAGTTAATAATGGAAATATGTGAAATACACAATATTTATATTTCCATATTGTTTTTGTAATTGTGAGATATGCTTATGATTAAATAAAAAATTTAAAAAGATTCTAGTATATGTTGAGAAATTGTTTATAAAATTTAATAAAAATTAGATTGATTTTCATACATGTTTGAGAGATATTTTGGAAGACTGATGATTTTTCTAAGGAAAAAAATCATTAAAAAATAATGTACACTATAAGTAGTAGGTTATCCACTGGGGAAAACAATGATTTAAAAGGTGTTCCAAAACATGGATTTGAGAATTTTTCAAACTCTCATAGCAACATTATGAACCATATTAATGACCATGATCCTCCTAATCTAAAGTGTATTCCATGAAGTGTAGAGGAACCATAATATGAGGTTAAACAGTTGATATCACACCTGAAATAATCATTTTTTGGTAAAAAAATATTCAATTTTAATTAAAAATTTTATGTAACTAGATAAAAGTAATAAATAATGTTTTTTGGATTTTTTTGATAGGTGAAAGAAATTACAAGGATGTACCATGTTAATATCAAATATATTATTCAATCATTATGTATATGTAGGACACCTTTGGAACATGATCAGATATCAATATATTAGCTTCAAGGAACACAAAATCCTAACAAGAAAGTGGTTATTATAGAAGAAATATTTAGGTTTATAGGAGAAATAATCATTTATACAATCTCATATAGTGCTTAGGTTATCTCACTCTATATTGTTCCTAATAAGGGAGGGTTCATAGTTGATACAAATGAGAAAAAAATTTCAGTTAGAAAATATACTCAGCAGAATGCATGTATAGAATAAATGAATCATAATTATAAAATTATAAAAGATCATTTTATCATTATATTTTTATTGATTTAATAATTGAGAGGTTATCTAGATGTAAATTTTTTCAACTTCTAGATGGTTATTCATATTGTTAAAAAATTCAATATCCAAAGAAGGTCTTGATTATACCACATTCACATGCTAATTTGAGACATTTTGTTTTGTAGTGAATATTATTTTGATTATATGGTGATCATCATTAATTTCAAAGAAACATAATGACATTTCTCTAAGACATGACTAATTGGACCATTGAGATTTTCTTTGGTGTCCTTTTCGATATTGCACATACTTTTGAGAGCTATTTTAACAATTGAGTTCTTTTTTATATGTCCCATGTCGATAATTTTCTTCTTAATTTGATCAAATATGTGTTTATAGACAGTAATGTAAATTTTCTTGATAAAAATGTTTCAAAAATAGTAATAGTGAATGAAAAAGTAAAACATGAGTTTAAATGAATATTTAATCCTCTTATCAATGAAAAATTAGTTATAAGAAATCTACAGAATACTAGTTATTATAAAAAACATAACTATTTTTGGAAAATAATTAGGCCGTTATGCTCACTATTAAAAAATATAGAGTAAACTTTTTTGAGGAAAAATGAATTGAATACTATCATATCCCTAAGAGGAAATTGAAGTCATCACCCATCATTACTACACCTATTTGATAGTTATAATTTGATCTTATGTGTTATTTTAGTTATGTGGCTAAATTATTACATTTAGGAAAAAGAAAGAAAATAAATTCAATGTGGTATAAAATGTTGTCTAATTTATTTATAATTCATAGCTAAATTACCCAATAAATAAAAAAAGTTTTTGGCTATAGAGTTTTCTTTTTAAAAGTTTAGATAATACTAAATAGGTTCTAATGTCATAATATTAAAATACAATTCGTCCTTTAAATAATTTGTTCAACAAAATAGGTAAAACACAAGTTGTTAATATGGTTACTTTGGTCATATGAATTTGATTTAGAAATCAAAATAAAGCATGGATTTTGAATTATATTGGATAATAATTTGTGTAGGATGTATAGTAATCAAAATGATGAGCCAAGGGAGATAAATTCTTCTTTTAATGATGAATCAATACTCAATAATTTAGTTAAACACTTATATTGGTATTCATATTTCATGATTTTTTATCAACTAGATTCATTTATATGTATTTTACAAAAATAATAGGAAAAGTATCATTTATAAACATAAATATTACATTTCATGTGACTGAGTATAGTTTATAGGACATGTTTAAGGTATTTATCAGAGTTGTGTTCTTGATGAAGAAATGTTTCCCATTATAAATCATTTCAACCTTCACTTTGGGGAATTTAAAATAATAGATAGATGATTACCCAAAAAATCCTTCCAGATAGATTATACAAGAATAATTTGTTCATATAAGTTATATGTTTAGTTTTTTTCATAATTGTCAATTATTAAGAAAAGTATGTAGAAATTTGTAGATTCATAAGTATATAATTTATGAAGTTTTTATAATTTATGTTTGGGGGTAGAATTTAAGGTACCATTTCCATATTATCATGGAAATTAGGGTATTAAAATTTGAATAGTTTAATATTCTTAATGGGTATAGGAAGTGTTAGTTCATAATAATCAATCTAATATAGTGTTGAAATTCATAAAACATAGCATCACTACTATATCGAGGGTTAAAAAATAAATTATAACTAATAATGAAATAGACATTAAAAATTATAAGTTGGAATATTTTACTGTGAAATATGGATGTCTCCAAAATGCTGGAACTTCAAACTACCCAAAGTCTTGTGACACACTAATATTTTAAATAGGGAGATAAAATATAGCTTAGAGAAAATGTTGTCTATTTCAAGGAAAGGATATTATTTGAAACAAGATAAAGCATTATGGGCTTATATAAATTCTTTTGAAACCCCCAAAGAGATGTAACCATGTGGTATTTTTTTGGATAAATAATATCATTTTCATATACTACTTCAAGAAAATTATTTCTTGGATTTGAAAGCCATAAATATTTATATAAAACTAATTAAGAATGTAGAATTATTGTTTTTATTGTGATATATTTTATTAGGAGAGAGAAATAAGTATGATATTAGATTTGAAAGGAAAGTACTAATGTTTTATTGATTGTTTCATCCAAAATAGATCGTTTAAATCTGCTCAAAATATTGTTATTTAAAATTCCAAACTAAAACATTTCTATGGAACCATAAATCTAGGTTAACTAGTCAATCAACCAATATTTTTGTTTTTATTAATAGATATATTGAGTTTATAGTATAATTGAAATATCATTTCCTATTAAAAGGATATATATTTAAGCATTAAATTAAGAGGAATACAATGGTGTTTTCTATAATCTCTTTCTTATATGACTGAAAAACCACTTAGTCGGGTTGAAGACATTATATTTAGTGCATCATGAGATGAAATCCTTGCATTTTCAATTTATTTTCATTTTAATTTTATTATTTTTAATCATTAAATGATAATATCATGGATTCATATATTCTTTATGAATATAGGTGAGGCTGAAATTGATGTGAATTTTCTTTATGGGCATAACATTTAAACACATATAGTGGAGTTAAAATAATTTTCATTTAATATAAGAGTTTATAGTTGGATATTTCATGATTAAACATCCCTAAAACATCTTAATAGTTAATTTTTTTGTTAGAAATTAAATTAAATAATATCATTTTCATCTATTTGTTTTCTTGGATTTGGAATTATTGACCTGGAAACATTAATCCAACGAATAAGGGGATCATTATTATGATTTCATGTTGATAATGAAAAGATTTTTTGGGAGTGTTACTTATACATTAAATAATATTGATAATTAATTTTCTTGCATACATCCATGATAGTGATATCTTGCTAAAATATTTCCATAATATCATCTTTTGTGGGGGGGGATATTTCTTGATTGTTCAATTTTTTTAAGTGTCAAGAGTTCTACAAGTCGCGTGGGTTTGTTCATGAATAATTAAATTTCAATAAAATTTCTTATAATGATTTTTGAAATTCAATATTAACACCAAAAAATGGTGAAAAACCTTTGAAATATCAATTAAATTTTATTTATGCTAACCTATTTTCTAAATATATAATTTCAGGAATATTTTACAAATAGGAAGTATATTTTTCACTAAAAAAATTCAATTTAAAATAGATAATAATATCTTCCGCTTGAGAGAGTCAATGGTGGAAAATTTATTTAAAGACTAATTTTTTTAGAATTCTTATTTTTTTAATTATTGATATTTATTATTCACTACTAAATTAGACTTTGTAATTTATTATGGGAAAACATAATATATGTGTGTGGGAATTTTAAATGGATTAATTGAATTAAATTTATCCAAGTCTCTTTTTTTTGGATTTAACTATGTTGTATTTTAAAAATGAAATGATATTTATGTAAATAATGGAAACTCATCTACCTATGTTGAAAATGATAATCATTTTTATGTAATTTTGGAATATTCTATTTTTAATTACATAATTTTTTTTGAATTTAATTTCATATGATTTTAATAATAAATTATTTCATTTTTCTGAATTTAAAATTCTATGATTTTATTTGTAACATTCAATTGTTGGAATGAATTTTTATTTTAAATAATTATTTTTATTTTAATTAAATGATTATAATTGGAATTTATATATTTTAAATCGATTAAAATTTTTAAGTATGAAATTATATATCATTTTGAAATCATATACATGAATATATAATTTTCCTTAAACTTTTAATTTATACATGTAGTTGATTTTTGATGGGTTCTTGTATTTTATTTTCAAAATTATCCATATATTTTATTTTCGTAGATTCATGTTGTGTATTTATAACGTAGCATACACATTGAATAATATTATGTAACAGCATTCTTGTTACCATTTTTATAAAACAACTACATAGGTAATATTTCATTATGCCACTGTGTATAAAATTTTATAGTAGCTATGACATTGCCAAGGATATTCCCCCTATATAGCCAAATTAATTTTAACTTCTATGTAGAATACATAAATAATCATCTACATTTTCATTTATTCAGTTATATTAATACAATGCACTTGATTTTCTATTTTGATAAATGAGAGAAAAAGAAGTCAATGTATCCAAACCTATTGAATATTGATCTTAGCTTGGGAATCATCTAGATTATGAAAGAAGGATTGAGGTCTATATCGGATAAACAAATAATTTCTATAAATAACTATATTATTAAAATTTCTGAATAAAAACATGAGCCTTGATGCGATCAAAGTTAAAAAATATTTTTCTCAAATCTTCAATACTAAGTTTCTAAAATGAAGAATCCGGGGTTAGTAAATACTTTTTTGTGATGTCGAGTGAGTCGAAGCTGAAGTGTTGAGTCATTATAGAGAATATTTTAAGTCATGGACTAATGTAAAATAATATGAAAATATAAATTTAACTCACCTTGAAAATTTTATCGACCAAAAGTAAACCATTTATTCCCATCTATACTTTTTGAGGACTATTTGACCATTTTGATAAAAATTAGTGATGATTGGATAGAATCTTGGATGTATTGATTCCCTTTGGATACTATGTTTATGTAGAAGAAATATTGATTATTAGTTTATTCTTATATAATAGATTTTATAATGAGTGAGAATTGACTCTTCATATTGATGCACTATGATGTTTAAAAGGATGTTGGATATGTGTTTGGATAAAAAAGTAATGATTTTGGTTTGTTTTACTTCTTTATCCTCTAGGCGATGTAAGATTATGTTTTACCATCTGTATCCAATAGATCTTTTTCAGAGGTATTTAGTTATTTTACCATGTGTCTCATTTGTTATTTATTATCATTAATGGTGTGTGTATCATATGATACTACACTAGGGTTGAATAATAAATGGTTCCATTTTAAAAATCTTGTCATAGTCTTCACCAGGTGTGTAATATTAGGTGGATTGAGTAGTTTGATGTTCTGGCTTAATTGTGTTCAACGACGTTCATCAACCATAGTTGTCTATGGATTTCTAAAAGTTGTAGCTATAATTTTTTAGTCTGTTTCTATTAAAATCCATTTGTGTTTGGTGTTATGGTAATGAATGAGACAGTTGGCTGAAAATTAAATGATTGTATTGGTTGTAATTTTCTGTTGTAGTAGAAAAACAATATTTTTATGATATTTTTTACATATAGATGATATTGATAGAATTACTTCAATTATTTCTTTATATCCCTTTACTTTTTAATTTATTTGGTTTCAAATAGTTGTGATTTTTGAAAATTGTAAATTGGTGATTGATAGGAAAAACAAAATATATTTGTTAATAAGAAAAAATAAATTCATAGATAGAATTTTAGATTAATATTTATAGATAAGAGCTAGGGAAGAGCTAGTTAATAAGATGATCAAAAGTATGTGGTTTCGAGAGAGTTAATTTTGTGGTAGATGATTGAGGGGAGACTCATCAACTCCTTCTTATTATTGATTTCTTATTATACAGTTAATTTATTGTTTGATTTTAATATAATAGTTTTCTAAACACCAATCAAGTAACTGTTATTCTTATGGTTCATATTTTTTATCATTAATTATATAATCATTTCTAATTTAAATCAACTAATTAATTTAATTTTGATGAATGGGTTTTTAATTTAATTATCTAAAAATTCCAAAAAAATATTGCATTTCAACTCTAACAAGATTTTGGCTATATGTAATTATATTAGATCTCGATTATGACATCATGAATAGTGAAATAAATTAACGAGGCAATCAAAATTCCCCTCCCAATTCATTATTTTTTTATCATCTCTTATATTATCATTCCTCTATAAGACCATAATATTTTAAAATCATTATCTTCTCCTACATCTATTATTTCAAAAAATAATTCAATATATTTCATGTGCATATTTGTTTCTTTTTATTTTCTATTCATTGAAAGAACTCCTAATTTCTTTCTATTATGATTTTATAAAAAGATCACTAATATCTTATAGTTTATTGGATTTGAATTTGAAAATATTAAATAAAATATAATCAAAATTATGGTTTCACTTTTAGGGAAGGCTTCATACATTAAAAAAACAAAATCTTAAATAAAAAAAATGTATTAAAAAATTTAATTAGTTATTTGATACTATAAATATCAATTTATCACTCAGTACATTAAAATAATATCAAAATATTATGATATAGATATAATAGAATATAAAATTGAATGTAATTTTAGATCTCTATTGAAATAAAACAAACATGAAATAGAATATTTGAGAGATATAATTCCATTGGTAAATAAAAATAATTTCAAAATATAAATTATATAGTATAAAGGATGTCCTAGGATGGAGGAGTATCATATTAACCAAGTGTCAAGAAATCTATCGTCAATCATATTAAAACCCATATTCTATAAATATTTATTAAAACATGCTTACTTTTAATTGATTTTAATATTTTTATTGAATTGCCAATGATGGAACTTTTTATTCTATTACTGACATCAATACAATAGTGCAATAGTCTACAGTCAAGGACTTATTAAAGATGACTTTAGGATTTAGGTGTTTCAAATACACATTAAGGTGTATGATAAAAATTATTGCTTGTTTTTAGATGTAAACATGTTTGATACTTGGGAAAATGTTATAGATCGTATGTCATGAACTTTTATCCTTGTAAATTAAAACAAAAAATTCGTAACTAGATCATATGTTTTTTTTCAAAATTGTAATGAAGCCTCTTAGAATGATTATGATAAGTTTATGAATTTTATTAGGTATTACTAAAATTTATATTCTATTATTATTTCTTCATGGATATATTCTATAATGTTTTGTCTTATTATGTTTAATGTTTAGTAGAAAAATTAAATGGAGTAAACTATAATGAGAAAACTAATGGGGATTTATAATTGATTTCCAATAATCATTTATTGAACTCATAACATAGAAACTATATTAGAACAATAGTGAATATAAGAGGTAATTATTATGGTTTTTTTATTGATGGTAATTTTCAATTGAGAAAAAATAAATGATTAAATATAATTTATAATGAATTTAAGATAATAAAAAATTGAAAACAATATAGGCTACTATAACCAAAACCTGACATGTAGAGAAAAATTCTATAAATTTGGAATTTTTGGGAACACTAAATAATTTTTCATGAAATATAATATGTTAGAAAAATAGTAATAAAAATTTTAAATTTAAACATAGGTTCCTTATATTTGTTTTAAAGAAGGTCACTTCTTGAATAACTAAAATTCCAATTGTAAGAAAAATCTAAATATTTACTAGAAATAGAATAAAAATACATAGAATACAAGTTTCCACTAGTTAATTAAAACATCCTAGGAAAACATTTTCAATATCAATAATGGTTAGAGTCATCCAGTTATCAATAGAATTTTGGGGGATATATTATTTATAGGATAGTCCATATTTCTATAATTTTTGAATCAGAAGAGGGTTAATTTGATTCAAGAATATTTTTAGAATGACTATGTGAGGTGACAAACTGATAGTCGAAGGTAAAATTTTGAAATTAAAAACGTGTCAACTGGCTAGGGATATGAATACATGAGATAAAGGCACTTCAAATACTACAAATAGAATAAACCCTACGTATATATTTTTTTCTATGGAAACAATGATTGGTTAGAAAACTCAATGTAATGATGGAAATGAACCAAGGAACGTTCAAAATTAAAATTTATAAGAATATTTAATCTAAAATATGGGATATATAGAATCCATAAATGTGGAAAAAAAATGAAAAATCATCTACATCTAGTTATTATATATAAAAAATGTGAATAAATTTATTCTTCAATGAAATAAAATAAATGGAATGATAATATTATATAAGATATTCAGAAAATTCCTTACTTTTTAATATTTTATTCTATACTTTCCATTAAATCAATGATTCAAATAAAAAAATAACAACAAAACTATTTTTCCTCATGATTTTAATAAATATGTATGTGAAACTTTCATTCATTGAATAGTTAATTCATATTTATTAATTTATGAAATCAAACAAAAAAAAATTATTCCTAGTAAAAAAATAGTAGAATTATTTTGTACTCACATCTCCAATGAAGAGTATAGTGTTTTTCTCAAATAGAATACTTTCATAAAATATGGTTATTTGTAGATTGTTTTGTCCCTTTCAACAAAGAGAATAATGGAAAATTAAACTATCTTTTTTACTATAGTTTTTGAATAATTCATAATCCATTATCACTAATTCAATAGTTGGGATTATGATAATTATGACACATGGATGTGGTCCAAAAATAAGAAGATAAATATTTTAAACATACCATATGAGGATTTCTTGTTCTATTAGTATTATTTGAATCATTTTTCTAGCCTTTGAACTTTCATGTTTTAGATATGGAATTTTCCAATGGTACCTATCAACCATTATCAGCAATTCTCACCCATTGAAATATTTTTTTATCAATTTTCAAAAGGGTTGTCTAATTTTCATTTTTTGTGAATAAGAATAAGTGTATAATGATTTTATGAATTTATAGGAAGAATTTTTTTAGAACTATTATTTAGTTGATATACTAGATGATAAAGAATCATTTTATAACCAAGAATCATTTGTTAAAAAGTAATTATCTGAAAATAATCACATCTGTGATGAAAATAATATTACCATAAATTTGATGGTGTTAAAAATTAAAACATGATTAATATTTTAGATATGGATATTAGTTTTTATTAAATTTTAAATATCTATCATAAATATGAATAATTTTCAATTGATCATACAATGCTCCAAAGATAGATAAAAAATTATTTTCATAATTTAAACAATTTTAAGGTATATGTTGACACATGTGAGGGATATATTTTGAAAAATTAATTATTAATCTATGAAAAAAATATTAAAAAAATTTAGACACATAATGAAATGATATAAAGACACTGGAAATCATTAATGGAAACTACATTTCTGAAAATGATAATGAGAATCTGTCAAATTTTTGAAAATCACATCATGAAACATTCTAAAGAAGATGAACCTCATAGGCTAAATATTCATCCATATAGTATATAAAACCCTAACCTGATCTTAATCCCATGGAACTACATATGAAATATTTATTGTTTCACGGTAACTTTTCAATGTCTATTATCAGTTTTTTTTGGATGGGAAAATATAAAATGAAATAGTTTAACCATATTGAAGAAGTAATAACAAAACATTAACTATACAATTTCAAATAACAATGTCACAACTACTTCATTTTATATTAATAGAATCCCCATGGAACATTATCCTAAAACAATAGTATTAGTTTTAAGAATAAAATTTTCATGAAATTAAAGAGGTTTTGAGAGAGGAGATAAACTAGGTTTTAGATTTAGAGATAATTTATCATTTCTCATAGAGTGCACGGTTTATATTTTTCTGATTTTTTCCTATGAATAGAGGGTTCAAATATGTTTCAAGTTTGATAACTAAATAAAATTAATATTTTATAATCTATACTGCGGAGAGTTTTTTCGATTATAGGAAGCTTAAACAGGGAATTATAATTTATCATTTTCCCATGTAATTTTTATATAAAATAAAAAATATATTAGTTATAAATGATTTTTTTATTTTATTGTTGGATATATTTTTAAAACTTGATTTATATTTCATCAAAATATTAGAATAAAGATACCATAAAAACCCAATTTGGGATATTTTATTACTACTAAATTCCATTTAGATTATATGGTGATCATGATACATTTAAAATATAGTTAATGATAATTTATCAAGATAAGATTCAGATTGTTTTTATGTTTTTTGTAGGTGTATTATCATTTTTGGTATGTATTTTAGAATTACATTCTTATAATCTTGTAATTATTTTTTAGAGGTTCAAAGATACCAATTTAAGTAAAAATTGGAAAAAAAATCCGTTTATTATTATCTATGTAAATGTTTGTTGTCACAATGTTTCCAAAAGATAAATAGTTTTAGTTATTTCTAAAATTGGTGGAATATAGAATTTCATCTTCAAGTCAATGTAAATGTAATTTGAATCTATATATTTTATGAAATTTTTTAATAGAATGTCACAATAATATTTCTTAAATCATTATAGATATTTTATCACAATTAAATAGAGATTCACATTTATTATTTTATAAAAAACATCTACATATTTTTTTCATTTTTTAGTGGAAAGTCACTTAATCACTCCCTATCACTACAATTAACAATAATTTTCCATGTTATATTACATTATATACTATTTATATTGTTATAAGAGTTGTTCTAGGACAAATAAAATACAACAAAATCTCATTTTATGTACTGTGATATAAATATTATAAATAAAAATAATAAAAAAATTAATAATTATTGATAAAGAGTTTTTTAATACTATTTTCTCTATAAATATTTATTGTTGTATATAATAGGTTCCAAATTCATGGAGTTCATAAACTATTCTGCCTTGAAATACTTATAGTCCAAAAAGAGAAAAAAATGGATTATTTGATGGATAATTTTATGGAATGAATTTTATTTTCAAATAAAACATATGCATATAGCTAAAAATATAGCATCTAATGATTTTTATAGTTTGGTTAATACTCAAAATGATCATACTATGGGGGTATTTTTAGATTCTCTTGATTTTGAACTTCAAACTATATTTATAAAATTATAATCATGGTGTGTATATTTATTTATGTTTTTAGAAATAAAATTCATTACAATGTATTTTTTCTACAATACTATGTAAAAAATCATTTCTATACATAAATAAAAAATTTGGTATAACCAATTACAGTTTATAGGATTTGATGATTGTATTCTCTAGATAAGTTTTCCTAAGGAAGAAATGGTTTCCATTTTGGGGTTCTTTTAATAGTCAGTGTGGGGTAGTCAATATGGTGTTCAAAAAGAATTATAATATATAAAATATATGAATTATTAATTTAAAACTACTTGAGAAATTCATATGATTTATTTGAGTGAGATAGATGAAATTTTGATAGATTCATATGAATAATAAAGGAATAACACAAAGATGAACAATGTTTTTTCAAGATTTATTCAAGAGATATAAAGAGATTAATGATGCTAAAATGTTTATAATTTACATATATATACTTATACAATATTCTTAGAAACCTAAATTCATGTTCATTGCACCTAAAACCAATATTCATGTGTTTGTCAAATGATTTGTTTAGTTGATTAGAGAAGATAGTTTTATGTTCATGGTAAAATGGATAAAGAATTATGCTTTAAATTTTCATGAATCCAATTATATTAGTTACCACATCATTCATTGAACAAAATAAAGCCACTCAGTCTAGATGAGAATATTAATTTGGGTTCTTGATATAAAGAAAACCTAATTTTTCTAATTATTTTCATTCTCTTTAAATTATAATAAATATATATTTGTTTATTTCTTATATTAATTTGATCTCTACTGATCGAGGAATGGTTACTAATGTAATATATGATCATCTTGGTTGGAAAAATTAAACCCTTTGAATGAATTAAAATAATTTCCCCTACAATGAAGTGATTTTAGTTATATCATTTTCGATAAATATTCCCTAGATGTTTTCTATACATATTTTCAATCTTATAAATAATATTCAAGAATATAATTTTCATCTCATTATTTTCTTAGAGACACAACTAATGACATGGGAACCTTAAAAATTTAAATAAGGGTATTCTTTCAATGAATTCATGTGGTCAGAACATCACATTTAGGGGAGGTTTATTTTTTTTTATTCTTTAAATATTATATTTTTTAAGTTTTCTATATAAATTATCTATAGTTATATCATTGTATAAAATGTTCACAATATTAAATTAAAATCAAGGGAATTTACCCAATAGATCAAAATTGTTTCAATTTTTTTTGTTTTTTAAATTAAAGGGTCATAGTTTAAGATTAATTAATTATAATTCAAAATTGTTATTAACCAACTCGAATTCCAAGGTTAACACCCTAATATGTTGTAATAACATAAGATTTTTTATTATATTTTGTCAAATCTCTAGCAAGATGGAACCAATAATAAACACATTGTGTCATTAAAAAAATTGAAAATTCATTTGCCTTTTCCAAAATAAATATTCATTTTCATTTTTAAATATATTTATGATTTTTATAGGGGATTATGGAACCATGGGTTATAATTGAATAATTCCTCTTAAAAATAAATTTAAAGTAATAAAATTATAATATATTATTGAAATAAATTTTATTAATCTCTTTTAATATTTTTGAATTCAACAGCGGAAAAATATTTTTGTTTTATTTGTGGATAAATAGGAAATTTTTTTGAGATTTTTTAATTATTGAATATGTCTAGAACCATTTTTTTTTTGAAAATTATTTTCTTTCGTGATTTAAGATAAATTTTCAGTGGGTAAATATTTCTTTTGACTACAACAGTTGTGATTGAAATTTTAAGAGGAATATCATTACTACCCGTTGGGTTTTAATTAACCAATCATTTTAATTTCAATCATTAAATAATATTTTGTCAATAAAATGTTATATTACATCTACGCAACTGGATTAGAACATTCTAGTTCAAATTAAAATCATATGATATACATCGATATGTGATATAAAAAATTCATAATCTTGGTTGAGATTCTTTTCCTTTTTTCTTTTATTTTTTTCAATAAATTTTTGATGAGCTATGTATTCAATATTGTAATTATTATGTTTGTTAAATTAAATATAGTGTCTAATTATTATTCATTCTAGTTATGTGTTCTTATTCACATGGAGTTGAAGAGAAGTTTGGATGTTATAATTTTATCCAAATTGAATGTTGTTGGATTGAAATGATAATGTTTGCAGTATCAAAATAATGATTTAGATGCTAAATATAAACGAGGGTGGGTGAATTGTATACTTTAAAATATTCCTTTAGAATAGTTAAATATGGTAATGTTTAAAAATGTTAAACAAAGTAAATTTATAAAACCTCAGAGTTCTACAAACTTTCTTGATTCTGGAAATGTAGATTTGATAATGGTATTCTTGAAATGTGGTTCCAGAAATCAAACTAGTTCTACAAACATACTAGATTCCAGAAATGTGATTTTGTAAATTAAACATAAAAAAGATTACAAAATCAATGATTCTACCTTAAAGAATATAGAATATTATTTAATCAGAGTAAAAGTATATGAAATTATAAGATAGTTATACTTTCCACAACAACCAAAATGCAGAGGAAAATAAGAAACAATACAAGTAATAAGTAGTAAATGTTTTAAACTAAATAGAAGGGTATCCAACATCCTTGGATAAAGGTCCCTTGATTTATAATTTCAAGAAAGTCTATCATACCCACACCTGGGTAATCCCTCGATGCAAATATCAGAGTATATCATGTTATCCCCTCAAACCCCCGAACATCAAGTTAGTTGGAACCTCTGTCTTCATATCCCCAGAATACCTCGAATGTACTCAGAAACATTCAGAGTTGCATAACGAAATTTGGAACAAGAGGTTTTGTATGAAGAAAGCATGAAAGTCTCTATCTCTATAAATCACTTCAACGACATGAAATCATTAGATTTATAGAACTATTAATCAAAGTTATGAGCCCTTTCAAATGATCTACTATTTATAGACACATCTTCAATAGTTGGATCTCTCCTCCAACAATCATATTTTTTTATGAACTTTGGAGGGACCTTTATATGTGTCACTTATGAAATGGTTATTAAATAACCGAATGCACTACATCGTTTAATATCAAAAAAAGAGTAAGTGAAAATATGGTTTCTCAACCAAATTCATTTTTTGAAGATTGAGGAAAAATAGAATTTTATGTCTAAAAAATTCACACTACATGTATATATTACAAGAATATTCAGATTCTATTTCTCAAGAATTCAGAATCATAATTCTATAAGAATTCTAGTGTATGAACTCAAAAATTTCGGTGTTTTAATTCATAAGAATTTGGAATTTGAATTCATAGAATTCGGAGTCTGAACATAGAATGTTCGTAGTCTGAATTCATAAGAACGTGGAATCTAAATTCATAGAATTCATAGACTCATCTTAGAATGTTTGGATTCTGAATTCAAAAAATTCAGAATCTGAATTCAATATGTTCGGAGTTTGAATTCAATGAATTCGTAATCTGGATTCAGAATGTTCGGAGTTTGGATTCAAAGAATTATGAACCTGAATTTAGATACAAAAAAAATGCTCTAAATATATGTATTTATAATATTCTGAGGTTTTAGATATGAAACTCAATGTTACACATGGAAATAAAATGAGTTATGTGATGACATGAACAATGAAAACATGGTAAGGATAAATTTTCCTTGGGAAGGAAAATTTTCTTTATTAAGGGAAATCATAGGGAAAATGAAGTTTGCATTAAAATGATGTTTTTGTGATTTTTAAAACATAAACGAATAGAAAAGCCCTAAAGAAACCTTATTGACTTAATAATCTCCCCCAGACATGAAGGCATGAAAAATTCATAAGGGAAACTTATTGACTCAATAATCTCCACCTTTTTGGAAGGCACCGAAATCGTTACAAAAAAGAATATAAGTAGATAAAAATTTTATGGACATGTCAATAAAACATATCTCCATTAACACATGGGAAATGATGAATATGACTAAATCCACCATATACTTTTGAAACACTAAGGATCATATTCTTGATTTCCAGATTGAGACATCTCATTTTATTGCATACGAAAAATCTTCTTGGATAAGAACTCCCCCATAGATGAACTCCCCCTTAGATAGGGAAATTTTTTATTTTACTTAATATTCATTTTTTTTTTCATTCATCTCTACCCCATTGTGATTTTCAAAAATGATTAATTGTAATGGAAAAGAAAATATGTTAAAAAAAATATTAGTACTAAACAACCAAATATATAATGAGAAACCCAAAATTTCTTTAGGATTGGAAAAATTTATACAAAGAATAAATACAAAAAAAGTCTTGATTTGAAAAATATTATTATTCATTCTCCTTTGACATAAACCCCATTACTATTGTTTTGAGCTTCTTTAGTTCTTTATGATCCTCCTCTATACGTTTGAAATTATGATCCTGATATTCTATATTCTTATTAAAGGATTTGATTTTTTTCTCGAGCCTCAAGAGATTATGGATGTCCATTTAGAACGTCTTCGTGCATAGAAAATTTTTCTTCATGTTTGATTCTATTATCTTTTTCCAACTTCCAACTCTGAGAAATTGAATACAACTTCCCATTCAAGTCTTTCACTTCTTTTATTTGATAATTATGTTCCAGATTTAGCATTTCCTCAAAATTATTTTTGAGATCATTGATCTTCACATCTTCAGTGTCAAATTCATCTGTGACACATTCTTGAAATTCATCAAGGATTTTCGATCTCTTCATCTTTTTCCTTGAATAATTGTCATCTTTTTTACATGATATTTTATAAGCTTCATATCTAATAAGAAAATCTTGAATTCTACCTCGAGTTTGACACACTTATTTGTCACCATGGATACTGAGTCTGACTTTTGATTAAATGAATGTTAGAGAATTTTACATCTTCATTCAATACCGGGAAATGATGGAATAATCCAAAAAATCATCTTCAATGAATGGACTACAAAATCATTTCCAAGGGAGGATGATTCTGAATTAGAGATTTTTCTTGGTGAGTTTTCTTTTTCTAACTCAGCAGATTTCCTCTTTGAAGAACCACCAACATATATCTTCTTTACCGTAGGCTATCTAGGTTTATCAACTACTACCTGTTTTCCATTATCAACTTTCGGAATGACTTCCTCTTGATCAGGAGAATCATGTCCACTCTTAGATAGCTGAATGATTTTTTATTCATCAAATTCTCCCTTTTTGGGTCCTGCCTCAACATCATATATGATGATTTCTTCTTCAGATGGTTTGTCTACTTCATCTTCATCCTTCGCTTCTTCCTTATAAGGAGTAGCAAGATTTGATGATTCAGCTTGATAGGTTCAGAATGAAAATTTTTCAAAAGTACTTTCCTTCTCCTGAAAATCCTCTACTTTATTTATCAAATATTTAGTATCACAACTACCTTATTATTCTATTTCTTCTACTTATTTTTCTACTATTTCTTTTTCTTGGACTTTTTTCGGAGTTAAAAACTTCTTTCCTGGAGTCTCTGGTAATTATTTTATCAAGAAGTATTCTGTTACTAGAAAATTCTTAGATGCTTTCTCAACAGCCTTAAGAAGTGATTAAACTATCTCTACCTCAAACAAATGTTGCTTCTACTTATTCTATTTATCTTGCTTCCCAAGCTCTTCAACTGCCTTTTCCTTTATTGATTTCACATCAGCAAGGTCCAGGATAATCCTAAGCTACCCTTCATTCTGATATCACTCTTCATCTATCCATTTATCCAAAACCTCATCATGATAGGCTTTTTTTGGCATCAGTGGTGCGGATTGAGTTTCCTTAGCCATTTGGGTTTTTTCATTTTCATCCACTTCCTCCACCTTCCTCTTCCTTCCTCCCTTCTTAGAGGTTCCAACTACCTCTTATTTATTTGAAATAACATTAAAATCCTCATCATGAATATCATAAAATTCTTCTATTTATTTGGTAAAAACAAATTTCATCCTTGTAAATGTGTCATCACACATCAATATGACTTTATAATTCCTCGACCTAGAACATAAAGGAATTTTTAAGGATTCTAGACATCGATCAATCATCGTTGAATGAATGGATGGATAAAAAATTATTTGAGCCATTAGATTTCCATTCTTTATGTTCTCAATCATTACCCCGATATTCCTAACCATGTTTTTTTTCATAGGTTTACCAAGAAATCCAAAATGTATATAACAATTTTCATCAATGTATCCTTGTCTCATTTTCTCAATATGATGAATCATTGAACCCACAATTCAAGAATCTGATAATTTTTAGTCAGGTGAATAACCATTGGAGTCTTTAATTCTGAGAGACCAAGGAAATGCATTTCCTTCAACTTATCAAAACATCATTGAACATCAGGAAGCTTATTATAACAAAACTCGGCTCCCCTTCATAAGGAATGCCTACAATGCATGCAACCATTGAGTAATAAAGTGAATATTTATTTCCATAACACTTGAAATAAAACATACTCCACCCTTCTTCATGAAGAAATTTACTAACTCATAGAATTCTATTAACAAATACAAATATACCAAATCATGAACTTTTAGTTTTGAATTGAAAACACTTTCCCACCCATTCAGCTTTATATTCTTCGAGATAATTGAATCTTTTTTTGTGAAAAAATTATGATCAACTAACAATTCTCGATATATCTACCATTCAGAGATTGGTTTGATAGTTGACATATCATTATAAGAGGAGACTTTGGAAGACTTTTGGAAGTAATAAAGATTTGAGATGTTTTAAATAGTCTTATATATGAGGGTAGAGCTTCAACATGCAAAGGCAAGTGTTTCGATGTGGGACAACCATCATGGGGTACTTTATAAGGAAATTGAGGTGATGGTTCAACATACATACTCAATACAACAGTGGAAA
Organism: Viscum album; assembly: GCA_963277665.1. Taxonomy (NCBI): domain Eukaryota; kingdom Viridiplantae; phylum Streptophyta; class Magnoliopsida; order Santalales; family Viscaceae; genus Viscum; species Viscum album. Next base: position 1,362,520,790 of record OY728145.1, on the reverse strand, counting down.
AACCTTATGATCAGATCTGACAGTTGGGATGATAGCTGGAAGGAAATTTTGATAGAATCTGATCATCTGAGGTTTTTTTATGAAAAATATTCAGATTTAAGAAAAAATGTATACGAAAATTAAAAAACAGATGAAAATAACAATAAGTAAATGATTATTATGAATATTTAAGAAAGGAAACATACATTTCGGATGGCTAAAAAGATTATTTGAATTGAGGAAAATTCTTCTTGAAGATCTTTTGATTTTGAAAACTTTTATTAAGAAAAATGTCATTACAAAAATATCCATTTAAAAAATATAAAGTACAAAATTCATCATTACAAAAATTTTAAGTATAAAAATCATTATTATGAAAATTTTGAGTTAAAAAATCTTCATTAAAAAATATTTTAAATATGATAATATTCATTATGAAAATTTTATGTATGAAAAAATTCATTATCAAAATTTTATGACTATAAAAAAATTAGAATAAGAAAAACAATTTAGATAACCTAATCAGCAAATATACTCTCCCTATGAAAAATAGTTTCTTCCTGTAAGAATATTGGTTTTAATAAGAAGTTAATAAGGATGATTAACTTATAGTTATCATTCCTAAATTCCTTTTAATGTATTCAAATATATTGGAAGGTAATGATTTTGGGAAAATATCAGCAAGTTGATCTTGTGTTCTGATAAATTGAAGAATGGTATCTTCTATTTTTTTTTCCCTAAGAATGTGATTCCTAAAATCTATGTTTTTTTCATGAGAGTGATGTGTGGGGTTTTTATGTATGGAAATGAAACTATTTTTATCACACAAAATTTGTGTTTTGGTAAAACTTATACCATAGTCTATGAGTGTGCGTTGCATACACAAAACTTGAGAAAAAATACTTCTAACTGCTACATATTCAGCTTCAGCAGTGGAAAGTGCTACTGAGTGTTGGTTTTTTCATGATTGAGAAACTAATTAATCACTTAATAAATGGCATGTTCCGTATGTGCATTTTATATCCATTCTACATCAACCAATGTCAGCATTTAAAAAAATCATTCATAAAAAATCATTTTCAGAAGTATAAAAGAGTCCAAGATCCATGGTTCTCTTTAAGTAGTGAAACATCCTTTTCACTAACTTTAAATTATAATCCTTAGGATATTTTTAATATCTTTCATATAATAATAATGAAAAAATTATGTCTGTATGACTAGCTATCATGTAAACGTTACATCTTATCATACCTCTAAAATATGTTTGATGTACATGTCTCCCAGCTCCATCAAGATCAACTGAATTTGGGGTTACCAATGGGAGTAATTGTACTCATAGTGCTGCCATATCGATACATTTTATGAAGATAATTAATATACTTAGTTTGGGATATATAGATTCCTTCTGTTTTTTGAGAAATTGGAAAACCTAAGAAAAATGTTAACTCACCCATCATAATCATTTCAAACTCATATTCCATTTGATCTGCAGAGAAATCTGCTATGGATTGCAGAGTTGAACCAAATATAATGTCATAAACATAAATTTGAAAAATCAAAACATTCTTCTTATTTATCTTTATAAAAAGGGTTAGATCATCATTTCCATTAACATAATTATTTTGAATCTAAAATCATTTAAATCTATCATACAAGGCTCGTGGGGTTTTTTTGAATCCATAAAAAGCTTTAGTATATTCGAAAAAATGTTCAGGATGTTTTGTATCTTCAAAACCAGGATGTTGTTTAACAAAAACATCCTCTTGAACATAAACATTAAAAAAATATTTAACAACCATTTGAAAAAGTTTTAAATTCAGGAATACTAAAAAGGCAAGTAGAATATGAATAGATTCATGTATAGCTACTAGAGCATAGGATTATTCTTAGTATACTACTTCTTGTTTATTATAGGCTTTAGAAACTAATTTATCTTTATTTTATACAATGATTCCATTTAAATCACTCTTATTTCTTATGAAACATTTTACACTAATAACAGACGTTTTCTTAGGACTTTTAACAAATGTCTAGACTTTATTCCTTTTGAATTCATTTATCTCATCTTGCATAACTATTGTCCAATCAACATCATCTAAAGCTTTGTCGGTTCTTTTTTGTTATAATTTGGAATGGAATGCTAGATGTTCTACTTCATTTCTTAAGAAAAATATAGTCCTCACAGGTGGATTTACATCGCCAATGATACTATAAATAGGATTATTCTTTAGAAACAACTGATTTGGGTTTTTTAAAACCAGTTGATCAACTTTGGGTAAGAAGTCTTCTAGGGTAAATGTTTTAGAAATACCTTGTTGAAAATTTTCCTTATCATAAGGATATTCTATAAAGGGTTGACAATCATTTTCTGAAAACACATTCCTAGAAGTAGGTTGAAGTTATTAAAAAATGAAAGGATTAGTTTTATGATATTTTACATATACTGTCACTTTAACAGTACATTTGTTTTTATTGAAAACTCTTTAAGCCATAGAAGTTGTGGAGTAGCCAAAGAAAATTCATTCATTATATTTTAGTGTGAATTTGTGTAAATTATCTTTGTTATTCCGAATTAATAACTTACAACCAAAAACATTAAAATAGGAAAGTCTAGGATTTCAACCATCCCATAACACCTTAAAAGTTTTATTATGAAAAGGTGTAATTAAAACATGATTTATTGTATAACATGAAGTACTTACATCTTCAACCAAAAAATGTTTGGATAACAAATATTTAATCCACCTAGTTCTTGTTATCTCTTGAAGAATTCTATATCTTCTTTCAGCAATACTATTTTTTTTAGATGTTCTGGGCGATGATATGTTATGAGTAATGCATTTTCTTCTACAAAAAGTATCAAAAACTATAATTTTAAATTCTCTTCCATGATCACTATGAATAGTTTTTAATGGATAATTTTTTAAATTTTTATCTTGGGCTCTAAATGTTTTGAAATAATAATAAGCTTCATATTTAATTGCTAGAAAATAGACCCATGTAAATCTATTATAATCATCAACTAAAACAAATAAATAATAGTTTCTTGCAACCATTCCAATTTGTGTTAGACCAAAATGACCCATATGCACTAACTTTAATGCATCAGTGGATGAGATTTCACCATCTTATTTAAAACTTGATTTACGTTTCTTTCCCTATTGACAAAGATCACAATCTTTTTAAGAATAAATTCTAATATCTTGTAAATTCTTAACTAGTCATTTCTCAGAGAGTTTTCATAGATTCTTAAGGTTACAGTGTCCTAACCATCTATTCCACAACCAATAATGATCTTCCATTGCACTAAGTCAAGGTAGATCTTAGATTCTAATGTCTTCTACATTTAGTGTGTATATATTCTCTTTCCTATTGGAAGAAATAATAAATCCTTCCTTGGATTTTTGTACTATGCACTTGTCATTCCTAAAATTCACAAGGTAACCTTCAACTCATAATTGACTTATGCTAATGAGGTGGTTTTTAAGACCCTTAACAAATAAAACATTGGAAATTAATGTTTTTTCAAGAAGAACAATGTTACCTTTACCAACAATTTCTCCATTAGCATTATCTCTGAAAGTTACATTTCTTCCTTTCATCTTGGTACAATTTTCAAAGAAGTTTTTTTACCAGTCATATGACTGGAACATCCACTATCCATGTACCATGGATTGGTGTTGGTACTATCTTTTCTTTCCTAAAAATAAAAGTGTTATAATTTTGGAATCTATACCTTCTTAGATCCGAGGTTAGATAATAAAATTTTAGGCCCCCACATTTGATTGGAAAAAATAATCCTTGTGGAATCCTAGAGATTGATTTTTTTTTTAAAGAGCATGTCTTTCTCTAATTTCCTCCAATTTGACATTTTTTACAGAAGGGGGTATTGGAAGGAATAAAATTGTTATTTTTGAAAATATGATTTCTGTGAGTATAACCTCCTCCAGAAGTGTTTCTATGAGGTCTGATTTGGGAATACATCTTCTAAAAATTTTCTTATCCAGAAGTAAAGTTGGCCAAATGTTTCTTAAGGTAATCTATTTTGGATTTTAGTCTTTTCACTAAATTCGTATCCTCAAGAATTATTCCCATAGAGTTATATTTTTCCTCAAAAAATTTATTTTTTAAATAACATTCTTAAGATATTTAAACAGATTTTCATTTTCATAATTTATTCCATAAGGTCTTTAGAATGTTATTCAATGATCTCATCCTTATCCTGAAGATATCTAGTGTTATCAAAATTCACTTTTGTATGAACTTCTTCTTTATTATTTTCTTTGTCTATTATCTTAGAAATTTTTCAATTTTTTTCTTCTAACAACTTGGAAATTCTAGATACTTCTTCATACAAATGTATTTCTTCATTATCAGAAGATGATGTATCTTCATCAGAAGTAATATCTTCAAGATAATTATTCATATCAAGAGATAAATTTTTTAAATCCTCTAAAGAAGAAACCTTTACCATAAGTCAAATATTTGAGAAAGAAGTAGTAGAAATGAATCTTACGTTATTCTATGATGATAATTCATATTCAGAAGATTCAATTTCAGAAGAGTCTCCACAACTAGCACTCCAAGTGTGGTTTTCTTTAAGACTATTCTTATTCTTATAATGGTAGAAACTTTTCTTGTATTTCCCTAAATTTATTTCATTATTATCCTTCATTTTCAAATGAGGGAAATCCGGTCTCATATGAAATGTTCTTCTTCATTCGTAGCAAGTAAGATCCCTATATTTCTTTTCATTGTAGTCTCTCTTCTTAAACATATTTTGATAGTATTTTTGAGATACCATTTTTCCCATTCTCTATGAAAGAATAGCTAACTCATTCTCATATTTTTCTGTGTCACTAGATTCTAACGGAATAGTATCTTTCATTGACTTTGATCGTGTAACACATTCTAGAGTTTTGGATTTCGTATGGTTAGAAGTTGTTGTGAATAGAAAAATTACATTTCTATTCTTTTTCCTAATATTAACAGCATCTCTCTTAATTCTAGTTTCATGATGAAGAAAAGTTTCAAAAGTTTCTTCTATATAAATCTAGAATACATTATTGTTTTAATCAATTGATGTCCTCTTGGACTCCCATTCATTAGGAATGATGTCTATGATTTTTCCAAAAGGTATTTCATCATCAAGACCATTTTCTCCCATTGACTATAAGTTGTTCACAATGGTCTTGAACCTTTTCTGAACATTGGTTATGGGTTCACCATAAAAAACCTAAAACCATGATATTCTTCTCTCAGCATAGATCTTCTTGTCTCTATAACATTAGAGGTTCCAAAATGTGTAACTTCCAATTTCTTCCAGATACTCTTTGTAACATTAGATGAGGATATTTGACTATATATGTTCTTAGTAATGGAACATAGTAATGTATTTCTGACTATAAAATTAGCTTCATATTCTTATTTCTCCTGATTAGTAAATGTTCTCAATTCCTTATCAGGATTTTTATAATCTTATTTCAGCATCAGGTAGTTATCAAATCTAGTATTAATAAAGAAATTATTCATCATATATATTTAGTACCCATAATCATTTCTAGAAAAAATAGAAGGCCTGGTTTTATTTAAATTGCCTATAAAACCAATATGTGCGGATCCTTCCATAGAAAAAAATAAACCTTTGTTTGAAAAAAAGGATAGAAGTAGTCCTGGAAAAACTATAATTTTTTTAAAGAAACATTAATAAAAAATTTTAAAGTCTAATAAAAATAAGAACGTGAGTATCTCTAAGAAAAGTATGAGTCCAGACTTGTGAGTCCAAAAATCTGATTCTGAAAATATGAAAATGAAGTTGATTTATATACTGAATTTAATCGTGAGATTAATTCAGATTGAACCAATGCTCAAAAAAAATTGATAAAGAGTATGGAGTAACCTTCCACTGAAACCAATAGTAGGATTGAAATGATACTGATTTTAGTATCTAAATAACAATGTAGATGCTTAATATACAAGAGGGGGATGAATTGTATAGTTCAAAAAATTGGAATTTTTAAGGATGGTTATGTTTAACAAAGTTAAATAAGGTAAGTTCACCAAACCACATAGTTCTACAACCATGTTTGATTCTGGAAATTTAGTTCCAAATATGAGATTCCAGAAATGTGATTCTAGAAATGAAACATATCAAAAGTTTACAAAAACAGAAAATCTACTTTAAAGAGTATATAATCCTATTTAATCAGAGTACAAGTATAAGAACATATTAGATAGTTATACATTCTTCAACAACCAAAATGCATTGGAAAACAAGAAACAATACATGTAAAAAGTAGTAAATATTTTAACCCAAAGAGAAGGGTATCCAACTACCGTGGACCAAGGTCGTTTGATTTATACTTTCTAGAAAGTCTGTAGTACCCACACCCAGGTAAGCCATCAATATGAATATCAGATTCTGTCTTGTTATCCCTACAAGCCCTCGATCTTCAAGGTAGTTGGCACCTATGTCTTCCTATCCTTAGATTCCCTTGAATATGATCAGCAACATTCGGAGTCACACAAAGATATTTTGGACAAGATGTTCAGTACTCAAATAGAATGAAAGGCTCTCTCTCTTGAAATCACATCAATAGTATGTAATCTATAGAGTAATATAACTATTCATAAACGTTTTAAGCTCTTTAAAATGAGATCTTATTTATATTCACATCTTCCATGGTCAGCTCCCTCATCCAATGGTCAAATTTTTCCTTGAATTTCAGAGGGACCAGTATACGTGTCACTTAAACAATGGTTAGAAAATAACAGAATGCACTAAATCATTTTATAAATCAAACAAGAGTAATAGAATATATGGTTGCACAACCAAATTCATTTTTTGGAGTCTAAGGAAAAATAGAATTTAGAGACTAAACAAGTTAACCTTAAGAGTCTATATTATAAGAATATTTGGATAATGTTTTCAAGAATTTGGAATTATAATTATATAGAATTACAGAGTCTGAAATCAGTTTTTTTGGAGTCTGAATTCATAAGAATTCGGAATTTGAATTCATAGAATTTGGAGCCTGAACATAGAAAGTTCAGATTCTGAATTCATAATAATTCGGAATCTGAATTCATAGAATTTGGAGTCTGAACATAAAATATTCGGAGTTTGAATTCCGGAAATTCAGAATCTTAATTCAGAAACATCAGAGTCTAAATTTAGAGAATTCATAATATGAATTCAGAATGTTCAGAGTCTAGATTTGGAGAATCTGGAATCTGAATTTGGATCCTGAAAACATAATTCTCTATATCTAAGTGTTTATAAGATTCTGAAGTTACAGATGTCAAACTGAATTTTACACTTAGAAATAAAATTAGATAGATTATGACATGAACAATGGAAACGTGGTAAGGATAAATTTTACTAGGGGAAGGAAAACATTCCTTATTAAGTGAAATCATCAGGAAAATGATGTTTACTTTAAGATTTTCTGTTTGTTATTTTCAAAACATAAAGGAATGGAAAAGTCAAAAGGAAATCTTATTGACTCAATAATCTCCCCCAAACATGAAGTAATGGAAATGTCATAAGCAAAACATATGGAATCAAAAAATTATGCTAAATTATTTTCAAAGTTATCGATATCAAACATTTATGAAAAATTGGGAGAAAATTCCCCTAAAACTAGTCAATTCTAAGGAGTAATTAATATTATCATCTTTAGATTTTCCATATGGTAAAATTTATATTTTTACTTATTCTTGTGGAATTATAGTTTTTCACTCATAAGATTTACTATTTTCCACTAATAGTTAATATGTATTTTATTGGGTACACAAATATTTACTTGTTTTGGAAACATTTGTGGTTTTATTGCATTAAATTCTACCATATCACTTTTTTATGTGATTATTTTTTATTTTTAAAATGTATTGTTTTTTATAGAAATAGTGGAAAATCACCAACCCGTGTTGATAATGATAATAATTTGTGTATTGATCAATTTTTGGTATTTTCTGTGGTTAGTTTTTTATATTGTTTTGCAATATTATGAAACCATTTTAAGGAAAATAAATTTTTTTGATGGTTTTCATAGTCCATGCATTTTTTAACATTAATTTATCTGAATGAATTTTATTTTTAAATTTTTTATAAATATGATTAACATAGATTGATTTTATCTAATGAAATATTTGAAAAAAAATAATATATACATGATCATGGATATGAGCTTATTTACTATATATTATTCATGAAGCTTCAATTCATGGTTTGTGAGAAGTTGATTCTAGGGATATTTCATATTTTCTAAACCACCGAGTGAGTATAACCCCATGTCTTTAGGTTGAAAAAAATCAAGATGAAGTCATTTTTGGATGTAATTTAATCATAAAATAATGATTGGGTTTTCTGAGATTCTTGATGAGGATGATGATATCTTTTGTAACATGAAAATAAAAGAGTAATCGATGTTGGGGGACATTTTAAATCTTGTAAATCTAGTATTGATGAATGAAAAATGATGTTAATGGTGTCTTGAACGTTTATGATGTGATGATGTTTGAATTCATATCTTGAATTTGATTTAATATGATATTATTTTGTGTTTCTATATTATCGTATTTTGGACTATATGAAAATTTTAAAAACAATGACAGTGAAGTGGTGAAGATTGAGGTTTTTATGATATTTTAACCTAAAAAACATTAGTCTTTTTATCTATTTTATGAAATAGTATAAAATCACGAATATTTTTATCCCAATGATAATTCATCTATGAAATAATTTTTACATATAATTTATTACTATAATTTTTATTCAACTGTATTCATATGGGGTGTTTCTGTGATAACAATTAAGTAAACCATATTACCCAAATAAAATACAGGGAAACAGACATGAAAAAATTGTATTAAATGAAATGTTTAAATACATGATTAGAAAAGAAACAATAACCTTCCACAGTGACTCTATAAATTCTACTATTCATCATAAATTTCAATGGATTTATCAACATATAATCCCACAAACCCAAAGTTAGATATATATAATTGGGTATCAAATTATTTTTAAATAGTCTGGGAAACTAAATTAGATCTTAGTTATTGACCACATTTTGATTTTACTGGGACTATATATTAAATTATCACCAAATACCATAATAAAATTGAACTTCTAACCATATTATGTAAACATTCTACCCTTGATGAACAAAAAACATTGATCATATATATAGCGGTCAATGAATGGAAGAAAAATAAATGAAAATATATAATGAGTAATCATCAAACATCAATCGAAAATTTAACCACATAAGTCCAGGAGATATTTTCTGGATTGATGGAAAAGGGATGACATTGAAAATGAAACAGTAGCTGAATACACTAGTTAAGACCATTAATATTTTAGTTGATACAGTCTAAGGATAGAGGAAATAATTCAATTTTCATCTTCATGAAAATAATATATATTCCTTATGATTACCTAATGATATATATGTTCTCATCCCCATTATATCACCTCCATTTTTGTAGATTTTTTTTTGTTTTTATCCATATTTATAGGTACCATGTTTTCTATTATATATTTAGAGAGATAATTTTATTTCCTAGCCAGTGATACAACCTACCCACACCAACTTCTTTCCAAGATTGTCAAATTGAAAAATAAAAACATTTTCCTTCAGTAACTATCAATAGAACCATATTAAAAATATTTCTCTCTCACTAGTTTCGAGTGATATTAATATTTCATTAATTTCTATAGAAATGACTGTTTTTTTATTAATGTTTATTTTATATATACAAAAATATGTTTTCCATTCATCATCCAAACATTCCACTAGTCCTAGTGGTGACCCATACTTCTACAATAATGCCAATCAACCATGAATTTGCAGTCAATATGAAATGATTCGTCTAAAATGGATGGGTAATTGAAGAACACACAAAAAAATCATAAAACAATAATCCAAGAACCATAATAGTGGGGGTAATTAACACCCTTTACAATATAAATAAAAAATACCTATAAATGAATTTCAACAACCAATAAAGCATAAAAAAGTTTAAAAAATAATGAAATTAAGAAAAACAATGACATAAAATTAATTTTAATAGTTATATATAAATTCAATGTCACCAATTATTAAATTATTTAATCAAAATAACTAAAAAATGTAACTCAAATTAAATAATTAGTTCAAAAATAAAGAAAATATATTTTGAATTAACGAAAAACATGGTTAAACAAAAAAAATTGTATTTTAATACAATATTCAAAAGTAACCTATAAAATCAACATAAAAAAATTAAAATTAAAATATAATAAAAAAGTTAATGAAATATAAAACCATTATTTTAAAAGTTTTATGAATTTAATGTAAAACTAACAAAATTGTAAACTATCTAATTCCTCCAATGTCTTGAAGGCCTTTATATTTTATGAATTTTTTATATTATCCACCTTCCAAGGGGTGAGGTGGAACCCTTACATGGCCCGTATGTGTAAGTATCACATGGCATGCAGGCCTTATATGAATTAATTTCCCATAGGCTTCAAACATTACATACAACCCAAACTAACTACTTGGAACTACTTCTCCCATGAATCTTTCATCTTGGAATAAGTTCTCTATCTTCGCATTGTTGCTCTGCTAGGCTTTCTCATACATTCATTGGCTTATCCCGATGGTAGGTTACATACCCTCTAATTCTTGCAATAAATTTAGCTTCTGCTATGGTGAAAGATCTTTTCTCATCCTCCTTCTGATGCTTCTTCCTTATAGGTTGTCCGGTTTACATCTGCACTTTAGGTTTCCCGATGGCCTTGAGGTGGCCCAGAGGCCTTATTGACCCGAAGGCCTGAGTGGTCTAAAGGCCTTAATGGATTTGGGGACCAAATCGGTGGCCCAAATTCCCAAACGGGGGAATATTCCCACCTATTACAATGATAAATAGTGCCTATTATAGTAGCTGATATAGTGATTTCTACAGTACTACATAGTTCCATCTAGTGTAATTCTACAATACTTCTACTGTACTATAGAAATTAGCCTCCAACTGGATTTGATCTCGGGGCACCTAGATGCACTTATAGAGTCCTCACCAACTAGTCTGAGGCCCATGTGCATGTAAACTATCTAATTAAAACATTTATTTACATAAATATCAAAATTAAATTGGCTAAATTATGTGGAAATTTAATACCAAAATAAATACTCATCAAATTCCCATAGTGGGGTTTTTAGATTTTTGTCAAGAGAACAACTATTCAAATTCAATTAAAAGAAATAAATCATAAGAATGAAATACTAGATTGATATAGAAAATTGGATTCCAAACGATTTTTCTACATGGATTTATTTTCAAATACAGAAAATATTACACTCAAGAAATTAAATATTTTTAGTGAAAACCAATTCATATTTTACAAAGATTATTAAACATGAAAATATTAATTTTGAATAAATCTAAATTAATTTTAATTAAAATGAGAATATAAAAATCTCTATACCTTATAAATAATGAAATCACATAATTAGATATAAATTTTTGTTTAAGATTTCTGAGATGCGTGCTCACAATAAATTTAAATGATTTATAAATAACTCATCAAAAAACCTAAGTATAAAAGAAAAATTTTAACATAAATTAAGATGTACAATCCATAATTAATATTAATTTTTATATAATGAGTTTGACTCCAAATTTAATGACTCTAATTTAATGAATATTTTATAAGATTCATTCAATCCATTACGAAAGCCAACATCTCTTCAAGAGGGGAGCGAAACAAAATCCCCAAACCTATCCAAGATATTTTATGAAATTGACCTCCACAAAATGGATACACAAAAAAAATCATTAGAAATATATATATAAATTTAAAATGATTAATAGAAAATTAAAAACAATCCAATTTTACAAAAACAAATATAGTTTTTTCGTTAAAATTGTGGAAAATTTTATCATATAAAAGAAACATTATCCCACACTAAATATCAAAATTATTGCCAATGTTGAATACTATGTGGATTAACATGTATTTTTATAGTAAATTTTAAAAATTAATATTGAATATCTGTAGATAAAAATTTTGTGAAACAGAAAAAAAATCTCAATATAGTTTTTTCAACGAAAAAAATAATAAAAACACACAATATAAACATTTTTTCAATCTTGTTAAAATTTAAAAATCCGATATCAAAAAATAAAACATGTATAGTAGTTAATGATCACGAATTGGGTGTAAATATATATCTAAAAAGGAAATAAATTTTCTCTTGTAATACATAATAAAAATGAAATTTAATAGACATAAATAGAATGTTTATGAAAAATATTCACCATTTAAAAACCCATCTATTATAATTCTTTTGAAAAAATTTATGTACAAATAAGTAGAATATGTAAACCAAAATTAAAATCATTAATAATGGGTACAATTTAAAACATATTACATCCCTAAATTTGGAGCATAATTTTCTATTATGTAGAGTAAAAAATTAAATAAAAATTCATTTGATGAACCCCCCAAATTAAACATGGAAGGACATAAAAATTAAATCATATTGATATTAGATCTCATTAAATATTGTACTCTAGTAAAATGAAACTAGAGATTAATTTTTGGGGGAGTCCATCCCGTAAAATTCACTTTTTATATTCTCTTGATGATCATTGATGTTTTAAATAGCCAGATCCAAATTATCCCCTAGTATATTCCACTAATAAAAATAAATTATCTTGTAAGTAGCCATGTTTTCCACTATATTTTATAAAATAAAATTTTTACGGTTTTTTTGAAATTTAAAATCTAAAACTAAAAGTAAATGTAAATGATTGACATTAAAGAGAAATCAGTATAAGACCCCCAAAATGGCACTATACCTTTGTAAAGACCCGTAAATTTCAAGGAAATTTTTTCTTAATTTTCTTTGGAATTTTACAAGAACGCAGTTTCTGACGGAGCCTGATTCTGAGGCCCGGTGTGCCCGGAATCATTTTCCAAAGTTTGGCTCGGGTACGTTCAGTGAACGGACGAGCTGGTTTTTCTAACTTTTGAACCGGTGCCCGGAATTGAATTCTGAGGGCACCGATGAAATCGCAGCGCCGGTATTCGCTTAGAAACGCCTCTTCCGGAGTTGCGTTTGCTCGGGTGTGGTTTTTAATTTTTGGGCTTAAAGTTAAGAAATAAAATAATTTTGCGACAACTTTATTTTATTTCACTTAAGCCACTTGGAAGCCACTTGAAGCCACATAAAGGCGTCATGAACTGAGTTGAACTGGATAGGATGCTATCCAGAAATATCCTACCCCCTTGGTAGGATATTTGTGAGGTGGGGCCCGCACGAGCCCCGCCGTTTCTTTCCGCTAAGAAACGCACCCGTGAAAACCCGTCTTAATGAAAGTCAACCGACGCGTTTTCCAAATTCTTAACAGACCATTTAATTGGGCGGTTTATTTCGTGAATTATATGGTCTGTTTCTTTCGTGAATTAAATGGGTCGTTTCTTTCGTTGAATTAATTCAACGAATTGATGGATCGTTTCTTAACCAGTTTTTCAAATTCGTTGGCGTAATAATAAAATAAGGCCAACGCTTAACCTCTGGTTATTTGCGCTTGAGAAGATTTGAGAGAACCCTCGTAACTTCTTCTCCCTCGCGAAGAACGCGAAGAACGCGAATAACGCAAAGAACGCCGAACCCGGAAATCGACGACGCCTTCGCCCGAGACGTTCTTCCGATCTCCGATCTCCGATCACCGACCATTTAAGGTGAGTGATTTCGGATTTCCGCTCAAGGTTCTTTTCTTTTGGTTTTAAACACAGATTTAATTAATTATAATTTAAATCTGTTGTTCTTGGTTTGTTGAGTTCGCCGACTCAACGCCGGTTTCTGCGACGACGCGATGCCTCCCCGCGACGACGCGACGATCCCTCTCTTCCGCGACGATCCTTTCTGCGAAGAACGCCCGCACGCGACGATCGGCGAGGTAGGGATTTATTTTGGAAAATTACCCCTTTTTAATTTTCTCGTGAACATTCTTTGAAAATTAAAAAGTCGGTTTCAAATGAACAATTTTATTTTAATTAAAATTGTCGTTTCATATGTTGAACAATTTCTCCCGGTTGTTTATCTCTAACGCAGAGGGTGCGGGCCAAACGAACACGGCCCGACGACCCTCTGTCGTTCTTCGTTTTGTGCGGATTTGACGGTCGACGACGGAACGTGCCGCAGCGGACGTTTGACGATCCCGCAGTAAATAACGGATCCCTGGAGAAGCAACGGTGCAGACGGGAAGGAAAACGGGCCAGCGGAGTGACGCCGGCGGCCCGCGAAAGTTGCCGGCGGCGCGGGTAACCAGCGCGGTGGTGCCGGCGGCGCCCCGGTGCGCCGCAGGACAAGTCCGCCGCGGCTGAAGCCGCGGCGGCGGTGGCCAACGGACCCGCGGCCGCGCAATTCCGGTTCGTCCAGGCGGGACGCGGCAGAGCCGCGTCCGTGGTTCACCAGCGCGGCCCGCACGCGGGCCGCGGTTTCTTCTCAGGCCGCGGGTAGGCGCCTTCGGCTTCCAACCGCGCCGCTCGGCCGAGCCGGACCGGCCCTGGCCGGGCCGGGCCGGGCCAACATGGTCGGGCCGGGTCGGCCTGGGCCCGTACCCCCCATCTTCGGACGTTTTCGTTAAAACGCCCGTATCTTGGGCTTCGTGCCTCCAAACGACTCTCCGTCAGCGGAAACACGATCCTTGGATCGAGACGGTCGTTTCGGTATATCGCACTCAAGGTTTTGGAATACTTTGAGTTCGGCTGGGTTGGTTCGTACACGAGACCAACCGGGCCCCCAGGAGCGGTAACGCTCATATCTTGAGATACATACGTCCGATTGATGTGCCGTCAGCTTTGTTGAGTTCCTCTAAGTGAGACGGATCTTTTGGCATACTCCGGCCGAGGTTTGGACACAGGTGGAGTGCGGTCGGGTTGGTTTTTCCTTAAAAACCAACCGGGCCCCTAGGACGAAAATGCCAATATCTCTCAGACCAGGCGTCTGATTGACGCGCCGTCTGCGACGTTGAGTTCCTGTTGACGATACGGAACTTTTGGATACATCAACATCGGACTTTGTGTCAGTTGATGTATCAGCCTCTCGGCTCATGGAGCGGACCCTCCCGAACGAGCTTGCTGTGTGCGGGAACCCTAGACTGGCTGCGACTGCTACTTCGACAGTGACGACCATGCAGAGATCCTCAATGGACTGCGGCGACGACCGTGCAGAGATCCTCCGTGGACTCCAACGACGACCGTGCAGAGATCCTCAGTGGACTGTGGTGACGACTGTGCAGAGATCCTCAGCGGACTGCGACGACTACTGCACTCAGCGATCCTACGTGGATCAGTGCTACCGGTCCTGTGTGGGCCCGATCCTGTGTGGGTCCGATCCTGCGTGGGTCAGCGCTCAGCGGTTCTGTGTGAGCCAGTGCCTACAGGTCCTGCGTGGGCCCGGTCCTGTGTGGGTCATCTCTCAGCTGTTCTGTGTGAGCCAACTCCTACAGGTCCTACGTGGGCCCGATCCTGTGTGGGTCACTGCAAGGTTAGTACCTATCGATCCTTTGTGGTTCCGACGACTTAGATGGTTCAATGATCATCTTTATCGTCATCCGAAGAAGTATACCTGTGTGAGCTGAATCTTGTGTTACTCTCCTTTGTGGATTGTGTTGAGCAATCCTGTGTGGATTTACTGTTTACTCTCCTTTGGGGATTGTGTAGTTCTATCCTGCGTGGGTATGCGTTTTGCTTTCCTGTGTGGACTGGGTTGTGCTTGGGCTCGGACGTTGGAGCCGAACGGGGAATTGCAGACTTAGGTATATGTATGGGCATATACCTAAGCCGTGTCAGATGTTACTTCGTGATTGCATCTCTTTTCGTGATTTATCCTTTGTGGATTTCGGGAGACCTTCGGGGGTCTCGGGGTCCCTACTGAGTAGCTTATACTCACCCCTGCACGGGCTATGCCCGCACTTCGTGGTGTTGGTTGCAGACGACGGACAGCGCTGATCGTGGAGGAGGCGTGCGGAGCAGGACAGTACCTGGAGGTGGACCACTGGGCGGGACGTACTCGGAGCGGTTAGGTGGACACGAGGAGCAGTGGAGGCTATCTGTACCCACCCTTCAGGTGGGACTTCCAGTGGACGGCTCGACGCTGCAGTTTTTTCTTTCAGTTGCTGTTTTTCCTTTCAGTTGTACTTTACAGTTGGGCTTGTATTTCCGGCCCCTTTTTTACTTTCAGCACAGCTTGTACAGTTTTACTCAGTGTTTACTTTTCCGCTTGCTTACTCTGTGGTGCTTGTTTACTTTTCAAAGGCAATGCCTTCCCTTTTTTTGGGATTTACGCCTTGGTGCTAGTCGCCAGCCCCTGGCCTATGGAAGGCGGGCTTGGGGTAGTCACGGCACGGGCCCCGAGGACGGGTCGTGACAAATGGGTATCAAAGGTGGTCGGTTCTACCGCAGACTCTGATATTTCTTCTATGTGAAGCAAAAGTGTTTAGTGTATTGAGTGTGGTTATCATTCCAGGGAGTCCAGTGTTGGTGCGGCGGCCGACGTATCCATACACCAGGACCCTGACTTCTGCTTTCCGACTTAATGCACGAAAACATTGATTGCATGTGTGTTTCAAGTTTTCTTTGTGATTACTTGTGTCAGCTCACCAGGTATACTGTTCTGACCGTGGCATACTTGTTTCCTTTTCAGGATGGCACGACGACAGCAGCCATCTAGGGTTCCCAGGGTAGGGCGCGACGACAGCCCGCCGAGCGACGAGGCCTCGGTACAGGGCCCGTTGACAGCAGAGGCACCGGCGGTACCTTTACCCGCCGAGCCCCCGATGCTTCCAGCACTGGCAGCTGACGACGCACGACGCCTTGGAGCTCTACACGAGTTCCAGCGCCAGTGACCACCCAGGTTCCGTGGGGAGTCGGACCCCCAGGCAGCCGAGGACTGGCTGGAGGCGGTCGTCCGAGTTTTCAGGCTAGTGAGGACGCCAACAGACCTCATGGTGATCCTCGCGGCGAGCCTACTGCACGCAGCAGCCGGACGCTGGTGGAGCCTGATGCTCCAGGTACACGATGAGGCCACCCTCATCTGGACGGACTTTGAGAGCCTCTTCCGCTCAGAGTTCGTCCCGGCCACCCTCCGAGCGGTGCGCATCCAGGAGCTTCTACAGCTGCGGCAGGGCAGCTTGACGGTCGCTCAGTACGCGGCGAGGTTCACCGACCTTTCTCGGTACTCGACAGACATGGTACGGGACCCCTTCTTCCGGGCCCGGACATTCGAGCAGGGTTTGAGACACGAGATCAGGGCATCGCTGATCTCCCTCAGCATCCCGACCCAGGCAGGAGTACTGGAGCGAGCCCTCCTGGTCGAGAGCTTCCTGGCTGAGTCCACAGCGAGACCCACCGCAGGGCGGCAAATAGCGGAGTCTTCGGTAGCTGGTAGCCGGCGGATGACTCAGGGTTCCAGGCAGACCAGAACTTCTGGCAGGTGACCTCGGGACACTGGCTCAGCAGTGCAGGGCACCCGGCCCGGAGCCAGCCTTCCTAGAGGCAGACAGTGCTACGAGTGCGGCGGGCAGGGCCACATGGCTCGTGACTGCCTGACCCGTCGTACTAAGGGTCAGCAGACGGTGGAGGGGCCACCCAGGCAGAGGCAGAGGGTCGACCATGACGGTCCGCAGGGAGGAGGCGGACGAGGAAGAGGAGCTGGCCGAGCAGCAGGTGGTGGGCGACGCTTTGAGGCTCTGCCACCACCACCACCAGGAGGCCCGCCCCGACCACAGTGAGCTGGCGGGCAGAGACAGGCTCAGATCCAGGCAGCGAAGGCCTACGACCACGGCGCGCCAGAGATGATTTGAGGTATGATCTGTGTCTATTCCACCCTTGCTGCAGTTATGATAGACACAGGAGCGAGTCACTCTTTCATAGACACTGCCCTTGTTCGGAGCTCGGAGATTCCGACAGAGCCGTTGGCTCGATCCTTACGGCTAGAGACTCCTACGGGAGCAGACTCGACGATTACGCACTGGTGCCGGCAGTGTGAGCTTACTCCAGTAGGCGAGAGATTCGGCTGGGATCTTCTTGTAGCAGCGTCGAGGCCTTACGACGTCATCTTGGGCATGGATTGGTTATCTACGGTCCATGCTCATATTGACTGCATTAGGCGCAAGATGCGATGTGTGCGCACCGACGGGAGAAGTTTCACCTTCACCGGCGAGAAGGGAGCCTTAGCAGCACAGGATGGACTCACGCAGAGGAGAGGTCATCCCATCACTCATCAGTTGGCTATCCTCATCCTGGGAGCAGTTGACGTGCGGAGTCCCAGTTTTCCTACAGTGGTGGATCAGTACGCGGACGTCTTTCCCGACGACGTTCCAGGACTACCTCCTCGCAGAGAGGTAGACTTTTATATTGACCTGTACCCCGGGACAGCCCCGATATCCACTCCAGCATATCGGATGGCCCCCGCTGAGCTTCGAGAGCTGCGGGTATAGTTGGAGGACTTGCAGGGAAAGGGGTTCATCCGACCCAGTGTTTCGCCCTGGGCTTCCCCAATTTTGTTCGCCAAGAAGGCGGACGGGAGCTTGCGACTGTGTGTCGATTATCGTCGCCTGAATCAGGTGACAGTGAGGAACAAGTATCCGCTACCTAGGATTGATGACCTCTTCGACCAGCTCAAGGGAGCACGGTGGTTCTCGAAGATAGACCTCAGGTCAGGCTATCATCAGCTCAGAGTTCGAGACGAGGATGTGCAGAAGACGGCCTTCAGGTGTCGGTATGGCCACTATGAGTTCTTGGTTATGCCTTTCAGCATGACCAACGCTCCAGCAGTGTTCATGAGCCTCATGAATAGGATCTTCCAGCCATACCTCGATCGATTTGTCGTGGTCTTCATCGACGACATTTTGGTGTACTCGACGACGGAGGAGGAGCACGCCTACCACCTGCATGTTGTACTAGACACAGTCCAAGAGCACCAGCTTTATGGGAAGCTCTCGAAGTGTCAGTTCTGGTTACGTGAGGTCCACTTCTTAGGGCACGTCATTTCTGAGGCGGGAGTTGCAACGGATCCCGCGAAGATCGAGGCAGTGCTAGCTTGGGAGCCACCCAAGAGCGTGACAGAGGTGCAGAGTTTCTTGGGCCTAGCCGGATACTATCAGAGATTTGTGCCGGACTTCTCCAGAGTTGCGGCCCCACTCTCAGCGTTGACGAAGAAGGGGAAACCCTTCGTGTGGTCAGACAGATGTCAGCAGAGCTTCCAGGAGCTGAGGCAGAGGTTGACCAGCGCACCTATCTTGAGGTTGCCTGAGGAGGGAGTTGGATACGTAGTCTACTGCGATGCATCAGGGACTGGACTCGGGTGTGTCCTGATGCAGGAACGGACCATGATTGCCTATGGATCACGTCAGTTGAGGCCTCATGAGCAGAACTACGCTACCCATGACTTGGAGTTGGTAGCAGTGGTCTTTGCCCTGAAGACATGGCGACACTATCTGATGGGCGAGTGCTTCACAGTCTTTTCTGACCACCAGAGTCTCAGGTACATCTTCTCTCAGAAGGACCTGAACCTGAGGCAGCGGCGATGGCTCGAGTTCCTCCAGGACTATGACTTTGAGATAGTCTATACTCCTGGGAAGGGGAACGTAGTGGCTGATGCCCTCAGCAGGAGGACGGGCATCCAACTACTTGAGGAGGCGACAGAGTAGCTAGCCGCTTTGCAGATATCCTTCATGGATAGAGACGGAGCAGCCTTCCTTCAGTCTCTCACGGTCTCTCCTCCGCTTCTTCAGCGGGTCAGAGAGGCACAGCATGGGGACGTTGACTATGAGACGCGGCGTGCACAGATTTCCTCGGGATAGGCACCTGATGGTTTCTCCCTTGGAGCAGAGCATGATGTCCTTTTCAGAGGACGTACCTTGGTACCAGTCGCCTTACGATAGGAGGTGTTGAGAGAGTTTCACACTTCTCCTTTGGCGGTACATCCTGGAGTGGCGAAGATGTACCAGGATCTCAGACGACAGCACTGGTGGCCGGGCATGAAGAAGGCTGTGGAAGAGTTCGTTTCACGGTGCCTCACATGCCAGCAGGTGAAGGCAGAGCATCAGGTACCAGCAGGCTTGGTACAGCCCTTGGAGGTCCTAGAGTGGAAGTGGGACGGGATATATATGGACTTTGTGACTAGACTTCCACACACTTCCAGAGGTCCCGACTCCATTTGGGTGATTGTTGACCGACTCACCAAGTCGGCACACTTCTTACCCATCCGAGAGCAGGGCTCAGTGGAGAGCTTGGGGCGTCTCTACGTTCAGGAGATTGTATGACTTCACGGTGTTCCATCGACTATCGTCTCCGATCGGGACGCTCGTTTTACTTCCCGGCTTTGGAAGGGGTTGCAGGAGGCGTTCGGGACGCGACTACGTCTGAGCACCGCCTTTCACCCTCAGACGGATGGTCAGACGGAGAGGACCATTCAGACTCTCGAGGACATGCTCCGCACATGTGTCCTCGACTTTGGTCGCAGTTGGGAGGACCACCTACCCTTGGTGGAGTTCGCGTACAACAACAGCTACCACTCCACCATCGGGATGGCACCCTACGAGGCGTTGTACGGAAGGCCTTGCAGATCTCCTTTGTGCTGGACAGACCCTGGAGAGTCAGCACTTGTGGGACCAGAGATGGTCCGAGCCACGACAGAGAAGGTCCAGGTCATCCAGGAGCGGATGAGGACAGCACAGAGCCGGCAGAACTCATATGCTGACAGGAGGCGGAGGCCACTAGAGTTCGAGGATGGCGACCACGTCTTCTTGCGGGTCTCACCTCGACGTGGTTTGAGGAGATTTGGCCGAGGCGGCAAGTTGTCTCCATGCTTCATCGGACCCTTCCAGGTCCTCAGCAGGGTTGGCAAGGTGGCTTATCGCCTGGCTCTGTCACCTCAGTGGCACCGGGTGCACGACGTCTTCCACGTATCCCAGCTGAGGAGATACTTTCATGACCCGACGCACATCATTGACTATGGGGAGCTAGACGTGGATGATGGAGCGACTTTTGCGGAGGTCCCAGTGGAGATAGAGGATCGACAGGAGCGGGTCCTATGTGGGCGATCTATTCCTCTTGTGCGCATCAGATGGCAGCATGGGAACCTCCAGGAGAGCACTTGGAAGCAGGATGCTCAGATGCGTGCTCCGTACCCACATTTGTTTCCCTAGTTTTTGATGTATCTTTACGGGGACGTAAAGTCCTGAGGTGGGAGTAATGTAAAGACCCGTAAATTTCAAAGAAATTTTTTCTTAATTTTCTTTGGAATTTTACAAGAACGCAGTTTCTGACGGCGCCTGATTCCGAGGGCCGGTGTGCCCGGAATCATTTTCCGAAGTTTGGCTCGGGTACGTTCAGTGAACGGACAAGTGGGTTTTTCTAACATTTGAACCGGTGCCCGGAATCGAATTCTGAGGGCACCGATGAAATCGCAGCGCCGGTATTCGCTTAGAAACGCCTCTTCCGGAGTTGCGTTTTCTCGGGTGTGGTTTTTAATTTTTGGGCATAAAGTTAAGAAATAAAATAATTTTGCGACAACTTTATTTTATTACACTTAAGCCACTTGGAAGCCACTTGAAGCCACTTAAAGGCGTCTTGAACTGAGTTGAACTGGATAGGATGCTATCCAGAAATATCCTACCCCCTTGGTAGGATATTTGTGAGGTGGGGCCCGCACGAGCCCCGCCGTTTCTTTCCCCTAAGAAACGCACCCGTGAAAACCCGTCTTAATGAAAGTCAACCGACGCGTTTTCTAAATTCTTAACAGACCATTTAATTGGGTGGTTTATTTCGTGAATTAAATGGGCTGTTTCTTTCGTGAATTAAATGGGTCGTTTCTTTCGTTGAATTAATTCAACGAATTGATGGATTGTTTCTTAACTAGTTTTTCAAATTCGTTGGCGTAATAATAAAATAAGGCCAACGCTTAACCTCTGGTTATTTGCGTTTGAGAATATTTGAGAGAACCCTCGTAACTTCTTCTCCCTCGCGAAGAACGCGAAGAACGCGAAGAACACGAAGAACGCCAAACCCGGAAATCGACGACGCCTTCGCCTGAGACGTTCTTCCGATCTCCGATCTCCGATCTCCGACCCCCGACCATTTGAGGTGAGTGATTTCGGATTTCCGCTCAAGGTTCTTTTCTTTTGGTTTTAAACACAGATTTAATTAATTATAATTTAAATCTGTTGTTCTTGGTTCGTTGAGTTCGCCGACTCAACGCCGGTTTCCGCGACGATGCGACACCTCCCCGCGACGACGCGACGATCCCTCTCTTCCGCGACGATCCTTTCCGCGAAGAACGCCCGCGCGCGACGATCGACGAGGTAGGGATTTATTTTGGAAAATTACCCCTTTTTAATTTTCCCGTGAACGTTCTTTGAAAATTAAAAAGTCGGTTTTTTAAATGAACAATTTTATTTTAATTAAAATTGTCGGTTCATATGTTGAACAATTTCTCCCGGTAGTTTATCTCTAACGCGGAGGGTGCGGGCCAAACGAACACGGCCCGACGACCCTCTGTCGTTCTTCGTTTTGTGCGGATTTGACGGTTGACGACGGAACGTGCCGCAGCGGACGTTTGACGATCCCACAGTAAAGAACGGATCCCGGGAGGAGCAACGGCGCAAACGGGAAGGAAAACGGGCCACCAGAGCGACGCCGACGGCCCGCGGAAGTTGCCGGCGGCGCGGGTCACCGGCGCGGCGGCGCCGGCGGCGCCCCGGCGCGCAGTCGGACGAGTCCGCCGCGGCTGAAGCCGCGCCTGCGACGGCCAACGGACCCGCGGCCGCGCGGGTCCGGTTCGTCCAGGCGGGACGCGGCAGAGCCGCGTCCGCGATTCACCTGCGCGGCCCGCACGTGGGCCGCGGTTTCTTCTCAGGCCGCGGGTCGGCGCCCGCGGCTTCCACCCGCGCCGCTCGGCCGAGCCGAGCCGGCCGAGCCGGACCGGCCCTGGCCGGGCCGGGCCGGGCCAACCGGGTCGGCCCGGGCCCGTACCCCCCATCTTCGGACGTTTTCGTTCAAACGCCCGTATCTTGAGCTTCGTGCCTCCAAACGACTCGCCGTCAGCGGAAACGCGATCCTTGGATCGAGACGGTCGTTTCGGTATATCGCACTCAAGGTTTCGGAATACTTTGAGTTCAGCTGGGTTGGTTCGTACACGAGACCAACCGGGCCCCCGGGAGCGGAAACGCTCATATCTTGAGCTACAGACGTCCGATTGACGTGCCGTCAGCTTTGTTGAGTTCCTCTAAGTGAGGCGGATCTTTTGGAATACTCCGCCTGAGGTTTGGACTTAGGTGGAGTGTGGTCGGGTTGGTTTTGCCTTAAAAACCAACTGGGCCCCTGGGACGAAAATGCCAATATCTCTCAGACCGGGCGTCCGATTGACGCGCCATCTACAACGTTGAGTTCCTGTTGACGATACGGAACTTTTGGATACATCAACTTCGGACTTTGTGTCAGTTGATGTATCATCCTCTCGGCTCGTGGAGCGGACCCTCCCGAATGAGCTTGGTGTGTGCGGGAACCCTAGGCTGGCTGCGACTGCTACTTCGACAGCGACGACCATGCAGAGATCCTCAGTGGACTGCGGCGACGACTGTGCGGAGATCCTCCGTGGACTCCGACGACAACCGTGCAGAGATCCTCCGTGGACTGCGGCGACGACTGTGCAGAGATTCTCAGCGGACTGCGACGACTACTGCACTCAGCGATCCTACATGGATCAGTGCTACCGGTCCTGTGTGGCCCGATCCTGTGTGGGTCTGATCCTGCGTGGGTCAGCGCTCAGCGGTTCTGTGTGAGCCAGCGCCTACAGGTCCTGCGTGGGCCCGGTCCTGTGTGGGTCATCTCTCAGCGGTTCTGTGTGAGCCAACTCCTACAGGTCCTGCGTGGGCCCGATCCTGTGTGGGTCACTGCAAGGTTAGTACCTATCGATCCTTCGTGGGTCCGACGACTTAGATGGTTCAATGATCATCTTTATCGTCATTCAAAGAAGTATACCTGTGTGAGCTGAATCTTGTGTTACTCTCCTTTGTGGATTGTGTTGAGCTATCCTGTGTGGATTTACTGTTTACTCTCCTTTGTGGATTGTGTTGTTCTATCCTGCGTGGGTATGCGTTTTGCTTTCCTGTGTGGACTGGGTTTTGCTTGGGCTCGGACGTTGGAGCCGAATGGGGAATTGCAGACTTAGTTATATGTATGGGCATATACCTAAGCCGTGTCAGATGTTACTTCGTGATTTCATCTCTTTTCGTGATTTATCCTTTGTGGATTTCAGGAGACCATCGGGGGTCTCGGGGTCCCTACTGAGTAGCTTATACTCACCCCTGCACGGGCTATGCCCGCACTTCGTGGTGTTGGTTGCAGATGACGGACATCGATGATCGTGGAGGAGGCGTGCGGAGCAGGACAGTACCTGGAGGTGGACCACTGGGCGGGACGTACTCGGAGCGGTTAGGTGGACCCGAGGAGCAGTGGAGGCTATCTGTACCCACCCTTCAGGTGGGACTTCCAGTGGACGGCTCGACGCTGTAGTTTTTCCTTTCAGTTGCTGTTTTTCCTTTCAGTTGTACTTTACAGTTGGGCTTGTATTTCCGGCCCCTTTTTACTTTCAGCACAGCTTGTACAGTTTTACTTAGTGTTTACTTTTCCGCTTGCTTACTCTGTGGTGATTGTTTACTTTTCAAAGGCAATGCCTTCCCTTTTTGTTGGGATTTACGCCTTGGTGCTAGTCGCCAACCCCTGGCCTATAGAAGGCGGGCTTGGGGTAGTCACGGCACGGGCCCCGAGGACGGGTCATGACAACGTTATTATTTATACAACCATGAAACTATTAATTCACCCCAATCAATTGGTGTATGTGTATTTTGTGGTAAAAACACTATGTCAATATTTTTCTATAGTTTGACAACACCACTTCATGGTTTATGTATCCTTTGAAATAGTTTGAAATAATCATCCCCTTCATTTTTTTCTACAATTTTTTAATATAGGTTTTATAAATAATATAGACTTCCCCCTCTTCTACATTTTTATGGGGATGATGTCCACTAGTTTCAAAAATTATTCTTGGGTAATCCAAAGTAGATGTGATAGTTTTTCCATCATTAAATTGGGCATCCATATCCTCTATTTCCAGCTCCAAACACTCTTATAGATACGCTAAATCCAATTCATGATTCATCTTTTCATTATCTTCTCCCAAAAAATAAATATTTTACATAAACACATTTTAGATACCAAATCTTGATATACATGGACAATACATTAATTTTTCGAAATACATAATACATGAAAAAAATAGACACACAAAGATTGTAATAGTATATTTTCTCTAGAAACATAGCACATAATATTCTAATCATAGCGAAATATATTCAACATATCCTATAATGATGTTCTCCTTTTTTACCTAAATCCTTTAATTCTATCATGGTGAAAAGAAAAAAAAGTGTGAGCTCAAATTCATAGTAAGGTTAAACATGGAGATTATAAAGCAAACCATTAAAATATTAACATAATAACATGAACATAATGTTTAAACTTCACAATCATTAGTCATGAAATAAATCTTAGAAGGAGATATGAAATAAATAATAATGGAACATTATCCATTGTAGAATAGCATTGTCATATAAAATGAAATTGTGGATGAATAATACGAACATTGTATTACTTAATAGTATCCAAGGCATTTATTCCAAGACCATCATAGTGGGCAATGTCCGTTACTGAACCAGGTTCAGTTTCTGTTCTAGCCATGTATTAATGAACCATATTTATATGTCATTATGAACCTACATTACTGAACCAGATTTACATCCCATTATATTCATCTCTATCTCATGATATATAAATCATTACTCAATTAATTAGAGAGATATATATGTCCCACCTATATAATAATGAAATCATTCTTACATGATCCACAAAAACAAAAATAATTTATAATAGCATAACCCATGAAATAAAATGGGGTTGTTAAACATCATTACATAATAACATAATCCATATAAAATAACATTTCATCATTAAAACAATAAAATCATATTAATAATAGGGATATAAATATAACACTATTAAAATAATGTCATCTTATAAGGAAAATAACTTTTGTAAACAACTTGAGCTTAATTCTTGAGGAAAATATCATTTCTTCTTCCATAAAATTTTGTTTTCACCAAAGATCATACAATTTTAAATAAAATGTATTGAATTGTAAAAAACATGAAATATTATAAAAGGAATATTTTGAGAAATAATTCATTAATAAGACATAAAAATCCATTCATGCCGTATAAGTTAAAAAAATATTCTCCTCATATTTTTTCATAACACGTCAAAAAGAAAATCGTATGGTTAAAAATAAGAAATCATTCTTCCATACAATGTAGTAAAACTAAAAAATGGGTAAAAATTAGATTGAAAATATATATAATAACAATAAACATTTTATGATATCATTTTTAGGAAAAATGTACACAGACGATAAATATATCCCTAGTAAATACTTACATATAAACAATATTGGATAAAAATTGGATCACAAAATTATCCCTTACCTTATTTCCAATTAATTTTGTATGTGTAATGAACTATATTATATTTGGTTTAAACATATTATTAACTTGTAATATAATAATAATATTTTTTTTATTTCATATATGATTCAATTACTACTTTATATTAACAATTCATTTTCCATTTCAATGTTAAATCTATGTTTTTGGTAATAATCGTTTTATTTATCATACATGTTTTGGATTGTTATTCCTGATATTGTAAATTATATCATGATTTAAACACATAATGAACTTAAAAAATTATTTTTATATAATATATATCCATTATATATATATATATATTAGATAGATAAATTAAATGGAATACACAATTCATTGAGATGGTAGTCCATACGTACGTATGAATGTTATTTTGGTTTCCTTATTGAATTGAATAAAATTAAGTAAATTATATACATATATATATACAGTATAATTACTATGTCATATATTTCATGATTATATATTATATATACTTTACTATCATTCACAAATGGTTAACATGAGGAATAAATCTCATTACATCGCGGAGTCGGGAAGCCGTACGAACGCATGAGTGACTATATCGTTCCAATAATTGATGAATGGTATTTAAGTGGATAGTTTATAATATATAAAAATCAGTATCATGTTATAATAATCATATAAATTAATTTTTTCCACCATTATACCCATCCATGCAAGGCGGTGGTGAAAAACAAATTACATAAGAGCATGGAGAAGATAAGATGTATGTATGCACGTGATGTTATTTCGTTTTTCATAGAATGGATTGAAGGTGAAATTTGGATGTTTCATATTTATAATAAAATATCTGTTTATTAGTGATAAACATTCTATTAATTAATAATCATATAACTTAAGAAGAGGATGTAGAATTAGAAATAAATTTTAATGAATTGATAGAAGTGATTACTTATTCCTTGACATGCCTCTTTTATATTTCTATTTATGGAACTAATGTTGGACTGTTGAGAATACCAGAACCTCAATAATATAACTAGGTATCTTTATAAGATAAATGGTTAGGGGTTGGGGGAGCATGAAGGCTCAAAAAATAATTATTAGGAGAGGTAGAAGGTTCCCTTTTATAAAAGAGGAGAGGGTCACTTTATGAAAAAAACTAAAATATTAATTTATTATAAATTTAATTTAGATTCAGAATGGTCCAAAACATATTTAAATCTATGATATGATGATTTCTCTTTGAATAAACATCATCCATTGATTTTCATTCACATTTTTAATATTTTTTCCCCTTATCTAATTGGTTTAACACTTATTTTACCCTTTTTAATCTTACCATGATATCATATTATTTACACATTATTGGTTAATGTAATTGAAATATTATTTCAAACAACCCGAAAAAATTATATATGCCATATTTGGACTTATATTAATAATTTTTCTGAATCATATATTTCTATGGATTCAATATCATTAAATAAACCATTTTGTGTTTTATGTTATGAATTAGGTCAACATCAGATACTATTCATACAAGACTTTTTGAAAAATTCATAACCACCTGATTACATCATACCAAAGGAATTAAAGAATCCAAAATAATTCAATGTCATAAATAAAATTAGTGTATAGTATCGAAATATTAAAATAAAATTTATTTTAATATTTATAAATTCAATTATTTTAATCTATCATTAATTAGGTAATCAATATAATAGAATTGTGTCATAAATAAATATATTTATATAGCATATAAAAATTATAAATAAACAACCATTGTGTAGTAAATCATAATAGATATTTAATTACTATTTATATTCCTAGATATCTGTTATATAACCATATATTAAAATTGATTTATTAAAACATTCATGTTTAGGTTAAAATTATCATTACATTAAATTAATTTTTATAAAATGTCATTTTCACATCCAAGTGAATCCATGGGTTCCCAAAAATGACCCATGGATACCCATAGTTAGAAATATCTAATCCAATTTTATTAATAAATGGATATGGTAGTCTAATATTATTATAATATTATTTTATTACCCTTATTTACCATGGTTATCATTTAACCTTGGTAAAAAAATAATTACTGAAGTTACTATTCATAATTTCTGGAAAATTAAAGGTACCTATTTACACAATTGGGACCTCCATTTCCGAATATAGAATCCATTTTTCAAATTCAAAACACAAAAGTTTTATTAATTAATTTAAAATTAATTCTCAATATCAATACCAAAATGATGTTTTTTAAGAAGTAATAACTATTAGAAGATTAATAACTATTTATATCAAATTTGAACATGAAATTACTTCCAATTACCAAAATTGGATAAAATAATAACAATAAAATAAAATTATATTTTAATAAAAATAATAAAAAAAATATAAATAAATAAATAAAACATGTTAAAAAGTAGTATTGAATTAAAATATAGTATTTTTCAGTATTCAATGAGAATATGAATTTCCTCAGAAAAAACTAAAATATCAGCCAATGTAAATTTAGATTTTCCACATCTAAAGAAGAAATTTATTTTATCAAATTAATGATATAAAAAGATACAAAAAATATGATTTAAAATGGTTGCTCTATTAAATGTTTATAAAACATCATTTACTTCTTTTAAAAAGAAATGATTTTGTTCTCATATCATGTTCAAGAAAATGTGTAAGATGAATTCTAAATTTATATAAAATAAAAATTTTGGTTTATAATACTCATAATAGTTATTTATTTAAAATTATTATAATATATCATTGATTAGTGAAACTTGGTATTAGGTACAATGCAAACAATCGAGGAAGGTCTCTCATACATGAAATGAAATCCATGTCAATGTTTCATGTAGTGTATGATTCCTTTTGTTTTGCATATAACATAATCCAAACATATTTAATTTATACATTGAACTAGATCTATACTCAGTATTTTGTGAAGTGAATTCTATCAATGAAACATGAAATTATGTGAAATAGAATCCAAGAATAGTGTTGTTTATACTAAAAGCTAATACAATGCTCCATATAGAGAAAGATAATAATGGTTTAGATTATAACACAATTCATCAATGACATTAAATGAATCTTTCTCATAAAATATCAGCATGTTGAACTCTACACCCCAAAAAATTAATTTCTCCCTCAAAATTCGTCGTGGTTACAAATGGTTTTCTAATTAAATGTTTCTTTAATGGAAACCCACATCATCAAAAGGGATACTAAAACATAGTTTTAAAAATAAAGTCAGAATCAAAATGATTACCCAAATTAACAGATCATTGAGATTCCCCATCGAAGAGCATAGGTGGTAATTGAAAAGATGGATATAGAAGAGAAATATATCCACCATGTTAGGATAGATAATGATAGAGAATATGGTTTGGATAAAGATAAAAAAAAAGAAAGCTATAGATCTGTAACTATTTAAGGTACCATATCATTAATTACATAAGAAGATACTAAGATACCATTTTTTGTTTCTAAGATCCTTTTCCAAAATTTGAAAAAATATCCGGAGAATAAATACTTAATTGATTTTGGTACAATATCACCGTTGACCGTTCACAGAAAAATTTATACTTCATCACTTAACAAAATTAATGTTTAATTTTTCATTCTTGATGAGTTTGAAGAACACGATATATAATGATACACCATTCCATCTGTTTCAAAAAAAATTCTTAGAACAGGTTATTGAATAAGAATTATTCCACCTATTGTGAGATAATTCATTAATCTAACAAATATAAAAATGAAAATAACATATAATATCCATAAATGGATATCATTTGAATAATTACAAAAAACTAAAAATATAAATCATTATAAGGAGTTGAACTAAATATACTTTTCATTTGTCTCCCATATCTCATACGGTATTTGTCGGTTGTCACATTCTAAACATCTGAATACCATAATCATATATTTTCTTGAAATATAAATTACTATATCTCCTTAGTGAAAACATGAATGTTGTCGAATGATAACTCCTTCCAAATACCAAAATCCAAAAAATTATATATACTCAAACTATGACATCATTTTGTCCTTATATGAGTCATGAAACTATCAAATATATCATTATATCCTAATCCCTTCATTATGCGCATATCATGTGCTTCTAAAAAATATTTCAATCACTATTAATGGTTATATGTACCTTATATTTATTGAAAACCACAATAAAACAATACATAGATATTACAACATACCATGATACATTAAATTAACTTCTATAACACTATTTTCGAATCACATTACATAAACACATAATCATTCCACCACTTCATTTTCATATTAAACATCACTAATAGTGATCTCATGCGACATTGCTTTGTATTTTTCCTTAAATGGTCGCTAACATTGGTCATCATTAATCCATAGATTAGGGAATTGGTTAGAATAATGACACATTCCATTGCACTTGTATCATGGAAGTATTGGTGGTGTTCTCTCTGTAGTCTTATCTCCAATCACATCATTATCAAATATTTTCCCACGACATTGGAACTCAGCTGGATGATGACCTTCTTCTCTATATAAGAAACATTTTATAGTCCCTTAAAGACAATATCCCGAAGGATTATTTCCAAACATTGAGTATAAATAATGTTCATCTTCTTTTCACCATTATTTTGAGATTTTTCTATGTACTTCATATTTCATTTCTTATTAAAACCATGATATGGATATGTAACACAAAAATCCATATCTACATTGATAGCACAACACACATTCTCTTCATAGCTACAGAAGTGACTTATAGCTAATTCCATTCAAAGAATTGGTTTTTATCCACTAAATAATCGATCAACTTTATAATCAGTTGGGATGATAAAGATAGAAGCATACCATGAAATCCTTGTAAACTATTCCTCATATGTACCAACTGATTCATCATTGTTTTTCTTAGGATCAATGAACTTCGTTCCAAGATTTTTAGATGAATATGATGGATTAACTTATTGAAAAATAAGTCCATGTACTCATCTCATACCTAGGATTCAATTTCATATTGGTGCCTTGTATTCTTTATTAGAGTCTACCACTGGCCTGATTCGCCTTTTAAATGGTAAACAACCAAAATAATTTTTTCATTTTCTAAATAGTGAAGGATGGAAAATATATTTTCAGTGGAATTAATCCATTATTAAATAATAATTGGATCATTAGACCAATTTAATGAAGGTTGATGTGGTCTCATGAAGGACTTAATAGAATATTGTTCCCTTGTATTCTAATTTGTTAGTTCATAATGATTCGTATCTTGTGTAAGTATAATAATAAAATAATATCACTCCAGCTACCATATAATTTGGTTGTTTAGGAGGAAAATCAATGCATTTCCTAGCGCATAGATCATTAACAGAGTAATTTCAGGATCCAACAATTTTCTAAAACCAAAAATAATATTGTGAGAAGGAATATTCATACGAGGAAAACAATATAATAAATGGGGAGTACATTTAATATCTAACATTTAAGGGTTAGTAATAGGTTATTCATAACCATTTTCATAATTATTGGACTATAAACTATACTTATACATAACCTTAGGTACATCCCTAGACATACATTAGCAATATCTATAGGGTTCCCACTATATTTTTTGCATACTATTTTCTACTGGTTAACTAACCATTCTCTTTGAGACCAACTATAATGTCCAAATCATGACATATATAGACATTATCTCTATTTTGTGGAATTCTTAATACATGACACATACTGACTCCCATTTACCATATTAGTTTAGTGTCTTTCAAAACTCATAACATAATCATCAAATCATGTTGTATGATCATCAAAATCTCCCATGAAGATCTTCCCCTTCTATTTTCCTACATAAAACCTTTATATATATATTGGGTAAAAGAAACAATAGAAAATGAAATCTCAAATTCATTGTAAGGATAAATATGTAGAACATAATGAAAAATATATAATTTGATCGTAAAAACATGAACATAATGTTTAATAATCAAAATCATGAGTCATGAAATAAATATTTGTTGTACGTAAGGCATAATTCTTAAAGGAACATTAACCATGATAAAATATAATTTGAATGAAATATTTAATGATTAAAAACTAATATAAACATAATATTATTTCCATAGTATTCAAGGAAATGATTCCAATACAATCATAATGGTCAAAGTCCATTACTGAACCATGTTTATTTTTCGTTCGAGTTATATATTACTCAAGTGGATTAACATGTCATTCTAGCCCCGCATATCTAAATTGGATTTAGGTTCCATTCTAGTAATGTCTATATACTCAGATATAAATAATTACCCAATTAATTTTAGGGAGATATAGGTCCCACCCATTTTAGAATGAAATAATTCTTTCATGTTCCTTAAATAGAAAAATTATTCATAATAGCATAACCAATGAAATAAAATGGGTTTGTTAAACATCATTCCACCATAAAATAATCCATATAAAATAACATTTCATCATTAGAATAATAAAGTAATAGTAATAATATGTATTGAAACATAACAAATGTTAAAGAGTGTCATCTTAGAGGGAAAATAATTACGATAAATGACATTAACTTAATTCTTGAGTAAAATATAATTTCATATTAAAAAATGGTTTATGTTCTCAAAATGTCATGAAATTTTAAAATAACTGATTCAAATTGAAAATATAAATAAAATAGTGTAGATTATACATAATTGAAATAATTCATTACGAAGTTGTAAATTTCTATTCTTTCTATAAAATTTAGAAAAATATTCTTCTTATACCTTTGCCAAAAAAAGTCAACAAGTACCTCGTATAGTAAAAAAAGATTCCATCCATACCATGCAGTAAAAGTAAAATGTGTGTAAAAATGATATTAAACATAAATAGAAGAATAGTATACATTTTATTATTACACATAAAGAAAACATGGACATGGATGATAAATATATCTCTAATAAATACATATGTTTAATCATTCTCAGATAAAAAATAGATTGAAAAATTATCCCTTACGTTAGGTTTGATTTATTCTATGTGTCTGAAACACCTGTATATTGGGTTTCATCATTTTATTAAATTTTAAAAGAAACATAATACTATTTTTGATATCATATATTATTCACAGAAGATTTCATATTATTTGAACATTTGTCGATTACATGTGAATGCACAGTTTTGGGTAATAATAGTTTCATTTATCATATGGGTTTTGAATTTTTATTCTGGATATTACTACATATATCATTATTTAATTAATTACTAAATTTAATAATGATTTATAAATTATATATATTTAGAATATAAATATATATATAATATACAGATTAAAGAAATAAAATACATCGTTTATGGATACAATAGTCTGTACATACAAATGAACGATATTTTCATTTCCTTATTGAATTGAATGAAAGTAAGGGAATGAAATATATATATATATACACAAATAAAATATATTTATAAGGTCTTATATTTCATGATTATATATTATATATAATTTATAATCATTCAAGAATGGTTAACATGGACAATAAATCCCATCGCATCGTGGTGACGGTAACCCGTAAGTACACCCGAGAAATGACATTGTTCCCATAATTGTTGAATGGTGTTGATGTGTATTGTGTATAATTTCTCAGAATTAGTATACTATTATAATAATCATATATAGTTATTATTTCCACCATTATACACATCCAATTAAGGAGGTGGTAAAAAATATATTACACCACAACATAGAGATAGTAATTTGTACGTATGCACACAGAGTGATTTTTTTGTAGGACAAATAGAAACCCATATAGGGTTGTTTCATATTTATCAAAATATATATGTATATGTGTGATAAATATGTAATTACTTTATAATGAAAAAACTAAATAGGATGATCTATAAGATGATATAAATTTGAATGAATCAGTAGAAATGATTACCTCTTCCTCGACGTGCCTCCTATATATTTCCACATAGGGAACTATAGTAGGTATTTTGACAAGTCCATAACCTCAATAATTTTACTAGGGAAGTTTAGAAGATAAATGGGTAGGATTTGGATAAGCATGGAAGCTCAAAATGGAGTAAATTTGAGAGGGATGAGGTTCCCTTTTATAAGAGAGGAGAGAGTCACAATATGATAGTCATAAAATATTAATCTATTATAAATTCAATGTAGGTTTAAAATGGTCAAAAATTATTTAAATAGAATATAAGATGATTTTTCTATGAATATCATACATCCAATAAGTTTTATAAATTGTTTTAATATAAATTTTATCCTTATTTTGTTGGTGTAACAATTATTTTATCATTTTTAAATTTACCTTGATATAAAGTAATTTAATAATGGTGGGTTTTTTTAATTATCATATCATGTCAAAAGGCTTAAAAAAGATATTTATGACATATTTGGACTTATATTAGCAATTTATATGAATTATATATTTTTTAGATTTTAATATCATTTAATATACTTTTTTATATTTTATGTTATGATTTATGTCAATTTTGTATACTATTGATACATGATATTTTTAAAAATTCATGACAACCTTATTACAATTAACCAAAGGAATTAATTCATCCCTAATATGTCGATTGTATTTATAAATTTTTTTTATGGAATACAAATAAAAATATTTATTTTATTTTAATATTAATAAATTTACTTATTTGAATCGTTCATTAATGAGGCAATCACTACATCATAATTGTATCATAAATAAATATATTTATCTAACTTAAAAATTTTGTAAATAAAAAATTATGATGTTTCCAATAGTTTTGACTTTTTAATGATTATATATATACATATAGATCCTTTATATTACCCTATATAAAAATCGATTAAGTAGAAGATATATCTTTAGTTTGTAATTATAATTATTTTAAATTAATTATTATAAAATCTCATTTTCACAATCAAGTGAATCCATGGGGTCCTAAAATATATAAAATGATGCCCATGGACTGAAATAAATCATCCAATAAGATTAATAAATGTGTTTGTGTAGTTTAATATTATTAAAATAATATTATTTAACCCCTATTTACCAGATTTACCCTTTAACGAAGGTAAATAAAATAATAACTAATGTTACTATTCATAATGTAATTAGAATAAAATGTACCTATTTAATTTTTTATGAAATTTTGATTTCAAATATGGAATAAATTTTTTCAAATTAAAAACCCAGATGTTGCAGTAATTAATTTAAAATTTGATCTGCTGTCAAAACAATAAATAGGGTTTTTATGAAGTAATAACTATCAAAATATTGGCAGCTATTTTTGTCCAATTTGAAAGTGAAATTACATCCAATGACCAAAATAGGATTAAATAACAATAATATAATCCAATGATACATTAAAACCAGTTAAATGTAAAATATAATGATATCAATAAATTATATTAAAAAGCAGTTATAAAGTAAATAACATTATTTTCCACTATTCATAAAAATATTTATTCCATCAGAAAATACCTAAATTTCATACAATGTATATTTTAATGAAAAATTTTAATTTTTTCACATTGTACATATAATAGGGAAAAAATAAATTTAAAATGGGTTTTCCATCAAAAGGTGGCAAAACCACATTTTTCTAAAAATGATACTTTTATATGAAAAATTGATTTTTTTCATATAATGTTGTATAAAATGAGTAATATGAATGTTAATGTTCAATAAAATTCAAAATGTTGCTAATAATATTCATAAAGGCTAGTTATATACTATTTTAATAATATGTAGTTCTTTAGTGAACCTCGGTATTCTACACAATAGCAGATATCGAAGAAGGTTACTCTTACATTCAATGAAAGGTAAGTTAGTGTTGCGGGTAGTTCAAGCTTCCATCAGTGTTTCATATAACATAATAAAAACATGTTCAATTATAAACTGAACAAAATTTATATTTAGTATTGCGTGAAATTTATTCTATCAAAGAAACATGAAATTTTGTGGAACAGAAGCTAGAAATAGTGTTGTATATACTACGAGCTAATATACAGTTTCATATAGTGCTAGCTAATATTGGTGTAGCATAGAACACAAGTGATAAAATACATTAAAATAATATATCTCCAAAATCTTGGGGTGTTACACACATCCAATGTTTCCTCGTCCTATGAAGTTGATGATTTTTCATTAAAGCTATAACAAGGGGTGCATTGATTCCATAAAAAATTCAATTATTCATTTATGAAGATTAATTAAAACTACCAAAAGAACATAAAAAAACTAAATATAAAAACTAATTAAATACCTCAATTTTAGATATGGCCTTGAAAGATTCATTTAATTCTTCAAGAATGTAAAATAGTCAAAAATCACCAATCAATGGAAACTATTTAATATTTCTTATTATGTACTTGACCAAATCTTTTTTTGATTAAGAAGTCATATACACCTTGATATTTCAGGGTAATTTGATTCATGTATCCTATAAAACCACAATCCTCAGTCCTCAATCAAGTAACATTATTTTGATGCTCATTTTATCAACCCAAAAAGTGAGAGACAGGTTCAGTCAATTTCCATCTTGGAGGTATTGAAATTAAATTCTTTGGTGTGTTCAATACCCACATTAATGATTAGATTCCTTTAAAGGAAGTTAAAAAAACATCGCTCAACAAAATGGGTTTATTTCCAGCCTGTACACATGGATTTAGTTAACCATTTTACCATGTTTCATGATTTTTTCTACATCATTCTTTGATCTGGAAATATCACCAGACTTCGAACAATATTGATGGTTATAAAAGTCTAAAATCTTTATTATGGTATCACCCCCAGGATAAACAAATATATTTAAAGTATATTTAATGAAACAATAAGTCCCTATTAAACAACACTTTTTTATTATTTAAACAATATAGTTATAACCAAAGAAGAAAACATAATTTTTCTGTTTCTATTATTTGAATTTCAAAAAATTGACATACACGGTTGCACTAAGTAAGATATTTTGACTCTGATACTATATGATTACATTTTAGGTAAATTGAAACATGACCCTTATAAATAGTAATGTACCATTATTAATAGTAATATAACCATTATGAATTTTAACCTCATGCTAGAATATATAAATAAAACATAGAAACATTATTAATGATATAGAAAGTTTTATAAAATAATAATTTAGTGTTTGTATTTTTGTTAGAAAAACATTATTTAATTACCATTGTATAAATAATAAATGCATTTAAATGAAAATTAACTTTCCTAAAATTTATTCCAAAATCAATATTTTTTGTCCTATGATTTGAGGATAAAGTAATAATACCATACCTATATTTTAGGTATTTATAAAATATGATTTAATTTTAATTATTATATTTTCTGACTAAATTATTGTTTTAATTAAAAAATAATAATTTCACATATTTATAAAATAATTTTAAAAAAATGAAGTCCATTTTTTAATTCTATATATAAAAATTAGTTAATTTTTTTTTTTGATTTTTCCAAAAATATTTAAATTTTTAGTGAATAATGAAATATGGTAATTCACCATATATGAACATTATAATTTAAATTCACTATTAGTAACAACATGGATGATGTAATTACATATTTTCGATCTCACATTAATCAATTATTGTTTTATTCACATGAATCAAACACTATTTCTTATCTTCGGGAAAATAATTAAATAATGAATTAGATATTCAAAAATCACTCATCTCCTCCAATATAAAAACCACCCCTCACTCATTCTTCTCTTCACTACCCTAATCCTCGATACATCTCAATGTTCTGACCAAATACTCATAGTTGGTCCCTCCAAACATCTAGGATCTATTTGACTTTCCATAATACAAAACCCTTTCTCTTAAGGAGGTACTCTAGGAGGATCATTCAAGAGGTAAATCCTTTCCCCTATTGTTTTAATTTCATTTCAATTTATTTTCATTTATTAGTCTATCACTCACCTCCTCTATTCAAACAATCATGATAACTCCAATATCATTTATATACTATAGTAATATCATGTTATAGCAACATCCATCATCAATCTCCTCACCCCCTCTCTCTTTCTATATATCTCACTCTTTTATTATAAAAACGAAATCATCATCAGGAAGGTGATGATCTACAAAAATTGAAAATGAAAATCCTTATTATTAAAATTCCGCTCAAATTATGGTCATTAAACCATCCTTATTGTTGAAAAAAACTATAATATATATAGTATAACATATATAAAATTCTAGAACATGTATATATAAATAATATTAATTCATAAGACAAAACTAGTTTGTAATAATATAAATACCACCAAAATAATATAAATTATGACCATTAATTATTCACCTAATAACTATTATTTATACCATATAAAAAATAAATTATATGACCATGTA
This sequence comes from Viscum album, assembly GCA_963277665.1. Lineage (NCBI taxonomy): Eukaryota > Viridiplantae > Streptophyta > Magnoliopsida > Santalales > Viscaceae > Viscum > Viscum album. The sequence continues at coordinate 1,362,481,876 of OY728145.1, read as the reverse complement.
ATATTTATTATGCTCATTCGAATCAAATAAAATCAATTTTGTATAATTATATCCATTCGACATAAACTTCGTTACTAATAATCAAATGATATGATTATGAAATCCAAGAAAGAAAATACTCAAGAACGATAGAATTCAATATTGTATCTTATAAATAAGGCCACGTATGAAAATAAGAAAAAAATAATAAATCAATTAAATATATATAGGGTTATTAATTAATTAATAAATAGGTTTAATTTTATTTTTTTGATGATAAGGTAAAGAGCATAATACCTTCAAACATTACATAAGTTCTTTCTACCTGAACCTCCATTTTCCTTCGAAATAATCTTATTCCATACATAGATAAATTTATTTATAAATTATTTGTATTTCATCTATGAAAATAATTTTTTAATATTTTATATGTGTGTATTGATCGAAATCCTTGTTTATTTTATGGGGAGTTAAATGCTTTAAAAGGATATTTCAAAAATTCTTCCAGATAAATAATATCATCTCAAAGGAACTTCTCAAATTGTTACCTATTTTCAAGTGTAATATATAATATTTTTTAAGCCATAATTATTTTAATAAAACCATACATTTAATCATCGAAAAACTACCACAATTCATTTCTATTTCTATGAAAATATATTCCCAAATGAACTCTTCTAATGAATTTAAATTTTTATTTCTATGAAAAATTTATTGATGATTTTTCTAGATTATTTTTGACTATTTCAACAACATAGTTGATTTTTTCTGTTTTTTAGGTTAATGTATTATTTTAATCATCTAATATATCTTAGTAAAATTTTAATGATTAGTTTGACTATGTATATTCTATCTTGATACCATACACCATACTACTTAGAAGGGTTAGTGATTATGTGTTCAGATTGGGGAATATTATATCATATGATCATGTTGTTATTGTTTAGTCCATTTCATATGATGAATTAATATGACCATGAATGTGATAGGTGTGGCCTGATATATCCCCTCGATGCATTAGTAGTTATTACGAGACAATTAGATATAGGAATGGCTGAGGCCTTGCCCATTTTCAGTTATGGTTATGGCCAAAGGCATAATCCTTTTTCATTGTCTTCATCAAGGCCTTGACGAAAAGGTTCAGATGTCCCTCAATATTCATTCCCTAATTTTGAAGCAATTAATTTATAGTTCATGTGGTTATCCATCTAGTATATTACATGTGATTATGTTTTATTAGTGAAGTATTTATTCATCTCTTATTCATTCAATATTATGTTCATGTTTATTTTCTAATGGAATTTGTTTTTAGTTATTCACAATGCCTAACGTTTATGTTTATGATATCTTCTATTGTATTTCCGACCCTTAATAAGAATTAGATATTACCCATTTCTTATGTTTATTTTTTTGGATGTGGAGATTGTATTTTGAATGACATACAAGGATAAACGAGCAGTTATCGATGTTTTCAAGGGAATTTTTATATTTTATTTAATATCAAGATGAAAATATGAACTTATGTATGAGTATATTTTTCAAATGATACTAATCTATTCAGTCCTTTGAGATAAAAAAATATTTTATTCATACCAATGTATTGAAAAAGTCATAGGATTTCGGGAACTGGGGTCATGGTCCTTATAGTTATTATCAATGGATTTTTAGTAGAAAACAAGAAAACTAGATTTAGAAAATAGACTATAAAACAAAAAATTATTATTGAATTTGATGAAAATATTTCCCGAACAACCTATAATTTTTGGTCAAGAAGAGAATATCATTATAATCCTAGAAATTACGTCCCTATCTAAATTTTATAAGTGGGTGTAGTTCTAGAGTAGATGTACTCAGAAGTAACCACTCCAAAAATGTATTTTGGGCATGAACTGGGGTAACCTGGAACATGACAATGAACCAAACTGTTCACATGGTTTGACAAACCTTTGGGATATTGTTTAGATAATTCATATGTTCTTTAGAATCTATTATGAAGTATTTAAAAGTAATTTTCTTCTCAAAGGAATAATGTTTATTATTTTGATATTGTATATGCATTGGATTTAAATTGTTTAAATCCTTTTTCATGTTGAAACTACATGTTATGATTAATAACCCAGTATAGTGTGTTACATTATTTTGAAATGGAACATAATGGAAGGAATAAAAACTGTATCAATGAATGTATCACATGTAGAGTTTTCCCTCCTATGCAAGATATTGATATTTGTACTAAAGATACGATTGGTGATGAGAAACTTATTACTATACTTGGACAACTAAATCCAGTTATTAAAAATAACCTTACCCATATAGAGAATCTCGATCCAAAAAGTGGAGGATAAATGTTTGACAACATTATGTGACATTAACCTATACCATTAAATGGGTCTAATAACCATTCATTACAAAGAAGTGGATATTTATTTAGAGAATATATTTTTAATTTTTTATGTCATGAAATATAGAAGGTTTTAATTGAAATTTATTTTCTATCAGTAGATGTTTACCAGTGGTGGTTGGGAGTTCAAAACACAAAAAAGGATGATGAAATTGAAGAAACCAAATGGAGGGATTTTATGAAATTTCTCTAGAATAATATTTTACTTGTGGAAATTGAGAAGATATTGAGAGGAAATTCATGGGACTCAAATAAAATGATCATTAAAATGATTAAAAGAATGAACACAACATTACAATGTTATAATGTCATAGATTGGACTATATACATAGTCTAAGAGGAAATAGATCAATACTTTTATGGTTTAAAAGCATTAGTCAGAAAGTCACTATTCCCCCAAAGTATTATATCATATGTATAACTTATCTCATTTGTTATCAAGACATAGAAATTATTATATAAGTATTATGACATTAAGGGAATATTGGAGAGTAAGAGGGTAGTGAAGGATAGAATAGAAAAAGAGAATAAAAAAGGGGATTGTTTTTAATATTCTATATATTTGGAAGGAAACACCCTTCTTCCTTCATAGAAGGAAAAGTCATGTGCTACATGTTTGGAAATAAAGGCCACCATTCTAAGTTTTCCAATGTAAAGAAAGAATCAATCAGTGGTAATTGTTATAATTATATGTTGAAGGTACAATATGATCATGATTGTCTAAATTTTTAAAGAAACATGCCCTAGAAAAGGAAATGATAGAAATGATAAGATTATGTGATCACAACTTCAGAGATTGAAATTAATAATGATTTGGTGGATGGTTCATTAATCAATTACTCACACTAAGACAATGATTTATTTTATTCTAGATCATTGCATTATTTTAAATATTCCCAATTTTCCATATAAATTAGATATTTCATAATTTATTTAATAAAGCGGTTGTTAGTCAATAATCCTAAGGGATGTATCATTGAAAAAAATATGTTTCCATATGCCCCTATTATTACACATAAATATTATTTACTTAGAGAACGAATAATCATATACATGACTGAGTTTGAAATAATCCTTTTTATGTATTGGAATTCAATTATTGATGTGAAAATATATTTTATGAAGAAGGAAGTAACAAATTTTGAGAATGATGTATAATCCCAGGACATTAGTGAAGAAACATCATCTGCTAAATCTTTTTTAGATCCCCAAACAATAGAACTACTTATTAAAATCCTTCACGAGGATGAGAACATTATGTCTATTGGTGTGGAATGAAATATTCAAATTGTTTATGTACATATTGTTCAAGAATAAAATGTTGTTTTTCATTAGGATTTTCATAGGCTTCTTCTAGAGCGGGAAGATGACTTGCCTATTGATTTAATTTTTGGTTCAATGATAATATCAAGGAATCCATATATAATATACATTTTGAAATTAGTATACATAAATAATCAACTATAGAAATTGAGTGATAATGTTTTTATTCACCCTGGTGTTTATCGATGGAGGCCATTGTTCATTTTGTTAAGAAGAATGATGGATCGATGTGGTTAGGAATGTACTAGATAGGGATCATTGCAATTAAAATAAAGAACATGTATCTAGTACCTCAAATTTATGATTTATTTGATCAACATCATGGAACAAAATATTTTTCAAAGAGAGAACACTGATCTATATATAATTAGTTTTGTGTGAAGGTTGAATATATTCCAAATACAATATTCAAACCAGGTAGGGGAATTATAGGTTTTTAGTAATGCCTTTTAGACTGACAAATGCACCCTCAATTTTCATGGATATAGTAAATATATTTTTCAAGAAACATATTGATGAATTTTTTGTGGAATTTATTGATGATATCTTGATATACTCCAAAATATATAGTGATAATGAAAATAACATGTGAAATATTTCGAAGAATCTTAGATGAAAACTGATGTATTATTTGTTCAGAAAGATTGAATTTTTTCATTATGAAGTTTCTTTTATTGTCCGTATTGTCTATCATAATGGAATATACATTGATCTTTTGAATATAAATGTTATATAGGAATGGCCTACCCCAATTAATAAAATGGAGGTATGTAAATTTATTTCGTTACTAGTTTATTATAGATTTTTGTTCATTATTTCTCTTGATTAACAAACCTATTAACCTATATTACTCGTTATGGGGTTATTTCAGTATGGGAAAAATGTGAAGAATGTATTAAAGAATTAAAGAGAAGATTAGTGAATTATCTAAACACGACTCTACCATCAGGGTATGGTGGATTTGTGATCTATAACGATTCATAAATTAAGGGACAATGTTGTGTACTTTTATAGTATGATAGATTTATTTCCTATGCATCAAGGCAGTTAAAAAATTATTAACCGGTTTTCAAACTCGTGATCTTGAGTTTGAATCTATAATATTTTCATTGAATATATAGAGAAACTATCTTTTGAGGAAGGATGTGATATATATATATACGTAACATAAGTGATTGAAATATATATTATCACATAAAGAACTCAACATTAGACAAAAGGGAGGGTTTGAAATACTCAAATATTATGATTGATCCACACACTAACACCTAGGGGAGGAAAATATTGAGGAATATGCATTAATTAGTAAGGATAATGGTGTTCTAAACAAAATAATGATTGAAAGGGATCCGGTGTTTATAGATCTAGTAATGATGGGTATGGGAATTAGATAATATGGTGATGCATCAGTATTTTTTCAAAATGATTCCCAAAAATATATATTAGAAGGATTAAAAGTTTACAAACTGATGATGATTGTCTTCAAAATAAAATAAATTTGTTAATGATTGGAAGTTTGCATAATTCATATATGAAGATGGAATTATTATTTTTAGGAATATGTTTTGTGTTCTCTCTATACCTGAGATAAAAAGGGTGATATTTTATGATACGCCTAGTTTGAATTTAAATATAAATCATAGTAGCACTATGAAGTATATGTATTTTAATAAACATATATGGTAGGATAACATGAAGAGAAAAATTTCTGATTATGTATCAAAAATATATTCCTCTCAACATATGAATGATGAAACACAACATCCAAGAGGACTCATAAAACATCTACATATTTATACATGTAAATGGGATGACTTCCTAATGATTTTTTCAACTACATTAACCAAATCATCATGAAAGAATGATAAAATATGTTTATTTTTAGAATGACTTACGAAATTTTCACATTTCCTCACTATAAGTGAGAATTTTCCACTAAAGCTCCTTATACGACTCTATATCAATGATATTGTAAGACATCAGAGAGAAATTGTTTTTATAGTCTCTGATCATGATCTTCAATTAACATCAAAATTTTGGAAAACACTTCAGAAATCATTGGACACTATGCTTTGTTTTAGTACTGCTTATCACCCTCAAACAGACGGACAATTAGAAAGGATCATCCAAAATTTAAAATACATATTGAGATTGTAATGACATGATTTTCAAGGTATGTGAGAGAAATTTATATCTATTGTGGTATTTTCCTAGAATAATAGTTCTCATTATATCATTCATTATATAAAGCATTCTATAGAAATAGTTGTCGTACACCAACATGTTGGAATGTAGTTGGTGAATGGAAGATTATAGACCCATAGTATTTGGAAAAAACTACAAAAAATGTTAAAGACTATTCAAACCCATATAAAATATTCCAAATATAAGAAAATTATCTATGATAATAATCAAAAGATGGATATGGAATTTCAAGTGGGAAATTATGTTTTCATTAATGTAACTACATGGAAGGGTGTTATAAGATTTAGGAATAAAGGGATTATATGCCCCAGGTACATTGGCCATTTTAAAATTATTGATAAAATTGAAGCTATGGATTATCATTTATAATTGCTTCCTAGACTTTATATTGTTCACAATGTGTTCCATGTCTCATTATTGATAATTTACATGACATACCCAATGCATTTCCTCAATTTTGATAGTATATAATTAAAACCTATCTTAACTTAATATGAAAACCCCATCTAGATTCTTGACTCTAAAGAGTAGGTTTTGACGAATCATATGACTCTACTGGTGAATTTACTTAGGAAAAATCATTAAATTGTAAATGCATCATGTGAGCCTATGTCAATTAAAATGAAAAACTAACCAAATCATTTTAAGAGGTAGTTGTTTTGGTAAATTTCGAGGATCAAATATTTGTAGGGGGGAATAATGTAACACCCCAAGGATATAAATAAATATTTAATTTATAATTAATTAATCATTGAGTCCATAAAAAGAAAAAAATTTATTATTCAAACATTTTTGTTATAACCAATCCATTAAACATTATTTTTTCACATATTTTATTTGAATTTTGAAAAACTAACATACAAGGTTTTGTTCAGTAAGATACTTAGTGTTTGATATGATCCACTTAAATTTTTGGTTAATAGTAACTTTACCCTTATAAATTGCAATGTACCCTTATGAATAGTTATAATAACCATATGAATAGTAACCTCACCCATATATGTATAAAATGTTTAAAACCATATAAATGAAATAGAATATTATTAAAATTAAAAATTAATTGTAGCTAAATATCTGAGTAACAAATATTTAATTTCAATTTCATAATTTATAAATTCATTTAAAACAAAAAAAAATTCATAAAATTTATTTCTATATAAATAATATTTTTTCCTAGGATTTTTTTATTAATTAATAATTCTATAGTTAATTTTCATGGTATTATAAAATATGTTCCGTATTTAACAACTTTATTTTTCAAATAAATGATTAATTTAATGAGTAATTAAAATTTATAATATATAGAAAATTATTTTGATAAAATGAAATACATTTTTGAATTATATTGATCAAAAAATTGAAATGGTAAATTTTTGGGATTTTTTTGGAAATATTTAATTTTTATGTAACTAGTGAAATACCATAATTTACAGTACATATCCATAATAAGTTAAATATACAGTACCTAACATAATGGATGATGTATGCACACATTGTTTGAACTCACATTCACCTATTAATATTATTTTCAAAATAATCTAACAATATTTCTTTTCTTGAGAATGATAATAAAATAATGAATAAGATATTAAAAAAACACTCTCCTCCACTATAAAAACAACCCATCACCGTATATTCTCTTCACAACCATAATACTAGAATCATATCAATGTTATTCCAAAAATATTTTCTCAAGAACCTACAAAAAATTTGGATCTCTTGGGATATCTTATAGTCCAAACCCCTTCCCTTATAGAAGATATCACAGAGGATATATCAAGAGATAAACCCTCTTCCATTTTCTTTTAATTTCATTTTTATTCAATTTTTTCATAGTATCCAACTCACCTCCCCTATAAAAATGATTATGATAAATATATAATCATCCATATAGCATAATTATATCATGTTAATTTAACTTCCATAATTAATCACTTTACTCTGTCTATTTTATATTAAAAACAAAAGCAACATTTGGGAGGAGCCGATTTACAACCTTCGTGGATAACGAACCTTTGTTCCACTTGTTAACCTTGAATTTTGGTCATGATACCATTTTTATTTTTTATCCAAACTATAATATATAAAATATAACCTATTTAATGTCTTTTTTATATTACTATATATATATATTATATTAATTCATACAAAAAATCTACATAATAATAATAAAAATATTTCTAAAATAGTCAAACTGATTATCATTGATGGTTCACCTAATAAATCATCCTTATTCAATATAAAAAATAAATTATATCACCCTTTAATCACCTATATGTTAATTAGTATCATATAATATCAATAATGGATAATTATATCAACTCCATATTAACTCTATTACATATAAACATGAAATCTGATTATGAAATCCTAGAAAATGAACACTCCAAGAAGACATAATTCAATATTATAACCTATCAATTAGGATATAAATGAACATAATATAACTATAATGAAAAAAATATAAGTATATAAGGTTATTAATTAACTAATTAAATGCTTTTAATGGATTATCTCATACAATTAGTCATCATTAGAATACATTCGGACATATGGTAATGGTTTTCTACCCAAACGTCCATTTTCATTCTGCTAACTCTTATTCTCTACATACCTCAACGAAATTATTATTTACTAACATGTAATCAACAAATTTTTTTTAATGTTATATATGTGGGTTATATTTATAATACTTTATTATTGTATGGGGAGTAACATGTTTTTAAAGGAACTTTAAAAAATTCTCCTTCATAAAGAATCACATTTCAAAAGAACTTCACAAATTCTTAATTATTTTCACATACACTCTATAATCTGTTTTAATTGAATATTATTTATTTAAAAACACTCATTTAACCCTAGTAAAACTACCTCTAGTAGTTTTTGATTTTATGAAAATATCATTCCAAAATAATTCTTCTTTTCATTGTTAATGTTTATTTATATCAATAATTTGTTGATGATTTTACTGGATTATTTTTGTCTATTTCAAAAAAACTATTAAATTTTATGTAATATCAAGTATAATATTTTTGGTTATATTTTAACATATTGTATTAATTGTTAATTTTCTATTTTGACTAAGGAAGTTCTATCAAGGTACAATTAACCATAATAATTAGAATGGTTAGCATTTATGTTTTAAAATATGGGAATTCTATTTTATATTGTTATGTGGTTATGATTACCCCCATTAATATGAATTTTGTATTGGAAAGAGAATTGGAATATATGGGCCCAATACATTCTCTTGATTCACCAGTATGTCTCATGAGAATAAAATGTCATGGACTTGGGTGAGGCCTTTCCCATTTTCAGATATAGTTTTGGTCGAGGCCTTAATCATTTTTAGTTATCTTAGACTAGGCCTTGACGACTTGGTCTAGATGTCCAATATTATGAATTTATTCATTATGAAGCCACTAATTTATAGTTAATGTGTTTATTTGAATAGTATATTACCCTTGATAATGTTTTATAACTGAATTTTTTATTTATCTCTTATTCTTGTCGTATTATGTTCTTGTTTATTTTTTAAGGGCATGAGTTTTTCATTTTCACCACGCCTAATTTTTATGTTCATGTTATCTTCCCAAATATTTCCTTCCCTTAATAATAACATGAGATAACCCCTTTATTTTATTTTATTTTTTAAAGATGTGTAGAGTATATTTTGACTGACATACAGGGATAAAATATAATTTATAGATGTTTTCAATAAAATTTCTATCATGAATTTTCTTTCAAGATGTAATCTTGACCTTCTGTATGAATATGTTTTTCCAAAAATACCATGATATCTGGTCCTTTGGGATACAAAATTCTTTTATTTATTCCAATTTAATAAAAAAATTCACCATCTCCGGGCATCTAGTGTCGGGGTATTTACAATTCTATCCTTTATATACTACTCTAGACATGAATAGGATTCAAATACAAAATCACTGTTAGATTCACAAGATGAAAATGAATTCTTGATTCGAGTTTGGGACTCATATATTCTAAAAAATATAATTTCATTTCATCTTATTCATGAATATTTGAAACTCAATATAGTTCCATTACTCAGCATTCCTAAGTTCTATCGAGCTCATGTAATTGAATTCATCAGTGAACATTCAATGTCATGTTCATATTTATAGATTATTTCTTCAGTTTTGGTGTAAAATCAAAGAATCCAAACATTTTAATAAACTGAGGTGGTGTTTCAGTAAATTATTCTAGGTATCTAAATTATGATGGCAATGAATTTATGTCAATGAATGATTCATCTACCCATAATTATTATATCGAAATTGATTTGTAGATATTCAGTTTCATTAGTTTGTCCGCCCTTTGAAAATCATCAATAAACTAAATTGATTTCATAAATTCACTAATTTTCCCAAATAATCATACTAGAATATCTACCAAAAAATAGATTTAAAATCAAAATTATATTCATCTAGATAAAAAACATATGTGAAATCATTTTCAATTCGATAAAATTATCGTAGTATCTTCATGGATTATATTTGTCATTGTAGGATGCTCCAGTGAAGTGGTTTGGCTTCATTCTGCTACATTAGATAAGCTTCAAATTTAAGTAAGGTAATTTATCCTTTGATGATTTATTTTACAATAATAGTAAAAAATTAACTTATGTGGAGAGTAATAATAATAAATTATCTTATATGTATAAGATCTATTTTTGTGATGAAGGTTCAAAAATAACTTAAGCTTTGTAGTATGAATTTCTTTTATGGGTTAAGTGTAATTTTTTTTTATGAATGACTATTCAAAAATATCTCACACGATGATATGAATTCAATTTAGTGTAATTATGTTAAATATAATTTTTGTCCAATTTATCATAAGCATGTGAAATGTTGAAAATTTTATCTGTAGTATACTATTTTCATTATAAAAAATACAAAAACAATAAAATCAAGATAATCTATTAATTAATTTAAATGTTAAGATAAATTTTTATGATTTATAGAAAAAATATAAACTGATATTTAAATTTTAAAAAACATTACGTTCATAAATAAATATTAATAATAAAATATTAAAATAAAATAAAATTTAAATAATTTATTTTCTTAAAGTAATAAAATAATAAAAATTAAATCAATTGGAAAAGAATAATTAGTTGATTAATACATTAAATTTAACTCCCCAACCCGAGAATCCTAGAGACGATACCATACATTATGACATTGGCATTGATATAATCTTAAAATCCTAAAGGACACGGTATATTAGTAGTTATGGAAAACTAGATTACATTCAATATACCCATAATTCATTGGGAAATGTAAAAAAATATTATACATAAAAACTAAAATTTATAGCATCCTCAGAAATCATTTTATGTATCTTTATTCAAAACATGGGAAAAAATAATAATAAAGATTTTAAATATTGAGTATGGGTATGTAAAGTACATGAAATAATGAATTTATTTGTGTAAATACACATGGAATTGTAAATAACCGATAATACATAAAATTAAAATAATTAGAGACAGAATAATCTAAGTGAAAATGTAATAAAATAATAACACATAAAATTTAATCAATAAATTGATAATATAATGCATCCATATAAGATTTTTCATATCATCAAGAAATTCATGTAATTTTTCCAACCAATTCATCTTATGATACTACCTATGCATTTAAGAGATATTTATTATTGGTCCCTACTCCTATCGTACCTATCTATAGCATTCCACATATATTGAGTAATCAATTTAATTCAAGAAAAATGTGCCTTATCAAATATCCTTATTGAATAAATTAGAACAAATTTATAAATAATTACTCTGTGTTGGAAATGTAATAAAAATGGGTTTTATTAACAGGAATACAAAAAACAATGAAGGATCATTAACAAATTCTTGAGGAAAATAATCATTAAACATTAATAGTTTTATATACCACACTGAAACAATTGAATCATAATCTCATAAATGAATTATAGTAAATGAAAATTATAATATCATTAGAATAAGGATATTCATGATATATCATGTCAATGGGTATTATATAAACCATATAATTATAATTTGGTGTATAACATCAAAAAAATCTATATGGAATGTATGTTGAGACAAAATCTATTACATATAATTTGAATTTCATGGAGCGTCTTTATATTCCTAAATAAGAAATTTATATATATTACTTTCCTTATTTACATACTTTTTCATGTTTATTATTAATTTCACATAACTTATTTTAATTTTTTAAACAACCACTTAATCAATAATGTTTATGTGATTTGTTTTGACCAAATTTGATGTGTGTGTTAAAAATGACTTTGGAAGTTAGACTATGGTAAAAGTTATAATTACGTAAAAATATTCTAGATAATGATATATAAATAATTATCATATTTATAAATCAATTATACTATAAAAAATAAATCATGAAATATGGTTTCAAAAAATTAAACAACATTTCAATTAAGGACCCAGTAGGTCATACTTATGAATGAGTAACGTTCCCTTTTTACAATGACCATTATATAATGAAGGTAAATAATATTATATAATTAAATAATTATAATTATATCATAAATTCCATGTTATTTAATTATATTTTCTTATATATAGATTTCATTTGATTTAAACGTGACTACATCATGTCAAGGACGTGGTGGTCCACAAGTCAACGACTATAGTTATCACTTTTTTACTGTGGGAAAACGGTAATAATTAAAATGATATATTATATTTACCAATAGATACATATATAATTAATATATAAAATTTATGTCAAATATATTTTATGAAAAAAATTCTTTATATATTCCATGTATCTTGTGAATGATTCACATTGCTTTGAGGAGGAGGTCGTCCACACTTCCACAAACCATGTTATCATTTTTACACAAATTGGGAAGAATGATGGTATATTTTATATAATAATTAAATAAGTACTAAAAAAATAAAGTATTTATTTATAATATATAAAATAGTTTGAAACTTATTTCCCAACCCTAAGATATGATAATGAAAAAACGAATAACTTCGTTTGGTTGGGTGGTAGTTTGTTGTACAAAAGAATGGTATATTCGTTACCTGTTATATGAGAGTTTGTGTAAGTGTAGGTATAAATATTATAAGAACAACATAATTTTTTTTTGTATAATGAGGTTATTTTATAATCATGTAATAAAAGAAATTGTGGGGTTTAGAATAAAAAACAAAGGATATTATTGATGGATGTTACCTTTTCTTTGGGTAATGTGTTTTTCTTTACACCAATGGGATTCATTTCATTTATTTATTCCTAAATGGAGGATTTTAGGATGATTTAGGTATTATGAGATATAATTTGAGTATTTTTTGGTGACAAAAGGTAATTAAACTTTTAACAATCTTGGAGGTGCGAGTGCCTATTTTTAGTGGAGGAGGAGTTGCATTCTTGTAAATGATTGGATTGGTAATTCCAACAAAGTTTTTACCATCCAATTTAGAACAAATAATGAAAAACATTTATAAAATGGAATATATGTTCCAAATATTTCCATAAATGTTATGATTTGATAGTTTATAGTTCATTTTGGGCCTTATGATTAATGTTTAATTCTTTATGAAGATATTTTTCAATTCATCACTACAATTAATTTCAATCACATTCAGTAATATTTTATTGTTAAAAACTAATTTTACCATATTAAAATTATAAATTATTATAATTCCCTTTATTGAATTTATATTTAAACAATAAAATCACATAATTTGTTGAAATAAATTTAAAATTAATCCCCCAAATGGGATAGTAAGGTGGGTTTTTAAAGTAAAAATGGTTATAAGATTGATATGTTTTTGTATCCCATTTCCAAATTTAATTGAATAAAATAAAATAAATTTAATTAATTTACATATAATTATAATAATTAAAGTTTAAAACCAATAAAAAATACAATTTATACTTAATATAGAAGTAAATACAAATTCAAATTAAAATTCAATGTTTTCACTATTAAAAAAAATATCAAACTTCATTGAAAAATATTAAAAACTAACCATAAACTAAATTTCATGTTTTAATTTTATATATTGAGTTTATAATAAAATATAAAATATATTTAATTTTAACAATATGGATATAAAATTGGGTCTCTATTAAAATATGATAAAACTGCATTTATAAAAATAAATTTTTATGCATAAAATTGGGTTTTCTCTTATCATATGCCTATAAAATCACTTGGATGAGAATAGAAAATAATTTAATAGATATACAATATATAAATGTAATTATTATAATTTACTAATAGTAATTAATTTAAATTATTATAATAATAAATCATTTTCGAGCATAAAAATTAATAGATTTTCTATATATTCTATTGGTGGATATATTTGTTTCTAATTAATTAGATAGCTATAAATCCAAATTATATTTGTGTTAAAATCATGTTTTGATAAGTTATTTTATACTATTAAAAACTATTAATTTTATTATTGGGTTATATCTTATTATATTAAATTATACTATCTTTAATAATATATTATTGTGGTGTAAAACACATTCATACGTTTTACCCAAACCATCATAGAATGCCAATATATCATGTATCAAAAGTTAACCATTTCAATCAAAATTGATGAACCTAATATTTGTGATGTTTGTAACATAATATTAACTTTTTATATCATATAAATAAATCTATGAACATAATTTGAATTTATTCATAATGAAAAATATTGTAAGGTCTTGGGTTTTACATTCTCCCCACCTTAAATAAATTATGACATCGTAATTTATAATCTATCTCGATAATAAAGGGATTGATATTATAAAATATACTATTATTTAAAAACATAATTATTGAATATGGTTAATAACACATATTATTAATAAAAAAGAAGGTAATTTTAAATGGTCATATAACTAGGTTACCTATAAGGAGAACATATGTGGGATAAGAAAAATGTGTATGGATGAAAAATATATCAATAATGTTTTGAGGGAGAGTGAAAGAGAACATGTTCATATTAATGTTTATGACAAATAAACCTCAAAAAAAGTTTATAAAAATTTTATTTATATCATTAATAATGATGATAATAGTATAACATTATTGTTTCAAGAACATTTTTCCTATAGATAATGAATTATTATGTGTTACTATTTCATAATTAAAATCGTATCCTTTATTTTTTTTCTTTGATCTATTTATATTTCATTTCATATAAAAAGATTTTATATATGGTGGTATAATACCTTAAATTATAAAACCTCATCCAATGATCACCTAAAAACATTCCATAAATGAATAACATTTCAAAAATATGTGATACAACACATTAAAAGGAAGGAAAAAAAATTTTCCAAAATATAATTATCATGTAAAATAAAGTTTCTTTGAATCATTACATACCAAATGTGTGAATATTTGAATAAATTTAATTAATATAAAACCTTATTGATAACATACATGCTTCTTATTATTTTATTAGAATATAGATTATTGGATATAATCCTTAAATAAATAAATTAAATAAACTCTATCAATGATGGAATGAAACACTTTGTCAATAAATAATTACTCAGTTTGAAGGTAGTAATGAAACAGCCTATTAAAATTTTCTAAACCACTCATTCCATTATCCAAATACCATTATCTTAACATTAGGAATATATTAAATGTTATCTTTCCCTCAACTATGTGTTTTCCAAAAAAATAAACAGAATAAAATTCCTTAGTACCATTAGGCATATGACCTCAAATTATTAATGAAAAAGTGTTATAGTACAATCCTATTATCATTAAAAGATATTATTACTTGTACATTATAGATAAAATTATTAAATTAAAAAATTAATTAGTTGAAACATAAGAACATTAATACTTCCCCTTTTTCTCTTCTATTTTCATAATCATGAAACATATCTAATATCTTATTTAGGAGTTTATTTATTTGACATATGGGGCATTGATTTCCATCATGTCCCATTACCTTAAAATGGAATCATTTCACAATAAAAATTTATTTCTTTACCATGAAATCATGAACGTTGAGGACTATTCATCCACTATTATAACAAACTCACATTCAATTCAAGATGGTTTTATGATTTTTCAGTTAACAATTTTCACATGTTGGAATGTACATATTTCCCTTATTCAATTTATACATATTTTTACCTACTATATTTTTCTATTATTTAATCCATCAAAGCCATAAGATATTGAAAATTATTTACCAATACTGTTATCAAAATATATAATGTCCTTATCTAATGGGAATTCTTGGTAGATTAGTTCCATTAAAAAATTGATTATGGATATGAAATATATGATCCATCAGGCTATTTAGATCATGTAAAATGGTGATTATCACATTATTTATACTAGGCACCATTTATAATTGGATACATTAACAAAATCAGTTATTATCATTATGAATCATAATGTATACTATCCAATCTAGTAAATTACCTAACATAAATTTCAAAATAAATTTGAAGCTAATAAAATTATTATATACGTGGTTTCTTTTGGGTCATTTTTTATTTTAAATCATTCATAATGGTTTGTAATTAAAATACGAATTATCATAAGCATATACTGAGGGAGTTTCAAACCATGCCTGTAATATGGATCATTGTCATGTACCAAGTTAAACTCGTTTCATGCCTGAGACACCTGCTCCGGGTTGTTAACCATAGGTACATCTATTCCGTAACAACATCCACTTCTAATAACCAGATAGTGATGTTTTTATAAGAATTCTAACATAACCACTACTTTACCAAACTTATAGGATATTCTTTTATACTTATTATGAGTGAATTTTTTAGGATTATGTTATTCAATAAATGATTTATAAATCTTCTTTCCATTTTTAATAATAAATGTATTCTGATACAAACTATTATTCCTTAATCCCAGATTCCTGGGGTCGGCACCTTACATTATTAACTAGAATAAATTCAAGCTTGAATTACCATGTTACATAATAGTTTAATAGTTTTGGGTAACCTGATTATAGTACATGATACCTATAACACAAATGGAAATGAAAAAAAACATGATACATAAAAAAATTATATAAACAAAATCCTTGAAAAACATTAAATGAAAAGATAATCATAACACGAGGAAAGAAAGATAAAAAATTTTATCTCAAAGGCTCAATATGGGTTTTTAGAGTAGAATAAAGAAGGAAATTATATGATTTAATCAACATGTCAAGGTACATAAGTAATATTACATAACATTAAAATAACTAGATTAGGAATTATCAGCATGGAAATGTATGAAACTGAAAAAAAATTCCATTTAATCAAAAAACTGAGAATTTAATGAATATATATATATATATGTGTCGATGAAAAATCTCAGGGATAAACAGTAACTATGTTTGAATGAGATAAATGCTTGATTATTGGATCGAAATTTCAGAGGTATATGGTACATTTACAATAATGACACTTCTTATGATTGTATTGAATATAGAAAAAATAATCGATTTAATTTATCAAAATGATTTGTGTCATTGTACTACTGATACATCAAGGGGTTATCTATAATTGGGGCCCACCTGTGTCATACATGTCCAAATAATACCTCATATAGCAAGTAGTCGATTTAATTCTTGATAAATGTTCATTATCAAATATTTTTATTTATAAGAGATACAAATATAAATTAATTCTTCAATAGAGGATAAATAATGATAAATATTTTAAAATTAATGAATAGACACACACTTTAAATATCATTAAAATTATAATAAGGAAAATAAGGTTAAAATTTTTGAAAGCATCTCATTCCAATTTCAAACATTTGAATCATAATCCCCACAAATGCATAATAATAAATGTTATTTATAATATAATTTGTACCATAATAATCATGATAAAACATGTTAATTACATGTAAATACACCATATATACATATATAGTGATATATCAACAAATACATCTAAATGGAATTTATATTTAGATGAAATAAAATACATTGATTCCAAAATGTTACATGTGACATTATCTTCATGAATAATTAAATGATTTTAATTATCTAATATCATCAAAAAAAAGTTTCAACTTGGTTATTACATTTACATTACATATTACATTGTTTTATAAAACTACTTAATAATCTAAATTCACATTGGGTGTTTTGACCAAATTCGATTCGGGTGTTAAAAATTACTTCGATAGGCTAACTATGGTCAAATGGGTCATTACATAATCATATCAAGGATAATAATAAGGAAATAATAATCCAATTTATATATTAATTATACTTTTAAAATTGATCATGAAATACAACAATAAAAAATGATCCAATTTTAAAAATCACCTAGACTGTAGGTCATATGCACACATGTTAAAGTTCCAAATTTTCAATAATCATAATCAAAAGAAGGTAAACACTACTATATATTTCCAATATCTAATAATATCATAAATTCCATTTTATTTAATAATATATACTTTCATATAAAAATTTTATGATGTAAAAGGGATCACATCATGTCAAGTAGGTGGTAGTCCACATATCCACAACTAAAGAAATCAATTTTTATTGTGTGATAATGGTATAAAAGAAAATCATATATTATATTTCCAAAAATACGTTTATAACACAAAAATCTTTAATTTATTTAATTTATGATTTATTTAAAACATTTTATATACTTTACATGTATCATGTGAAATAATCACATCCCACTGACGAGGCGGTTGTCCACACTTCCTAAAACAACAATATAGTATATTAAAGAATAGAAATAATAATGGTATGTGTTTTATAAAAAATAATGATGTTTAAAGACAACATAAATACCAAATATACCAAATAAAAACATTACATATATCATAATTCCAAATCATGAGAATTGGAAGAGTAAAAATGAAAAACATCATATCATAAGGCGGTAGTTCTCTATACAAAGAATGGTATGTTCGTGACACATTAGATGGGAGTTTGTTTTAGTGAAGGAAAGAACCATATTATAAAATAATATATGTTTATTTACATTACTAAAATTATTATATATTAATTTAATATAATTATGTGATTGGTGTATAATGAAAATAAAACAAAGTAACTTGAATAAGGATGTAACCTCTTCTATGGGTAACTCATTTTTGTTTTCACCAAGGAGCTTCTTAAATGGATTTATTATAAAAGGGAGTCTAACAAGATTATGGAAGGTATTTTTTGATCTTATAAGAGCATATTTTGTGTGATATAATTTGTAAGAGATGTTTGAGGTGGTGAGAGAGGTGAGTTCCCTTTCATTCTGAAGGAGGAGTGACATTCTTGTAATTGTATGGAAAAAGTATTTCACAGACGTTTTATCCATTTAATGTGTATCCGATAATAATTCAAATGCTATAAAATGGTGTTTAGGGTCTCAATATGTCAATTAAATGGATCTTTCAAAAGGGTATATGTCATTTTTGGAATTACGTTTATTTATTTGTCAATTTATATACTAATATTTCTCAACAAAACTATATTTAATCGTAATAGATTTCACAAATATTTTTGGAAAAAAACAAGGTTGATATTATTAGGCATTATAAAGTATATTTATTATAAATATCAAATATATTTTGAAAATATCCTATTACATAATTGGTATAAATTAATGTAAAATTAATCCCATAGATAGGATGATAATTTTGGGTTTTAATGTAAAAAATGGTCAAAAGAATTATATGATTTTATAACCAATTTAAAATTGAAATTGATTCAAATTAAAACAATAGGATTAATGGATGTAAAATGGATATAATTTTATGTTAACCCTAATTAAAAATATAACTTATCATTATAAATAAATAAGATGAAAAATAATGTTTTCAATTAGATTTTAGTATTTCTCCTTATTCATCAAAAAAATGATACATCCCAAAAAAATACAAACAATACACTCGAAGATAATTTTTACGATACAATTTCAATGAGGAAGTTTATTTTCAAAAATTAAATCAATTAATGTTCAAAAAATTGTATTTAAAATAGAATATCCATTAAAAGTCAGATAACTAACTTTATAAAAATATTGGGTTTTATGTATAAAATTATGTTTATTCTTGTCTTTTTCCTATAAAATATATTTTATGAGTATAAAAACATTATTGGATATACAATATATATATATTTCATTAAAATAATTAACTTATATTAATTTATTTATTTTATTAGGATATATTACCTTTGTGTATATCAAAATAGAAATATTTCATTTTTATTAGACTGGTTTATATTTCAATTTCTAATTAATTGGAAAAAATAAATAATTATTATATTTTTGTAAGCAATATATTTTCATATGTTTGTTAATAATATTCCAAATCACTAATTTAATGTTTTAATTCTATCTTTGCATATTAATAAACAATATATTTAATAATATATTAATGTTTGATTAAACTCTATCATGCATGATACGCTAGCCATTAAGTCGTGTCAATCATACATGTAACACAAGATCACCTCAGTGTTCTATATACAGAAATCTGGAAATTATTTTTGTGTGTAACATAATAATAAATTCATGTTTTTTATAAACTAATCTATGAATAAAAAATTATGTTTATTTCAAAAGGAAAATCTTTCCAAATCATGGGGTGTTATATTATAAAAATAAAATAACAATAAAAAACAAAAGAGTTAACTTAAAATTCGATGTCACTAATTATTAAATTATTAAAAAAAACTAAGAACATCACTTCAATTAGTAAAATAATAACTAATATTTTTAAAAACATAAATATATTTAACATTAAGTATGATTTAAAAAAACAAAAAGTTACATTTTAGATGAAAACTAAATTTAAAGAAAAAATTAAAATTTATTCATATTTAGAATTAAAAAATAAAAGAATATGTAATTAATCATAAAACCATTATCTAATGTGTTTTATTATATTTACATAAATGTACTACTGTATTACACTAACCAATTAAATTTTTTTTATCATCTAAATAATAATTTAATTAGGGAAACTATATGGGTATTTAAATCCCAGATAAAGCCAAATCAAGCGGACAGAATAACTGATGGATTCGTGACCTTTGACAACTATAGTAAGGTCAAAGAAATTGTTTTTGGCATTTTTTCCCTATATATAATATTTAAATAATATGGGACATCGAACCATATAATTGATACACTATAATAATGAAAAGGAATAAGAACTAGGTGTTTGAAGAATCACATTAATGATTATGGTTAACACTACTACTTGATCCTCTATTCAATGCCTATTTAATATTTACCATATGCATCTGATAGATATTGATTTGATGTATTTGGTGGGTTCTTAAATTTTTGTGTTTTTAATTTGTGATTATTGAAGTTAAATGTGTCATATAATAATGTACTAGTAACAAAGGATCAATGATCAGTTTTTACCATGCTCTAGAAAATCCTCACTAGGTTCATGATGATAGGAGGATCAAGTTATTTGAGATTTATCATTAATCATTTACTAAAAATTTCATCTAATTGATTATGTTAAGGATGAGAAATATTTTATAGTTGTGTTTTTAAATTATATTTACATGGGAATCTAAGTGTTTTTTATATTACATTATTGATTATGGAAGATGGATGAAAATTAATTATCTATAGGGGATCTAATTATCATCCATGGAATATAAAAACATTGTTTTGTAATACAATTGTTTTTGATAAATTAAATTGACACAATGAAAACAATTTTATCATTATATCATGATTAGGATTACGAAATAAATTTAATAGATGTGTGATTTTAAGAATTTTTATATTTGTGATTCAGAAAAAAATAAAGTAAGGTACTAAAAATTAGCGATACATTCATAGATAGAAATTTAATTTTATATTTATATAGTTTAGTAAGAGTGGAACTATGGAAGAATAATTTTAGAAGTAGTAGGCTTTGAAAGCGTTAATTTAGAAGAATAATATTAATTTGAGACTCCCCAACTTCTTCTTCTTGAAATTTTTATTGATTTATAAATTAGGTATTGTTTTATTTGATATTTATATTTGGATTAAAAATAAGTATGTGAATTATATTTTTATATGTCATTTTTAATATCAAATTTTAAAATCAGTAAAAATTGAATTCAATTTGTTTATTTAATACATTTGAATAAGTTTTGATTCATAAAAATTTAAAAAATAAGACTTCAATTTGATTTTCTAAAACAATAATATGACTATAGTTGAATATTTTTCAATTACATTTATTATATAATAAATTTTATTTTTGATTAAAATTAAAACATCACTATTGAGGAAATATATAAACTAGATTATCCAAATTTCCATCACAATTCATTCGTGCTCCTTCTTAGTCCATCTGTTTTTTTCTTCATTATGTACATCATAAATTCAAATCACCATAATATTCCTTAATCTAATGTTTCAAAATATTATTAATTTCTATTTATCACAGGCACATGTGTTTTCTTATTTCATAGACTAAACTCACTATTTCATTCCCTAAGGATTAAATACCAATGTAATTGTAATCAAAATGTGTTTTTTCATTTAAATATGAGATATTAAATGACATATATTTAGTTTCCTTAATTGTACGGTCAAATGAACACTCCCTAAGGGATATATGATCATCTCATGTAAGTGACTCGAGAATTAGTTTTATGTTGGATGCACAACGTCCTGGTGATTATTCTTATATTGAGTATTCTCCTTAATTAATTTTAAATTGGTTGATACTAAATACATAGAATCATGATGAAAACAGATTATATTTTACATTGTGTACATTTTGACCATGAATGTTTACATGTGGAACACAAAATCACTATTTAGACCATATTATCTACATCATAAATATAATTTGGATAATATTTTTATTGTAAATAGATTACCTAATAAAATACAAAGAATTATTCTAGATGGATTGATGTTTTTTGAATTTTGGGTGTCTAAAATTCATTATAATTTTGTTTAAATATTTTTCCAAATTTCCTATTCAACCTTATAAATTTAGGGGGCACTAGTCTCCTTTATCTTATAAACAAGTGTACATCAATCTATTTTTTTAGTTAGGAATGAATAATATTATTTACTATTTTAGGGATGCGGTTTCAGTGGATTTCTCAAATCATTTTAAGAGGGGAAGCTCTTGAAGCATGTATTCCTTTATCAAAGACTTGTTATTCTTCTCCGTGTTGTAGTGTT
Organism: Viscum album; assembly: GCA_963277665.1. NCBI lineage: Eukaryota > Viridiplantae > Streptophyta > Magnoliopsida > Santalales > Viscaceae > Viscum > Viscum album. The sequence goes on along the minus strand of OY728145.1, from coordinate 1,362,458,803 downwards.
TGTGTTTTCATTATAAAATTGACATTAAATATTCTATTTATTATTTTCTATTAAATTTAATTATTCGTAGGTTCACATACTGGGGATGCAAATCAACAATAGAAAATTTAATGGGTGATACCCTTTCTAAACCATTGTGAATGTAATTTGTTTTGACAATGACCACACAACCAATGGAAGAGTAGTTTTTATTAGTAATCGATCTACCTACACCCGAATTCATTTATTTTTTCGAGTCAATAAAATAATTAAATTCAAAAACTAATTTATATGAATTTAGTTTTAGTCATAAAATAAACCAATAAATGAATTGAATAATTAACAAAAAGCACATGTGGTCGAGTAAATTTTGAGTTATGAGAGAGAGATATTTATCTGAAAAATCAAAATACACATGAAAAATATTTAAAGTTAATATAAAATCCCAAAATGAAATTAAGACACACATATAGAATGGATATTTCCTTAATTTTTCATTGACCATAATCTATCCTTATAAAAATAATCCATGTAGAGTGATATGATGTTATTTTTTGAAGCTATCCTATAGCCTAATTAATTTAGTCCTTACGGATATGTTAACTCTCCTAAGGTTCGTGGGATAAAAAATTAGTGGATAATAATATATTGAGTTTTATTTAAATGATAATTATTAATAAGTAATTTAAGGAGTTGAGTAAGATCAATTATAAAATATGAAAATAGTTTTTTCAAAATACATCTGTTCTTTTAATCTATAAAATATGAAAAAATAAATCTTCTTCAAGAATAATTCTTCTTGTTCTATACAAGAAAAAAATCCTCATCCATTTATGTAATGTTTATTTTTTTCATTTTTTTCTTCACAAAATAAATTAAATATATTATTTATTTACTTCTTATAAAGACCCAATATTAATGTAATTAGAAAATACATTACATTTTAATCATCTTTAATACAAGACAAAAAAAGATGCCCAAAGACTGTATTAGATTAGTGTTTTAGAAACTCAGAACATAATCCTCTAATCATGGAAAAGGATCTTCAACATCTCCAATAATGATATTCCACTTTTGTTTTCAAATATAAAACATTTATTTATATCATGGGGAAAATAAAACATAAAAAGAGTGACCTAAAATGCTATGTAAATGTAAACATTTTGAATATAAAACAAACCATAAACATTTGAATGTAAAAACATGAACAAAAGTTTTAATCATCTAAATTGTGAGTCATTAAATAAATATCGGCAGTACGTAAGGCATGAATCATAGAAGAATAATTAATCATGATAAAATAACAAAGGAAAAGGACAAGGAATTGTGGAAAACCATTATGCAAACAATATTATTTCTATAGTATCCATGTAATTACATCCAAGATCATCATAGTGGACAAAGCCCTTTCATGAATTATGTTTACTTTTTATTCCATCCCTATATTATTAAACCATATTTGTGTACCATTCCAGCCATGTATGTGTCATGAGATATAATTATTTACACAATGAATTATGGGGAGATATAGGTGCCACCCATCTCATAAGTAAATCATTCTTATATGTTGCACAAAAACATAAATCGTTCATCATAGCATAACCCATGAAAAAATGGGATTACTAATCATCTTTTCATAATAACATAATCCATATAACATAAACAGACATCATAAAAATAATTCAATCATAATCTTAATCTAAAAATTGAAATAATAGGGATATAAATATAAACCAATTTCATCTTATATAGAATAATGATATTTATAAAACGCTTGAACATAGATCATGATGAAAATATACTTTCATCTTCAAAGAAGTTTTATTTTTTCAAAATGTTGTGCAATTTTAAAATAAAAGACATTAATTATAAATTAACAAGAAAATTAGAAAGTATGTTTTATGTAAATAATTATTTTTGAATGTGTAAAAATATTTTCATTCCATATAAGTTAAAAAACATTCTCCTTGAACTTTTACCAAAAAAGTCAAAATGTACCTCATGTGGTAAATAAAAAATGATTCCTTAAATCCCATTTAGTAGAACTAAAAATGGGGTAAAATGACATTAAACATACATAAAATAATAATAAAAATTTTACGAAAACAATTTTAGAATACATGGATATGGATGATAAATACAACCCCTGTAGATACTTACATATAAACAATCTCAGATAAAAATGAGATAGCAATATTTTCTCTTACAATAGGTCTAATTTCTTCCATATGTGTCAAAATATCTATTATATTGGATTTAAAAATGTTATTAACATGTTATAGAACCATAATAATGTTTATAATATCATATATGATTCACTTATGACATTATATTACCCATTCATTTGTCAATTCCATGTTAAAATAATGGTTTTGGTAATAATCGTTTCATTTATCATATGTGTTTGTAATTTTTCTCCTTGATATTATTAAAAATATAAGGATTTTATTACTTCAAGAATGTAAAATAGGATTTCTATCAAATATTTTCATTATATAAATATTTATAAAATATCAGTAAATTAATGAAATACACCATTTAGGGACACGGTAGGTCATACGTATGCATGAGCATTGTATTCCATTCCTTATTAAATTGACTGGAAGTAAGTAAATGATATATATATATATACATAAATATATTAGAATTATTATGTAATATATTTCATTATTTTTATTATATATACTTTATAATCATTCTTGAATGGTTAACATGGAGAATGAATCTCATTGTGTCTTGGATACGGTAAAATATATGTACGCACGAGCGACGATATCATTCCCATTATTGTTGAATAGTATTGAAGTGGATTGTGTATAATATATCATAATTAGTTTCATGTTATAATAATCATGTATAGTTATTATTTACATCATTATACACATTAAAATAAGGTGGTGATGAAAAATAAATTACACCATAGCATGGAGATGGTAATTCGTACGTATGCACAGGTATTGGTTTCTTTTTTCATAGTATGGATTGAAAGTGAAATAGAGTAGATTCATATTTATAATAAAATATCAGTATATAATTGATAAATATTTAATTACATAATAATTAAACAACTAAATAAGAGTATTTAGAAGATGAAATAAATTTGAACGAATCGATAGAAGAGATTACCTCTTCCTCGAGTGCCTCCATTAAATTTCTTCATAGGGCACTATTATTGGTCTTCTGAGAAGACCAGTACCTCTATAATGTAACTATGTATGTTTAAAATGTGAAACTGAAAGGATTGTTCAGATCATGAAGGCTCAAAATTAAGTGAATAAGAGATGGATGAGGTCCCATTTTATAAGAGAGGGGAGGCGCACTAAAAGATGTCCCCAATATATTAATTTATTATTAATAATATTTCTATTTAAAATAGACCAAAAATTGTTTTCATAAAAAATAAGATGATGTGTTTTATAAATACCCATTATCCAATAATTTTTTTTAATGTTTTGAATATTTTTTATCCTTAACTTTTTGGTTTTACCATTATTTAACCTTTTTTAATCGTATCGTGATATAATGTTATTTACAAATTCTTGGTTACTGTAATTACCATATCATGTAAAACGACCCAAAAAATGTAATTTATGACATATTTGGATATATACTAACTATTTATTCTAATATTATATTTTTTTCAATCTAACATCATTTTATAAACTATTTTATGTTTCAAGTAATGAATGGTGTAAATTTTGAACACTATTCCTACATGACTTTTTAAAAAATTCATAAAAAATTTATGACTTTTAACAAAATGAATTAAAAAAAATATAATATTCTAATATTATCCAATCAATTCGTGTGTGACATGAAAATGACCAAATTAATTTTTTTTAATATTTATAAATTCATTATTTTGATTCTTCAATTAATGAGGTATTCACTACCACATTATTGTGTCATAAATAAATATATTTATCTAATTTCTAAAAATTATAAATAAAGTTCCTTGATGTTGGAAATATGTTTAAATATTTAATTACTATTTATAGACATAGAATGATGTTATATAACCACATATTAAAATCAATTTAGTAAAAGATATATGTTTAGGTTATAATTATCTTTACTTTAAATTTATTCTTATAAAGTGTCATTTTCAAATCCAAGAGAATCCATGGGGTCCCGAAATCATCCCAACAATGCCCATGGTCAAAAATATCTCATCAGATAGTATTATGTCATGTGTTAGTGTAGTTTAATATTTTTATAATATTTTTTTAACATTATTTACCAGATTTGCCCTTTAACCATGGTAAATAAAATAATTACTGAAGATACTATTCATAATGTCCCATAATAAATATACCTATTTAAAAAATTTCAACACTCTTATTCTAAACATGGAATAAATTTTTTCAAATTCAAAACACAGAGGTTATAGTAAATAATTTTAAATTAATCACATTTTCAAAAAAACGATTTTTTTAAAACAATTCAAAAGATTGAAATATTTTTACATATTAATTCAATGTACAATTAATGAAATTAATTAAATTTTACTAACCATTATAAATATATTCAATTTATTCTTTAAAACCATTAAATAATATATTTTAACCATATCAATTATTGCGATAACAAAAAAATATTTGTAATTAAAATTTAGCATATTTTAACTATTCATCAAATTATGAAAGTTATTAGAAAAAATTAAAAAAATACAATGAAACATTTTATGCCCCACTTCATAAGATAAATGTTTTTTATTTCATATATAACTTATAATAGTTTCATGAACTAGATTTAAAATTTTTGATCCATCAAAATGTGGCAACAATGTATTTGTTTTTTAAAAAATACTTCTTGTATCCAACAAATTGATTTTGTTCCTACATAATGTGTAAGATAAATGAAAATGATTAATAAAAACAACAATTTGGTTAATAATATTCATAAATTCTAGATTATATCCCCTTAAATAATAATTTTTAAATATATAACATTTTTTTAGTAAAACTCGGTATCGTGTACAACACAAGCTATCGAGGTTGGTCACTCATTCGTGTAACACTAGAAAAATCAGTGTTGCGTGTAGTGAAAGCTTCCTTTGGAGGTTTTTATAACATAATAAAAATGTAATTCATTAATAAATTGACCAAAATATATACTCAGTGTAGCATGAAATGAATTTTATCAAAAGAACATGAAATTGAGTGCAACACAAGCCAAGAATTTTGTAGTGTATTATACAAGTTAATACAGTGTTACTTTTAGAGAAATCTAATCTTTGTTTATATTACTTTAACGACCAAAAAATTTATCAATGAAAATTCCTCTTAATCCAATTAAGTGTATTATTATGTAAATTTGTTATATAAAATGTGAATATCTTTGATTTTATGTTTTTGGATTATAAAATACCGTAATGAATTTTGACCGTTGATAATATAATCATTGAATAGTGATCCAAATATTATTATAAATATATGTATTTCAAAAATACAATTTTTTAAGTCAAAGGAAGTGATAGCCTCATCTTGTATAATTTATCCAAACAAAGACCATTTATCGGAGCTCGGAATGGAGGTGGCATCATTGGGCTTCTCTCTAGACCAAGCCCAAGCCGAGGTTCAACACATTAAGTTCGAACGAAACCACTTATAAGAGAAGTGGAAGTTGGTAGTGATTACCACCTAACAGATATTATCCAAGCCACCCCTAGAGTCTGTCACCATGCAAGCCTTACCCTTCGGTCATATACAGGTGATATATGAGTTTTTGTAACAAGACCATAGTATTATGATTATGTGCATTATTTTTAATAGAGAATATATGTTCATTTTATTATTGTTTCTAAATATATTTTAAAGAAAATTATAATTTTTGTAAATAAAAAAATTATATTTTGATGAATTATTGTATATCCGAATTATTTTATATTTTAATTAAATATTATTATAAATTTTTTTATTATATTATATAATTTACCATATAATTATTATGAATGCGATTGTGATTTTTATTAATGTTTGAAAACTATTTTTGTAAAAATACAAGAATTTTTTATAAAAGACTATTTTTATTTTAAATGTAAAAAATAAAATATTTAGAAAATAATTTAGATATAATAAAAATTATTTTGGGAATCCAAACGTTGAATTCATACAATGGTGAATTTTTCATAATATCCAATGACAGTAAAAGTTTTGGGTAAAAATTAAATACTGATTAAAAATATAATGTGTTTTATGACATCATAATGACATAATTGTGATATAAAAAACTACTATAAACAATATTTTTGGCCAATTTATGTTTTAACATTAATATAATGTAATATTATGTTTGTTTGATTTATTTTACAACGCTTTAGTGGAACCTTCTAGTCTTATAAAAAAATTTAACTTTTGAAATTGATTTCCTTGGGAGTGTGACTCACCTCCACATAAGAAACCATAATACATTAAGAATTTCGGACATTTTACTTATAAAATAATGTTTTCCAATCCCCTTTGTAAATAACCATTGGAAAAAAATTTGTTGTTTTGTGGTTTTGAGAAGTTTAATGTGTGTTTTCCAAAAACTAAATAATAATGAATTCCATATCTTTTACTATATAATACCACCCTATCTCCATCATCCTAATCACTCAAAGCCTTTGGAATTCATCTGACCTCTTCCCTCCTCTCTCTAAAATTCACTCATGGTTCCAAAACCTCCCATGAATCCTCTCCCAAGACCCTCCCAAACCTTTGGTATCACACTTACAAGTAAGGAATTCCTTCCTTTTTCATTTTATTAAGGTTTTTTAATATTGTTTTGCTATTATATTTTCAATTATAAATGTTTTGGTATGATTTATAACATCCCAAATACTACCTTGATTATGTTTGAATTAATATATACCCAATTTCTCTCTCATTAATTCCTCCCATGTACACATGTTTCCATGCCTAAATTCCATAAGTAATTTCTCTATCTTCATTTACAGTCAAGAAATTTTTTTGTATCTTGAATCCAAATTCAATTACTTATGTTGGGACATGTATCTGTATGACCCCCTTCAGGTTAATTTTATTTACATATAAGAGACAACATTTTCTCCGTCATTAACCTTTTTTATGATGTCTAATTCCCCATTGTTATGCTACCAAAATTGCACCGCCATTTTCATAGCCAAAATCATTGTGTAGTGAATACCAAACCCATTACTCTATCAAGGGTATTCAACTTCATTCACATTTAATTATTTATAGAAGTGTTAAATGTATTAATTCAATATTCTATTACAATGTAATTAATTACGATGTTCAATGAATTTATTTTGTATGGTCTTGTGGCACACTTTTACATGAAATGAAATGTTTAAGAAGCATGAACCCTAATAGAAATCCATTACATTCGGTATAGATTAGTATCATGATACATAAAGTGAAATTATGTTTTAATCATGCTAATGAATATGAAATGATGGTTTACTCATTCTAAATCAAGTGCAATGAGGGTTTACTCATGATCCATGTGTAATGATCATTGGATCATACTAATATCATGTTAAGTGTTGTTGCGACATTTCCATGTTGTGAGAATCATTCTATTTCATTTATTTATGTAAATTATTCTCTTATGCTCCCGTATTGTACCTATTTACTAACATTTTTTTATTCTTTATTTTACTTCTTTTTTACTTCCTTCATGGGCTTTATAGCTCACCCTTATCTTATGCCCATCCTCAGGATATCCCACGCAATTCTAGGTAAGAGTGAATACATTGGTTATGTTAAAGATGTTTTCAATAACATTATTGTATTTCATGTTTTAAGTAGTTATGTAATTTTCATAATCCTCAATGACACTATACCTATCGATCATCCATGTCGTACAAAGTGATTATTTTATGTAATTATCATTATCTGTGTAATAAAATAAATATGGTTTGTTACTGTTGGTATCAGGGGATATATTTAGTAGTTATTTGGATTAGGATTAGAAAAACCGTGTGAAATACTTAGGGATAGGACTATGTATAATAACAACATCCCAAAATTTTGGTGAGTATTGAGTATGTGGTTTATAAAAAAATATGTCCCTGTCTGGATACGAGCAGCTAGAGATAACTATTGCACAAATGTACATATGAGTGAAAACCCAGACAAGGAGTTTCGGGATTGACCTAGGGCATCCTGGTACATGACAATAGGACTTGCTACACTTTAGGTTATGACACTCCCAATTTATATGAATTGGGAAATTTATTAGCTTATTATAAACCATTATAGTGGGAATTAAAAAAGAATTCCCCTAAGACCCGATGTTAGAAATTAGATCATAAATAACATAGACTGAAGCCTATATATTCATAAGTTATTGAAATAAATGTTATTTATAATTCATCTATTTTTGTCCTTGTATTACCCATTATGTGTTACCCCTAAAATCCATTTTATTCAATATAATGACTAGTAATATGAGGACTCATGCTAACAACTGATCCAATGATTCATGTGATGATTATTCTAATGAGACGATCAATCCAATGGGAACAGGAATCAGAAACATTGTCAAGATACACTCCCAGTTAATTCATGATTTTTATAGAATCATGGGTTAAGAGTAATGTTCAACCACTATAATAAAAAGAAGGTTAGAATTGAGAGGTTCATTAGACAAAGCCTCTTAGTTTGAATGGATCATATGATCCCTCATTTTCCGAAAAATGGATCACATACCTTGAAAAGATCTTCTACATCATTCAATATTACAAATAAGAAATGGTTATTTTGGATGCCTACCGTATCGAGGGTGAAGCTGATCAATGGTGTACATTGAAAAAATTTAAATCCTGATGTGGAGATCAAGGCATTGGAATCAAAAAATTTCTAGAAATGTTTTTCTGTATTTATTTTCCACGCACCCTCCAACATATGATAGAAAGGGACTTCCTTCTCCTCAAGCTAAAAAGATGACGAATCCATCAAATCATATAAAGAAAACTTCACATTTATTGCATGATATGCCTTGATATTTTTCATTACCCCCAAATTCATGGTTGACAGCTTCTTGGTTGGGCTAAAACCTAACTAACAGAAAGAGCTGGTAATCTATGACTTTGATAGCTATGAGTAAATTTTCTGATGTTCCATCATAGTTGAAATGAATATCAGAGAATTACAAGGGTATCATGGGGATAAGAATCATATGGTGGACTCCAATTCTGGTGGTCTAATGGATAAATCCAAAAATTCTAAGAAAATACAGAACCCCAATTGCCAAAGGTGAGGAAAGAAGAACCTAAAAAAATTCTTGAAGGGGATGAGGAAACGCTTTAGGTGTGGAAGAGAAGAGAACCCAACTGTTATCTGTCGAAAAAAAATATGGCGGTGACAGAGGAGAGGAATGCTACATTCGACTCTAAAAAAATTATTTATTTATTCAACAACAATGAACCAGGGAAAAATGAAAATCAATTCCCTGAGCTAAGGGTTTTCAGAGGAAACCAACAACTGCCAAGGTAGCATGGGCATGATTTTTCCATCACTACCTCCGATGTGAACCCCGAAAACAAAGTGGTGATAGATATGGTAGTTATTTATTCATGAAAAGATAGCATACATTTTTTATTCTAGTTCTATGTATTGTTTTGTATCCAAAATTATTAGTAGAACAATCCCAACACCACCACATGTTTTCGATGTAATGGTGTTAGTGAGTATGGAAAATGGGGAAATCATTGCATCACGTGAATATAACTCCTTCTCTTTCAAAATATGATGATTGAACTTCCTAGAGAACTTCACCATAATCCCTCTTGTGAAATTTGATGCAATTATTGGAATCTATTGTATTTCCTTATATATATCCAAAATAAATTGCTCTGAGAGGGAAATCACTATCCATATGCAGAATCGACCCACGATTCAATACACGTGAAAAGAAAAAGGTGAATCTTCTATAACATCATCATCTAATGCATGGATATTAAAACCCAATGATCATTTTTAAATTTCTTAAATGACTGAGTCTAAGGATGAAACCATCTATTAATACATGCATATTTTGATGGAATTTTCTGAAATGTTTCTTGAGGAATTTTCTAGAGTTCCTCATAAAAGAGTTGTCAAATTCTCAATTGACCTTATTCTTGGGTTGTAGCCAAAATCCAAGACACTATATATAATGAATATTGTGGAGCTTGGGGAGATGAAGAAACAACCATAGATGAGTCATTATAAAAGGTTTATACACCCATGTACTTCACCATGGTGTGCTCTAGTCCTCTTCCTCAAGAAGAAGGCAAGGTCAATGCACCTTGGCATTGATTATGATGAGCTCAACAAAATCACGATAAAGAACTATATCCACTTCAACAAATTGATGAATTGTTTGATCAGATACATGGAGAACAATACTTATTTATTTTGAATTTGTGGTCAGGATATTACAAAGTAATGGTGATGACGGAGGATTTCCCCAAGGATACTGATCGTACAAGATACATGCAATATGAATTCATAGTAATGCCTTTTGGACTCACTAATTTTCCCGAAATCATTATGGAATTTATGAATTGAGTCATTAGAGAATACCTCGATAAATTTATGGATGTCTTTATAGATGATATTGTTATATACTCCTAAATCTTTTAGTATCAGGAGAAGTATCTAAGAATAATACCGGATACCTTGCAAAATGATAAGCTCTATGAAAAGTACAATAAGTGTGAGTTCAAGTTGAAGGTGGTCTCATTCATGGACCATATCATCACAATAAATGGGATATCTTTGGATCACTCCAAGATAGCTTCAATTGAGGGATGGATTATTCCCACATCAGTAACGAATATCTGTAATTTCCTTGGATTAGTAGGATATTATCACTAAATTGTGAGAAATTTCTCATGATTATCAAACACTCATACCATGATAACTCGGATGGGAGTCATGTTTTCATTGAGTGATGAATGCGATGAGAGCTTCAAGGAGTTGAAAAAGAGACATATCATTGCTCTAGTTCTCATGTTACCCATGAGTGTAGTAATTTTTTTATATTTATTGATGCTTTGAATAAGTTCCATAGTTCTTTGCTGATACGGAATGAGAAATTCCTTTCTTATGATTCAAGGAAATTGATATTTCTTGAGAAAAAAGATCCATCAAACGAACTGGAGTTGGAAACAATGATTGTTGGTTTAAAAATTTGGCGGTATTACATCGTGGGGAGAAGTTTGAAATATATACAGACCATAAAAGCCTCATGTATATATTCACATAGAAAGACTTGAACATGATCTAATGAAGATGGTTAGAGAAAGTTAAATACTATTACTACTCAATGAATTTCCGCCAATAGGAAAGACAACAAAGTTGCAGATGCTCTAAGTAGAAAGGACCCCGTGATTTTTTTATTGATGATAATTTAAAGGGATCAAATCTTCTTAGATTTGATAATGATGCACTTGGGAATCATAAATAAGAGAACACCATCAATCCTTCCACAAATGAATGCTCAAACATTTCATTAGGAATGGTTAAAGGATGCTCAAAATGAGGATGTGGGAATTCCGAAGAAGGTGGAATATATTTGGAAAGGTAAATAATCAGAGATCAATTTCAATGAATAAGGAATTATGAGATTTAGGACAAGACAATATGTTCCATCGAATTCAGAGATAATGAGGGGACTTTTGGACGATGCACATTGTTCAAATTCCTCCATTAACATAGGAAACACAACCATGTAGCGAGATATCAGATAGAATTATTGGTTGTATAATATGAAGAAAGAGATCACTAAGTATACATCTATGTGCCTAGTGTGTCACAAAGTTAAGTGTAGTATGTAAAATTATATGGTGATGATGAAACCATTACCCATAACATCATGGAAATGGGACAACATCGCCATTGAATTTTTCATTGGAATCTGAATACATCCAATGGAAAAAATTCCATCCGGGTTGTTGTGGATCATCTTACAAATACCGCACACTTCATTGTTATTCAGGAGGATCTCTCACTATATCAAATGGCACTAACAAACATCAGAGATGTGGTAAGGATTTTTGGAGTACTAATATCTATTATATCCGATCATGATCCAAGACTTACTGCTATTTTTTGGATGAGTCATTAAATCTTATTAGGATACTGAGATAAACATCACTATGGCTTATCGTCCACAACCTGATGGCCAATCTGAGCAGAATGTACCAACATTGAGGACATGTTGATAGTATTCTCAATGGACTTAAAAAGTGGATGTGATCAACATCTCCATCTTTTTGAGTTCATATAGAATAATAGTTTCCACTCAATCATCCAAATGACTCCTTTTGAAGTCATGTATGAGCAGATGTGAAGAACACAAGCATTTTGGGATGATGTAGGGGAGAGAAAACTCCTAGGTCCAAATATGGTCAAATAAATGGTGGAGAAGGTTAAGAACATCAAACATCACATTAAAGATACTCAGATTCGACAAAAGAACTATGATAATAACCATTGAAGATACCTAGAGTTTGATGCTGGAGACATGGTATAACTATAAATATCACCATGGAAGAGAGTTATGTGATTTGGGAATATGGGAATGCTTAGTCCAATGCACATCATCCCTTTTGAGATCCATGATTGCTTTGGAGTAGTGTAATATCAACTAGAACTCCCACCGATCCTATCTCAATTACAAGATGTATTCCATGTATCACTCTTGAGGAAGTACATTACTGACCCATCACAGGTACTCAATCTAGATGTGGTACCATTGGAGAATGACCTCTCTTGTTAAGGGAATCTGGTGAAGATCATAAATTGTAGAGAAAATTTTCTATGAAATAATACAATGCCCCTTGTTAAGGTGTTGTGGTGAAAACACATGTTTGAAGAAGCGGAGTGGGAATTTGAGGAAATGTTGAAGCAAAGTTAACCTAATATGTTTCAGTGTGGGAAAAGGAAATTTATGGGGTGAAAATATATATGGGGGGAAGATTGTATCAACCGAAACATTTATCAATGAAAATTTTTCATTATCCAATTAAATTTATTATTAGGATAAATGGTTATATAAAATGTGAACTTCCTTGGTTTTATGTTTTTTTATTTTAAAATACCGTTATGAATTGTGATCGTAGATAATATAGCCATCGAATATTGATCACATGATTAATATAAATATTAGTCTTTAACATATAAAATTTATTGAGATAAAGAATGTGACGACATCATTTAATATAATTTGTTCATATTAAGACCATTTTTCAAATCTCATAAAGGATGTGACTTCATTGACATTCGATCTTGACCAGGCCCAAGATGAGCTTTAACATGTTAATATCGAATGGAACAACCTAAAGGATATGTGGAATTTGATAGAGATTACCACAAGAGTGATGTTATATAAGCCACCCCAAGAGTCTTCCACAATCGCACAACATAACCTTCAGTATTATGTGAGTGTTATAAGGGATTATGTAATTATATCAAGTATTATGATTATGTACATTTTTTTATATAGAATTTAATTTCAATTATATATTTTTACTTTTTAAATAGTTTTTTAAATAAAAAATAGCATTTTTTTAATTACAAAAATCTATTATGATGAATTAATTTATTTATTAATAAAATAATATTTTAATTAAATATTAAAACTATATTAGTTATTATATAATATAAATTTTTTTATAATTATTATGAATTCAAATGTTATTTTTATTATCATTTGAAAGCTATTTTTATCCAAACCCATGAATTTTCGACAAATGCAGGTTTTTATTTTAAATGTAATTATTCACATATACAGAAATTTTTTAAGATAAAATTAATATTATTTTTGGAATCCGGACATTGAAATTATCCAATGGTGAATTTTTTATAATTATATGAGACAATCGAATTTTTGGTTAAATATTAAATACCGTTTAAATATATAATGAGTTTTATGACGTAATAATAACCTAATAATATGGTTATAAAATTATATAAACATAGTGTTATTTCAATATATGTATTAAAATTAAAATAATGTGATTCTAGGGTAGTTTCATTTATTTTACAATGCTTTAGTGGACCCTTCAAGAATTATAAAACATTTAAACTTTTTTGAACTGATTTCCTTGAGGGTGTGACTAACCTCCACATACGAAACCCTATTATTTTATAAATATAGGCCATTGGCATAGAAATTATTTTTTTCCACATCTCTTTGGAAAAAACAATGGTCAAAAAACATAGGTTGCTTTTTGGTTTTTATTAGTTTATTGTATTTTTTCCCAAACAAAAATAATAATCAATTCATTCTGTTTTCCTATATAAACCCACCCAAGCTCCAAATTCCACTTCACTAAATGCCTTTAATGTTCATCCAAATTCATCCCTCGTCTCTCTAAAATACTTTTAAGGTTCACCAAACTCCCATGAATCCTCTCTCTAGCCCCTCCCCAGCCTTTGGGATCACACTTCCATGTAATGGATTCCTTTTTCATTTTATCCTAGTTTTTTTAATATCTGTATTCCCTTTTATTTTCAATAAAAAATGTTGGGGTGTGATTCCGCACCTCCCCCATACTGCCCTAATTATTTTTGAATGATGATATACCCCTTTTCTCTCTCATTAATACCTCCCAGATACACCTGTTACCATGCCAAAAATTTGTTAGAAATTTCTCTCTCTGAATTTAAATTCAAGCAATTATTTTGTATCATGAATACAAATTTCATTACATATAGTGGGACATGTATCTATATGACCCAATATTTTCCATTTAGTGTACATATGATTAGATACCCTTTTCTCTCTCATAAACCTTTTTTATGAAGTCTTATGTCACGTTGTTATGCTGTGGAAATTGCACAGCAATTTTCTATTCCAAAATGATTGTGTAGTGAATACCATTCACATATGTCTTTCAAGGATATTCACAATTATGCACATTTACTCATTTATGGAAGATTCTAGTTTATTAATTCCACATGACTTTACCATGCAACAAATTGTGATGTTTAATGAATCTATGTTGTATGATATTGTGGCACACTTATACGTGAAATGAAATGTTTAAGAATTGTACATCCTGATATAACTCAAATAAATTGGGTATAGATTAGTATCATGATATGTCATGTGATATGAGGGTTTACTCAAGATAATTCATGTTCTATTAGGGATTAATCATTATAATTCACGTTTAACGAGGGTATACTCATGCTCCAGGTGCAATGGCCATTGCCTCATGCTCATATCATGTAAGTGTTGTTGCCACATTTCCATGATATATAAGTCATGCTTTATCATAACACTATGTTCATGTTTCATATATGATGCATTGATATGAATACTTCATAACATGTATTGTATTCTTCATTCCATGCCTTGTTTACTCTCTAACTGGGCTCTATATCTCACCCTTCTCTTATTCATGTCCTCAGGTTATCATATTAAATGCTAATTATGAGAGAATATATTAGTCCTGTAATGGAAGTTTTCAATAACGATGTTGTGATTCATGTTTTATGTCATCATGAAATGTTCATATGAAATTAGTTAGGGATATAAATCATGTTTAGTTGTGTAATAAGGAAAAGGGTAGTTATAAGTTGACTACAATAAATCAATGACATTAAAAAGAAATTATCTTATAAAATATTTTGGTGTAACATTATACAACACATAAAATGAATTTCTCCAATGAAATTAGTTCTGGTTATAAATTTTTTTCTACAAGAAATGTTTTTTACATGGAATCCCACATTGTAAATAGGAATATAAAAACATTATTTTAAAAAGGAAATTTAGAAACATAGCGGTTACCTAATTTATCTTATAACTAGGTTTCCACAAAGAAGTACATAAGAAAGAAGTGAAAACATCGATATGGAATAGAAATATCACCATCATGTTCTGATGGATAGTGATATAAATATGGTTTGATGAACTTTTACTACCGTTAATCCAAAAATATGGAATGAATTAAAGGAAAATCTGATTTGTTGACTAATATAGTACCAGGATAACATTTTTGGTTTTCATGTTCCTTTTTCTTATGTGGAATAATTTTTCATGAGAATGACTACATCCATTATTTTGGTACAATATTCATTATTGTTCATGCATTAAACAATTTCCAATTCGTCTCTTATTTTATGAGATGATGTAGAAATTTTCATTCATGACGTGTTAGGAGATCTTATGGTAGATTGATAGGCCATTCTATTTATCTCTATCTCAAAAAAGGATATCACAAGTTATTAAATATACATAAGTCCATATATGGTGTGATTAATCATATATGGTTTAAAAATGGACTTATACTTTATCTATCATATAACATTAAAATATAAAACAAAAATTTACTAACCAGGGAGTTCTTATAGGCCAATGATAGAAGATAAAGGCATATCACTCTTCAATTGTGTATTTGATTTCAATGGCCTTGTTTGAAACAACGAGTTATCACCTGTCCTACTGGTTGTCCTTTTTTTCTAAATCTTTACTATTATAAAATTCCATAAATAATATAAAAAATATTTTAGCCATAAAAATTACTATGTGATGTCTATTCTAATCTATTACAGCCTTTAGTCTAAAATAAAATACATATGTCCAATCTCACAGTACAAAAAATAAACAAGAATGGTCACATAACAAGAATGTGAATATGATAATTTATCCCCCATATATCATAATATATATCTTATTGTTCACATTAAAATAATTTTAATAACACCATAATGCATTATCTTTTGTCATTGTAATAACCTACGTTACAATACTTCCTTACTAAAAACATGCATGTTTCCTTCTTCAAAAACATATTTCATATATTTCCTTTCATACCAAAAAATTGTTTACTTCATCCATGATTGCATAAACCACTTGTCAATTACTATACAATTACTTTCGAAGACACTAGAATCAACCAGTTTTCTTATTCAAATCCAACATACCTTTATCCAAAAATCATTATCTAATCAAAAGTGATATATTAAGGGTTATCTTCCCCTTAATCACATGTTCTACAAATATATCAACATACCCTTAAACCACATTTCTGTCATCATATAACTATTTAACATACCCTATCCAATCCTTAATTACATACATGTACTAATATTAGTTATATATTTTAGCATTCAAATAACATAATATTTGAAATATAAAACACATACACCTCAATCATCCAAATTTATTATTAAACCAATACTCAGAATACATCATCTTCATCTTGTATATAATATGAATCATATCTTATGGTTTCTCAAAACAAATATTCATATTATTAATATAAAAAATACTTTAATAACATCACATACCACTCACATGTCTTTTAAAATATCTTCCTCATCAAAAATATATCCTATACTCAAACCATTTACATGATTCTCTTCAGGGCATTTCCACTTAAGAAATAAAACCTCATAATTGACATACTTTTCACATCTAAAAAATAAAATGGTTAACTATGTTCTATGTTGTATTGGATATTGAATAATATTAGAATTCAAAGTGTGATAAATACATATCATATATTGGAAAAAAATAAAATAGATAAATTACTTATAATATTTCAATCTATGATATCTATGGTTTAACCCTATGTTAGTAATTATTATATAAAAACAATGGTTATAACATATGGTTTATTTATCCTTAGGACACCACTAGAAATATACTTGATATATCTCAAGGGAACTCACTAAATATTTCACATCCTAGTTTCCAATGGATGACTAAACCTTCACTCTGATACCAACTATAGGGAATCAATCATGACGTACTTGGAAATTACATTAATTTTGCAGAATCCATAATACCTGATGAAAATTGATTCCCAAATACTGTATTAGTTTAGTGTTTTTGTAATCTCAAAACATAATACTCTAATCATGGTTAATGATCTTTAACATCTCCCATTAAAATCATCCCCTTTTTACCTACCTAAAACCTTTCTTTATAACCTGGGGAAATGAAAACATAAAAATGGTGTGCTCAAATTCTCAATAAGGGTAATCATGTATAAGATAAAACAAACCATAGTCATTTAAATGTAAAAACACGAACATGAAGTTTAATCATCAAAATCATGGGTCAGGAAATAAATCTTGAAAGTATGTAAGTCAGGGATCATAAAGGAACATTAATCTTGATAAAATAGCATGGGAATAAAACCAGGAATTGTGGAAAACCATTAAGCACTTATTATGATTTCCATTTTTGCAATGGAATTGTTTCCAAGACTATCATAGTGGATGAATCCAATTACTGAATCTGGTTTACTTGTCATTCCAGACTTGTATTAGTGAATCTTATTTACTTGCCATTCCAACCATGTCTATCTAATGAGATATAAATCCTCCCCAAATACATTGGAGGTAGATATAGGTCTAACCCATATCATAATTAAAATATTTATTTCATTTAAAAAAAAATCATAAATCATTCATCATTGCATATCCCATGAGAAAAATGATATTCTTAAACAACATTTCATCATAGCATAATCCATATGAAATAAATTGACTTAATAAAAATAATTACATCGTTAAAGAAATCAAAAATTGAAATAATAGTGCTAGAAACATAACCCTATTTAATCGTATATGGAAAAATAATTTTTATAAAACACATATACTGAGTTATTGTTGAAAATGTCATGTCTTCTTCAAAAAAAATATCTTTTATCAAAATGTTGTGAATTTTTTTATTAAAAAGGATCATAATATAAAATTAACTTGAAAACATTTAAATTATGTTTCATGGAAATAATAATATATAAAATACTAAAATTATTTTTATTATATATATTTTAAAAAAACAATATCCTCGTAATTTTGTTGCAAAAGTCAAAAAGTACCCCATATGGTAAAAAAAATAATGATTCCTTCATTACCAGGTAGTAAAATAAAAAATGGGTTAAATATGAATTTAATCATAACTAGAATAATATTAAAAAGTTTCTGAATTATTTTTTAGAAAACATGGACATGGGTGATAAAAAAACCCCAGTAGATACTTAAGTATAAACAATCTCCCACCAAAATGGGATTTCAGAATTTTACCTTACCTTAGGTCTGATTTATCTAATATGTGTTCCAAAATCTAGTATATTAGGCCAAATAATATTATTAACTTGTAAAAAAAACTGTTATAATGTTTACGGTATCATATATGATTCACTTATTATAAGGCCCCAGCCTTAAACCTTACTTAATCTTGAGTTATTACAAGATTACACATTGAGGATCTTTTCGGGTTTAGAGTTTTAGTGAATTAGATCATAAAACTTGCATTACATTCCACATATAAACAAAGTGGTTACATAAAGATAGTATTCTTCATTCCCATCAATGGAACACACATTTAAAAAAAACACCTGGATTAATTCTTGACACATCCTTGACTCTATCATCTTATCATGTACCTTTCCCTTGACCTGTGAAAAACATTTCAAAAACTTGGGATGAGCATAAAAACTCAGTATGGGTTATAAAAAAAACATGGAAAGGAAACATGAGTTCATATATAAATAAGAATGAAATCATACTTTACCCATAAAACATAGGCACTTTAACATACCCCATAAAAACATGAATAAATCATATAAATCATAATACGTAAAGGTAACTTGAGGCATTCATAACATTCTTACGTAGGGAGTAACCCTCTTGGTTACGTTTGGAATACCCATCACAGTATATTACCTAAAATCTCTTCGGAGAAACCTTAACGTTTCACTCCTTCGCGTTACCCAATGCATTGGAGAGCTATAACGGGCTCACCCGCCCTTAGTTTATCACGGAACCACCCGTCTTCATAATAATGCCCAAGGACCATAACATAATCATATCACATAAAACATGCATAAAGGAAACATAACATTCCCACCTTTCAATCACAAGATATCAATACAACACTTTGATATAAAAACATTATGAAAACCATTTTCAATACTAAAATAAATGAAAAGTAAAACATGGTATTTATTTTTCTTTTAAAAAGAAGGTGTGGCTTGTAGAGGAAGCCGAAACTCAAATAACGGTCACGACGGTGGAGAAGTCATTGTCGCCGCATACGTACGACAAAAACATTCCCTTTTGTCGTTTAGTAAACGCTTCGTATAAAAAATATTCCTTTTGAATAAACGTAAAAGCCAAAGGGGTTTATACACCGTATAAAAGAAAGTTGTGTATAAAATAAAATATGCCTCAACGAAAGGAGATTGAGACGAAGTCCCATACCTCGTATCCGACTTGACCCGACCGTTCTTTAAACTCCTGAATAATAAACTTGAGTTAATCTCTACTTGCTTATGAATCCTTTTCAAGTTCATTATTCCTTTTATACCATGTTATTAACATCATGTAATCATTTAAGTTAATAATGTTCATTTTGTCGGTATTTGGTTCTTAAGTCAAAAATAGGCTTCTTACACTTACATGTTGTTAATTTGGTCAAAGGTTCATTATATCCAGAATGGTATTCATGATTTAGATATCATATATGTCATATATATCCAGTACATACATTCATTTATAATATTACATCACATTTAGAGGTAAGAAATGAAATGCACCGTTCATGGAGACGGTAAGCCGTACGTACGCATGAACGCTACTTCCATTTCTATTTCATATTTTCTGGAATGGAATCATAATGATATAAGAGTATATTATAATTCCAGTATAATAACATATATAATATCATTAACTTTATCCTTTACACATCCCACATATGGTATTAACGAATCAAATCACTTTTAGGGGGCGGTAGTCCGCGCTTCTTAAAATGAAGATATCGTGTTTTACCCATAATGGAAACCATAAAGGTATGCCCAAAATGAAAAAACAGAAGCTTAAGGAAAACATAAACATATTATATATCACATATAAAAATAGTGACATCATAATGGCCACCTTTTAAGGTGTTTAATGAGTGTTGAACAATCATCGTTTCGGGAGGCAGAATTTCGCCATCCACGGAAACCGTATGTTCTTTAACCATTTGATGTAGTTGTGTGGAAGTGTAGCTCAAATAAATCTTATAACAACATCCTAGTATATTGGAGATACTGGTGTTGTTATAAAAGAAGTAAATAAAAAGAGTTTAGGGGGTTGGAGAAGCAAAATAAAACAAATGAACTTGAGAGAATGAATTACCTTTAAAAAGTGTAACTCCTTTTGAGTTGAGCCTAAAGGCTTCCTTTGAAAGGATTCTGCCCAAAGGGAATCCTCTAGGATGAGGAGAGGGATGTGGAGAGAGCAAATGGGCAGGGGTTGGCCGAGCCAAAGGCTTGAAGAGTGTGTGAAATGAGGTAGAGGTGGGGCCTTTTATAAGAGGAGAGGAGGGGCACTTTTGGAAAGTAAAGGAACATTACATTATTTGAAAATGTGTTTCGGTTTTAAAAGGTCCCAAATTGATAGAATTCGTGGATAAGGTTATAAGGCATCGAAATCCACTCATCCAATTGGTTTTGGCCATGTGTAGTTCATATATTTTATATTATCTTTCCATTTTATTTAAATCGTCAAATAATGATGTCATCGCTGCATCATTATTATGTCATAAATAATTAAATTTATTTAATGTCTAAAAATTATAAACAAATTACTATGATGTAGGATATCATTTTAGCTTTCCATTGAATATTTATAATCAAAATTTGGACTTGTATAACCCCACTTAAAAATTGTTTTCGCAAAACATATTATGTTTGTGTCATTTTCACTTTAACATTTAATAAAAAGTAATTTATGTCATTTCCCAACAAAAGTGGATCCATGGGGTCCCCAAGTTGACCCATGGCTTGTCTTGGTCGGCCATGACAGAACCAATAAGGTTGGGACATGTGTCTAGGTCATTTTATATTATTAAAGCATTATTTATTCCTTAAACTACACTAATTACCACTAATCGCGATTAAAAACTTAATAAGTTACTATTCACCAAAAAATTATTTTAATCTCATTGAACCACATTTTTCTTCTTAATGACAACCATGTATGTCGGATTTTCAAAATTCAGTACACATTAGTGGTAAACTTTCATTTAACTGAAAAATCAGTTTGCTTGATTACCACTTAGTGGTTTCACTATTCATCAAAAATTGAAGTTTTTCAGAAAATTACCAAAAATTCACTCTAAGCTATATGTGATATTCCGAATTCAAAAATGAAGTCTATTTTACAAAATTCAAATCATATAAGTCACATTAATTAATTTAATAATTAATTCCCGCTGCCAGAGCAAATAGCGTGTTTTTACAAAATAATAAGTATCAAAAGATTGACACCAGTTTAAGTCTAATTTCAAAGTGAAATTGATTCCAATGACCACCATTAGATAAAATGGTAAAAATATATTCTAATTTCACTTCAAAACCAATTCAAAACATAATCTAATCATATAAATAAATTAGATTAAAAGTAGTTTTTATGTAAAATGCAGTATTTTTCACTATTCATTAAAAAAAATGAACATTGTCAGAAAAATACCAAAAATTCACACAAGGTAAATTTTGATGTCCCAATCATAAAGGATAAGTTTATTTTGACAAACATAGTTTATAAAATTTTCAAAATATAGATTCAAAAATGGTTTTCCATCAAAAGGCACTAAACCAATCTTTTAAGAATATTAGTGTATTCCATGCATAAGATTGTATTTATTTTCATTTTAGGCCTCTAAAACACTATCTTTATCATTAATAGACATAGATAAAAATATCTATTATTCATTACTTACTTGGGATGTTACATCATTCCCCCCTTTAGAAAATTGCGTCCCCGCAATTTATTTACTTATCAAATAAATGGGGGTACTTATCCCTCATTGCATTTTCTGATTCCCATGTTGCCTCTTCAATCATGTGGTTTTTCCACAAAACCTTTACCTGCTTAATCACCTTATTCCGTAACACTTGCTCTCTGTGGTCAAGAATCTGGACCGGTTGTTCCTCATAAGATAGGTTCTCTTCCAGCTGAACTACCTCTGGACTCAAAACATGAGATGGATCTGGCATATACTTTCTCAACATCGAAACGTGAAAAACATTGTGTACCTGAGATAAACTCGGAGGTAAAGCCACTCGGTATGAAACTGATCCAACTCTTTCCAGAATTTCGTATGGTCCAATGAACCTTGGACTCAACTTTCCTTTCTTACCAAATCATATTACACTTTTCCAAGGAGAAACCTTGAGAAAAACATGATCACCTACCTCGAAAGATAGATCCTTCCTCCGGTTATCCGCATAACTCTTCTGCCTGCTCTGAGCTGTTCTCATGTGTTTCTGAATCAGCTGAACTTTTTCTGCCATCTCTTCTACCAATTCTGGTCCCATCAACTTTCTTTCACCCACTTTATCCCAGAAAGCTGGAGTTCGACACCGCTTCCCATATAATGCCTGAAATGGTGCCATCTGTATACTGGAATGAAAACTGTTATTATATGAAAACTCAACCAAAGAAAGATGCTGGTCCCAACTTCCCTGATAATCCATAGAACAAGCTCGTAGCATATCCTCCAATGTCTGAATTGTTCGTTCTGACTGCCCATCTGATTGAGGATGAAAAGCTGTACTAAAATTTAACTCAGTACCCAACGACTTCTGAAGGCCTTTCCAAAAGTTAGAAGTAAACCTGGGATCACGATCCGATACAATGGAGAGAGGAACTCCATGTAACCTGACTATCTCTTTAAGATACAAACGGGAAAGTTGATCAAGAGAGAAAGTATCTCGTATAGCAAGGAAATGAGCAGATTTGGTCAAGCGATCAACAATAACCCAGATTGCATTATTACCTCAAGATGTCTTCGGTAATCCAACAACAAAGTCCATGGATATATTCTCCCATTTCCACTCTGGCACTGGTAAAGGCTGAAGCATCCCTTTCGGTAACTGCCGCTCAGCTTTAACCTGCTGACAAGTCAAACACTTCACAGTAAAATCAGCAATATCTCTTTTCATTCCATCCCACCAGTAATACTCCCGCAGATCTCTATACATCTTAGTACTGCCCGGATGAACTGAAAACGGAGAACTATGAGCTTCACATAACAACTCTCTCTTCAACTGTGAATCAGAAGGCACACACAATCTCTTCCCAAATCTCAGAACGCAATCACTATCAATGTTGAATTCGGGAAACTTACCTTTCTGAACCAGCTCTACCCTTTTCTGCAACTCACTGTCTTGCTTCTGTGCTTGCTTGATTCTATCTGATAGAGATGATCTCACTGATACCTGAAACAAAACAGAAGGACTTCCTACACCAACAACTTCTATGCCAAAGTTCATCAAATCCTTAACCAAAGGATCACGTTCTAAACGCAACATTGTTAATGAAGCATTACTTTTTCGACTCAAAGCATCAGCCACTTTATTTGCTTTTCCAGGATGGTAATGAATTGTACAATCATAATCCTTGATTAATTCCAGCCATCTCCTTTGTCTCATGTTTAACTCTTTCTGAGTGAATATATACTTTAAACTTTTGTGATCGGTATATATTTCACACTTTACTCCATACAAATGATGCCTCCAAATTTTTAAAGCAAAAACAACAGCAGCTAATTCCAAATCATGTGTAGGGTAATTTACCTCATGAGTTTTCAACTGTCGTGATGCATAAGCAATT
Organism: Viscum album; assembly: GCA_963277665.1. Lineage (NCBI taxonomy): Eukaryota > Viridiplantae > Streptophyta > Magnoliopsida > Santalales > Viscaceae > Viscum > Viscum album. The sequence goes on along the minus strand of OY728145.1, from coordinate 1,362,434,243 downwards.
ACCTGATCATTCTGCATTAGGACGCAACCAAGTCCTTTCAATGAAGCATCACTGTATATAACAAACTCACCATTCCTGGAAGGTAGTGCCAAAACTGGAGCATTCACCAATCTTCTTTTCAATTCCTGAAAACAATCATAACATTCTTTTTTCCATATAAACTTAACACCCTTCCGAGTTAGCTTAGTCATTGGACTAGATAACCGTGAAAAATTTCTAACAAACCTTCGGTAATAGCCCGCCAAACCAAGGAAGCTACGAATCTTGGTTACATTTGTGGGTCTTGGCCATTCTTCCACAACTTTTGTTTTTGCAGGATCAACAGTTATTCCATCTTTAGAAACAATGTGACCAAGGAAAGATATTTGTTGCAACCAAAACTCACACTTGCTGAATTTCCCATACAATTTCTTTTCTTTTAAGGTTTGCAAGATAACCCTTAAATGTTTTTCATGCTCCTCTTTACTTTTAGAAAACACCAAAATATCATCAATGAAAACCACCACAAACTTATCCAAGAACTCATGGAAAATTCAATTCATTAAGTCCATGAATACAGCAGGTGCATTGGTTAGCCCAAAAGGCATTACTACAAATTCATAATGGCCATATCTCGTACGGAACGCGGTCTTCGGAATATCTCCCTCCTTTACCTTCAGCTGATGGTACCCCGATCTCAAGTCAATCTTTGAAAAAAACTGAGCTCCCTGGAGCTGATCAAACAAATCATCGATATGAGGCAAATGATATTTGTTCTTAACAGTGATATTATTCAAGGCTCTATAATCAATGCAAAGTCTCATAGAACCATCTTTCTTTTTAACAAATAATACAGGAGCACCCCATGGTGATGTGCTAGGTCTAATGAAACCTTTCTCTAATAAATCTTGCAATTGCTCCTTCAACTCTAAAAGTTCAATTTGTGCCATTCGATAAGGGGGTTTTGAAATTGGCTTAGCATCAGGAACTAAGTCAACAGTAAACTCAACTTCCCGATCTGGTATTATTCCAGGCAACTCATCAGGAAAAACATCAGGATACTCATTTACCACTGGCACATCATTAATCTGAACAGTTCCTTTATTTTCAACGACGTGTGCAAGGTAACATTCATTTCCATCTTTTACAAGTTTCTCGGCCTCTTCATAAGTTATCAAAAGTAATGGTTCATTCTTGTAAACAAACTGAAATTCTTTCTGAAAAGAAACATCTTTAGCTCTACAGTCAATCTTAGCATGGTAAATAGAGAGCCAATCCATACCCAGGATAACATCAAACTCTACTAGAGGTAGAACAATAAGGTTTGCAAGTAGGTTCTTTCCACAGATAAGGATAGGAAGATTCTTATAAATTCTTTTTGCCTCGACACTTCCCCTAGGTGTTTTTACCAAAAGTTCAGGAGTCATTTCTTGAGATGATATTCCCATTTTACTAGAAAAGGTTTCAGAGATGAAAGAATGTGTAGACCCCGAATCAAACAACACACTGGCATAGTCTGAAAAAACAAACAAAGTACCTGATAAGACTTCATTTGGTGGCCCGACATCTGCTGAGGTAGTTGCAAAGGATTTCACCACCCCTTTCTGCTTGTAGTCTAACTGCTTCCCATCACTCAAGCTCCTTGTCGGACACTCGTTTGCATAGTGACCCATCTCATTGCACTTATAACATTTCACTAACTGTAAATCAAATTTGTTCTTACCTTCACCTTGATCATTTTCAGTGCAATCACGAGCCTTATGTCCCATCTTACCACATCGGTAGCACTTCCCAGAATTCAGAAGACATTCCCCAGCATGCCTTTTGCCACATTTATCACAAACTGGAAACTTAGTTCTCTTACCATCAGACTTCTTTGAAGAATTCTTACCTTTCTCCTGCCACCTCGGTCTCTTCTTCTGCTGGTTGTTATAGAACACTTGGTCATCGGCAAACTCCATTTCCACCTTCTCAGCACATCGAACAAGCTTTTCATAACTTTTAAACTCACGAGAAGCTAAAGCCCTTCGATACTTTGGCTTTAATCCTGAGTAAAAACGATTGATTTTACTATCAAGGTCCCGGATAAAATTGGGAGCATACCTTGCCAATCGAGTGAACCTTTCTTCATAGGCAGCCACTGAGTCTTCCTCTTGCCTCAATTCCAAGAATTGCTTTTCCATCCTAAGTCGAACAGCCTTAGGAAAATACTTCTCAAGAAACATACCTTTGAATTCATCCCAGTCAAGAGCATCAATCTCATCGGCATCCCTGATATTTTTAACCATAGACCACCACTGACCTGCTTCACCCTCCAAACGGTAAATAGCAAGACTAACCTTTTGATTGTCTGAACACCCCATGACATCAAAAATCTTCTCCAGTGCTTTAATCCACCCTTCAGCTTGCACAGGGTCAGATGATCCTCTGAATGATGGGGGATGTTGCCTCATGAAATGTTCCACCACTGACATGTTCCTCTGCGATTGATCTGGCTGATCTCGTGCATGGATACCACCACCATTTATCGCCTGAGTCAACTGCGCCATTACTGCAACAAACTGTTCAGTTCCAATTCCGACCATTTCTGGATGCTGATTCGGAAGGTTATTTCCTTCTGTATGCCTTCCTAGCACAGCTTCCCTGTTTCCTCTGCGGAAAACCATTCTGAACAAACATGTCTTAGATGAAGCAACATGGTAATCTTTAAATGCTATATAATTTCGAAAAAGAAAAAAAAATATTTTTGGATAATCATTTAATAGAATTCTAACTCCTAATGTTATCTAAACCGACCTCTGATACCATATATAAGGCCCCAGCCTTAAACCTTACTTAATCTTGAGTTATTACAAGATTACACATTGAGGATCTTTTCGGGTTTAGAGTTTTAGTGAATTAGATCATAAAACTTGCATTACATTCCACATATAAACAAAGTGGTTACATAATGATAGTATTCTTCATTCCCATCAATGGAACACACATTTAAAAAAAACATGGATTAATTCATGACACATCCTTGACTCTATCATCTTATCATGTACCTTTTCCTTGACCTGTGAAAAACATTTCAAAAACTTGGGATGAGCATAAAAACTCAGTATGGGTTATAAAAAAACATGGAAAGGAAACATGAGTTCATATATAAATAAGAATGAAATCATACTTTACCCATAAAACATAGGCACTTTAACATACCCCATAAAAACATGAATAAATCATATAAATCATAATACGTAAAGGTAACTTGAGGCATTCATAACATTCTTACGTAGGGAGTAACCCTCTTGGTTACGTTTGGAATACCCATCACAGTATATTCCCTAAAATCTCTTCGGAGAAACCTTAACGTTTCACTCCTTCGCATTACCCAATGCATTGGAGAGCTATAACGGGCTCACCCGCCCTTAGTTTATCACGGAACCACCCGTCTTCATAATAATGCCCAAGGACCATAACATAATCATATCACATAAAACATGCATAAAGGAAACATAACATTCCCACCTTTCAATCACAAGATATCAATACAACACTTTGATATAAAAACATTATGAAAACCATTTTCAATACTAAAATAAATGAAAATTAAAACATGGTATTTATTTTTCTTTTAAAAAGAAGGTGTGGCTTGTAGAGGAAGCCGAAACTCAAATAACGGTCACGACGGCAGAGAAGTCGTTGTCGCTGCATACATACGACAAAAACATTCCCTTTTGTCGTTTAGTAAACGCTTCGTATAAAAAAGATTCCTTTTGAATAAACGTAAAAGTCAAAGGGGTTTATACACCGTATAAAAGAATGTTGTGTATAAAATAAAATACGCCTCAACGAAAGGAGATTGAGACGAAGTCCCATACCTCGTATCCGACTTGACCCGACCATTCTTTAAACTCCTGAATAATAAACTTGAGTTAATCTCTACTTGCTTATGAATCCTTTTCAAGTTCATTATTCCTTTTATACCATGTTATGAACATCATGTATCATTTAAGTTAATAATGTTCATTTTGTCGGTATTTGGTTCTTAAGTCAAAAATAGGCTTCTTACACTTACATGTTGTTAATTTGGTCAAAGGATCATTATATCCAGAATGGTATTCATGATGTAGATATCATATATGTCATATATATCCAGTACATACATTCATTTATAATATTACATCACATTTAGAGGTAAGAAATGAAATGCACCGTTCATGGAGACGGTAAGCCGTACGTACGCATGAACGCTACTTCCATTTCTATTTCATATTTTCTGGAATGGAATCATAATGATATAAGAGTATATTATAATTCCAGTATAATAACATATATAATATCATTAACTTTATCCTTTACACATCCCACATATGGTATTAACGAATCAAATCACTTTTAGGGGGCGGTAGTCCGCGCTTCCTAAAATGAAGATATCGTGTTTTACCCATAATGGAAACCATAAAGGTATGCCCAAAATGAAAAAACAGAAGCTTAAGGAAAACATAAACATATTATATATCATATATAAAAATAGTGACATCATAATGGCCACCTTTGAAGGTGTTTAATGAGTGTTGAACAATCATCGTTTCGGGAGGCAGAATTTCGCCATCCACGGAAACTGTATGTTCTTTAACCATTTGATGTAGTTGTGTGGAAGTGTATCTCAAATAAATCTTATAAAAACATCCTATTATATTGAAGATACTGGTTTTGTTATAAAATAAGTAAATAAAAAGAGTTTAGGTGGTTGGAGAAGCAAAATAAAACAAATGAACTTGAGAGAATGAATTACCTTTAAAAAGTGTAACTCCTTTTGAGTTGAGCCTAAAGGCTTCCTTTGAAAAGATTCTACCCAAAGGGAATCCTCTAGGATGAGGAGAGGGATGTGGAGAGAGCAAATGGGCAGGGGTTGGCCGAGCCAAAGGCTTGAAGAGTGTGTGAAATGAGGTAGAGGTGGGGGCCTTTTATAAGAGGAGAGGAGGGGCACTTTTGGAAAGTAAAGGAACATTACATTATTTGAAAATGTGTTTCTGTTTTAAAAGGTCCCACATTGATATAATTCGTGGATAAGGTTATAAGGCATCGAAATCCACTCATCCAATTGGTTTTGGCCATGTGTAGTTCATAGATTTTATATTATCTTTCCATTTTATTTAAATCGTCAAATAATGATGTCATCGCTGCATCATTATTATGTCATAAATAATTAAATTTATTTAATGTCTAAAAATTATACAAAAATTACTATGATGTAGGAAATCATTTTAGCTTTCCATTGAATATTTATAATCAAAATTTGGACTTGTATAACCCCACTTAAAAATTGTTTTCGAAAAACATATTATGTTTGTGTCATTTTCACTTTAACATTTAATAAAAAGTAATTTATGTAATTTCCCAACAAAAGTGGATCCATGGGGTCCCCAAGTTGACCCATGGCTTGTCTTGGTCAGCCATGACACAACCAATAAGGTTGGGACATGTGTCTAGGTCATTTTATATTATTAAATCATTATTTATTCCTTAAACTACACTAATTACCACTAATCGCGATTAAAAACTTAATAAGTTACTATTCACCAAAAAATTATTTTAATCTCATTGAACCACATTTTACTTCTTAATGACAACCATGTATGTCGGATTTTCAAAATTCAGTACACATTAGTGGTAAAATTTCATTTAACTGAAAAATCAGTTTTCTTGATTACCACTTAGTGGTTTCACTATTCATCAAAAATTGAAGTTTTTCAGAAAATTACCAAAAATTCACTCTAAGCTATATGTGATATTCCGAATTCAAAAATGAAGTCTATTTTACAAAATTCAAATCATATAAGTCACATTAATTAATTTAATATTTAATTCCCGCTGCCAGAGCAAATAGCGTGTTTTTACAAAACAATAAGTATCAAAAGATTGACACCAGTTTAAGTCTAATTTCAAAGTGAAATTGATTCCAATGACCACCATTAGATAAAATGGTAAAAATATATTCTAATTTCACTTCAAAACCAATTCAAAACATAATATAATCATATAAATAAATTAGATTAAAAGTAGTTTTTATGTAAAATGCAGTATTTTTCACTATTTATTAAAAAAAATGAACATTGTCAGAAAAATACCAAAAATTCACACAAGGTAAATTTTGATGTCCCAATCATAAAGGATAAGTTTATTTTGACAAACATAGTTTATAAAATTGTCAAAATATAGATTCAAAAATGGTTTTCCATCAAAAGGCACTAAACCAATCTTTTAAGAATATTAGTGTATTCCATGCATAAGATTGTATTTATTTTCATTTTAGGCCTCTAAAACACTATCTTTATCAATAATAGACATAGATAAAAATATCTATTATTCATTACTTACTTGGGATGTTACACTTATTACATTACATTACTCATTAATTTTTTAGTTCCTTGTTAATTAATCATTTTGGGTAATAATCGTTTAATTTATCGTTCGTGTTTGGTGTTTTTCTTCAAGATATTAGTACATAGATAATGATTTAATTACTTCCATAATGTAAAACATAATTTATAGATCATATATATTCATTATATTAATTTATATAATAGATTTTTATATGCAATGGAATACACCATTCATGGTGAAGTTAGGTCGTACGTATGCTTGAACACTATTTTCTTTTCCTTATTGAACTTAATATATATAAGTAAATGATGCATATATACATAAATCCAGTAGAATTATTATGGAAAATATTTCATTATTATTCATTATATATACTTTATAATCATTATTTAATAGTTTACACTTAGCGTGAATCTAATCGTGTTGTGGAGACGGTAAGCCGTACGTACGCACGGGTGACGATTTCCTTCCCATAGTTGTTAAACAGTGTTGTAGTGGTTAGTGTATAATATATCAATATTAGTTTCATGTAATAATAATCATATATAGTGATTTTTTTGCATCATTATACCCATCCTTGTAAGGTGGTGGTGAAAAATAGATTACACAAGGCTGTGGAGACGGTAATCCATACGTACACACGTGCATTGATTTTTTTTCATAGGATTGATAGAAAGAGAAATTGGGGTTTCTAAAATTTGTAATAACATATAAGTATATGTGTGATACTTCTGTAATTAATATATAATTAAACAACAAAATAGGATGAAGTTCATGAAAAAATAAACTTGAACAAATCATTAAAAATATTACCTTTTCCTCCACATGACTCCTTTAAATTTCTTCTTATAGATCTATAGTTTGACTTTTGAGAAGACTAAAACCTATAGAATGTAACTAGTGAACTAGATAAGGGAAATGGGTTGTTAATGGACGATCATTACGGGTCAAAATAGAGTGAATATAGACAAAGGTGGTTCCCTTCTATACGAGAGGACATGGGATCTTTAAGAAAGTTCCAAAATATTAAATTATTGTAAATTATATTTCTATTTTAAGAAGTCAAAAAAGTATTTAATTCAAAGATAGGATGATATTTCTTCGATTACACATCATCTAAAAAAATTTCTTCAATTTTTAAATATTTCATATCATTATATATTTTGTTTTAACCCTATTTTACCCTTTTTAATCGTACCATGATATCATGTTATTTAAACATTTTGGGTTAATGTAATTATCATATCATGTCAAAAGACCCAAAAAAGTAATTTATGACATATTTGGACATATATTAAAAATTTGGATGGATATTAGTGGTTTATTAATTTAATATCATTTAATAAACTATTTTCTTGTTTTAAGTTATGAATTGTGTCAATTCTGGAATCGATTCATACATGACTTTTGTAAAAACTCATAAAAAATTATTACTTAGAACCAAAGGAATTTTTTCAAATATAATATGGAAATATCCTCAATAAAATTCTTTGATGGCATCAAAATAACTAAACTACATATGTTTTAATATTTAAAATTTAATTTATTTGAATCTTTCATTGATTATGTAATCACTACATCATTATTGTTTCAAAAATTAATATATTTATCTAATTTATAAAATTTATAAATAAAATACTATGATGTAATAAATTTTTTTAGATTTATAATGACAATTAATAGTCATAGGTATCTATTATATAAGCAAATATGAAAATAGATTTAGTAAAAGATATATGTTAATGTTATAATTCTCTTTACTTTAAATTAATTTTTATAAAGTATCATTTTCATATACATGTGAATACATGGGTTCTCAAACTCGGCCTAGGGATTCAAATGTTCAGACATATATCATCCAATTGGATTATTTCATTTGTTGTTATAGTTTAATATTATTATAATATTATTTTTTACCCTTATTTACTAGATTTTCCCTTTAACCATGGTAAATAAAATAATTACTAATGTTACTATCAATAATGTCAAAAAATAAAAAGTGAATATTTAAAAAATTTGAACCTTATTATTCAAAATATTGAATCCATTTTTTGATATTCGAAACAGTAAAGTTTTAGTAAAACAATATATAATTAATCCCATTCTAAAAAAACAGTTTTTTTAAACATTGCAAAAGATTGAAATGTTTTTACATAATATTTCAGTGTAATGTTAATGAAAATGACATAAAATTTCATAAAATATAAAAATATATTCTATTTATAAATTAAAACCATTAAATAATATATTTTTACTATATAATTTATTTCGATTAATAAACATGTTTTCAATTAAAAATCAGTGTATTTTCACTATTAATCAAATAATGAAAGTTATCAAAAAAATATTAAACATTTATCCAAAGTAATTTTTATGTCCCTATTTAAATTAATGGTTTAACATATAAAATATTACATAAAAACTATAAAAAAAGTGATTTAAAATTGTTCTTCCATTAAAAGGCGGTAAAAATGCTTTTTTTTTTAATACTACTTTTATCTAAAAAATTGATTTTGTTCTCATATCATGTGTATTATGAATTATAATGTTATATAAAATTCATAATGTGGATAATAATATTCATAATGGCATGTTTATATTCTATTAAATAATAATATTTTCAAAATATATCTTTGTTTAGTGAAACTTGGTATCGCGTACAACGTAAGCTATTGAGGAAGGTCACTATTGCATGTAACACAAGCCAAGTTAGTGTTGTTTGTAATGAGATAACCCATTGGTGTTGTGAATAACATATCAAAAACATAATTCATTTATAAATGGATCAAAATCAATACTCAAGGTTTCATGAAATTAATTCAATCAAAAGAACGTGAAATTGTATGCAACAGAAACCTAGAATAGTGTTGCGTCTAATTCAAGCTAATATGGTATTGTATATAACAAAATTTAATATTTTTGTAGCGTAAAACCCAAGAAATAAAATAAAATAAAAACAAATTATCTCATAAAATCTCAAGGTGTTACACTTACACCTTGTGAGATGACCATGGTTAGCCATTATGCTACAGGAAAATTCATAAAAAATTACACATCATTTGAGAGGGATTATTATTGAACATTTCAAATTATAACCATTAATGAGATAAATTTACTTTATTTAACTTATATTAGGAATTTTTTTAATTTTGTTTCATTATATGTTTCTCTTTTTATCCTTCCATTTTCCCCTTTCTCAATTTTTTGATCATTTTTTCCTTCATTTTTTAACCGTCAATTAAAAATATAATCATGTAATTATAGTGTATTATATGAATTTTCATTTTATTTTTCAATGATATCTGAAATGAAATAATCATGTATATCTCGTATATCTAAACTCTGGGATTTAACATAGGCTTAGGGATCGAATCAGATTATCTTAGTTTATGGGATGTTTCGACAATCACTTAGTTGGGAAGTCCTCCATTCACGGTGCATTGAAATTGAAGAACATTTGAATCAAATATATAAATTGAAAAAATGGATTAAAATAATAACAATGAACATTATAGAACAATTTGATAATTTTATTCACTAGAAACTAAATACAAACATAATTGTATTTCATACCAAAACATTGAATTAAAATCATCATTAACACAACTTCTTCAAAATGTTATTGGACTATTTCGAGGAGGATCCAAACCAGAATATACAATTATTTATTGTGGTTTTTATAATACCATGAAATGTATCTCAAGATATTATAAAACTAATTTAATTTCAATTCACAATTTATGGAACAATAAAGGATAATATTAAATATTTATACCTTAAAGAGAGAACATGTTGGAATGACAAGATATATTATTCCTATATTTTCTTCTCCCACATATAGACATAAGACCATTGAAGCATTGATATCATGAATCAGTCAATTCATATAAGAGACAATATATTAGTTCTCTAATTAACTCAATTAGTTGTGTTAATGCTAACCGCATCACCAAACTAGTGAACAACTCCTCACCAAATACTATTATGTTGGCCTCAAATACTTTGAGAGAGGAATGCTATATATAGGGAAAAATGGGAAATTAGTAAAAAACAATACTTGTTGCACATGAATTGATTTAAAATATAGGAGAAAATTTCCATCAATTAGGTAATTCAGGTATACCGCATGTTAGAGGACTACATTAGGTAAGTCTAGCTTCTCATTAGAATAATTTTATTGATATTAATTTAGATGAATTTATCACTATGATGAGACATATAGATTTAACTCAAAATACATCCCAACCCACAATAACAAGATCTTGTGTAATTTTCACTAAAACACATGACCAAATCAAAATTTTTCACCAATTATAATAGAAGAAATATTGAGCATGCTATATTTCTTGGGATAATATATCAATATTAAAAATTAATTCTCTAGAATAAGATTTGTTTATTTTCAATAAAATACAAGCATGGGTTGAATGATCAATCAGACATGAAATATGACTTTGGAAAAAAAATCACCCTTTCAAAACAAACATCCAACATCCTCTGACATACCAATAGTGTTTTCAAAATCCCTAAAAGGGATTTAAATTCCAAGGATAAACAAGGAAAAAACAAAAAGCGTATTCGAATCCAATGATATATTCTAATAGTGATGATCTTTTCAAACACGTTTTTCATTTCCAAAATAATGATATAATGATTCATTGTTCAATTTAGAGGGATTTTATGATGTAGATGACCTATAATTCCACCACCCTACATTAACTAGTATGTAAGAACTTCAAAAATCTACCTTCAAACTTACTCTAAACCCCATGTCGAATTTTAGATCCATAATATTGAGAATTTTGAATGTGAAAAATGATATACATACACTTATCCTTAAACATAGATTCACCTCAACACTAGTGAAGCCCATTTTAAAGATAATCAAATAAAAATCCCAATGATTAAGGAAATGGTGAGAAAAATTTCAATGTCTTTCCTAAAAATCCCAATCCATTTTCGAATATAGATGAATAAAATTCGAAGAATGATTAAGAGGTGATATAAAATGTGGTTCAAGATACAATCATGTGCATTGAAAAAAACAGAACTATAATGGATGAAATAATGTAAATTCCATGTGGTTACATGTTTTTAAAATAAATGTCTACAAATAAAAAATGGATAAAATAGAATGAGTTGATCATCCTTGAAAGGAATGTATCATTACTCATCACACAAATATTTGTGATTCTTATAATGATAAATGATAAAAGTACATTAATAGTACCATGTACTATAGGGGAGTTTCATTTATCTAATCATTTATGGGATTTGGGTTTCTCCATTAATTTCCTGTGTTACTATTTTTTATTTTACTTCAAGGTAGGAAAGTAAATGAAGATAATAGTGGTGTTATAATAGGTTAATATAGCAAAATCATTTTCTGTGGGAGTTATCAAGGATTTTTTATTCTCAATAAGGGATATAATTTTTCTGTTGGACATCAATGTTATAAACATTGTGAATTATCTTTTTAGTTCACATTCTATAATAATTCACTACAGAACCATCCTAAATATTTCTAAGAAAATAATAAATTTCGATAAAGGTACATATTATATTGAGTTTTTAAATGAGATTGTATGATTTTTTATTTTAGGATTCATTAAGTACCCCTCACAAGACTATTCATCTTTCTCCATCTCACATTATAACCCATATTATGAGGATTATTCAAATAATGTTTTCAATGTTTTCAAATGAGTATAATTCTATTTAAAAAAAATATCGAGGATTGGATCACTTTTGGTTATGAAAAATAGTTTCACAACATTTTATCAAAATCAAAAAACATTCATTTATGATTATTTTGTGGATTATATTTCATAATATGACCATATAATTCTTGATTATAACATATTTATTTATTTTTAGAGATATTTTATTTGTTATTAATTGATGTTGATTATGTGTATTCAGACCCCAACATTAATTGTGCACATATATCACTTCCCATATCATTTTCCTTAATAAAGAACACAACCTGAATAGAACATAAACCATTTACACTAAACATAAAAAATTAATTCAATTTCAATGATGAAATATTTCATTAAATAAATTATAGTATTATTCAACCAAAAAAAGAAATGAAACATTTGAACCTTTCAGAAGACAATATTATAGAAATTTGGTGAACCATATATTATATTCTATGAATTATAAATTTTATTTGGATGCATAGGATGTTTCTAGAGTATGGGAAGAATCAACTAATATAACATAAAACGGTACATAACACCATACTTTTAGATGTTATGAAAAAATTAGTGGAAAATTTCATTGAGGTAGGTATAATTTAACACATTTATAAATTTTAAAGGGTTATGTCTTTATAAATGGTACCATGAAATTTGGGTTCTCTATTGTAATAAATGAAAATGATGAGTTAGTTCTTGTGAGTGTACAAAATAGCTGGGGAATATAGATCAAATATAAGAAAATAATTAAATCACATCATAAAGACCGATTCCAACTTCCATTTATGGAATATACTCTTGAGATAATTGTAGGTAGGATACATTATTGGTTATTGGATGGTTAATATTGATATTTTTATACTACCATTGTAGAATAGGACTATAAGAAGATGATATTCACCGACATTTTCAGTACATTTTTTTACCGAAGGACACTATTTTTACTTAGTAATGCCCTCGTAACTTATAGATATGCAAGGAAAGACTCATTTGTAATTTATGTGAGACCTAAATAGAGGTATTTTTAGATTATTTGTTATATTTTGATCCTATTTTAATGTGTTTACATTTACTTCAATAAATGTCTATCATCATTGCAATGAGAAAAATCATGTTTTGAACTATTTGAAATGATATTTCATGGTTGATAATATAATTTTACAGGGTTGAGTAGTGTCACATTATTTAATTGAGATTGATACTTCTATAATTGACATTCTTTCATCATTTTTATATACTATATGAATTTTAAATGTCTGATCATTTATTATACCTATGTTTTTTTATCGACAATTCATCTGATATTTCGGTAAGATCACTCTACCCTTATCTCTGATACTTCAAAAAGAATCTAAATTATTCTTTTATGATTCATGGAGGTAATAATTTTATGATATAAATATGTGTATCACAACACACCGATCAAAAACCCAAATAGTGGGACTTCCTATTTTTCAATATGTGTAATTTGTTAAACTTCAATGTTAGAGAAGTCTTATCATAGATAGTCCAAGGGTTGTATAATGTGATTAATTATGTGTTAAGTAATTTTGATATATCCTAATAAATTTTAAACACTATAAAAAATTTATTTATAAATAATATATTTTATTTAGAAAAATTAGGCTCTTATTAATTAGGATCTAATGTGGTAATTTTCTCTAATCATGTAATATTGAGGTACATATTAAAGAATATAGATTTATATCCATGAATTATTAATTGTATTCTCTTTATTCAGGAATTTTATATAATGGTAATGTTTATGAATTGATCAGATAACATAGTGTACGACCAAAATAATAGGATCATTCACATGTTGGAGCATGATACACAAAACTATTCTCCACTTCAACACACTTTCCCATATTATTGTATCTATTTCATATCATGTATGCCTCTTTGGTTTTTATATTTAGTGAATTACCATATTTCCATTGAAATTACTATAAAACATAAATAAAAACTATGCTGAATAATTTAATATTGAATCTATGTTTTATTTGTGGGATTATAATTACTTTTGGTGCACTTGTAATGACCAATCCATTAGGATATGTGTTATTTATTACGAGCCTGGGTATCCTTTTCAATTTTGTCATGAAATTTATTATAATGGATAGTTAGGACCCCCAATGATGTATAGGAGGGTCTTAGTATTGTAATTATATTATGCCACTATATTTCATGATTCCCCTATTCTTTTTTATTCATGCACTCATTTCCAACACATTGGAAACATTTTTCGGAGACATGATATGACCACCAATGCATGTTATATTTGGTGATTTTTGTTATATATGTAATATATATAATTTGTAATTATTGTGGATAATATGGATTCCTATACATTTATTTCATTGTTGATTATGATAGTAAATTTTTCGAGGCTAAGGACATAATGACCAATGATTCTCATGATGTAGTCAATTTTTTCATGAAATTTTTTTCTAGGTTTTGAATACGAAAGGCCATCATCTTTGACCATGGGTAAAAATAATTCAAAAATTATTTCTTATTCCTCCTTAAAATATATGTGGTTGAACAAAAAACATCAACACCATGCCTTTACCAAATACTTATCCTTACTCAAGATTCAAATCATGAATCGATATAGATAATGGAGAAAATGGTGTTTCCAAAATGGGTGGTTTTGAGAAAGAACATAGATGATGTACAATGGTCTTGTAGTACGGAATTTAAAACTCACATTCGTATGTAATACATTCAGATTATTTTGGGGAAATAATATCATCCTCTAATAGAGTTCTAGAATCTTTTATATTAGTATATAAATAAATAAAACATGGATTTAGGCCATGTTTGACATTATTGGAAATTTCAAAATCACGATCTTGATGAAATTTTATTGTAATCATATTATAAAACAATAACCTATAGGAATGATAAAAAGAAACTCATTGTAGAATAATTCAAATATGTACTTTCATATGGGATAAAAATTCCATCTATATAGTGCACGACTAAAGTATATTCCCATTATATTATGTTCCATATGATTATTTCCTTATGTTTTATCTAATGGTTTCCATAAGGTTCATCAGAGTTATCCTGAGAGGCTACAGGAAAGATCTTTTCAGTAAATGGGAAATTGATAAAGTTGTACAATCAAGGGATTCCCCATACATGAACATGATTACATCATACATTATGATCTCAAAAAATTTAAAAAATTTAATGTGATCCCATTCCAATTTTTTTTATTTTTCTAAATTTTAATTCTCCATTTCATGTCAATATATTATTTGATAGAGAAACATTAAAAAGATGTGAAATTTTACATGTGGGAGAGGAGAAAACGTTTTTTGGTATCAAATTTAGTATTTTATACTTTTTGTGTGCTTTTTGGGGTTGTTAATTTTCACAAATAAATATGGGAAAAATGAATGTATAAAAAATAATTATCTTTATTGTGTAACATGCTCACTTACATGTGGAATATTAGGAAAATTCATCTTTTTTAAAATATAATTTATATCTTAATATGAATCCACAATATTTCATCATCCACATGTTATATTTTATAAAAATTGATGTCACCTATGACATGATTAGTGTTGTTATTATTAAAATTTTTAGGCTTTGAATCCATTATTTTTGATATTTATTAATGATTTTTTTTCATTTCATTCTCCATACGACATTTCATCAAGAAATGAACTGAAAAAATTATACTCATTTGGATGTATAACCATGTAAGTTAAAATAATAATCTTATATCAATGGTTGATCTATACAATTGTTTCGATTCATATCAGTTTGGTTATAAAAAAAATTAAACTATCTGTGATTACCTAGACATTGACTGTGGTATTCCCTAAATAATTAGAAAAACAACAAAAACCCCATAATATATATGCGAGTGATGAACTGTACAACATAAGGGGATATCTATGTAAAGAGATTATGGTTATAGTTTGAAGTATTTATAAGTTAGTGGGTATTGAAATTGGATTAAAAATGATTATATAATAAGTTCAGCGAAGTATACCAGGTCGGAATTAATTTTTTTCAGAACCTAATTACACTGAATGAGGTGTGGACATGTGGTATTGAGATGGTTGTAAAACACTTTTGTTGAGAATTAGTTGCATGATAAAACCACAAATATGTTCTGTATGATTATTCAAATTAATCTCACTAGATATTCTTCGAAAAATTTTATTAGACAATGATTTTATATTTCTTTAGATTTACATATTGATGAGACTAATAATTTTACAATATTTCCATTATAGTTTGGGAAATAACAATTTGAATATATATTAAAAATTTTATTGATTACCTGATATAATATTTTTCAAGGAGTGCAAAAATAAAAGTGTAGGGGAGTTGATAAAAAATTTATTAAATATTTTATTGATAATAAATGGAATAGTTTCCCCTCATTATGTTAAATAAGTTTATTTATCAAACATTTTTCATTAGATCAATCATTTTAAAAGATTATTAAAATTCCATTATAGATCCTATTAAGTGAATAATTTTCTTTTAGTCATAAATATAATTACAAAAATAATTTTATCTCGAAATATTTTATCATAATTCTTTATGTAACAAGATATAACTATCATTAACATCATCCAAGATGGATTGAGCATTTTTTTGGAGTAAATGCTCAATGAAGTCAATGGTAGATTATAATTAGCTAATACAACATCACATCACCATTAGGTATGTATCTTCTATATCCAATAGGTTATTGGGGTCAAATTTTGATAATAATTATGGGACACAATTAGGCACAAATAATCTATCATTAAGATAAATGTATAATTCATTTTTTGATCTTAAAAAGTGATGTAATTGGGATAAAATTATTTCCCAAACATTTTCATTCATAGTTTTAATTTTATGGAACCACAACCTCCCACACCAAATATAAATGTGTATTCTTATCCTTTAGATAGAGTTTAAAGTTAATTAGTTGTTTTATTTCAAAGGAAAAGTGGTTTCACTCTTTTTCTACAACCATTTCAAGAGTGAGGTCTCTTGAAGAATAGATCCATTCATAGAACCCTTCATCTTGTTCTCCATGTTTAATAATTGTGTCTTTATAAAAAACATAATAGTTTCTATTCCATTTATTATGTATTGTTCATTTACATTCTTATTCTATTCAATTCATTGTTAGGGATATCAAGATTATAATTGTGATTAATTTATTCTCTTTCTAATCAATTTTTATTAAAAAAAATTCTACACTAACTACACCAACCAAGGAAGAGTGGTCTTTCATATTAATCGATAAACATATAGAAATATTGGTTTTCGTTATTTGAATGAATGATGAATTTTTATTCACATAATATGATAAATTAATTGTTTTTTGTCTAAAAGTTAAAACAATTAATAAAATAAAAATTAAATTGAAACCAAACAAAATTATATAAAGTGTGAAATGTGAGAATATGAGATTAATTGTTAAAAAAACAACACAAGATAATTTTTTGAGTTATTTATAATATAATTGTATAATTGATCACTATTTATAGAATAAATTAGTGAAATAATTTACTAATTGAAAAATTATATACATAGACTACGAATCAATACAGGGTTCAATGACAATATGTTTCGATGCTACCCAAGGGATTAATTAATTTCATATTTGTGGTTATATTAACTCTTATAGGGGTAGAGGGTTTAAAAATTATGTATAATAATTATGTGTAGTATTATTTAAATAATAATTATTTATTATTAATTTAATAGTTATATTTTTTTGATTACATATTCAAAAAATATTTTCTATAAAAATTATATCATTGTTTTTATCAATCAATGTAAACATGAAAAAACAAAACAAAACAATATTCTTCCAGCATACATTTTCTAGTGTAATAAATGTTATCTTAACCCCATATTTTTTATTTCTGTGTGTTTTTATATTAATTTATTTTATACCCAAAATACCATTAATATTTTATTTTAATTAATTCCTTCTTTGAGAGACAACTTTGGTCTCCCACCCTATAACTCCTAAATACAGAAAGACCAAACATAATTTAATTGCACGTATGTCAGATCCATTCATAAATTTTAGGTATATTAAATCTATGGTTATATTTTTATTAATTCAGACTAATTACAATGTTCTATAAAAACATTGAGATTTTTTTTAGTAGGTGTATAAGGGGACTCAATTATATTATAGTCTCAAAAAATTTTGGCTAAAAAATAGTAGCAATTTGATACATTCCATTAGTATCACATAACCAAATTACTTACCATTATATATTCTGGTATAAGGGTTAATTATTAAAGGGGTTCTAATTGGGGGATAACCAATACATATTCATGATTTTGTATAACTGTAGAGGTATAATAAATATCAATCATTATTTTCTTCCTCGGTAAGCATCTAAAGGTTTGTCTTTTAGTACTACATATGAACCACCAAGGCCAAGATAAAAATTAGATTACAGGCCTTCTAAAGGTGGTTAGTGGAAGATTACATAGGCAATTTTAGAAGAATTTCATTTGGTTAATCTTGATTATTTGAGGTTGGATGATGCTTTCATTCACATCCCCCACCATCACTACCACCACCACCTTTGAGTGGTTTAAACCTAGATCACAGTGATGGTTTTATTTTTCATTGATTATGGTACATTAAAATGTGATATGATTAGGAATATCTAGCGATATTTTGTGTTATTATCTATAACATTTATACTTTTTCACTCGATTTTATCATAATGGGTGTAATACATATTTTTATTGAATATTCAATCATCTTGGAGTTAAAAATACATAGGGAACCACATGTTTTATCCCTTTGACCTGAGAAACTAGGTGATGTTAATCAGTCAATTATCCAAATATTTTATCAGAATGCACATTTTAATGGGGCATTTTTTCCCAATGATATTATAATTTTAATGATGGGATCTTATGATGATATTTTTGGTATAGACTAGTTCTAACAAATTAAAAATTTCATAGATTACTATAAATATTAGGGGTTTTTTTGGGCATATGAATTTTAGATCATATGGATTTTGAGTTTTACATTTAAGTGGAATAAGTAGGGTTAACATTTAAAATGTTGTATTTTATTCCCATTTAGTTGGACTATTTATATTTATACCATATGAATGATTAATATTATTATTTCCCCATAGTGTAAGAAGAGAAAATGGATGTTTTTTCTCGAGGATAAATAACAGGTTCTGTATCATGAAGAGATAATTTTTTGTATGGACATGTGTTCTTGGACCACAATAATAACATATAATTCAAATCAATTGTCAATAACTATTAATGGGGAGATAAATGTATTATTTAACATCTTACTAGGGAAATTTCTTATTATACATAGCCTTTCTTGTTGGGAATCTCTAATTTTTTTTACTTTTATTTTGAATAGGGTCTTATAAATTTTTATTTTATATTTCCATATAAAAGTGATAGAAAATAAAAATTACGACATTTTAATGAACAATAACATATCAAAACTATCTCAAGGGGAATATGTAATCATGAATATTTTCTTGGTGTACGGATAAAATGGTATTTTCCTTTTTGTAGATTAAATCACAATGATGATATAGTGGTGCCACTAAAAACATTATCAATCTATAGCGATTCATTTCATTGTGATGAACACACCTAGAGTGTTTATGGAGATCATGTAAGTGATATTTTATGAGGTTCCCCAAATAATTACTCCAGTGTAGAGTACCAATAACAGATAATATTTAAAAATACTTTGATAACTAGTGAGATGATCAAATCCAAAAAATTTCAAATTTCATATTAGTATTACATCTGATAATAATCTTCAACAACTGATATAAAAATTTCATTTATTTTCATTTATGACATGATATATAGGGAAACAATTTATAAAAAATGTGGAATTTTCTCCATAATAAAACCATACTAGTTTTATTTATTTAATTCTCATATGTTACACTCATCTTAATGACATTCAGAAATGAAACATTAGAAAAAGTTTAGCAGAATTTCCATTTATGGGAAATATTATGAACAAGTCATAATGGGATATATAATAAGAATGTGAGAATGCAGGGGAATGTATAAATTTTCATGTTTAAAATAACATATATTAATAATATTTTTCCATAAAACATTTCAATAGGAAATTTATTATCAAATTTAAATATATATATTTTTTCAATCAAAAAAAGATCAATATAATGAGATGATAAACACTATCCAAGTAGCATAATTATGTCATTTTACATAGAAATTCACATAAAAATAAAACATATAATAATAAATATATTTGGAATAAACAATTATATATAAAAAATATAAAATTGTGAACAAAAATATATGTAAACATCATGTTGAGAATGAGATAAATTTCCAAACCTCATGTTGTGCAAAAAACAAATTTACATGATTCTAGAAATGAAAAAAAATTACTCACTTAACATTATAATATAATGGGATATAATTCTTTAAACAATAAAATTGATGGTGATATATGACTTCAACCATCAATTATCCATATATATGATTTTTAAATTAAAAAATTATTTACTAAATATCCCATAAATGGAAAAGCATGTTTCACACCTTTTCGAGATGATATCAATAAAAACATTCTCATGAAATTAAATGTTTGTTACCTAGAACTCAATTACCAAAAAATAGTATTTCATAAGTATATTTGTATTTTTTATTATGTAATATAACATTCATTGGAATTATGACTTGAGAGACAAATAAAAATTGATTAAAATCACAAAAGAGTTTCATGAAAATTATTTTACATTTGGTTTATGATATAAAGTTAAACATTCATTTGAAAATACATTTTCCAACAGTTGAATATAGAAAATCTAGAAAAAAAATAATCTTAAAAATAAAATTCATTAGTTCTCCTTGATATTTTTTTAAAAATTTATAAAATTAACTGAGTGGAAAATAAATCAACTTATTTTCAAAGAAATCAAACCCTTCTTGACATTTTTAATACATTCATTAAAACACCACTTGTTAAAAGATATAAAAATAATACTCTAAAAAAAATTGATAGTGTATGTCTTTTTGTTCTCATCAGTAAAAGAATACATGTTTTTTTAAAAATAAATAGAATAATATTTTTTAATAAATAAAATATAGAGAAATTAAAAATATACTTAAATGGGATAATGTTTTTATTAAAAATTATTTACTTTTATGGGAATAAATGTCATTGAAAAAAATAATAAAGTTGAAAAAAATCACATTACCAAAGGAAAAATTGTATATACCTTGAAATGAAATAATAGAGTATATTTTACTAATAATATAATAAATAGGTTTTTAAATATTCATTATAACTCAATGAACGGACATAAGTTAACAAAAAACACATATCAAAATTTTAATGTAAAAGTCAAATAATATAAATGGCTTACCCTAAAATTGATATTTGAATATCATTAAATGAAATATATTCATTTTATTTGAATAAAATGGTAGAGTCAAAACACTATATATGAGAAATAATTTTGCATAAAATAAACGATGTCTAATGGATTTAAAATTTTCACAAAGAGCCGCTTACATAATTAAAAACAACTAAATTAGAATACCATACAGGATATGATATCAAATGAAACAGTTAAATCATGCTTAATTATAGGGACATGATGAGTAATATTAATAGATTATAAGATATAACATTATAGAGAAAACATTCCTTATAATAATAATAATTTCTCAAGAAATTATATTTCAAGAAAACATTTACTATATTTCCCCACTTTGTAAAATTCACTTTAAAATTATATTATAGTAACAAAATTATGCAATTGATCCCTCCTCACTAATGGAATGTTGAATGTGACACCCAACCCATATCCAATTTTTACATTGAATTGTGACCAGTGTCGAGTAGGAATATCTCACACATGGGATTCCATAGTCAAAGGTATGCGTACACGTGAACATGTCTCAAAAGGCACATACAATTTTGATCGGTAAAACAAATATGAAACCATAATGAATTAATAACATATATACCACATTAGAGTATGGAAACAAATATTGTAAAATATAAATGTTCAAATACAAGCCCACTAAAAGTAATAAAAGAGTCTAAAAAAATAAAATGTAGGAATTATTATCAAATGTAATAACTAACCACGATCTGTGGTATTTCAAGATCACTTTGATCCACCTACTCCTTGTAATACTATGACCCTTCTAATAGTTATATCATCTATATATGATGCCACACATACTAGAAGAATCCATGTGGGGGAATTTATAACAATACCTTGTCAGACACATGCAAATAATCAAACAAACTATCAAAAATGATTAGTCATCCAGAAATAATTTAGGCATGTTAATTAGAAAATGAGACACAAAAATAAGAAAAAACCCCAATATACTCATGATAAACTATATGTATCAATGTTTTCACATCCATAATTCAATTATAAATATTCTACTTCAGGATTTATTGGAACACTCATCCTTGATAACACACTCTGTGATCCATGTTTTAACTCTTATCTCCCATATGTGAGTAGCTTATTTTCAATAATATCGATAAAAGTACTCATTAAATAATTAATGTTATCGATACATATATATTAGATCCCACCCATTTTTCTAGGGTATACAATACCCTATATGGAAAAACCCTGTTATTTAGGGATTGTGTTGACACACTAGTTAGTCATGATTATTCCTCAAACCCCACCAAGGAAAAATTGAAGAAATGATAGAGGTTCGCACATAAAGATTCCAAAAATCAATCCACACTATTCCAATATAGGGTATCAAAATCATTTCTATAATGAGTAGTTCCACACCACACCCTAATAGGGATGATCTACATGTAATAGGAGCACATTGCGTGTATCTTTATGTAAAGAATAAGCCATGTATCACAATATCAAACAATGTTTACATTTCAAAACATTGAATACATAGATCGATCTGGCACTCAATTTATAGCATGTGCATTTTTTTACTAAATCGCATGCCCATGTACTTAATTCTATGAATTTCTACTTTGGTCAAGAATGTGTATCTTCCCATCTCAGAATACTGATATATTCTCTTTTACTCTAGTCATTCTCATGTTCATGTCCACATTTTACTGTATACCACTAAGATATACACCAATCATCCACCACATGTCCATGTGACATGTGATAGTTTGATCTGTTTGTCAATCCTATCACTATTTTAGGATACTACATGATGTGTGTTCTTTGAATTACATGATCTCTACTCATTATTTTATTTGAGATCATTGAATATATCAAGATTCTCACTTGTGTTTCCACCACACCCACTTCTATGATAGAATACTTCATATATCCTTATTTTCATTTGATAACCTTTGAGAATTATATTGAATCATAGGTGAAGGAAAATAAAAATGACCGTCAAGCATGGAATGTGGATGGAAAACCAAAAACAAAAATATGATGAAAAAAACTCAAACGTTTTGAAAATTAGCTGTAATATTTTGTTATATGAACTATTAAGGACGATAAAAAATTAAAAAATAAATTCCAATATTTTAAGAACATATAAAAATCAACTGTAATCATCTATCATCCCTTGAATCAAACTGTTTAAATAATTTATTCATGTTTTACATGAGATAAAAAATAAGATAAATCTATCAAAACAACATCTTAACTCTTGTATTGGCTGATTGATGATGAAAAATTGGAAATGAATCATGATTTTTGGTGAGATCCATAACATTTTATGTCATTGGTGTTTTTTCGGTAGTGTTATCATTAACCCACAATCCAAACATCCACCAACACAATCCTAGATGATTATATAGAATCCTTATGGTTATGTGGATAATCCTTTTTAAAAAATAATAATAATATATTTTTAGAAGGTAATTTTTTTTTGTTAATTCATAAAAAATAATTTAATAAATTTAAAAATTTATTTATTATTATTCCCACAATAACGCCTAATTGAAATGCCCAACATGCTCTATAGTTATGTGAAGTATAGATTAAAACTAAAGTTTTTGATTTAATGGAAGTATCCTATTTTTAATATGAAATTCCATTTAATTTTTTTATCTATAGTAGGAAAAAATACAAGAAATATATTTATTATATATATATATATACAGAGGATCACCGAGCCCATGAATCTCACGCTATCTCAGTGGCTGTCTCAAAAAAAATATTTAATATATTTTAAATTCTTAAAAGTAAAAAAATATAGATGTTATATTCTCCCCACCACAGTGATTTGAGTCTTAAAAAGAAACTTTATACTCAAGTAGTTGAGGGTACTAATATAGCACCTAGTTATCCAACTCTATTGTGCTCACACGCTTATTTTCATGTAATATTAAAACATTCACCAATAGGATTTATTTCCCATGATGTTTAGTCTCCTACAAATCCTCAATGTCCACCAGTCACAATAAAATGGTATCTCAATTTTTTATTTCCAAATTTCCCCAATTGATAACATGTAATGGTCCATTCATATACCTCATCAGCTGTGGCATGTGGAAGACCTCATTTTGTTTGACTAATTGTGATGGTGGGGCCAATAGGTATTTCATATCATCAATTATATGCAGTATGTAGAAGTATCTAATGAAACATTTATGATATTATTTCTCCCTAATAATATTTTTAAAAACAACATTAATGTTATCCATTATAGAACTGATGGTCTCCCTCAATGATCTCTAGAGCCCCCTATCATTGATCCACCTCAGATTTATAATTAACCATCATTGTATTCATCAGTTATAGGATGATTGGACCCTTCTCTATTATCACTCACACAAACTCGTGGACAATAATGGATGACTCACGTAGATTAGTCCAACATAGAGGTGACTAATGGGGTATCAATCACATGGGCTCATATAGGGTAATATTGATGGTGTAAAGATAACGGTTATTGAATAAAAATATACTAATATAATGTGATACAACAAACTATAGGAGAATTTTAACTTGAATACCAACAAAATGATCTATAAACAAGAATGGTCTACTCAATCTATCCATCTGTCTTGGGGTGAAGTTCTATGATAAAATGAAACTATGTATGAAAGGTATCCATTAATAATCATCATAATAACAGTGTAAAGATATCATCCTTGTCTAAATATATTAGTGAGGTAACTCTATGAATCTAGACTACCTTGAGCATATAAATGAATTTTGGGATCTCTACTAATCTCTACTATCATATCAAAAGGGCATGGGCCTAGTTGATTAGTCAGTATAGAATTATACAGATAGTATCATTTATTTAAGATAATTGTCATAACCCCATTTACAATGTCTATAGATATGCCATCCCATATCTAATTTGGCACATGAAGAGGATTATCTAAACCTATTTGACCATGGTGCTAATCCTTCACCTACTGAAAAGTAATGAACTGTGTGACAAACATTATAACATACATCCGTGTTTCAATCCAAAAATATAGACATCGAATGTCTTGGTACATATTCACCACACTTGGATGTACCACCTTAGATAATGAATGAAACTCCCTTAGAATCTCCTCATTAAATGTAACCGGTACTAATGTTTCCACCTGAAAAAGTATGATGTGTTCCCCACTACTAGAAAATTGATCCTGGGCACATCCAATGGATCTACATTTATAAATGGTATCATTGTAGATATATCCAAGTTCATCATCCGTAAAATGCTGTAGAAGTTGTGGGGTAACTACTATTGACTGGATGTTTGTTTCACCATACTAACCACTAAGGAAAACTGCAATAATGGAAACTACATTGACTCCACATTAAATAACTATGAATAATATATCCTAGAAAGATAATATTCTATAATATTTTCCCTCTAGAGAGTATGTATTTTCATGAAGTCATAATTCTTGAGAAAATATACTCATAACCTCTATATCTATATAATATCGTTGTAAGAGAATATATAAATGATATTTATATTGTAAAAATAGATGATAAATGACTAACACATAAGGTAGCATAATGAAACATTCATGTCAAGGACCAATTCTACATTCTCTATATCAGAGGATGTGTAGTTTTTAGTGAGAGCTATCTCCAGTCAAGATAATTTAGAAATATACATGTATTTTTACATTATAACACATCAACATTTGGTTGTAGAGGAATCACTAAATAATATTTACCTGACACCTTTCTCTTAAAATATCATGATGTAGGTTCTAATCAACATCTTCTTTAACTGTATAAATCCAGCTTTTAACCTATCCTTCCACCCAAAAGTCTCATATTTTCATGAAAAAATTTTAAGGGGGTTTATATTCTAGGTAAATATGGTACAAATACATTATAATAGCTTTCCATCAGAAGGAAGATCCTTACCTCACTCACAATATTGGGTGGCTCCCAACCCAACACCACATCATTATCAGCTGGCTCCACTAATACTACCACCATTTAGGTGAAATGTCCCATGAAGTGTAACATTTGAATATAGAAATAAAACATCAAGATATTCTCTTAATGATGGTTATCGTTGTGTTTTTATGAGACCATCCTTTTCTGTCTCGCATACTCCTCCTTTGATAATGAGTACACTTGATTACCGACAATGAAGTTCACCCAAGAAAATATAATAGTGGTTGAATGATTGAGTTAAGGATTCCCACAAGCATTAATGAGTAGTTTGTTAGGAAGAAACGATTCATCATGTACATATAATGAATATAGTGAAGGTGGTGTTCTATTTTTGTTATATTCTCATATTTTACCCATCTATTGTTATAACCTGACTAGGGTACATTATTCATGAATCATATAACCCATATAAACTAGTCCATGAGGTGATCAATCCCTTGTATTGGGTAATTATTATTTACTATCTCCTAGTATAGACAATAGTAATCCACCCACAACCTCATCCTCCCTTCCACCTACTTAGTGGAGATTGCTAGGGATACTTTGGTGAAACACATGTTATAACAAATTCCTTCATGTGCATGCCCAACAATTGATCCTTAATCACACGATGTTCTGTGGGAGGCAACAGAATGGATATAACATATATCCAAAAATTCTGTGAGTGAAAGTCAATATAAAAGACTATATTGTCTAGGTAGGTTAGCCTAACATGTCCTCACGGAAGATATCCTCATACTCCACCACCACTACATGAAATCGAAAGCCATAAAAGTTGTTTCTCCAAGAGTTATACTAACTAACAAATTATTAATAAGCTCTATATGAATGAATTTGAGCCCATTATGCTCTTCCTAGTTGTCTTTATCACCCACAAAGGTGATCCTCCTTCTATCATAGTGGACACAACAAATCCTCTTCTTGAAACAATCAATATGGTTATAAATTTTGGATAGAAATTCCAAACATAAGATGACATCATATGTCATCATAAAAGATACAAATAAATAACATAATAATTACTCTCATCCTGCTTTATATCATAGTATAGGAATATGTTTATGATTACTAAATACCCTTTAGCACATGTCTCCAAGAACAATTGTTGATATAATGGGTCTACATGAATCTATAGTTCTCATAGTAAGTATGTACCTTGAAAAGATTAACTCACACTCATTTGTATCAATATTGTAGTAAATATATTGAGAATAATGATTGTATCCATAATTATCACAGGAAACACTAGGTTATATTCTGCAATGGTCTAAATATTTCCTCATCTATAACCACCAAATTCCTTGTCTTAGAATGTACCACAATGGGGTGGTGGTGGAAACATGTAAAACCATATCCATCCTCCATCTACTCTCCCTACTCCAATTCAATGTACACCACACTGTAAAACAAACTAATTTTTCCACTATCTATATATAGTATGCCCATCGACCATATATATATTAGTTTAATGGTGGGTAGAACAATCCCATGCAAGATATCCACAACTATCATAATTGAAACACCACCTCTCTCTCTCTACTAACAAGTATGATACTTAGTGCCCTGGATTTCCATCCCACTTCCTTGATATTATCTCATGAACCATAACACATGCCCAAATCCATGATTTTGTCAATTTTTACACTCTTCCATAGTCTTATATCTTTTGTTCCTTCCAAAAGAACCAACTATTATAATATTCATTAATTGAATGCTCTCTACCACTAAGGCTCTATGTAGTTCCCCCACATAGGTAGGAATACATATAAATATCATTTAATCCCTGAAGTATAACAATAATCCCAATTAAATTTCCCATTATTGAAATAAATAATCTCAATCCATATATATATTGTATCATGAGAGGTTTGTAGACCTCTAATAAAACACTTCCAAGATCATATTATCCCACTGAACCTACTGAAACTTAGGGATGCACACTTCCTACAATGTGTACATATAAAACACATATCTTAAGAGTTTATCAAACTACATTATATATAATTTCATCACAACATATGTATAGGTCACCATATTACACCATCTCTGCATGGATCCCTGATGTGGACTCACCGATAGACCCACCATGTAATGTTGAGTTTTCCTCACATGGTGAAAACCCAGGCAACTACATCAAAAGAGTATTTAATTACATTGGGTTTTTTATTTCCATGAATCTTGGGAGTTCATTCCTTATAATAAACATGGATTCTGCTTAGCTAATATGAATCCTTGGATGGTACATCAGATATAATTTGTTTCTCACTATATGGTAGTAAAATAGGAAAACAACCAGAAGGTTCAACATCATATATAGGAACCTGTACTATAGCCTCATCACATGGTATTTCATCATCACAATCCTAATGTGGAATCCAATTCATCTTGTATTCTTCCTAAATTAAAATCAATACATTCCACAACCCAAGACTATATGTAGTGAGATGACTCAAAAAGGATACATATACTAGATTCCTTTCATATATAATATTTGTACCATGTTTGACATAAAACTAGTTGCCACATGTATTGGGTTAGAATATGGTTTATCATAGTCCTATTAAATGAATACATCTACAACCTAAAAACTCTATAGTCCCTAATCATGAAGCTAATAATGAAACATAATAACACTATTTACCATGTTCCCAAACCAATCCACACCAATAGAAAATATCTATAATCTAGTCCAAAGATGACCACCAATATGATACATCTTTTTTAGTACCCAACCAAATTGGGGACAACCTCTAACACCCCAATCCCTCCTTTATAACTAAAATGGGATAAATACCAGTCTCGTGTAAGTATATATCACACATGGGACACCTTATACTGATGTACATGTACAGAAATATATGATAAAACCCATAAAATTGTGGAAAGTAAAAAAAATACATATTGTATTATATATATAAAAACTATCCAGCATTTGTGTAAAAAAGTAATATAAATCACAATAGTCCAAATATACATTCACAAAAACTGATAAAAGAGTCCATCCTAATAAGAAATTGGGGACGACTATAAAATATATCAACCTAGAATGAACCATGATCCATCTAATTCACTATTCCCATCCTACTCATGGTCCTCCTAAGAATCCTTCCAAATTCAATTCAATTACATTACAAATGACACAAGTCTTAGTGACCATGTGTCGGTGAGTTTAACAATACCCTTTATGAAACCCCAAAATTACCTAACATAATCTATTAATATAGTATTAAGCGTTTCTTCATATTATAATGTCTATTATAAAATAATTAATAATACTTAGAACAAGAATACATATATACTCAGGATAGAATCTCAGTCACAATGATGTCTTAACCAGACTTCTATCCACATGGTTATTTTTTAGGATTATTGGTAACTATTTTCTCTCATAAATCAATCAAAGATCCATGGAATAATTAATATCTCTCATTTTGGAAGTTATGATAATTTGGTTTCTCCAAATATGTATTCACTAGATTTAAAAAGATATTAATACACTTATATGGGATATCACATGGGATTTTGGGGTATACCTGAACATTTCTGAAATAACCTGTTATGAGGGGTTCATATTCCTGTATAAGTTATTCATGATTATTACTAAAACATTAAATTGGGAAAACTAAAAAAATGATAGAGGATCATGACATGGGTCAGACTAAGGGAATATCAAACTCTATCTAAACTAATCCAATAGTTGATTTCAAATTTTTTTACAAGTGTTGAAATATCACTATATTCCTTCAAGGGGTGAACTACGGGAACACACCAAACTAAAAATGGTCCACAATGATGATATGGAGAGTCTTAACAATCCATAGATAATGTAAATTATTTTTACTATGAATAAACAACATGTATCTATATGTCTAGAACATCTCATTCTCACTGTACCACACAAAATGTTTTTTTGATAAATTTAATGTTGGGATAGATATGGCACTCAATGTGGATCCTTTTGTAGTCCGTGTACTATGGAACCTACTCAAGTACATTGGAACATGCACATACACTCTAGTAATGTCCATCTACCTAGTTGTACATGCTGCTTTACCCTTATAGTACATAAATATTGTCTAACACTGAGTTATATGGTGTTTGACACATTTCGCATTATGTGTGTTGGTGTCTATTGTTTGTATACTCTTGATTTGTCATAGGATACAAAAAATAATTTTATCATTAGATAATATACCCTGTAGTCAGTATTTCCTATTTAATTGAAAAAATTATCATTTCTAATTACCACACCACTTACATCCTTGATTCCACTATGGATTCAATCATATATAACATATTTTAGTGTAACACACCTACCTCATTACATGTGGTTTGATTTCAACTGTCAATCAACTCTATAATCATATAATATCTACCTACCTCACAAAAATATAAACAACTGCTACTAGGGGTCTCTTAATCTATCCATGGCAATTCACTAGTCTTCCACATTTATAATCACACCTCAATCTATCCAGTTATTATGAAACTAATCACACAATTTCAATTTATTTAACCAGAGAGTGAATTTTTAATGACTGTATATAAGGTTTGTTTGACAAAAAACAAGACATGGGAATTAAAAATGATAATCATTTCTATAATCCTAAAAGAAAACAACAAAAAAATTTACAATGAGACTCATACATTTTTATGGTTACTCACAAAAAATTATTGTAATAAAAATCAATGAAGGGGAATAATAAAATAAATATCAATTATTATATTTTATCATGATGTAAACAACAACTGAAAATCATCCATCGACTTTTGCATCAAAATATTAGAATAATTGATTCACCCTCACTTAAGGATAATCAAAAATAGAAATAGAAAATACAATATAAAAACAACCTAACATAAGTTTTTTTGATAAATGGTGAATAATGGTTATGCATTTTTGTTTTTGATGAAAACTATGAACTCTTCTTCATTTATATATCCTATCGATACGATGATCATTGTCTGCCAATTCTATCCAATATGATACTTTAAAATCATTAGTTTTATAATGATAAAACTATGGTTTTGGAGTAATCATGTATTTCTATATGTGATTATGTTTATTAAAAGTAGTTAATAAAAATTTAATAAATCAATGTAAATATTTATTATTCCACCCAAAATTACGTACATCCCAAGAACCAAATGTGCTCCACGGATATATCATGGCTAGGATAAAATCCACATTCCAGATTTAATGGTAGTATCAAATTTCTGGTCATAGAATCCTTTCATTTATAAATTTTATTTCCAAAAACTAGTTTATAAATGAAATAAAACTTTTAATATTTTGATTATATCAAAATTTAGGGTCATAGTGGGCTAGAATAACTTTTAATCTATATACCTAGCCACCAAAAGATTTCTAAAAATACATTTAATTGTTACAATGAAATAACATAGAAGTAATAAGAAAAAACTAATATGTAATAATATTGAATTTCATAAGAACATTCATTTAAATTTAAATTTATAATTATTCCTTACAACAATATTAGTTTGTTTTGTTCCATTTTTCATATCATTTGAACGTATTCATGGTCATTTTATAATAGTTTCATAAATAATTTTTTTATTCATTATTCTTTAAAATTTTATAATTTATATATCATGTATTGAACACAAAAAGATAATTTGTTTTTATTTATAAATCAATTAAAATAATATATTATATTTTTATTTACATAATATGAATACAGATTCACTGTTAGTTATTTTTTTAATTTTTCTGTGATCGAATGTGATGTTTACTTAATAATTAAAATAAATAAGATAATATTTAAGAAATAAAAAATTCATTATTTTCTTATTAATTTACCATAATATTAGTCTTTGTATTACCATTTACACCCATTATTTATTTTTTTTATATTCATCATGAATTTTTTTTGACTGATCAAAACCTATATATACCAAAATTCGATGGGTGAGCATAGTTATGATTTTTCTTATTATTACATAATATCAATATAAAATATTGATATTGATATTATTTATATGATTTAAATTTTTTGAATCATTTTTTAAATGGTTTGGATAATGAATGAAAATAATGATAAAAAAACATAACATCATAGAGGAAATAGTCTGCATAAACACACGATCAAGACTCTATTTTTTTATAAGTGGATAGAAATAAAAAAAATAGTTTTTATACATTAATTTAAAAAATAATTATTTTATTGATAATAAAATAATTATAGTACATTAGAAAAAACTTTTATTGAATTGGTAAATTAATTTTAAAATGTTAACAACTAATTAATAATCATTTTGGGACCATGAACATTATCTTAGAAGAATACTTGGATATGAAAGTCATATGATAACTTATTAAGGAATCAGAATTATTTAAGAGATATATTTTTTACATCAGAATTGAAATTTTCATGTTCTATAAAGAAATTAAAAGGAATAAGTGTGTCAAAAAGTGGTGGAAGGTTTCCCATTTTATAATTGAAGAAAATGGAACTTTTTTTAACACCCTTTATATATAAATAATTGAATCAAATTATTAATGGGTAAAAGGATCATGTTGTGAGAAATAATATTTTCTTGGGTTTTATATGGTTTATAAATCCATGAAATTTTATTTTAAGACACATATAAAAAATTCAAGTTGTTACCATTTTATATTTACATTTCTCCATTTTAAATTTTACCATGGTAACTAGTTTCGAACTAAGTAATAATGGTTTCAAAAAAAATATAAATTATACTATAATACAATACATGGGTGTTATGATCCTATATTTAACTTCTAAATAATGTAATTATATATATGAATAAGATAAAAATATATTTTCAAATATAAAATTTATTTTTAAATACTATTTTGAGAAAAAAAGTTGTTTTAACTATTATGTGTTCTTAATTATTTTTATTATTGGTCAAAAACATATTGTATGATACTTGTTTTTTATATATGTTTAAATGATATATAAATATAATTTTTTCAAATATATCCATTTTTTATATTAGAATAAAATAACATAAAATTTTGTATAAAATTCATCGAAAATACTATTTCACCCTTTATAATGATCATTAACATTAATCATAGTAATCAATGTTTTAAATTAAAATATTATATTTGTTATGAAAATGTAAAAATTGGGTTTTATATGTTAAAAATAATAATTTTTATCTTATTTTTTCTCACTCTATATATACTTTTATGTATTAATGTCTTAAAAACATGTCCATTAGTATTTTATAATAATGTCAAAAATGTTATTATATTACCCAAATGAGCATTTTTTCAATATTTCCAACAAAATATTTTTTTTAAAATATAAAAAATTCCCTTAGCATATTTTTTATATATGTAAAATCAAAACAAATAACATTTTGGAAAATAAAAAATAAAAAATTATAAATTTTATATTTCAATAAAATTCAATATACATATAAATATAACCATATTTAATTTGAAAATGTATTTTTAAAACATTAACATTTTTTTAAATTTTATAATGATATTGTAATTGATTACAACATTTTTTATTTAATATTTCTTTTATTAGTATTAATTTTTATGAATAATTAACATATCACAACTCATTTTAATTTGATGTTCTCGGGGAAAGAACTGTCAAATATATTATTTATTTAGATAATATATATATATATATATAAATATTGAAATCACAGGTCATTACCTTCTACCCCTAAAAAATAAATTAAATCCACTTAATTTAAATAATTAATCAATTATTAATGTTTTTGGGTGAAATATTGACACATTTATGAAAAACGATATATGCATTAATATTATATCTTACATACCCACTAAACCTATATAATGAAACTTATTTTTCATCAAAAAATTGTAATCAATTATACAATATTATACTCAACTATTTATAAACCACAATCATACAGTATACAAAATGTACCATTCAAAACACAATAACATTCTATAAGACATTAAATTATTATGAAACCATATTTTCTTCCACAAACTAACACTATCAATAACACTAAAATGGTACAACAATCTAGTTTATAAATAAACACACTATAGAATATATATCCTTATACAAAAATTGAGATATATATTGTAATGTCCGACCAATTCTCATTGGATTGAGATTACAATGAGTAACTACTAGGCCTTAAGCGATAACCCCATGATACCAAAGGATGGTAATAAATGCCGAAGGGTTTTAAATAAAAGTGGGGGACAATTTACCCTTAAAAAATAATAAACCTACCAACCATGACCAAACATTCACTATATGATGCATGAAAAAATGAAATACAACTCAACCACTTCATGCACTAAAAAACACATCAAAGTGAGCATCAAAAGAAGGATAAGAAAGTATCGGAGTACATAGTTGAAAATCCACACAAGACTTTATGCTCCACATGCTCCAATATCCAAATTCTCTGAACATCCAAACATCACAACGTACTGCTAAAAATATGTGAAACAATACATTTTCCCCTGTCGAGGAAGACAGCATCGGCAAAATCACCAATGTGCCAAAGAAGGGGTGAGTATAAAATTCAGTAGGTTTCCCCCAATGACTTCCATTCTCATTCCACTATGATATAAGAGTTAGAAAAAATTATATAAAATGGTTTATAAAAAACAATATCTCAAACGTAGTTTATAACAAAATATAATCATGTTTCCAAAACTAATCATTTCCAAAACCTTATATGTGCAATTGAAACCATTTTTTCCAAAACGATATCTTTCCAGAAATATAACCAAACAATCATTACAAACATTTCCCAATATCCCTATATTATCATACAAAACCATTACTCAAACCCATGAAATAAACCATGCATGTTACGTTATGACAATTCCATCCTCATGAGCGGTTTCTCGTCGATCTACCAAGTCATAACATGGTAATTTTTTCCCGTTTTCCATTAATCCTTTGGAACTGATCACAAGGTAATATTTCAACAAATCACCCTATATGAAATTCCCATTTTCCATTAAACCTTTTAAACGAAGAACATGGTCATATTTTAATCAGTTCTATATAAGCAATATGAACTCAGAACACATATGCCCAACGATCAAGCCAAAATAAACCTTTTAATAAAAAAACCTTTTTATTGAAAACTATTTCAATCGAAACAACTTATACTCCAAAATATTTTAATGAAACTACCTTTTTATTGAAAAAAAGTTCTATAGAAACCCACCTTTTCATCAACTATTTAGAAATTCATGAAAATACATAATTTAAAATTTTCATTTTAAATTAAACCCCCTTTTGCATATCTATTTACCAAGATCACACAATTTTACAAAAACCATAAATCATCACAAATGAATATTTTTCCATGAATTTCAAAATAAATAACCTAATTTAAAACTAAGAAAATATATTTTAGAAATAGGAGTCAAGATAGAAGCCACCTACCTCGACAGTTTTGACGAACCTTTAACAACAGGTGATGAACGCACAAGGAAGTGGGTTGATTCTCCAAGAGTGGCCTTAAATCTCTTATACTAGAAAGATAACGACTATGAATTGAAATATATGGCATAAAAAATATAGATCTACCCACTATAGGTTCCTATTTGAGAAATAATGGAGATTTAAGAAGTATATCTATGCAGATCTAATAAAACATGACAAATCTGTTAAGAATGGTGACATACCTCAAGAATCAGACTCAAAGTCACTAAGGGACGGGTCCAGAATGGCTTAATTTCGTGTTAGTAGGTGTCTCCAGGCTTCTAGGGAGTGTAATCTCAAATTAGAGGCGTTTTGAATGAAAAAAAATTTACAGAGAAAAAACTAGTAAGCTCATAGAAAATATGATCTATATTCGACCTTTGTGCAAGATTTGACCACACATTTTGTTCCAACCATGTATGGATCATGCACCCTTCCTTTTAGTCCCAACTCTCCTTAAAACACCCAAATTATACAATCCTTCACCTTTACCCCTTTTTATGGAAACATACGAATTTATAGAAACACCCCACTTTATAGAAACTACCCACTTTATGGAAACACCCCACTTTATAGAAACACCCCACTTTATGGAAACACCCTACTTTATGGAAACTCTCTATATTATGGAAATTATTTATTTTAAAGAAACTCTCTATTTTATGTAGAATATTTATTTTATGGGAACTATTTATTTTATGGAAACCCAATCAAAGACACCAATTAAAAAACGTGGCGAAATGGGGTTATGTACCCAAAACCAGGGGTACTAAATTCTGCCCACCATTGGTATTTCCATCATCAGAATGTAGAAATCCCTTGTTGAAAAGAAAAGAGTTCTGGAAACTTCCCTTTCATTTCCTTCTCACATTCCCATGCCTCTTCCTGAATCTAACCATGTTGCTATAAAACCAGCACTAGGACAATGCCTTTCCAACGTAAGACTTTCTCTAGTCTATCCATGATCCATACTGGAATACGTACTAGTGTTGAATCTAGTTCTAGCTCAATGTGATCTCGTCTGATCATTTGGTCCGCATTAGGGTGATACTTCTTCTACTAGGATACATGGAACACATTATGCACTGAACTAAACCATGGTGGTAACGCCAACCGATATTCCAACTCTCCAACTTGTTACAATATCTCAGAAAGGCCAATGTATCTGTGAGATAACTTTCCAGGATTCCTGAAATGGCGATGTCTAAGCCTTAGTGATATCCTCAAGAATACATGATCACCCACAATGAATGACAACGGTCTTTCATGATGATCTGCATAAGATTTATGACATCTCTGAGCTCTCTCCATCCACATTCTAATCAAAAAGATCTTTACTTTTTTTTCTTGGACATGTCTTTCCCTGAATTGTGATGTTTCACCCATTTCCTCCCAATATAGTGCATAATGACAAGGACACCCATAAAATGCTTTGAATGGATCCATGCGTATCAAGGCTTGATAGTTGTTATGGTATGAGAACTCCACTAAGGGTATATGTCCTCCCATGATCCACCAAAATCCTCTACACAAGCTGGCAATAGGTCTTCCAATTATTTTATTGTCCTCTCGGATATCCCATCCATTTTAGGATGATTCGCTATGGTCATAGTCAACTATGTTCCAAGGGCTTTCTTTAATGATTTCTAGAAATGATTTGTGGACCTCGAATATCTATATGAGACTATTGAAACTAGTACACCATTCCTCTTTATCACTTATTGGATATATATTTTTGAAATATTCTCCATCGTATGAGTTTCATTAATACCAATGAAATGGGAAGACTTGGTTAGACGATCCACTATCACCCAAATGGAATTCTGTTTCTGGACCGATCATGGAAGACCTTTAACAAAACCATTGCTATATGATCCTATTTCCACACTGGGAAGGGAAAATATTATAACATTCGAGATGGGATTTGATTCTCCTCATTAAAATGATGACATGTTAAGAACCTCGAGATGAACATAGCCACCTTCCTTTTCTTGATCCTCCACCGAAACTACTCATTTTATGGCTTGTAAATCTTTTGTGTACCTAGTTGTACAACCCATCTTGAATGGTGGTATACATGAAGGATTTTTCTTGAAAAATGACTGGTATAACCATCCGATCTCTAAAACACAAAACTAAATGCCCATCATGTTTCCATCCCTCAATGGTCTCCCCACCATTGAGTTTTGAACATACAACCAGATATTCAAGATCAGATGTTTGTTCCTCTTAGATCACTTTTACTAAATCTAGAACAAGAATAATCGAATAGAAAACCTCAAAATAACCTCGATCATCACATTCCACATGCATACCGGCTATGACTGACATCAACTTACATTCATCTGATGCTTCTTTTGCCAAATGAGATTATTAATTACTACTCAATGCACCCACTACCAAATTTCCATTCCTATGTGTGTACATCAAGTCAATGTCAATCATTTGGAGATACTCCATCCATCTCATTTTTCTCAGATTCAAATCTCACTTAGAGAAAATGTGTTTCAATTTTTTGTGACCCGTAAACATAGTAAATTTATCAACAAAGAGATAACGACTCCATGTTTTCAATGTATGGATGACTGCAGATAACTCCAAATAATGGTTTGGGTAATTCTTCTCATGCACCATCAAATACCTTAAAACCTAAGCCACCATGATATCTCTTTTTATGAGAAAACTGCCCATCCCTAATCCTCAAGCATCAAAATACACCACATGCCCATGTCCTGATTCTAGCAAGATCAAGATATGTGGTGATGTTAGACGAACTTTCAGTTCTTGGAATGGCTTCTAACATTCCTCTGTCTATTATAATAGAGAATTATTCTATGTCAGAGCTGTCATTGGTGATGATATTTGAGAGAAATCATGCACAAATCTTCAGTAGTTACCAGCTAGACCAATAAAACAATGTATCATGATCAGATTCTTCAGTGGTTGTGAAGAGATAATGGCTTCTATCATTTTAGGATCAATAGGAACACCTTTCTCAAAAATTACATGGACAAGGAAACGTACTTACTATATCCAAAAATCACTCTTTGATAATTTGGCATACAAACTAAAATCATTCATGATTTGTAACACTATTTTCAGGTGCACATCATCATCAGCCCATGTCATTGAATAGGTCAAAATGTCTTCCACAAACACCCCAAGGGAAGAATCCATAATATTTTTTAAATATATGTTTTATCAATACCATGAAGACTACTGGTGCATTAATTAGACCGATAGGCATGACTACATATTCATAGTGTCCATATGTACTTCTGAAAGATATCTTTGGAATATCATATTTCTGAACTCCCAATTGGTGAGATCAGAATTGCAAGTCAATCATCGAGAACCACTAAGATCCCCTTAATTGATCGAATAGATCATAAATGCGTGGAAGTGGATATATATTCTTTATCGTAACATGGTTAAGCATACGATAATAAACACACCGCTGAAGAGTTACATCTGCCTTATTCACAAAAAACTGGTGTTGCTTATGGAGATGTACATGGTCGAATGAAACCCTTTCTTTCAAGCTCCTCTAACTACACTTCCAAATCCTGTAACTCTGTTGCTTCCATCCTATAATATGGGAGGAAAATAGGACTAGTTCCCATAAGGAGATCAATTTTAAAATCTACTTCCCTTAGAGGTGGTAACCCTATGAGTTTTTAAAAAATACATCTAGAAATTGATACCCAACACCTGGTAGATTATATTCATCGATCTCTTCCATTGACACCGAAGTCAATGCTACCAATTTGTAAGATATCATTACTACAATTGGTCCCAAAAATATGTTTTCACCTTTCTTTATAATCCAATCCCCTCTAAAGTGATGCTCGATGCTGTCCTTCGTCATGAAGCTAACTATTCTCTTATAACATATGATTTGAGCCTCGAACGTTGTCAGCCAATACATACCTAGAATTATATTATAGACATCCATATCAAACATCGAGAAGCCCCATTTTAGCTATGTACCGTCAAGATTTATAGCACATGCTCTACACACAAAGGCTTGACATTCTCTTTAACCAAGAGGAGTTTGCAATATCAAAACAGAAGGAATCATTTCCAGTTTTAAACATAGCAAGCCAACAGCATGAGAAGAAATGAAGGAATGTGATTCACTAGTATCATACACCACCTTCACAATGGTAGAATTAAAAAAGAATCATACCTCTCACTATATATGGTTCAGCCTGATCATTGAAAATCATCGGCTCATCTCCATAAAATTGCTTCTTGACAATAATTTCCTCCTTGTTTCTTTGCTGAGGTTACAGTAGTTGAGGAGTCATGGTATTTATAGAATCACCATTGCTAGATCTACTCTACTAACAAAATTAATTTTTATTTCCTCATACAGTTGAAGCATATGATGCTTCTGATAGCTGAGATGTGACTTGAGCACCTATCCTTGGAGCACTGTGATAATAGCACTGAAGTTTTCCCATCTTGTTACCATTATAAAATTGTCAAGGTTGTACCATATAATATTGTTTTATGTGTTAAAGAGGAAAACATTTAAAACAACCTTCTTTCCTCTGGGGTCGTGGAGGAAGGTTTATTTATCCATCCATCGGGTTTGGATTTCAACTTGCACCATGGATATAAGAGTCCAATTTCCTCTTGTTCCCAGTGGTTGAGTTACCATCGTTTCATATAGGTATCATCATGCATCCACCCATATATCATGTGATATCATGTTTATCCACAGTCGCTCTGTTCACCTTCTCTTTATAGTCTTTAATTCTAAGTACTACAATCATTGACTGAATCTCTTATAGTAGCCCTAATTTGAAGATGCGTGCCTTCAAAGAGGAACTTTCTGTGACTTAGGGTGCAAAGCGTACTATGTTCATGAACATATCCGCATAGTCTGT
The DNA here is from genome assembly GCA_963277665.1 of Viscum album. Lineage (NCBI taxonomy): Eukaryota > Viridiplantae > Streptophyta > Magnoliopsida > Santalales > Viscaceae > Viscum > Viscum album. The sequence goes on along the minus strand of OY728145.1, from coordinate 1,362,393,495 downwards.
GATAGAGAGACTCTATTGTTTCAGGTGGAAGAACTCCACCATTTTCTGTATCTTGAATGTGTGAGGATAGATTTTTTTGTTGAACAATTCCTCAAAATCCCCACATTTAACTCTTTTATCCAATTTAGCATGCACCGCTAAATCCCACCACAGACATGTAGGATCCTCGAGCATATAAATCACAAATTTTACCTTTATCTCTACTGGTGTGTCAATGAAGTCGAAGATTAAATTAATCCAACATAACCACACCTCCACCTTCACCACTTTAGAATCACCTCAGAAATTAGGTGGATCCTACTTCAAGAAATGGATGGTATGATCCACATGTCATGGATCATTCCTCCAGTTCCCTGTGTCACAGCTTGAAAATAATGGACAACACTCTGAAACGACTCTTGGTTCTCATGGGGTTCATGTGAAACCACATTATCTACAGCTTCTTTAGGATGGTTTTGATGATGCCTACCCGGTGACATTTTCTAAACTAACAATAAACTTTGTTAATCTCACTCTCAAGCAACTGTTGTCCTAGCTTATCAAATTAAATCACATCAACTATCACAACATTGTTTTCCAAATCATCCATTTTACCATGTTCAACTATTTTTTAAACCACATAAAATGCTTTTTAAAAATAATATAATTTCTAAATACGATAATCATTCGCATTTTCATAATCTAGAATTTGAAAACCAATTCCATAATTTTCAGAAATGATCATTTCCCCAAATGATGTATGCACTCTTAGTGGGATGTCATTCCTCTATAATGAATGTCATTCTCATATCATTGGCTAAACCCATTAAAATGAGATTTAAATATCCTAGAAGTGTATCGAAACACTTATTTACCCAACTTTATGGTAACATGTTATTCTTCATAAAAGGGTTAGCTACGTCCTTTTATGCTATATATTTCAGGTTTCGAAAATCCTACTCCTTTCTAGGATTCCCTACCACGGAATGGAAAAGAAAGGATTTCATCTCCAAAACTAGGAACATCGATGAGTACTTGTTAGGCATGGACCGAACAATCTGATACCATTTTTAATGACTTTCCAATTCTCATTGGCTTGAGAGTACAACGGGTCATCACTAGTCCATAAGAGACATCCCAAGATGCCAAATGATGGAAATAAATGCCGAAGGGTTACAAATACTAGTCATTAACAATTTAACCGTTATGAAATAAACCAATAAACCTACCAAATGTAACCAAACATTAACCATATGGTGCATGAACAAATAAAAGAACACTAAAAAACATCATGCAATCAAAACCAAAACAATGTAAGAAACAATCGAAGGATAACCAAGTATAAGAGTACACATCGGATAGACTACACAAGACTATCTAAGGACCTCAAGAATACATGATCCACTTGGTTAATGTTCCCAAATCTCCAAACATCCCAATATTATGAGGTAGTGCTAACCCCTTGGGAAACATTTCTTTTTCCCCTGTCCATGAAGATAGCATCTGAAAAATTACCAATGTTCCAAAGCAGGAATGAGTATAAAACTCAGTAGGTTTTCCCCAATTACTTCCCTACTCACGACACTAGGATAGAAGAGTTGGAAACGATTATATAAAATGTTTTTTATAAAAAAAAATCACAAAAGAATTTTATAAAAAAAGATAATCAAGTTTTCAAAACCATTCATTACTAAAACCATACATGTGCAGTTGAAACCAATTTTTCCATCTAGATATTTTTCAATAAAAAGAACCAAAAAATCGTTACAACCATATCCCAATATACCTATTAAAGAATACCCATCCATTACTCAAACCCATGAATCCAACCGTGCATGCTACGTTATCTCAGTTCCATACTAATGATAGGTTTCTCATCGTTCTACCAAGTCATCATAAGGTAATTGTTTCCCATGTGCCATTAATCATTTAGCAGAGAGCACAAGGGAATATTACTACCAAGCCCTGTATATGCAATTCCCATGTTCCATTAAACATTTGGCACTAAGAAGAAGGTCATATTTCCACCACGCCCCATATATGAAATATGAAAACACAACAAAAAGGTCTAACGATCAACCCAAAATAAACCTTCTAAAAATTACCTTTTTATTGAAAACTATTTTCGTCAAAACCATTTAAGTTCCAGACCATTTCAACTCCAAACTATTTAAATAAACTAAATTATTATTGAAATACATTTATATAGAAAACCCATTTTTCATCAACTATTTAGCAATTTTAGAAAATCCATAATTTAAAATAATCATTTTAAATCAAACACCCTTTTACACAACTATTCACCAAGAACACAGAATTTCACCAAAACCATAAATCATAACAACAGAATAGTTCTCAACTAATTTCATAATAAATAAAGCAATTTTAATCTAATCCCATCAATTCAAGAAAGATTATTCAAGAGATAATCCACCTAAATCGATGGTTTTCACGAAACATTAACAATAGACTAAGAAATCACAAGGAAGCGGGACGATTCTCCAAGAGTGGCATTTGATCTCTTATCCTAGAAAGATCACGAATCGAAATTTAAAATATTTGGGATTAAAAAATGTAGTTCTACCCACTATATGTTCTGATCTGAGAAATATTGGAGATTAGAGATGTAGATCTAAGCAGATCTAAGGAAACATGACAAATACTTAAACAACGGTGACATTCCTCAAGAATCAGACTCAAAATCTCCATGGGAAGGCTCCAGAATTGATCCATTTTGGTGGGGGATGGTTCTATAGACTTCTAGGGAGATTAATATCTAATTATGGGAATTTTGAAGCCTAAAAGAAATAAATAGAGCGAAAACGACTATACTCCTAGAAAATAGGTTCTAGATTTGAACTCTACGCAAGATTTGACCACATAGTTAGTGCCAACCGTGCATGGATCATGAAACCTTCCTTTTGGTTCCAAAACACTTAAAAATAACACCCAACTTCTTCCATACTTCACACTTACCCCTTTTTAGGTAAATATCTCAATTTATGGAAACACATAACTATATGGAAATACCCTAATTTATAGAAACAACCCACTTTATAGAAACTCCCAATATTATGGAAACTCTCTATTTTATGGAAACGATCTTTATTATGGAAACTCCCTATTTTATGGAAACTTTATATTTTATGGAATCCCAATAAAAGACACACTAATTAAAAAATCATGATGAAAGGGGGTAATGTACTCCATACCAGGGGTACATCATATATCACAGAAAACATTATAGATAATTTTTTAATTAAATCAATAATGACATCCTTCTTTATTAATACTATGTAACTAAATGTTCCCAAATTTAGTATTAAATTTCAGCCTAATGGTTACCCTTCCCACAATTATTTTTTCTTTAATAGATATCCTATAAAATTTAACCATTAAATAAAATCACTCCACCAATGTATATGTACTATTTAATCTATCATTCAAATATTTTAATGAAAAAAAATAAAATTTTATTGATGATTCACATAATCCTCATAAATTTTATAATGCTCTATAATATCATTTATAAATTTTACACACTAATGAAATTAGATAAGTTTATATATATATAATATCTATAAATATTTCAATATCACTTCCATTGGTAAGACAAAAAACTCACATTTTACAAAAAAACAAGAATATACTAAAATTTATAAGAATGTTTGTATGCTATATTTTTTAAAATTATGTAATTGATTCTAGAGAAATAAATTTTTTATCATAGTTTTCATGATGGTGATTAAAAAATACAAAAACATAAAATGATATAAAAATCTCAGTTGTCACAACATTATAATATCAGCATAAATATTTATTTTCCTTTGAAATACTTAATTTTTAAGATATGATAATTTAATTTCAACTGATGAATATATTTTTATAACACATGGTTATTTGGGGTAATCTTATTATTTTGTTTAATATCCCAATTATATTACATTACACTCAAATACTTAAAATGGTTCAAAAAATAGAATGTGAATTTACCATATAATATCTACAAGATGTGTCCAAAAATGATAAAATTATGTAAATTTCTTTGGCACATTGTGATTGTAACTCCTAAATATTATATACGTATTTCCTTTGAGAAAACACAGAGTATTTTATAGTTTACTTTATAATCAACTCCACATCTAAATAAACCATAATATAACATATGATTATACCATAAAATTAAAATTTGAGGGTACGAATAAGATTAAAAACATTAAAAAAATAATTATAAATATTTTAAATAAATCAATTTTATTTATTAATTCATAACAAAAAAGTATTCAATTTTAATTAGAAATTATATTCTTCAAAAATATTTTTCTTCAAATATGGGTTTTATTTATTTTTTACGTTTTTATTATACATAATTTTATAGTCATATAAAAATTTTATTTAATAAAAATTATTTCACTTATTAAATAATAATATTACAATTATCTTAAATAAAAAATTGTGTATTTTTCATGAATGATTAATTCTTCTGTAAATAGTGAAAAAATATTGTTTTCTAAAAACCTATCTTTTTTCCATTAGAGTATTATAAGAGAACAATTTTTTAATTAAATTGAAAACATAATTAGTTACTTTTGAGTACAAAATAAAATAAATTTCATTGTTACTAACATTTTTAATAAAATTTGTAAAATAAGATTTCATACATTAAAATGTGTGTTTTTTTGGAAAAATATAATGGGTTTTGCAGGTATGTTTTAGAATAAATTATGATTAATTAAAAAATGAATATGATTAAATTGATTCAATATTTGGAATCACCATGTCCATATTTTTTTGTTTGGAAAGATTAATTTCAGGTCAAAAAGAATACTGAAATCAAAAAAAATATTATTTGTATTGTCATAGTTAAAATGGGATTACTAGGGGATAGACTAACAGATAAAGGTAATATTACTTAGTAAACATGTATAAATCCAATTTTATGGATATACTTATTCCATGTATTATCTTACCTTCTAATATCTATCAATTTTTTTAATTTATATTTCATAATTAAAATATTATTCTTTAATATTTTATGAAATTCTTAGTGTCTTCCCCCTATAAAAAATCATCAATCCCCTCTCTTCATTATAACAGTTTATCCACCAATAACAACCAAAACCTTCCCAATTATCTAAAGTAAATCCTTCTACATGATTTAGAGGTTATGTTCTTCTTATAAAACCGTTCCAGGGGTCCTTAAGGATGGATATGAAGGGAGACTACTCAAGGAGAGGGAAGCACGTTACTCAGACTCAATCAATTAATTTAAGCTCTCTAGACTTCTAAATATATTATATTAATAAGTACATAATCATTTCATTATCCTAGATATACAAAAATTTATTATGCATATGAAACCATTATTATCCATCCTCTTTTAAAATTAGAATATAAATGAATGTATCTCTTGTGTGAATGTTTGGACAACCTCCTCAATTTAGCGATATAATAAAATTTCTATCTCTATTATTTTGGATGTTTGTTATGATTTATTTTATTTTTATTTATTATATTAACTATATAATTATTTTTATGTATATAGGAAGTATAAAATATCATTCTTTCATTATTATCATTAGAAAATAAAAACAACATTCATGCATACGTACAGACTATCATCTCCATAAATAGTGTAATACAATTTTCTATATATAATTTTATAGTTGATGGTAAATATATATATATATATATATATTATCATATTCATGTCATTATTAACATTATATAGATGAGGCAATAATGATAAATGTATAATGACCAGAACTACCAAACTGAAACTTTCATGTAATGTTTCAAAGATAACATCAAGAAATGACAATTTTAATAAATAATTATTAATAATTATATTTTTAGGTGTTATAAGTGTAAAATATATGATATTATAAGTATTTACCTGATTATATTATATAATTATAATAAATTTAAAATTAAAATATATGAGGTTACATCAATTTCATGGAAATTTGAACATTAGGATAATGTTTTATTTTAAAAAAATCCTTATTTACCAGGATTATTTGTAATTTTAATATTAATGATTAAATTTTATTATATAACTAAAAATAACATCATAAATTTACATATACTCTTGGTTTACTTATTGAATATTTGTTTCCCTTTTCATTTTTCATTTTTTCTGTACAAATGATACCAAAATAATGTTTTTAGTAAATATGACATTGTTTGTCTCTCCAGATGATAATATTTTTCTTGTATATACTTTTTCTCATATGATTGTTATGTTTTATTTTTAAAATAGTTTTAATTTATATAAATATATTTATAAATAATATTCCTTTATTTATATAAATAAATAATTTTGTATTTTTTACTTTAAATATGAATGGAAACAACATTTTAATATACATGATACAAACCAAATTTCATTACATGATGACATCCTAATGTGTTGATCATTATTTTCTTGTTTCCTTTCAATGGAAATGTATTATATAATAAATTTGTATTACGTATATTTTAAATAAGATAATTTTAAATGAAATGTTTATTTTCATAATTAAACTTTATACTGATATTTTAATGAAATTTTTATCTATGAAAACATCTAATGATGTTACTAATTCATTAATGGGGATATGATTCACTGATACCATAATTTTTATTTCGTTGGATGTTTTATGATTATGTTTTTGAGATATATTTAAATCCAATTTATTTTCAACATCTTATTCTATAATGAAATGATGAATATTTTATGATCATGTGAAATATAAATTAATTTTTTATTAATATCTTACATGTGAGACATGAATTTTATATCCATTCAATGAATAGGGTAACAATTAATGTTTTATTATTTCAATGGATACATGTGAGGCTATCAAGATATTGTAACGGGGTACTCATGAGGTAATCCCATGACTGAAATGGGGGTATATGAGAGGTTATCCCAAGACATAAAATGGTACATAAGAGTTTATTACAGTCCCTGAAGAGGTTATATGAAAGGTTATCCCAACCGTAAATATAGTACCATAGTAGTTATTCCAATCCTAACAACTGATGAATACCTTAGTGGATAGACATGAAATAGTATTTTTATTATCATGATTAAGGAACTCTTTTTGGTGCTCATTTACGACATGATATTATGCAGCTATTTTTCTCTAATTTATAGTGTTCTTTGATTCATTTGTGAATCATGTATTATAAACATCTAATTATTTCATGTTCTCATTCCCATGTGAGTTGTACAATATTAAAGTTATTTGGATTTTCATTTACTGGATATGTCAATCTTTATAACATGGCATGAAATAAGATTTCATGGGTTAGAATTAATTAATATTGTGTTTTGAGATGAGTAATAGAGAAAAAGAGTTTCCTTGGGTGTAAAAATGAGATTCAAGGGATTTGGGATATGTTCATATGGTTTTAAATAGTTTTCCATTGTTTATAGTATGTTGTTCATTATTTTGGATAAACTGTATACATTTTTATAATCAAAGAAATTATGTTTATTTTAAAATTATCTCATTTGAGAAGAACGGTTTGAGAATGGATATGAGTAAACCATTAATGAAAATGGGGAAACTATGAGTGGTGATGAAGGATTTAATGCATTGATAAAGGGATATACATTTTTTTATAAAAATTATGTTCTTTGTTAGTAAGGGTGGATTATTGGGTTTGTATGTTTGGCACATAGTTTGGCTGACCATGTGACCAAACTCTATCAACATGTTATCTTTTATAGTTCCCTCTACACGGTTTGACCAATTTTTTTGGAATACCATGATTCTAAACCATGAAGCTACCCTCAAATTCATTAAATGTTTGATTATACCAAACATAACCATCGATGTAATGTGTTTCTTTCCCTCTTCATCCTCAATTTTGGTGCGTATAAACCAGGGGCTCCAAACCCCTTCCTAATTTTTCATCAACCATATTTACAGTGTGTTCATTTAGGTGATTCAATGTTTTGAGGTGATATTCAACATTTGGTGTGTTCATTTCCAATTATATATATATCTCTCTAATTTTAAAGACTCCAGTTTATATTTTATTGTAAATTCCACCATATCATGGTGGAATAAACTATTAATCATTTAAGTTTCGTTATCTTAGATAGTGGAGAATCTGAGATAAAACCTTCATGTTATTAAATTATGTTTCATAAGGTATGTGTTCAAAGTTATTCTTCATAGGTTTAACACTTATAATTAATTTATATAATTTTTATAATTGTTTCACCTCTTAGATAGTTTCTTTGAAATTATATTAGGAGTCTATTGTGGACCACCCAAGGTAGTTTCAATGAGTTTTCAAAAGAAGTGAATTCTTGATGAGATTTTGGGAATTATGAAATGTCTGTTTGTTAATTAGTTAATTATAATTGTTTTAATTAATTAATTTTAGTTACTCATTATTAGATTGATACATTGGAGGTTGAGATGATCTCATGTGGATGGAATGGATTCTGGATGAGACATAGATGAGATTTCAGAAGACTATAGTTCTTTTGAAATGTTTTGAATTTTTTTTGAATGAGGATGAAGTTATTGAGTATGACCGATAATCTAGTTAATTTATTTTATTTATTATTTTTTATTTTACTAAACTATGATATGTTTTTTGTTTTCTTCCAAGGATTAAGTAATATTTTTTCCCGTCTTAGAATTGATACCTTATACCTTACATGGAACCCATTGGATATGTGGGTGTTTATTAAACTGGAACTATAGCCACCCAAGTGGTATTCAATTTCAAGGATTAGAAAAGATAGTCTATAGATGGTTAATGATATTTGATTATGATCATAACCAAGATTAGTTCATTGGTTGGTCTGACTGAATGGACAAGGGATATATGGTATAACATGGGAATCCATGTCTAAAGATATGTTGAAAGAATTATTTGGAATGTATTTACATGTTATGTTTTTATAATAATTCCTATAATTATTTTGAAGCGGTCTTAAATGGGTTTGTTCAGTTTTGACTCAGTTCTGGGTGTCAAATGGGAAAATTCATGTATTGAAATTGGTATTATTTTAAAATTAATTTTTAGATTGAATGTTTATTTTAAAAAAAATTATAAATGAATTTAAAATATTTATTGTAAATGGTGTTTTTGTTTCAATTGGTAAAATTTTATTAAATAATAATTTACATATTCTGATGGATGGGTTGTATTTTACCTTATTTTGGAATGAAAGTCATGTAGAGAACATGATAAATTTTAATGGTTTAAAAATGTTTTATTGTGAGTTTTGTATGTTTTGTATGGTAATGATGATAATAATTTATAGTTTATTATTATTGAAATATATTAAGGTGTTGTTCATGGAAGTACTCACCTTTTGTATATGATGTTGGTCATTAAAAATCTCATCAATTGAGTTTTTATTATTTTCATGGTCGTCCTCACATATGGTTTAGGGTGTTGGTCATGGAAGCACTCACCCATGGTTTAGGGAGTTTTTTATAGAGGTCCTCACATATTATTTTATGGTTTTTCATGATGGTCCCCAGCCAAGGGTTAAGAATAATATAATGGATGAACTCACATATCTTTCGGTTCTTGGTTATTATGGTCCTCACAAACTATTTTGGATATTGGAATGATCCTCCTCAATATAGTACCAGTTCCATAATGATTCTATAGGAACCAATTCTGTATTTGTATTTATGGATTCTAGGAGGAGGTCACAAGAATGTCACTTAATGATTTTTATATCACTCAATGTTATATAATAAATGGGAATCTATTTTTGTTATGCATTATATTTTTCAAACTCTTATATTATTTTATAAATCATTTTCCAGTTTATGTATGACTTAATAACTTAGGTGGCACCCTAGAATCCAAGGTCCATAGAGTACAAAATATATTGTTATTTCCATGACCAACATATTTATCCTTGTAATTTTTATTTATTGAACTATTCATTATACACATTTATTTAATATTATGGATTTTAGACACTATATTTTGTAGCCTACTATGTTTTAGTCACCTCCTTATCAAGCCTCCATTTCACATCGGTACCAAAACAACACTCACATTTTTTTGTAGTAATAGTTTTGGGATGAGGCTCAAGTTGAGTTTTACATGATTGGGCAGGATTCTCTGATAGTATTTGGAGAATCTATGTTTTTGGTTCCGAGATTATGTGGTTTCTTATTGATTACTATTTTATTTAGGTTTTCATGAAACTAACCATGTGGGGGATACTTTTATGTATAACATGGATTTTCAGGCATCAACTTCATTTCATTTTGTTACAAAAATATTCTATTTTAGTTTAAATATTTCCTCCAAAAAACTAATTTATATGAAGATTGGTTATTGTACATTTTCACAAATTGTTATTGGGATATATTATCTTAGTATTACTAACCTAGACACTCACTGATAGTTATCATCCTCTGGAGTATGTTGAGACGTTCTTGAGGTCATGTGTTGAACAAGATTAGGGAATCTATTTTTTGGATACAGGGAATGATTGATACAAATATTTATCACTTGAATAATGATTATAATTGAAGAATTAGTAGGTATAGTTTTCATATATTATTAACATTTCTCATTCATTTATTATCATTTTATTGTTAAATAATCATTGATATATCAGTTGTTTAGGCTTGTTTAGTATGTCTGGTAACACATTATTATTTTTTCTTTTCTATAGGAGATGAAGGAATGTTTTATGTTTGATGGGTCTAATAAGGATTATGTTATTTGATAAATAATTGGTATCAGATATAGATCTTATATATACAAATCTTTTTAATTCTATGATTCTGAATACATTAATAATTATGGTCGTTTATTTTGTATTATTCTAAAATTTATTGAATATTACCCTTAATTGGTGTAATATTTATGTATTATTTGGTAGGTTCACAATAGATGGTATCAAAAGACGGATAAATTATTTTTTAAAACTAATACGAGAAATCATTTGTGGGAATCCATGATAAGACTAATAATAGGGGAAAATCTATAGTTATTATAAATAAATAATTTTTCTTTATATAGAAAATATCCAACATTGGATACTACCAAGAGGATATAGATATTGGTATGATCAACCTAGGTTTTCTAACATCATATGTGATATAATGGTTGTTAAATAGATCATCATCAATACATAATGAGTGGGACTAAGACTACCCACCATAATAGAGACACTCAGAGGACATACTCAGTCTAGTTTAATATTTATTTATGAAACATTTAGAAGTATTTGAATAGATGATAACCATATATGATCTAGTTTAAACATAAATATCGATATATTGAAAAGTTAGTTTCATGAATTTGACATCGTATTAATGATTTCTCTTTATTATATAATTTCTCATTAGGATTACTGATTCTCACACTATAATTTTTGGTTTTATTAAATACATGGAAACCAAATTAACCTTGTTAATTCTTAATGTGATAGATAATTACACAATGGTACTCATAAGAAAGAAATGGTTATGGGAGTTTTAATACAAAATATAATTACCAGGCTTACACAAAATTTTCAAACCATAAATCATGTTGAGATTCCAGGTAGGAAAAGGAGGGGATAAAATTCTATTGAGTTATTTATGATGAAATATCCACATTCATATACTGGATCCACTGATACACTAGTTTTGGAGAAATATATCCATACCAGGAAAAAATATTTTTTAATGAGTATTTGGAACATGGAAAATTTATTCTATAAGTTTATCATTCATAAGGAGAAGTGGATCCATAATGGACCCAATACGGGGGAATCATAGAAAATTGATTTTATATAGTGGGATGACATTAGAATGTTATTTTTTAGAGAAGATATCCCATATATTCTTTTTATGAAAATAGAAACTGAGCTAATTGGGATAATACAATGGGATGATCAATCCATTAATACATATGAGAATAATTTTTAAAGAAATTGGAGGTAGACATTTGATATTATCATTCAACCAACAAGTGAGATTAATTAATTCATTATTAGATTAAAACTATGTCTCTAAAAGGAGTTACCCATATTAAAATTTAGGAACTATGATGAAATTATTTAATGTGATACAAATGATCAAATGGATTTTTTATTAACTAAGAAATTTCATTATTTTGATAAGAAATAAAATATTCAATTCAAAGGATATCAAACTAATAAAAACAATAGAGTGAATAATATCTAAATTAATTTATACTAGAAGTGTTGAAAAATAAAAAGATGGATTTTCGTTATGGGTACTAGTAAATTATTTAATTGGGGAATGTATGGTCATTGGGAATAAAAATAATGATGTGATTGGATGAAGTTTATTAACGATTTGAATAAAGAGAAATCTCTGCATAAGGCACCAACACACTCTAATAATTCAAGTCATGCAGATTGATAATTATTATAACATCTAATAATATATAAATATTAATGATGATGGTTGACATTAGATATCAATTAATACAAGAGAAAAAAAATAAATCCCATGTGATCAGTATTATTGATGTGTGACACAATAATGAAGTTTTGAAAGGTAAACGTATCATTAATAGTAGATCTACTATTGTCTGATTTGATTTTTGATATACCCACTCAATTATAGATGAGTAACTTACCAAGGGTATCACTATACATGACAATTGATTATATGTTATGTTAGTATTAAACATTACTAATGATTCTATGATAATAACTCTTGTTTATGATTTTTTTCAAATAATATTTATTTGGAATTTTCCACATTAAAATATATTCACTATTCTTCTAATTGAATTTCATGTTATTTTGAGAATGTATCTTATTTATTTATATAAATCCAATATGAGTTTGTATTTTAGGTAATTCACCTTTGACATTTTAAACATTCATATGATATTCTATCAGTACGAGGATAAATATTATCAAAAAATGAAAATTGCATATAATTTTTGGCACATGATTTCTATTTGTATGTGTGTTTATCTGAAATGGTTAGGGAGAAACTCACCATTGAATATATAAAAATTATACTATATTATGTTTATGTTTTACCATAGGAAATTACCAAACATCATATGAATCATGATGTCTGATTTTAAATAAAAATCATACCTACTATTTCACTTATTTGAAATACTCTATATAAGATAATGAGGATTTATTTATAATAATTGAATAATAAACTCAAGGAGAGTGCTGGAAACAGATTCATTCATCCAATTTCTTCATCATGGGGTGAACCATATATTTTTATAAGATGAATGATGGACCAACCTGAACCTATATTTATTTTCAAGAACCTAAAATGATCACAATCAGGAATAAGTATAGAATTACTCATATTGGTGATTTATTAGATCAATTAAAAGAATCTAAATATTTTTCAAAGATCTATATTAAATCATGATACTATCAATTTTGGGTAAAATTTTATAAATTCCCATGATATTCAAACATACAAGGTATAAACACTATGAATTTATTGTTATTACATTTTGTCTTTATATATCCCTAATATCTTCTTGGATTTAATGAATACAATATTAAGGGATTACCTTGATTAATTTTTGGTAGTATTTTTAGATGATATTTGAATATATTCCCATATAAAATAATAACATAAGTATAAATTATTTATTTTATTTAACTGTAAGATATTTTTTTGCGTAGAGGTATAGATCCATTATTTTTCATTATAAACCATTTGTTTAATCAAAATTGAATTGAGTAATGAGGTCATGGAGGTTTTTTGAATGTTTGGATTGGATTGGGGACACATATTCTTGTATTTTTTTGAAACTGTTTAAGTCAAACTATTAAGACATGGGTTGTAAAAACCATACATCTCAACCATGCAGGCATGGGATGACTAATCACAGTTTTTTAAAATGTACAACAGGGAAAAAACATACCAAAAATTATTATAAATTATTTTAGGAACACCATTCATGGTTTGTGACTAATTTTCATATCACCCACCTAAACCATGTGGGGAGAGGGTATATAAAGATTAAAAAACATAAAATTGGTTCGCAGATTAGATACACATGTGGAATACCTTTGAATCCATTATAAAAAGTGGAAAACCACCAACATTTTGTCCATTCCCTTAAATAAAATTTTCTTCCTACTCCCTCTTTACACAAGAAATGCCTATTGGACCCCTCTACTATCTCTCCTATTTTGTGTTAGTGTATCTCCTTTATTCATACTCAGATTCAAATTTATTTAATTATGTTGGATTCTTATTGTTAGGCCATACACTCTTATTGTTTTTTTTATTAGGTTTTTTCATCATACACGACTTTATTTCAATGTGACATAACATTCCATATATTTTTTTGACTATTTTACCTTTTTCTATTATTGCATCCCATATCCGAGGTAGAGAATGAAATATGAGTCCTATTCTAGGATATGGTAGGTGGTATAATAGTTTTCCATAAATTCATGTTTATTATACATTTTCTCGATTCTGGGGCATACTAGAGTAATGTGAATTTCTACAAATCATATTATTATTTTAAAATTTTATCTAAATATGGGTCTAAATGTTTTTATGATACCCTTGTACCCATTGGAGGTTGACACCCTCATCATGGGGAACAACCATATGGATTGTTAAGAATATTTCCCTCTATAACCATATGATTGTCTTATCCAAAACACAGTCTAATGATTCTTTCAATAGGAATGATCAAATTATATAAAATGAATTTTAGTGTGGAATAGATACAAAAAATTACAATTTAGTCACTTATGAGTGAAATGATGAAATGAAAATAATTGAGTTGATTAATATCATGGATACTCACATGAAAATTTTATCATTTATATATTATATCTAATTACTATTATTGACTTGTATCACTATAAATGTGGGGCACATATTGAGTAATAATTTGATTCTCAACATAAAATGAATTTATAAAACTTGTAGAATTATAGATGATATATTAAAGAGTATTCCATGTTTTATACTAGCCATCTCCATATAAAATATATTAGATACATGAATTTCTCAAAAAAACACTAGAGATTCACATAAATACTCTAGAAATTATAATTTAAGGAATTATGACCTTTATTTCATCTTAATGTCCTCAAACACATACCAACATGGAATATATCATTGGGATCCAATCATTTGTATATCAAGGAAACATTGGACATTATTTTTGGACATGATGAGGATTCCAAGCACATCATCTTTAGGTTCTTGTCCTTCTAGATTTCATATACATAGTGATAGTTGGATTCTGATAAATATGGGGGTATTAATCTTCATCACCTCCCTTTTTATGTTACATATCTTATGTATATACTAAACACTTTAAAACATTTACTTGGTTATGATTATAATTCAATTTTTTTTATTTACTTCATTTATGTATGTACTATACACTATTATATATAATATTCATAGATTTAATTTGTTTTTTGAACCATTTATAGTGGAATACTGAGTTTTATTCACATCCTATATGGGTCTCTATTTTGTAGTCATGTAGATTACATAGTTGAAGTTATGGATAAAGGGAATAACCCAGGTATGAATTCATTGTTTTCTTTTAGGATGCGAGATGGGAGAAGATGAATGAAATTGTGCTAGACATTCCCTTATAGGCAACTTTTTTTCTTTTTTATTTAATTTTTTCATATGAACATAAATTATTGGTTGTTACTTTTTATATTTATATATCAAATCATGAAATAATCATATTTATATGATTATGTTTCATTTTATATTTATTTCTATTTATTTTATTTTTTATTAATTTAAATAAAATATAACTTTTATTCCATTATTTCATTATTATTCACTATTATTATGCTCTCTAATAAATAGTGTATAGTCTCTCCACCGTACCACCTTATAATATCATTATAAATAAATTGATTCTGGCTCATGGGGATGTTCTATTGGGGATATATGACCCACATGTATAGTATCATATGGGAAAATTGATCCCGATTCATCACAAAGAGGTATCATAGGATTATATTACATTATCATTATATTTCTAGTTGGTAGACAAGAAACTATTACATGATGAAACATTGTTAAACAACAAGAATTGGAGTATTTAACAACCATTAAGGGGAAATTCTGCATTACGAAGGATGAGACTAGTTGTTCTAGATTAATCTAATTATAGTTGTATGACATACACTATTAGATGAGATACATGTTTTAATATGTTTTGGTTTTTTTTTTATTTTTATCCTAGGGTTGTACTGAAAAAGGGTTATTCCATATTGGGTCCTAATATGATCATAGGTATATATATCTCATTAATAATCCATTATTTTTTTATTTTATTTAGTGTTTTCTAAGATATGCATCTTGATTTCTATATATGTAATTCATTATGGATTTCTTAGAGAAATATTTTAAATGTATTTTATTTCTTAAAGATTCAATACCAAACGAATAAATATTTCCATATATATTGGTGTTGGAACTAGAATATACCAATATTAATTAGTTTAGTCCCTGAGAAATTACTAGAATGAATTGAAATGTGGGATGGATATGATGAAATGGATAGCAATTGAAATTTATAATTTTGACACCTTAATAAATTAGTAATGATGATTCATATTCTTGATTCATTAATTATATAATTATTAATTACTAATATGAGTTGAATATATTGTTTTTAGTTATATGAAATTCCATTTATAAATAATAAATAATAAATATTTATATCATGGGATTGGAAATAACTCTAACTGATCATTTTAAATAACATTACAATATTATGACTATTGTTGGAATTGGTTATTATTAATTGGGGCTGAAAATTATCCCTTATAGAGTGTTATACACTTTAACATTTATTTCAATTCCTATATAACTAAACCATTATGATCAAAAAAAATGTTACTTTCAATATATCATTACATTAGGAATTTGGCGGTGGATAGAGTATCTCCTAAATTCAGGACATTATCATATCCTTGATTCCTATCAAAAATTATTTATTCATAATATTTTTTAGGAGTGTATATTTAATATTAGATATATTCTTACATAATGACTTCAGGTTATCTACCATGAATTTTTTGAATAACATACTCTTATGGTGGTGGGAAATGAAACTCCTATAGTGGAACCTATAGAACCTCAATTTACATCATCCTATTTTACTATTTATAGGAATTGATTCTCAACGCAGTGAATGTTCTCTAAAGCTAGTGAAATCTACAGAGGGATATCCATAACCTATACAAACTATGTTAGTGTTGATATGGGTATTCCAATACCAGTACCCTACTATTTTTTTCATTGGAAGGATATTATAATGATTTTTATTCATGTCCAAATAATACACTATCAATTTTTGAGCATCTAGAGAAACCATTGTTAATGGGAGTGAAGGTAGAAAAATATATGCTTCGAGGAACTTCTATGAGATGGTGGGATGTTCATAAGTAGGTTGACTAGAAGAGGGGAATAGTGTGGAGGGATTCCCTAACTAGTTTCTGAGACAACTTTTTTTATTGACAACATGATATGACATATCATGGGAATTAATGCATTGGGATAATTATGATATTTCTATTCGGAATTAATGTTCTTTTTTCATAGAGCATCAGTTCATTATACCTACAATTTCTGGGGATAAAATCTCCAAGGAGAGATGTTTCTCAGATGGTAATTTGTATACGATCCAATATTATGGTAATGTCACCTAATTAACTATCGTCTTTATAATAGTAATCCATAAACTAATATTAGAGAATAATATGAGAGAATATGAAGGTATAGGTAACAGTGGTATAGTTTCTAGGCCATGTAATGCATCATCGTTTGGAAGGAAACTTCACTTTTAGATTTCTCCTAGGTTTAGCGGGAGTTATATTGTATACGTTATTTGTCTTGTTTTATTCCATTAAATTGGAATGAAGGGTAACATGAATCCTATGTGTGATAAATACCCATTATAGTGTTGATCCAATGAAAGAATGTACCGTCTTGATAGATTTTTTAGAGAATTTCCACCAATTCACTATGTGAGAGGATCTAAACATTATCTAAATGATATACCTAGATTAGTGGCTTCACACCATGTGGGAATATAGATCATCAATAAACAATCTATATAAGGTTGTTTTCATGGTAAATAACTTTAGACACATTTTTTTGTTTCACTAGTAGAAAATACCTACATAGGGTGGACAGGCGGTGGCCTATGTCATTAGATCAGGCTAGTTATATGTAGTTCAACTTAAGAATGAGAAGTATATTGATGTTCTATATAAATAATTATGTAAAATATTAATATCCTCGACTCTAGTATTTACATTAATTACAATGTATCTTTATTCACCGTTATATCAGTTTGATTAATTTAATATATTGGGGTCAAAATTGTATAATTTTATGATGTAATGTATCTTGATAAATTGTTGGGAGTGTAGTTTTAAAATTAATATATGTGAAATAATTTTTCCCTATATATCAATAGTTTTTAATTTATATGGAATCAATTTTCAAGTTAGATGATGTGATTGGTCCTAATTCTCAGAATTGATATGTTAGTTATTTAGTAATCCAACATTGATTGTTATCATTAGAGGGTACCCACTATATAATATGATGGTTGTATCTATGTTCATCATGAATAATAGGATTTCCTAGAAAGTAATTATATACCTATGAATCATTATTTGGGTAGTGTGTTGGAATCTATTTCTTATATTTTATTATTATGGTGTGTCATAAGCTTTTTATCCTTCAGTAGTGAAGTATTTTAGGTATTCCTCCCTTAATAATATTTTTAGGATACCTTCTATGAAATATGTTAATTTCTAAATTGGACTTTTCCAATCAGAAGAATCAGTATCTATTCTTTTATATGCAGGGTCCCCAATTGAGCTGTAGGAATTTTAGAGGTAGTTAGAGGACGTAGGAGACATATAGATCATTGCACACTAAACATCATCACGTGGTTCATGTGTGCTTATCAGTGAAAAGGAAAATGGTACCATATAACAATATTTAGATTATTGATGAATGAATAATATTTTAGTTAAGAACCAATACCCAATTCCTCAAATAGTAAATCATTTTTACCATCTTGGATGTTGTTAGGGTCTTCTCAAATATTGATTTTATACTAGGTTATCATCCTGTATGAGTTGAAACTACTAAAATATCATGTATAAGACGTCAAAGTATTTATAGAATTAATGAGTATTTGTTTATTTATTTTTCTCTAACAAATGTTCTTTTGATTTCTATATCCCAGTAGAATACGGTTTCCCACCATTTCTAGGATAGCACTGTCATTGTTTTTGTGGATGGCATCTTACTGTACTATTATACTCGACATGATCATTCTGAACACCTTGAAATTACAATAAGCGTACCAAGAGAGTATAATTTCTATTAGAATATTAAAATATTCTAATTATGGATTGATAATGATCACATATTGGTTATCATTATATTAGGATAAATGAAATTTATATATCCAGAGAAGGTTAGAGGCATTATATTCTTGGATCATCCCATGAAAATTTTTGTTATATGGTTTATCATGGGGAGTTGGTTAATATGGATGCTTCATCCTGAATTTTTCTCAGCATACAAATCCACATAATATTATTATTAGTAATGGTCAAAAAAATTTAGTGTATAAATAATGCTAGAATTATTTAAAAAATATAATGAAATTTTTACCATAGTACTAACTCATATTTTTCTGAACGATGTATGATTATATACAGTTTTTTGCGATGAATTATGCATCAGTGTTAGAGAAGTTGTAACAAAAGGGGAAAGGGTAATGACATAGAAGCCTCATAAATTCAGACCTCACTATAATATTTACCAAATTCACGATCCTTATTTAACTACTATTATTGACGATTTATGTTGGTGGAGACATTAAATTATAGGGGAATTATTTGACTTTAGATATTAAATACAAGTCTCAAATACATATATAGTCATTAGTTTTACATTATCTTCCATAGTTTATGATTTTAAAAAGTATTTTCCTAAAAATTTGGGATTTCATACATGATTGGGATGGGAAATTTTGTTGCTGATTCTCTAAGATGAAAGACTCTAACACAAATTATTTTGAAGTCTATAAGTGAATGGCAGTTGTTGGGTCTTCTTTATAAAATAAATCTTAATTTTTAGTAATGAAATGAGATGTTTTTATCATATCCTTACCATTGAACTTATTAATTATGGATCATGTGAAGAGGATAAAACATTTATATCGAAAATGATCAGTCTTGAGGGAGAGTGTTTTAATTGAGGACCCAAAAAGGTTGGGTTGTTGATAAGGATGAGATCATGTATCTAAATTTTGAATTATGGGATCCAACAGTACTACATAAGAGTTTATGTGAGAATATATTGATTTGATATGGGAATCACATCTGTAATTCAATAATATTAAACATGACATATACAACAAATATTTTTCCATTTGGATGAAAAAATAAAATCAATATTTTTGTTACTTGGTGTTCCACTTGTCATTAGGTGAATATAGAATACCATCGATCCACTGGCCTATTATAGTAGTTACATGTCCTTGAGTCAAAATGGTATGATTCAACTATGTATTTTAGTAAATCATTACCAAAATAAAATCAAGGAACTGAAATTTTATGGGAGATTGGGGGAAGTTTTACCAATGTCAATGAAATATTACCTATCAGGGAGAAAATCTCAGTCAAAAGGATTCAGTGACAATATGTCTAAGAGATTATATGAATTCAAGCGGATCCACATTCCATTGTATCTAATATGCAAAATCAGTTCACTTCTCATATCTGTTAGGGGTTTAAAAAATCACCTAGTTCACACTTACCTCTATGTATTGTATTCCATTGTCCGACTGATGGGAATTGTGATAAAACTATTAATCTATTGAAGGGATTTCGGAGTTCACATATAATTGATTTTAGATGTCCATGGGTAAAACAACTAACAATTTTTAAGATTTATTATCTGTGTTTTTGAAGAGATATTACATATGTAATCTTGTAAGGTATTTTATGGGTGGAAAATTCATTCACAATTATGATTGTTATTAGAAGGGGAGGTTCTACTAATTGAATCGTCTATAATTTTGTAAATTTCCTATAAAAAATTATTTGGAAACCTATTTTAATTAATATTTATATAATATATTCATATATAGATCACTATCAAGGAATTAAATAGATTGGAGGGGTCTGGATTTTTTACCAGTTTTTTGATATTGGATCATTGACGAATGCAGTGATAAGGGATAGTATCAACTAAATTTGTTTTGAATTTTTAGAACAAGGGGATAGTTTATCATATAGAATATAATATAGGTATTCTTCATAATTACTTGTTTATGCACAATTTTTTCCATGTTTCTATTATTTACAATTCATATTTAGATTAATATCCATGTTTTCATCCTAAAGAAATTGTGTTAATGGATGATTCATCATTTGAAGATTATCTAGTTTTTATCAACGATCAAATCATGAAAGCTATATGGGGTAGGAATATTTTAATAGTTCAGGTTCTATGGAATTAAAACCACCTAAATTTTTTGACCATAGAGTTAGTGTATTATATAAATTCTAAGTGAAAGAAGTTATTTCTGAATGCAGCTCAACTGCCCTCAGAAATGAATCTTTAGGTGAAGTTATTATAATTATGAGAGGTTGTGATATCCTGGTTTTTAATGGATTTTAATAAAATTTATATTTAATTATTTAACATTTTCATCCAAATAATTTTTTTGAATATATCATGGATGTTTTAGAAGTGTTCATGATTGGTTGGATCCTAGAAGATCTCGTTTTTTGAGAAAAAGGTTGAAGCACTTGTTCATCACATTTTAAGAAATAACCTTGAATCTCAACCATGTGACCTTTTGAGGGTGAGTCATGGTTTGGAAAATTATTTACTAAGAGATAAAAAACAAAAAATCCTAAAATTTGTTTTTGGATTAGCATTGATAGTTTCACAATGTTTTTCTAATAGTATATATAAACAATGTGGGTGAGGGGTTATTGATAATGGGAATCACACTATAGGTGAAAATTTTGAATCAATTATTGGAAATATCATCCAATAATTTTAAATACTGTAAATTTTATAAATCCAATATAATATAATAAATCAAATTTCCTTCTTCCTCTAGCCCATTTTAGCAATAACAAGACATAAGAGCTCTCGATCTTCCCTCGTGAGAGGATTTATTTTATCTCTCAGAATTTGAATCTAATTTTAACCTTATTCATCATATTAGATACAGATTAGTATGTAAAACATTCTTTTTTATATTTTCCTAGATTTATTCTCTACATTTTCCATGATTTGTTTGTTACATAATATCACCTACATTGAAGGTGTTTTTTGGTTTCGGATTTTACCTCATTACATCCAATATCTGAGGCAAATATTAGATTAGAATACTAAAACTAGGCTATATTCACTGGCCTAATATTTTTCCCTAAAGTATTATTTAATATTCAATGACAATATATTTCTATAAAACAAAACAACAATTTTTTTTCCAAATAATTAATATACATGTAAATTTCTAAAAAAAATTATGTTTCTAAAAGTGCTATGAGACCCTTAAAACCGTACGACACTAATGAACTCAACTAGGAACAGCCCTCCTAGTGTGTTAGTACAATTAACATGTTAAATTTTTTTATCCAAACAAACATTGATATGTGTCTCATTGATACTTATATAAGTAATTTAAAATTGAATTAAATTAATTATAGTAGGTCTTGTACACATAACATGGATCACTTTATCACTTATGAGTGAAACATTAAATAGAATTAACTAAATTAATGAGTGGAAAGAATAAATATATGGCTATTTGGTCATTTATATATTGTTTTTGATTGTTTTTATAGACGTGGATAACTTTAAATGTGGGGATTTCATTGGCTGTGACTTTGATTCGCGCACTAAAATTCCTTGTGTGAAATTATAGAGTGATATATGATTCATTTATGTTATGTGAAGTGGAACAGTATCCATGGAACTAAGTAAATGTGTTTTATATTATAGATTATTATCCTTAAACTCATGATTTACTTGAAAACACGAGAAACTAGAATAAATAGGATTATCTCCTCCAATTTAGCGTGAAGGCCTCAAAAATATGCCACTATTTATTACCTCAATGGACTCCAATAAATTCTATACATTCATTACCTTATACTTTTTATATGGAATTTATGGGGATACCTATTCCATGGATCCTGGAATCCTCTCCCACTAAATATATTATACTCAGTGATATCTGGATTATTCTAATATTGGAGGTATTAAAATAGTTCAACTCAATTTTACAACGTGTCGTTAGTTATATACATATCCCACATTTTAATCATTTACCTTAATTATATCTCTAATGTATAATATTATAAATTTACTTAATTTTTGACTTTATTTTACACTTTTACGTCTTAACTTTTTTTGTTGTATTCTTTAGACATCATTAGTGGTGGCTTACATTGTTTTACTCAAACCATGTTCAATCAATGATTAGTGCAATGACACATTATGTAGAATTAGGATAGAAAAAAGTAGATAACCAGACTATTTATTCTTGAATCCTTTTTTGGATGCGGAATTGGGAGATGATGACTAAACTAGTGATGAGGATTCCCTTGGAGATAGATTTTTGTACTTTTTGGTTTCCTTTTTGTATATACTGGTACTATATTATATGAATCCTAGGATGTATTCCTCTTTATATTTGTGTATCATCTCATGAAATCACCATCTTTGTATGATATTATACCTGTTTAGTGTTATTATTTTTATTATATGGTTTATTAGATTCATTTTAATTAAATATTTTTTCATTTCCCTGATTATTTATTGGTGCGCTTCACTCCAATAATGTGGGTATATCTCCCCACCATAAAACCGTGAACCCTCACTAATAGTTTAAAGACA
The DNA here is from genome assembly GCA_963277665.1 of Viscum album. Lineage (NCBI taxonomy): Eukaryota > Viridiplantae > Streptophyta > Magnoliopsida > Santalales > Viscaceae > Viscum > Viscum album. The sequence goes on along the minus strand of OY728145.1, from coordinate 1,362,369,625 downwards.
TAAGTGGACTGGGTGAAGAGCCTAAGTCGATGTGGTATATGGGTTTAGTTATATATGAGTGAATTGAATGTGAGACATCAAATGATTAATGTAATGATGGAAATTGTTTATGAAAATATTTACCTGGTTTAAATTTTAGCTCCATAATTTTCATTTCTGTGTCACATAATCTCAGGAGAGAGTATATTGGTGGAGATATAAATGATGGATGATATTGATAATTATAAAAACCTATACATAGAGACCATGATACTTAGTTTTCTTTTTTTCTATATATTTTCAAAAAATTATAATGGATATCAAAAAAAACTCACGATGTTGACATCGAAGGGTGTAATAATCCTTTCTGACTAATAGATTTGGGGAAAATATAATGGAGATCTAAAGAAGGATGGATATTGAACCTATTCTCACATTACCCTACATTGGAATAAGGTTTTTTGATTTATAATAATTCCTCAAATAATCTTATGGGATGTGTTCTCATTCAGAATAATATGATGATATCATATTCTTCACTATAAGTGAATCTTCATGAGAAAAATTTACCAAACATGTTTTGGAGTTAGATATTGTAATTTTTTTATCATATATATGGAATTATTAAATTTATAGAGGATAGTGTGAAATATATACTTGAACAAAATATTATTATATATATTATCTCAGATTGAAATGAATATGTTCTATTGAATATGGTTCTAGTTAGTTAATGATTATATGTTCTCAATACATTAACACCTTGATAACATTTTCAAGATGGAAGATTATCAGATTTGAAAAGATCATGATATATTATATATTATTAGGAAAACAAAGATCCAATATCGTAGAATTATTAAAGGATGTGTCATGAAACCATGGAATATGTGGTGAAATATCATCTTACTCAAACAAGATTTAAAACCACATTCAATGGGAAAATTATATTGCCGTAGATGGAAGAAATTTTGAAGAAAAAGATATGATAAATTTTCATGAATCAAAAATTGATTATGATGTAATGATACAATTCAAAAACATAGTATGTGTATCTTTAATAACATACATGAGGAATGATATTAAATAAGAAGCACTTAGTTCATCATTCTCTATTCAACCATGGTGTATGAGGAGGTATAGATATATGAGAGAATGTTTTTAGTGGTTTAATATGTAAATTGATATTGTTTAGTATGTATATCAGTGCATATTATGTAAAAAGATCAAGGTTATGGTATAGAAGTCTATGTCTATGTAGCAATAATTACCCGTTGAAAATGTAAATTGAAAAAAGACACTATGATTTGATTTCATTAGAGTACCCAAATTGACTAAAGTCCAAAATAATATTTAGGTTATAGTCGGTCTATTTAAAAATAAATTTAGAATTATTAATATCCGGGAAGATTTATCTCTGGATAGTTTTTCCATAATATATATTAATGATGTTGTAGGGTTCCATAGAGTACCACATTCTATTGTATATCATTATCATTTGATTTTCACATAAAATTTCTAATTAAGTCTTCTATCATCTTTGGATATAAAGTTGTGTATTTTTATCTATGTTCACTCAATGATAGATAGTAATTTTTAGAGGACCTTAAGAACACTTGAAAACATGATAAGATAATTTTATAATGATATTAATGGAAATTTGTATCAATAGTAAACTCTAATTGAGTTTTGTTAGAAAAAAATAGTCACTCGAGTCCTCAGATGAATAATTATAAGTAACTCCTTGAAATTAAGTGAATAACTCTAATGTATAAGGTTAAAGTTAGAGGAATAAATCTTATTGGGAATATAATAGTTTTGGAAATTATAGGGAAAATAATACCAATTTAAAATCACGTCAAAGTAGCAGATTGTCAATAGTAATGTTATAATAACAATTATTCTCATGATTTTTAATTTTATGTTGTTGAGAAGGTATTATTTTCAATTTCTAAAAAAAATAATGTTACAATATTTATAAATAATTTAAATTTCATCCATTTTTATAATTACTCAATCATAATTCATGTTTGAGTATAGATTGAAACTTATCTCATTGAACCTCCACTAATCCACCCTCAAGATCATGATTTATTCCATGTCTCTCTTTTGAGGAAGTAGATACCTAATCCTTCACATATACTAAACTCATAGGTTTTACCATGATAGAATAATTTAACCTAATACCAAAAACCATTTGAAAATTTTGATGGATGAGACAATGTTCTATGATATAATATTACTCACCTGATTAAAGTTATCTAGAAGAATAAGAAATTAAATGAAGCTAGTTGGGATCATGAGATTTGTATGAGAGTTAAATATCATAATATTTGGAATTATATTGATATAATTATTCATTCCAACATAATTTTAATGGTGGTATAATAAAATTACCCAAGATTTAATATGTATTTCTGTTGTAAAAAACATGAATTATTTGATACATTCATTATAAAAAACATATATTTTTAATAAAAAATATATATAATATCTTAATAACCTAGTTATTGAATTTTTGTGTATTAATAGAATTAAATACATCATTAAAAATATTAATAATTTTTTTATATTTTAATTTTATTGATTAATTTATAATAATTTAGTACTAAATTTTATGTAGAGGCATTGGATATATCAAAAATTTGTTTTCCTTATAAATGTGTTTTTATTTAATGTTAAACATACATATTGTAATTAATTTATTAAAATTATAGAAATATTATTTTACTAAATAAAAAATTAAAAATTATAATATAAAAAATAGATTAAGGTTTAGTTTTATGATTTTTTTAGAAAATGAAAATATATTTTTAGTGAATAGATAAAAAATAACAATTTATAGATAGATTTATTTCCAATTAATGTTTTCAAAAATTACCATTTTCTTTTCAATTGATTTCATAATTTATTTACTCAAATTCTATTTGAATTATAACAATCAATTCATTGAAATATAACTTATGTGTAATTTTTATGTTGAAATGTTTTTATACGAACAAATGGTTTTTTTCTAGAAAACTTTTTTTGGCATGTTTTGTATGATTATTTTAGAAGTAAAATTTTATATTTACAAACTACCATATCCATGAACAATGTAATCGATATTTATATAACTAATTTTTATGTATGATTATAATTATTTGTATATTAATATATATGATATTTGTATAATTATTGTCATTATGGGGAAGATTAAACAATCATCAAACCACAAGGACTATAACTACTCAGGCGAAACATTTAGGAAAAAATAGTTAACACATGGAAATGATGATTTTAATAAATAAATATTAATAAATAAATGTTTATATTGTATAATAAGATCATATATGGTATTATGAGTATTGAAATGAATATTTTATGTTATTATAAAAAACTTAAATTTATTATATAGGAGACTTTAGTGCTTAAAAGGCAAGTTGATCATGGTGTGAGGGTTTTAAGTGACAATATCATTTTTATATTTCTTATTATTAATTTTAGGATGATAAAATATTATTATATATAAATCTATAATATTATAAATATTTTTCTTCTATATTTATTCTAAAAGAATATATATTTTTCTTTTTTCCCTCTATATAGAAATAGAAGAGACCAAATGAATGTTTTTCTAAGAAAATTAACGTCAATTTTCTCTTTAATTGTGAATATATTTATTTAATTTCAATTTTTTATTTAATTTTCTTTCAATAATGCTTTTAGATTCTATAAAAAAATTAATATCTTCTTTCCCTATGTATTATTGTGTAGAAAATCCAAAATTATTCATATTTTCATTTTTTACTTAATGTATTTTTGAAATTTTACTGCAATTTTGAAAGGAATATTTTGTTTTAAATATAGGGAATGAAAATATTTCCAACCATTATTACTTATCAATAATATCAATATTTTATTATATTTTACCATTCTTATTTTCAAATTTATTTTTTCCATAATATATTTTTTAATTTTTTATTTAAAATATGTAATTTCAAAATAAAATGGGTATCTTCATTGAGAAATATTCCACTGAACTTTTAGATTAAGATTTTTATTGATGATGACATACTATGAGGTGACATATTATTTACATGGGACACAATCCAATTATTATATCATTATTAATTATTTCGATGGAAATTTATTTTGATAAGTAGGTGTCACGAACCAGCCCGGCTCGACCCTGAACTGGTCACCCGAACCGGTCCGCGGCAAGTCCCGAGGGGCGTTCCCGATCCCCCCGGGATGGCAACCAGTGCCGGGCATTAACAATTGATCGTTGGGAACGATTTCAGCCCAAACAAAAGTAAATAGAACAGAACAAATAAACGCTAATAGCAGAAAAGAAATAAAAGCCACACGACCACGTACCACCATGTGACCTCTCAGGTCACCACCCAACTAGAGAGCAACCTCGCTCCAACACTGAGCGACTCAAAACAGAAAACCTGAGCAAGGGAAGACCTGAAACTGAAATGATAATATAGGCGTGAGCATTAAAAATGCCCAGTAGGTAAGCCAAAGTAAACCACTGAATCCAAAAGTTTCCTTTCCCAAGCAATCCGTTGACACAGGTTTGAAAAATACAATTATAAAATAGATTTTTCACATTTAAAAATAAACAACATGTTTTCCCCATTTGAAAACCCAAAGCACACTATAAATCACTTTCAAAACCATTTCATGTTTTTATAAACAAAACCAAATACAGATGATACTACGACTGTGCTAAAAAGGAACAGGTAAACAGTACAGGCTGAAAGTAAATCAGTGAAACCGAAAGTAACCAAGTGATGCAAGATGATAGAAGTGCAAAAGGACACAAGTAACACTATAAGCTGTAAAGAATAACTGAAAGTAAACAATCAAGGTGAACAAGTAACCATGGGTGATCCTAAACATCCCTAGAATACCCCTGGACGTACTCGGGTTCAGACTACCTGCCGGCGTGGTACTCCACAGTCAATAACCAACTGGCCGCCCTAATAGCCAACCAGTGGCACATCCCACCTGGCCTGTCCACAACTCCAGAGGGTACCAACCCGTCTAATCAGGGTTAGCAAGCAACCGTCACTCGATAATCTACAAGATGCCCAGGAACCCATGGTGGTTTTAGTAACACTGTGTAAGTGGGAGGCCCACGCACGCGTGACTCATCTCACCGCACTTGCCGACCCCTTACACGGACACCGCTACACGACAACCCTCGAAGGGAAGTCCCCCTGTAGAGATTCCCTCACAAGTACGTATATGTATATATCTATATGTATAATCACTTCACATTCAATAAAGTGCCAACCGGGCCTTCACGTCATTTGATTATCAAAACAACTTTATAAAATACCTGGAGTTGTCAAGCGAGCACTTGGTTTTTCAAAAACAAACAGCTTTACACGAATATTTCACAGTATCATTTTAAATAACTCAAAACACTGTTTTTGTATTAAGTAAAGGGCCAAACGGGCATATCTTCGTATATTTCTTTTAAAACAAGTTCGATGTGTCTCAAAAAGAGGCGAAAACATTTTGTAACCAAAAACCATTTAGAAAAGTCAAGATCTCGAGAAAATAAAAATAATGGACATAAATGGTAACGATTTCAAACGCCATCTTCATTTGAGGGCACATCCATGTGTGCACCTGGTGCACCCATGGATGTGTCAACATCCAATGGTGCGTCAAACCTGCAAAGGGGCACGACAACACTTCCAATTGATACTAAATTTCATAAAACCAACCAGCACAGGATAATAAGATCCAAGAGTGATTTTTACAAAAAGAACACCACTTAAAACAACCAAAGATCACATTATAAAATATAGGCATTTGGTTCCAACCAAGCTGGCAAAGCATAAACAGGTGCATAAACAGAGGAGCATCCTAAAGTTTATTTTTAATCAAATCTTTCAGCACGAAAACACTACCGCAGGTCACTATATAAACAATAAAATGTGCAAAACAACATCTAGTGTACAACTACATAGGCACAAAATATAATTGCTTCAAAACATAGTTTCGAACAAAAACTATCAATTCTAAAACACCAAAATAAGTTACGCACAGCTATCATAAACACGCGAATCATGGAATAAAATTTATTTAAAACAATTCAAGCATCAGCAGAGTACCTCGGAAAGGAAACAGTTGAATTCACCTACCTCAAACAAGGAGCGGATGCGACAGAACTCCAACGAAAAGTAGAACAGATCATTGCGAACTAATTGCGTACGCTGAACAGTGAAAAGGTACATGTTACTCAACCCGCAACAGAAAAAGGATTAATTCTAAGTAAATAAAAACACCAAGATGGAATAAAAAGGAAAATAAATAAATAAATAAATAAACAAATAAGCAAATAAATGAATATATATAGATAAATACTAACATGATGATAATCTGATAATAATAATAAAGTAATGATTCAATAATAATAGTAACAATAGTAATATAATAGTAATATAATAATATTAGCTTAATAATGATAATAATAATATAAGCACAATAATAATATAATAATGATAATAATAAAAATAGTAATAATAGCATAATATAATAATAAAAAAAATAACAACATAATATAATAATAATTAAAACAATAATATGTATATTTATGATAATAATAATATTAATAATAATAATAATAAAATAGTATTAATAATAATAACATAAAATTAATTATAATAGTGATAATAATAATAATATGATAATAATTATAATAATAATAGTAATAATAATAATAATAATAATATTATTATTAATAACAATAATAATATAATTAGCATAATAATAATATATCAATAATAACAATAATAATGATAATAATGTAAATCATAAAAATAATAATGAAATAAAAATAATAGAATAATAATAATATTATTAATATGATAAAAAAATAAATGTTTTATAAACAGGAGATTAACATAAAACTAAAAAATAAGCAGAGCTTACGGGGGGGTTTTGCGGAGCACCGGCGAGGCCGAACAGGAGGCCGGCGGGAGCAGGGCCGGGACGGCGGCTGGAGGAAGGGGAGGCTGGCGGCTGGGCGTGTCGACGGAGCAGGGTCAGGACGCCGGTGGTGAGGGGAGGCCGGCTCGACGGGAGGCGGAGGCGGGAGCCGGGACGGCGCGGCGGTGCGTGGGGGTGAGCGGGAGAAGCGGGGCGAGCCGAAGAGGTCAGGCAGGAGGAGCTGGGTGCGGCAGAGAAGAAGGAGGAGGTGCGGCGAAGGGGGAGCTGTGCGGACGGGGCGGAGGTCGGACAGAGGGTGTTCCGGCGATGGGAAACAGGGGCGGAGAGGCGGGGATGGGGTCGCTGCCGGAGGGGGAGTGCGCCGGATCGGGGAGCGCCGGACGAGGACTGGGCGCTGGGAAGCTGGGTGCAGGGAGCGGAGGGAGTCGGGAGGGCAGCACCGGAGAGGGAGGGCGGCGTGGTACCGAGCCGAGAGGAGACCGGTGCGGGGATGCCGGAGAGGGAGCGCGCAGGGCCGGGGGTCGCCTGGATGAACGCTGGGAGGCCGGGGGAACCGGGGTGGCGCTGAAGGAGGGGGCCGCCGGGGGAGATTGTGAAGGGCTGCGGGACGAGAGGAGAGAAGGGAGAGGGGGGGCGGCGGCTGGGTAGAATAGGGTTAGGTTAGGGTTAAAAATATATATATATATATATATATATAATTGATAATAATAATAAAAGACTAAATAAAAGAATAAAGACTAATCCTAATAATAATAAAAGTTTCTAACAATAATATTAATAAGACCTTATAATAATAATAATAATAATAAAACGTTATGATAATAATAATATAAAAACATTATTATAATAATGATAAAACTTATAATAATAATAATAATACATTAGTTAATTCTAATAACAATTATTTTGGTTAAATAATAAAATAATTTAAACATAATACATACATATACATTTATGCATATAAATATATATACATAAACATATATGGAACTATATGTATATATACATTATTATACATATATATATATAAAACATACATAAACATATATAAAATAAAATTAACTATCATATAAATAACAAAACTTAAATAGCGTTAATAATAAAATATCAACATAAAAATTATAATGTTTAAAACACCGGGTGAACACACTGTCACCCGGGCTGAACGCACGATCACCGCTAACGATGCGGTGACCGCGCACCGGCGCAAACCCCCCAATCGCAATTAAACTCCGAAAAATTTAAATCGGGACCAAGAAAAGAGAACAATTACTGTCATCTGCGGTCGGGGTGTGACAGTAGGTTTTTTGGAACTCGTTTGTTTTCCATGAGTTTTTCATTGATGATATGTAAATTATTTATGATCTTGTAGAATATATATTTATTGATTATGAATATATTAGGGGTTGTCCCTAAAATATATATTCCTATAATTAATTGGGTAATGATAATTTTTTTTTGATATTAAATGATACACGAGAACATATGTTGAGAAAAAATTAGGGTACGTGGGAGTTTATCCCAATACTAGTATTAGGAACACCTAAGGATTCCCCAATCCCAAAACAGGGTACATAAGTAATAATCCATATTTCAAATTAGGTATATGGGTTTATTATTAAATCTTTACATGTGATTAATGCCTTCATATATTGAATATATATAACAATTCTATGATAAATGATTATATTACATTTAACTCTACAATGTCGTATATCTCATTGCATGCAAGATCTCAATTGGACGTCACATCCCACTTCCCACAACGCGATCTGTGCCGTCCATCTGATCATGTGAATTATCTCATTTTCTTATAACATTTGTGATACAACTTCTAATTAGGTTTGTTCGTGATAGATCTGATCTAATCCAGTTTCTTTGGCATTGTCTGCAACCTTAGACTACATAAAGATCCACTTGAAATCGCTGCTCGTCGTCGCCACTATCGATCCACTGTGATCGAGCTCCCGGCCATTTTTAATGACGAATTATATTTCATGATGATCATCTGAGATCCAAAATATCATGAATTCATTAATAGTAGCATGCATTCATTGAGATGAAGAGTTCGAATGAGGCCGAAGCAAATGAAGTTGCCATGCCTCATCTTGTATGGATGATGTTGGGGCTGGAGGTATCACATGTATTCAAAACCACATTCACATGATTTCATCACTGTATAGAAGGAACATGTGGTTGAAAATGAAAATACAGAGATTTGAACAAATCATTTACCTTGAATTTGAAATTTTTAAACCTAAGACCACTAGTATTCCAATATTTGAATACCGTAAAATATCACAAGGGTTTGTACACACTACTGATCCGAACCTCAATTATAATTAGAGTATCACCATGTAGAATGTTGTAGTTGAATACATTAAGAGAACGCTCTAGTTCTAGAAAAAATATCATTTTAATGATATTATTCACATCACATTGACGCATAGAAGCTCCACATATCCCATGTGTGACAGACAACTAAGAACCGTCTTTATTCACGACAGGAACTACACCTCATTTCAATCTAAACAACAGATATGTAATTGGGTTTTAATGCCACATTGTCTTTTTTTCATGAAGAAAAACCCGCATGTAAACAACTGGCCTTGCACCAATGTTGTACTCAGTGAAGACAAAACCCAGAACAATATTTGGTTATTTGATGAAGATCCACATGAACTGCATATATTAAGGGGATGATATTGTGCCCTCCTATTTTAACAAAGAATAACACCCTTAAATATATATATATATATATATATATATATGGGTTTTTTCATTGAAGAATAAGTTGATTTCATGAAAGCTGTATATTTTCTATGATTTGTTTAAAGGAGAAGAACCCCAAGCCCTTGTGTCTTCACAACAGATGATGGAGAGTGCATATAAGGCCCCGACCTTAAACCATACTTAATATTGAATTAAATGAATAATTCACCTTGAGGATCTTTTCAGGTTTAGAGTTTTAGAGAATTAGAACATAAATATTACATCTCAAAGGATTTACAAAGTAGACACTTCTACCAAGATTCCATAGAATAAGAAAAACTCTTAAAAAGAAACATGTCTAGTTCCATGTTTTATATAGAATGACTTTACCTTGATCCCATCCTTGACCCTATTCTACATTAAGTCCTGTGAAAAACATTTCAAAAAAAACTTGGGGTGAGCATAAAAAGCTTAGTAAGGGATACACAACGAATTAAAACTGTTAGTTTATCAAAACAACAAGTAAAACATGTATACTTTATCAAAGTAATACTTGTCACCTTTATGAAGTTGTATAAACTCTTTACTGAATAAAAGATCATTACTTACCTTTTTGTAACAAAAAGATTACCATAATACCCATAAAATGATCACATAACATATAAAGGTAACTTGGGACATAAACATACTTAAGTGGGATAACCATACGGTCGACTTCCACACATATCACTTAATGGAATAGACATTCAGCCAACTTCCATACATACATAATGGAATAGAAATACGGCCGACTTCCATACCCAATGAATTGGAGGTTATAACATAACCACCCATCCTGGTATTCATGACACCACCCGTCATATGGTTTATCACATAACCACCCGTCAAATGTCCAAGTACCATTATGAAAATCATAAGACATAAAACAAATATAATGGAAAGAAAACATTTCCACACTTTGATCACAGTATATCAAATAAAAATATTGACATAACAAATACATTATAAAAACCATTTTCAATACCAAAATACATAAAAGAGTATATGGTATTTTTTCATTTTAAAAACATTACGGCTTGTTGAGGAAGCCAAAGACCAAATAATACTCGCGTCGGCAAAAAAAGTCGTTGTCACTGTGTACGTTAAAAGAAACATTCATTTTTATCATTTTGTAAAATGCTTCGTAGAAAAAGATTCCTTTTGTATAAATTTAAAATTCAAAGGGGTTTATACAGTTTATAAAATAAAGTTGTGTATAAAACGAAATATGCCACAATGAAAGGATATTGAGACGAAGTCCCTTACCTCGGGTCCGACTTGACTCGATCGTTCTTTAACGTCCAGAATAATAAACTTGAGTTAATGTATACATGATTAAGAACCTTTTTCAAGTTCATTATTACTTTTTTATCACTTATTATCATATAATAAACATTATTTAATCATTCACGTTAATAATGTTTGTTTTGTCGATATTTGGTTCTTAAGTCGAAAGTGGACGTCTTACAATTACATGTTGTTTGTGTGGTCAAAGGTTCTTTATATCCAGAATGAAATTCCTGATTTGGATATCATATATATCCTATATATCCATCATATACATGTATTTATAATATTACATAATCATTTAGAGGTAAGAAATGAAACGCACCGTTCATGGAGACGGTAAGCTGTACGTACGCATGAACACTACTTTCATTTCTTTGTCATATTAATGGAATTAAAACTAAATGATAGGTATGTATGTTTTAATTCCAGAATTATATTCATCATTTATATGTAACTTACATTATATATATCCATTATAAATATGTACTTATAATAGTACATTACATTTGTGGATAAGAAATGAAATGCACCGTTCATGGAGACGGTAAGCCGTACGTACGCATGAACGCTGCTTCCATTTCTATTTCATATTTTATGAAATGGAATCATAATTATATAAATGTATATTATAATTCCAGTGTAATATCATATATAATATCATAACGCCATCCTTTATACGTCCCACATATGGTATTAACGAATCAAATCACTTTGAGGGGGCGGTACTCCGCACTTCCTTAAATAAAGATATCGCGTTTACCCATAATGGAAACCATAAAGGTATTTCCAAAATGAAAAATACAGAAGATTAAAGAAAACAAAAACATATTATATATCATATATAAATATAGTGTCATCTTAATGGCCACCTTTGATGGTTTTAATAGAATGTTGAACAATCATCGTTTCGGCATGCCGAAATTCACCTTCCACGGAAACATTATATTCTTTAACCATTAGATGTAGGTGTGTGTAAGTGTACCTAGAATCCTTCTTATAACAACATCCTAGTATATTGAAGATACTGGATTAGTTACAAAATAAATGAATAAAAAGATTTTATGGGGTTGGAGAAGCAAAATAAAACAAACGGACTCAAGTGAAGACATTACCTTAAAATCAGGTAACTCCCATTGGTTTTAGCTCAAAGGCTTCCTTGGGAAGACTTCTACCCAATGTGAGGCTTCAATGAGTAATAGAGGGATGTGGAGAGACAAAATGGGCAGTTTTGGCCGAGCCAAAGGCTTTGGAAGTGTGGGTAAGGTGGTAGAGGTGGGGGCCTTTTATAAGAGGAGAGGAGGGGCACTCTTGGAATGTAAGGAAAAGTTAGTTTATTTTAAAATGATTTTCGGATTTTAATGGTCTCACATTGATTTTTTTCAAGTATAAGGTGATAAGGGTTCTAAATCAACCCTTCCAACAGGTTTTGGACATGTGTAGGTTATAGATTTTACATTATCATTTCATTTTATTTAAATCCTTTATTAATGAGGTAATCGCTGCATCATCATGATGTCATCAAAAATTTAATTTATTTAATTTCTAAAAATTATAAAAAATATCATGATGTAGGAAATATTTTTATATTTACATTGAATATTTATAATAAAAAATCTGACTTGTATAACCCCATGTAAAATTTTTTTTAGTAAAACATCTCATGTTTGTGTTATTTTTACATTAACATTAAATAAAAAGTTATTTATGTCATTTCCCAACCAAAGTGGCTCCATGGGGTCCATAAGTTGACCCATGTATTTTATTGGTCTTCCATGAAACATCCAATAAGGGGAGGACATGTGTCTAGGTATTTTCATATTATTATAATATCATTTTTGCCTTAAATTGCTCTAATTTCCTCTAATCGCGATTAAAAACTTAATAAGTTACAATTCACCAAAAAAATATTTTAATCTCATTGAACCACATTTTACTTCTTAATGACAACCATGTATGTCAGATTTTTGAAATTCAAAACATAGAGGCGGTAAAATTTTATTTAAACGAATTATCAGTTTTTTAAGTACCACTTAGTGGTTTAACTATTCATCAAAAATTGAAGTTTTTCAGAAAAATACCAAAACGTCACCCTAAGCTATATTTGATATTCCGAATTAAAAAATGAATTCCATTTTAAAAAATTCAAAACATATAAGTTGCATTAATTATTTTAATAATTAATTTCCGTTGTCAGAGCAAATAGCATGTCTTTATGAAACAATAAGTATCAAAAGATTGACACTAGTTTAAGTCCAATTTCAAAGTGAAATTGATTCCAATGACCACCAATATATTAAATGGTAAAAATATATTCTAATTTCACATTAAAACCAATTCAAAAGATAATCTAATAATATAAATAAATTATATTAAAAAGTGGTTTTGAATTAAAATACAACATTTTACACTATTCATTAAAAAAGAAACTTTATCGGAAAAATACCAAAAAAATACCCAAAGTAAAATTTGATGTCCCGATGATAAAGAAGATTTTTATTTGGTCCAATAGAATGTATAAGAGTGATCAAAACTATATTTAATGACGGTTCTCCATCAAAAGGTGATAAGTGAACCTTTAGTGAAAATTAGGGTATAAATGCCTAAAATTGAATTCTTTCTGTATTTTAAGACTTTATCTTTTATTGGATAAATGTAAAAAATTTAATAACATATATAATCATATTTTAGTTATTTCTATCCATTACTGCCAATACAACGGCTATATGTTAACTACAATTTAAAAGAATATTATTATATTACTAGTGTACAATGTAAGTTTTCAAAGAAACTCATCGTTGCGTATCGAGTACGCAATCGAACGTAGAAACCCATTTTAATTAAAATTAATATTTAATTCGTAAATATTAATAAATATGAAAATGTTTTATTCATTATTTACCTAGGATGTTACATCCTTCCCCCCTTTTGGGAATTGTTTCCTCGCAATTTTATTCACTTATCAAAATAAGTGGGGGTATTTATCCCTCATAGCATTTTCAGATTCCCACGTTGCCTCTTCAACCATATAGTTTTTACACAAAACCTTTACGTGGTGAATTACCTTATTTCGCAACACTTTCTCTCTTCGGTCAAGAATCTGGACTGGTTTTTCTTCATAAGATAGTTTCTCTTCCAGCTGAACTACCTCTGGACTCAAAACATGAGATGGATCTGGCATATACTTCCTCAACATCGAAACATGAAAAACATTGTGTACCTGAGATAAACTCGGAGGTAAAGCCACTCGGTAAGCAACTGATCCAACTCTCTCCAGAATTTCATAGGGTGCAATGAACCTTGGACTCATCTTTCCTTTCTTACCAAATCTCATCACACTTTTACATGGAGAAACCTTGAGAAAAACATGATCACCTACCTTGAACGATAGATCCTTCCTCCAGTTATCCGCAAAACTCTTCTGCCTGCTTTGACCTGTTCTCGTGTTTTTCTGAATCAACTGATCTTTTTCTGCCATCTCCTCTACCAATTCTGGTCCCATCAGCTTCCTTTCACCCACTTCATCCCAAGATGCTGGAGTCCGACACCGCTTCCCATATAATGCCTCAAATGGTGCCATCTGTATACTGGAATGAAAACTGTTATTATAAGAAAACTCAACCAAAGAAATATGTTGGTCCCAACTTCCCTAATAATCCATCGAAGAAGCTCGTAGCATATCCTCTACGGTCTGAATTGTTCTTTCTGACTTCCCATCTGATTGCGGATGAAAAGCTGTACTAAAATTTAATTCAGTACCCAACGACTTTTGAAGGCCTTTCCAAAAGTTAGAAGTAAACCTGAGATCACGATCAGACACAATGGAGAGTGGAACTCCATGTAACTGGACCATCTCTTTATGATAATAACGGGAAAATTGATATAGGGAAAAATTATCTCATATAGCAAGGAAATGAGCAGATTTAGTCAAGCAATCAACAATAACCCAGATTGCATTATTACCTCTAGATGTCTTCGGTAATCACACGACAAAATCCATGGATATATTTTCCCATATCCACTCTGACACCTGTAAAGGCTGAAGCATCCCTTTCGGTAACTTCCGCTCTGGTTTAACCTGCTGACAAGTCAAACACTTCACAGTAAAATCAACAATATCCCTTTTCATTCCATCCCACCAGTAATACTCCCGCAGATCTCTGTACATCTTAGTACTGCCAGGATGAACTGAAAACGGGGAACTATGAGCCTCACATAACAACTCATTCATCAACTCTGAATCACAAGGCATACATAATCTCTTCCCAAACCTCAAAACACAATCATTATCAATGTTGAATTCAGGAAGCTTGGCCTTCTAAACCAGCTCTACCTTTTTATGCAACTCAATGTCTTGCTTATGTGCTTTCTTGATTCAGTCTGATAGGGAAGATGTCACTGATACCTGAAACAAAACAGAATTACTTCCTACACAAACAACTTCCATGCCAAAGTTCATCAAATCAAAAACCAAAGGATCTCGTTCCAAATGCAACATTGTTAATGAAGCATTACTTTTTCGACTCAAAGCATCAGCCACTTTATTTTCTTTTCTTGGATGGTAATGAATTGTACAATCATAATCCTTGATTAATTCCTTCCATCTCCTTTGTCTCATGTTCAATTCTTTCTGAGTAAATATATACTTTAAACTTTTGTGATCAGTATATATTTCACACTTTACTCCATACAAATTATCCCTTCATATTTTTAAAGAAAAAAAATAGCAGCTAATTTCAAATCATGTGTAGGGTAATTTAACTCATGAGTTTTCAACTGACGTGAACCATATAAAATTACCTGATCATTCTGCATAAGGACACAACAAAGTCCCTTCAACGAAGCATCACTGTATATAACAAACTCACCATTCCTGGAAGGAAGTGCCAAAACTGGAGCATTCACCAATCTTCTTTTCAACTCCTGAAAACAATCATCACATTCTTTTGTCCAGATAAACTTAACACCCTTCTAAGTTATCTTAGTCATTGGAATAGATAACTGTGAAAACTTTCTAACAAACCTTCGTTAATAGCCTGCCAAACCAAGGAATCTACGAATCTCAGTTACATTTGTGTGTCTTGGCCATTCTTCAAAAACCTTTGTTTTTGTAGGATCAATAGTTATCCCATCTTTATAAACAATGTAACCAAGGACTGAAATTTGTTGCATCCAAAACTCATACTTGCTGAATTTCCCATAAATTTTTTTTTCTTTTATGGTTTGCAAGATAACCCTTAAATTTCTTTCATGCTCCTATTTACTTTTAGAAAACACCACAATATCATCAATAAAAACAACCAACATTTTTCACCTGATTCAACTGAGCCATCACTGAAGCAAACTTTTTAGTTCTGATTCTGACCATCTCAAGATACTGATTTGAAAGGTCATTTCCCTATGTATACCTTCCTAGAAAGGATGTACTGTTTCCTATATGAAAGCCCACTCTTAACAAAAATGTCTCAGATGAAGCAACATAGTAATCTTCAAATTCTATATCATTTTAATCATACCATAAATTAACTTATAATTTTATAATTTTCTAACTCTTAATGTTGTCTAAACCGACCTCTGATACCAACTATAAGGCCACGCCCTTAAACCTTACTTAATATTGAATTAAATTAATAATTCACATTGAGGATCTTTTCAGCTTTAGAGTTTTAGAGAATTAGAACATAACTATTACATCTCAAAATATTTACAAAGTATACACTTGTACCATGTTTCCATAGAATAAAAAAATCTCTTAAAAAGAAACATGTCTAGTTCCATGTTTTATATATCATGACTTTCCCTTGATCTCATCCTTGACCCTATTCCACATTAAGTCCTATGAAAAACATTTCAAAAAAACTTGGGGTGAGCATAAAAGTATCAATAAGGGATACACAAAGAATGAAAATTGTTAGTTTATCAAAATAACAAGTAAACCATGTATACTTTAACAAAGTAATACTTTTCACCTTTATGAAGTAGTAAAAAATCTTCACTAAATAAAAGATCATTACTTACCCTTTTGTAACCAAAAGATTACCATAAAACCCATAAAATGATCACATAACATATAAAGGTAACTTGGGACATAAACATACATAAATGGGATAACCATATGGTCGACTTCCACACATATGACTTAATGGAATAGCCATTCAGACAACTTCCATACATACTTAATGGAATAGCCATACAGCCGACTTCCATACCCAATGCAATGGAGGTTATAACGTAACCACCAGTCCTAGTATTCATGGTACCACCCATCATATGTTTTATCACGTAACCACCCATCAAATGTACATGTACCATTATAAAATCATAATACATAAAACAAATATAATGGAAGGAAAACATTTCCACACTTTGGTCAAAATATATCACATAAACATATTGACATAACAAATATATTTTAAAAACCATTTTCAATACCAAAATACATAAAAGAGTATATGGTATTTATTTCATTTAAAAACATTACGGCTTGTTGAGGAAGCCAAAGACCAAATAATACTCACGGCGGCAGAAAAAGTCGTTGTCACCGCGTACATTAAAATAAATATTCCTTTTTGTAGTTTTGTAAAACGCTTCGTAGAAAAAGATTCATTTTGTATAAAAGTAAAGTTCAAAGGGTTTTATACACATTATAAAAGAATGTTGTGTATAAAACGAAATATCCCTCAATGAAAGGAGATTGAGACGAAGTCCCTTACCTCGGGTCCGACTTGACTCGATCGTTCTTTAATGTCCTGAATAATAAACTTGAGATAATATCTACTTGATTAAAAACATTTTTCAAGTTGATTATTACTTCTATATCACTTATTATCATATTATAATCATTATATAATCATTTAATTTAATAATTTTTGTTTTGTTGATATTTGGTTCTTAAGTCGAAAGTGGACTTTTTACAATTACATGTTGTTCGTGTGGTCGAGGGTTCTTTATATCCAGAAAGAAATTCCCAATTTGGAAATAATATATATCATATATATCCAGAATATACATGTATTTATAATATTACATAATCATTTAGAGGTAAGAAATGAAATGCACCGTTCATGGAGATGGTAAGTCGTACGTACGCATGAACGCTACTTTCATTTCATTGTCATATTAATGGAATGAAAACTAAATGAGAGGTATGTATATTTTAATTCCAGAATTATATTCATCATTTATATGTGAAATACATTATATATATCCATTATAAATATGTACTTATAATAGTACATTACATTTGGGGATATGAAATGAAATGCACCGTTCAGGGAGACGGTAAGCCGTACGTATGCATGAACGCTGCTTCCATTTCTATTTCGTATTTTATGAAATGGAATAATAAATATATAAAGGTATATTATAATTCCATTTTAAAATCATATATAATATCATAACTCCATCCTTTATACGTCCCACATATGGTATTAACGAATCAAATCACTCTGAGGGGGCGGTAGTCAGCACTTCCTTAAATGAAAATATCGCGTTTACCCATAATAGAAACCATAAAGGTATGTCCAAAATGAAAAATACAGAAGATTAAGGAAAACATAAACATATTATATATCATATATAAATATAGTGTCATCTTAATGGCCACCTTTGAAGGTGTTAAAATAATGTTGAACAATCATCGTTTCAGGAGGCAGAAATTCGCCATCCATGGAAACACTATGTTCTTTAACAATTAAATGTAGGTGTCTATAATTGTATCTCGAATCCTTCTTATAAAAACATCTTAGAATATTGAAGATACTATAATTGTTACAAAAGAAATGAGTAAAAAGTGTTTAGGGGGTTGGATAAGTAGAATAAAACAAACGGACTCAAGTGAAGACATTACCTTAAAATCTGGTAACTCCCTTTGGATTGAGCTCAAAGGCTTCCTTGGGAAGACTTCATCCCAAAGTGAGGCTTCAAGGAGTAATATAGGGATGTTTAGAGACAAAATGGGCAGGGTTTGGCCGAGCTAATGTCTTTTTAAGTGTGGGAAAGGTGGTAGAGGTTGGGGCCTTTTATAAGAGGAGAGGAGGGGCACTCTTGGAATGTAAGGAAAAGTTACTTTATTTTAAAATGATTTTAGGACATTAATGGTCCCACATTGAGGTTTTTCGAGGATAAGGTGATAGGGGTTCTAAATCCACCCATAAAATAGGTTTTGGACATGTGTGGGTCATATATGTTACATTATCATTTCATTTTAATTAAATCCTTTATTAATGAGGTAGTCGCTGCATCATCATGACGTCATAAATAATTTAATTCATTTTATCTTTAAAAATTATAAAAAAATATCATGATGTATGAAATCTTTTTATCTTTCCAATGAATATTTATAATAAAAAATATGACTTGTATAACCCCATGTAAAAATTGTTTTAGTAAAATATCTCATGTTTGTGTTATTTTTACTTTAACATTAAATAAAAAGTTATTTATGTCATTTGCCAACCAAAGTGGCTCCATGGGATCCCAAAGTTGACCCATGTCTTTTCTTGGTCTTCCATGACACATCAAATAAGGTTAGAACATGTGTCTAGGTATTTTCATTATTTTATTATATCATTTTTTCCTTAAATTGCTCTAATTAACTCTAATCGCGATTAAAAACTAAATAAGCTACAATTCACCAAAAAATTATTTTAATCTCATTAAACCAAATTTTACTTCTTAATGACAACCATATATGTCAGATTTTTGAAATTCAAAACACAGAGGTGGTAAAATTTCATTTAAACGAAAAATCCGTTTTTTAAGTACCACATAGTGGTTTCACTATTCAAAAAAAATTGATGTTTTCAGAAAAATACTAGAACTTCACCCTAAGCTATATTTGATATTATGAATTCAAAAATGAATTCCATTTTACAAAATTCAAAACATATAAGTTGCATTAATTAATTTAATAATTAATTTCCGCTGTCAGAGCAAATAGCGTGTTTTTATGAAACAATAAGTATCAAAAGATTGCCACTAGTTTAAGTCCAATTTCAAAGTGAAATTGATTCCAATGACCACCATTGGATTGAATGGTAAAAATATATTCTAATTTCACTTTAAAAACAATTAAAATGATAATCTAATCAAATAAATAAATTATATTAAAAAGTGGTTTTGAATTAAAATACAACATTTTACACTATTCATTAAAAAATGAACTTTATCGGAAAAATACCAAAAAATTACACAAAGTAAAATTTGATGTCCCGATTATAAAGAAGAGTTTTATTTTGTCCAATTTAATGTATAAGTGTGATCAAAACTATATTTAATGACGGTTTTCCCTCAAAAGGTGATAAGTGAACCTTTAGTGATAATTAGTGTATAAATGCCTAAAATTCAATTCTTTCCGTATTTTAAGCCTTTTTCTTTTATTGGATAAATGTAAAAACATTTAAAAAACATATATAATCATATTTTAGTTATTTATATCCATTTCCTCCAATACAACGACTACATGTTAACTACCATTTAAAATAATATTATTATATTACTAGTGTACAACGTGAGTTTTCAAAGAAAGTCATCGGTGCGTATTCAGTACGCTATCGAACATAGAAACTCCTTTTAATTAAAATTAATATTTAATTCTTAAATATTAATAAATATGAAAATGATTTATTCATTATTTACCTGGGATGTTACAGTGCATGATTGATCTACATGCAAGCATGTGCATGATTTGAGATACCCTGAGATTCAAAAGAGTGCATCAAACTCATTATGTTTTAAATAATATTCTCATTTAATGATATAAATGTCACATAAAGTTGAATGAAATAAATAGAACATTTCATGTGTGATGTTATGTGTGAAAAATAAACAGGAAGTGTGTGTTCTCAAAAGGATATATCCATTAGGATTTTCATACATGCAAGAGATAATTAAGAAAATGTGCATGCATGAATGCACGTGCACATGTGAAGTCCCATAAAAGGAAGAATCAATATTGTGAGTTCATGTGTGTGAACAATAAGAGGCAATAAAATTAAACTCATTCACAATGCACAATCAATTAAATGATGCAATGTGAGCTGATCCTCAATTATTGAATAATAACATTAGTGTACGTGATTCGTTCCAAGAACACGAGGAGATTTTTTAGTGCATTAAGTAATTTCATCGGATAAAAAAATGAGATATCAAAATACTAGAGGTATTGGATCCCATGAAATCCATGGTAGATGTAGGTGATAATTGATACTGAAGGTAGACAACCATAAAGAAGATATTTCATCTGAGTTTATAGTGATTGAGAATAAAAGAAAAGATATTGAGCTGATATTTTCCAAGAATATTCTTTCATGTTAATATTCTTGAAGAAGTTGGGTGCACTACCTGAACACATCTTAGTGAGGTCGGGTCTTCATTATTAGAAGAAATAATTGCCCGAGCATTATTGTGATAGAGGACTGATCAGAAAAGTGATCACAGTTATTGAGAAAGGCCAACAGAACTTATCATAGGTGGTTAAAGAATCTTGATGAGATACACATGTTTGTCTGATTCAGAATGCTTTATTGTATTAAAGATAATATCATATATAGTGAATCAAGAAACAATTAATAAGGAATCTACTCGTGTGACTCAAGATCTAGAAGAACTCTATGAGATACAGGGAGGAGAATAAGTCTTCTATGGAACTCTCAATAAGGGTGGTGAGACTCTGGTTACACTATGGGATGCATTATAAAGAACCTATTGTGGGGAATAAGATAGAAACAATGGGACTCTATATCAACCATTTTAATGGATGACAATATTAAAGTGGAGAATCCATTTTGGGGATAATAACATACACTAAATAAATAGGTTTTTGAACAAATCCTTGTAAATCTTTATGTTCAATTGTTTTATATTAACAACATCTTTCAATATAAGGATTATAGAAACAAGAAGACTGGTTCGAGGATGTGGATTGATAGAAAAATGTTAATAAATCCTTCCAAATTTCATATATGGATACATAGATGATTATGAATAAAATCTCCCAAATGTATGCTCTATTAAATAGAGGAATATTTTATAATAAAAAAGCATTGATTCTTTCCATACAAATACTAAAAGAAAAGGAAAGAGATTTATTGGATACTATTAGTGTTTTTGGAATTTTTGGAATCAACATAATGATTGATGGAATAATATGTCCTATTATAAAAATAGAGGAAGGCCTAGATTCCAAAGAATATAGATATGATGAAACGAAGCATCTTACAAAGCAAATGCAGAAAACATAGGGGAAGAAGAATCTGTCAATCACGAAAAGATTTTAATATCTTAAATAATAATATATTATTTACAAAAAAAGTGGTCATAATGATTATAATTTCTAGTTTAGTCCAACCATGTCTCATGCTTATGTTTATAAGAATTATAGACTAAAACAAAAATAGTACAATGAAAAAATATACGAAAAGTATTCTATTGGGAATATGCAGAAAAATGATGTCAAGAAACTAGTGAAATAAAATATTCTAAAGAAGAATTTCACGCCATATTCCAGTATTGTCATCTCAATAAAGAAAATATTCCACTATAGAAAATATAAAGTCGATACCATGTATCACTACAATCAAGCCATGGTAATGAATGGAAGCAAGCTGAATCTAAAAGGAGAATCAATCTAGAAGAAGATGTTGTTGACTAAGTGCATTCCTGAAGACATTCCACATGAAGGATAATTCAAATTTCATGAGAGGTTGTTAGCAGATTATAACCCATGTGTCTCACAACTAATGTTTGGAAGGTTTAAAAAGGCTGGACATCATGAAAATAAATGTACATTTGTTTTTCCAAGAAAACTGGAGATAAGGAAAACTGGAAAATATACACGCGTGGAATCTAATTAACTACTAGAATAAGTATAGACAAATTATCCACACAAGATGAAGGTTAATAGAAAAAAGGCACCATTCTACACTAAATGATAAGAATATCAAATGCAAAAAAGGTACCGGCATGAAGAGTACCAGAAACATTAGAGTAATAAGGAATGGAGTTCTTGGGTTGGGAGGAATCTCTGAGCATTTTTCTCTTATTAAGAAGCTCACATGTGCTCCATTTTGTTCCCTTATATTTTTGCAGTATACATGTGCATACATTATAGGGAATTAAAGATGATGTTCATTCCTAAGATGTATGTTTAATGGGAAAATTGGAATCATTATTCATGATTTGGTAATAACATGAAATCTTCCATAGTGGAATATTATCATCATGAATATCTTGAATATTTAGTGTTGATATTTTTCACCATAATGAATCAATGGGATTTCACCACATGTGGGGGAGAAAATTTGGGGGAGATAATATTCAGGATTATCTCATAATAAATATTGAAATTCATACCATCTCATGATGTAAAAATTTAGGTATTCCAATAACATTATCATCTCATGTACATAATTTTATTTATTATCAAAATTAACTGGTAGTGCATGATTGATGAAAATAAAGGATTAAAGTGGGGAAATTTATCATTTCATGTGAGATTTTTAATATGTTTTGTTTAGTATGTGCAGGATTTAGCATTTCATTGATAAATCGGATAATATTTAATCCCTTAGTCAATAATTGATATAGTCTATGTATGATTTCACATATATGGTTATATATAGAATGTATAGAAAACCATGGACATATCTCTCTTTTTTTCTACACAAGGTTAAACCAAGTAGACATAGATATGATTAACAAAATCCACATTCCTATGTCAACCATCCGACATCATCCTTCTCTCAAAAACATTCACGAAGGTATTAATTAAATCAGGAGAACATTCTTTTGAAAATACCTCACTAAACCATTGCATTTGGTTTCTAATAAGGGTGCGATATTTCAACACATATTGACCAATAAATATTGTACTTATGTGATATTGAAAAAAAATATACCAAGGGGATGATTTTACATCATGGTGTTTCAGTTTTTTCAATAAGATGTCAATAAGGTGTCAAGTGTAAATATGTGTATGGACAAGTGGTGGTGATGATGATTGAAGTGGGAAACATGTTCCAAATAAAATTCCACTTATATTAGTAGAATCATTATTTTACATAGGATGTCATGCTCGGACATTCCCCATAACTATTAAGATTATTGTTGAGCTAGTCCCATGTTCAAAGACATGTGTCACTAGATGACACATTGATACACCATTTGAAGAAGGCCAGGAAATACCATATTGCATGATGATTTTAGAATATCCATTTAATAACTTATAATTAGTTTATGTTCATAAAAAAATTAGACGACTAATGAGATAATCTACAAAGTTTGGTGCCATGTGTTTGAAGGATAACACATCACTCAATATGACATTGAAGGACTTGAATTATTCTTTTGTATCTGAGGTGAAGAAGTGATTCATGAATCATCCATGATTAGATTAATGGAATTTTGAAGATCTTATATTTCATTGTTCCAAAAATAATGTCATGAAGATAATATAAATGGTGCATTGGATTACTATTTAAATAAGCGGTAGTAATACATTAAATTTTTATTTAACTTTTTTTTTTGTTAATAAACTGAATATATAATAAATGGATTACTATAACAACAGTCCAACCAAGGAGGTCAGGTGAGGACCTCAACTTCAGGCACATGTGGTAAACGAGGGTCAACCATGCCTGAGGGATTCCTCCAAGGAAATCCATACAATATGCGCAATGCGTGTGGGTTGTGTGGGCCTTGTATATGCCTACAGGTCCACACACGTTGGTAAACGTGTGCGGAGAGTGCATTGTGGACGCTAGGAGAATTCTTGAGGAGGCTAGAGTGGGTGCATAAGTGCGACCGCAGAACACATGTGCTGGGTGGAACCCATAGTGGAGGGAGGATAATCCTAAGAGAATATTATCTTAAATTTTTTTTAAAATAAGTTGAAAAATTCAATGTGATTCAATGTGGGATGAGATATGAAAATATGGATGCAATCTCCTACTCAACAGAAAGTCACACCCCGCATCCCGCAACGTGATCTGTGCCAACCATCTGATCTCGTTCCTAATCGCTATTGGTCATTACATCTACAGTAATGCTCTTAATCAGGGCCAAATGTGATGGATATGAGCTGATCAAACATTCATGGTGTCGTCTTCAACCTAAGGCCACATGGAGAGCCACCCGATGTCGCTGATCACCTTCTCTACTATCGATGCACCATGAGCGGGCTCCTGGCCACCATGGATGATGATGTATACTTCATGATGATAGTCTAATCAAGAAAATAACTTGAATGTATTAAATGTTTCATGCATGCATCGAGATGAAGAGTTTGAACGAGGCTGAAGAAAATTAATTTCCAAGGCCTCTTCTTGCATGGATGAAGCTCGAGCAGGATGGCTCGCTGGTATTTGAAAACACATATACATGATTTCCTCCATGTGAAGAAGGGTCTCGCATTTGAAAAGAAAACAATTGATATTTGCCCATATATTTTACCCCATATTTGAAATATTGAAACTGAATATCATGGGTATTCAATGATTTAAATACCATGGAATCTCACACTGATTAGAATATTCAAGTGATCCAAAACTCTCCCATAAATAAGGGATCACCAAGCCAAGAGATTTAGTGGCAAACATAGAGATAAATTTCTCATTGTTTTTAAAAATGATCATTGTAAAAAAGTTCTGCACAGCCTAGCTACATGAATAATCTCATTAAATCCATTGTAAAATGGAAAACTGTGAACCATATTGGTTCATGAAAGGAACTTCTCCTCTGTGGAATAAACCCACAGAAACACAAGATGTTTTTAAACCCTTCGCGTGCTTCGTGTGTGAAGAAGAAATCACATGTACATAGCCGGTCTTGCACCCTTTTTGTACTATGCAACGACATAACCAAGAACTATGTTTGCTTCTCTGAAAAATATCCACACGAACCGCCTGAATAAAGGGGAAGAACCCATGACCTCATGTTATCACAAAGAATAACTAATTCAAATTGGACCTATAGCAATATTTTTTTCAATACCATTTTATTAGTCACTAATTTGGATCTTTACCAATAGTTAGGCCAAAACCATTGGAATAAGTCACTTATATGGAACTATACCAATTGTTTGGACAAAACTGTTGGTATAGGTCCATTATAGGGACCCCATACCAAATTTTTTGCTAGACTGTTGGTATAGGTCCACCCAATTCCAAAAGTTTCACTAAAACCCTTAGTATAGCTAAAAATTCAATGAACCTATATCAATGGTTCTCAAAACTGTTGGTAGAGTTGAACATATTTTTTATTGAGTATTTTTTCAAACAATATTAAATAAATAAAAGGTTAAAATAATTATGAATATACATATATATACATATATATATATATATATATATAAAATAATGTTCCCAAAATTCATGATAGGTTAGTGGTTAGGTCGTTGGAATTTAAATGGGAGGTGTTGGGATCAAAACCAAGCTGAGTTTGGATTTTGAATTACCTATACAAACAGATTTATGAAACTGTTGGTATATTTTATTCAAATGACCTATACCAATTGTTTTCCCAGAACCATTGGTATAGAAATATCTCAACCCCATAGAATAAAATGGTTCTCCAAACAATTGGTATATGATATACCAATAGAGTGGAGACTTATATCAATGGTTCCAATATGTTAAAATAGGGTATTTCTTTATTATTTAATAACACCCTTCTGTCAATATATATATATATAGTTTCTAGGCTATTCTCTATAAAATAAGGTGATTTCATGACGGATTATACTTTTGTGTGCTTTGTTTAAAGAATAAGAAACCAAAGTACTTGTGTCTTCACAAAGGAGAATGGAGAGTGAACGCCGGATGCACATGTATGCATGTGTATGATTTGAGATACCCAAACAAGAAAAAGCGTGTATCACAATCATTCTGGTTTAAGGAATATTCATTTTTAAACATATACATGTCACCTAAACTTGAATGAAAAAAATAAGACATTGTGTCTGTGATATTAAGTGAGAAAGTGAATGGGGAGGTTTGTTTGCTCAAAAGTATTTTCCCACTAGGGTTTTCTAAAAAGAAATAGAGAAGGAGGATATTGTGAATTCATTCATTTACATAAACATGTAAAGACACTTAAAAGGAAGAATCAAGATTTTAATTGCACATGTGTAAACTAAAAGAAGAAATTCTATGAAACTCATGCATAAAGCGTAATCAATTCAGATGATTCCAAGTGGGATGATCATTAGTGTATGAATAACAACATAATTTTATGTGATTACTTCCAAGAAAAAATGAGAAGTTATAGTGCAATTAGTTATTTCTGTAAAGAAGAAAAAATTTATATATCTAAATACAATAGGTATTGGATCCCATAAAAACTATGCATGGTGTAGATGAGAATTGAGACTGAAGCCAGACAGATGTAAGGAATATTTTTCATCTTAGTTTACAGTGATTGAGAATCCATGAAGGGAGGTAGTTATGATTTTTCATAGATCATTTATTCATTATAATATTATTTAATAATTTATGTGCACCAATTTCACACATCATAGTGAGGTCGGGTCTTCATATGAAGAAGAAATAATTTCCTGAGCATTGTTGATACTGACGACTAAATAGAAATGTTATCAGATCTATTGTGCAAGGACAACCGATCATATCAATGGATGTTGAAAATTATTGAATAGTTACAAAGGCAAGTAAGATTTATAATGATTTGGTAGAGAAATAGTAATATAATATTTAGTATATCAAGAAATAACAATGATGGAATTTGATCGTGTGATTCAAGAGCTAGATGAACCCTGTAAGATTGAGGGAGGAGAAGAAGTCTTCAGTGGGACTCTGTAGTAGGTCAGTGAGGTTCTGGTAACATTAGGGGATATGTATAAATAACTTCATGTGGGAATAAAGAGAGATAATGTGGGAATCTGCATCAACCATTGTAATTTATAATAAGAATTTAGTGGAGAATTAGTGTTGGGGAGAATAACCAACACTGGAAAGAGTAGGTATTTGAACTGAAGCATTTAAAACCATGTATTTAGTGCATTAATATTTATAAAATCATTCAATGTAAATTTGAGAGACACAAGAAGAGTGGATCAGGCCTTTAACAATCCTTATAGTTTTTATTAAAAAGAATCAATTAGTAGAAATATTTAAATGGATCACTAATTCACCCCCTCTCCCTCCAAGTTATTCACACAGATCCGGGCACTTCAGGTATGTAATGTTAAACACACATTAGCATTTTTATACCATTCTTTCCAATTAAAAAACCTCACCAATGAATGACAATTTGATAACCCATTATTGTATTCATCTTATTGTTTTTATGTTTTGTTATGATCGATACCACGAAGATTATCACACTTGTAACTCTGTCAAGATAATAACAAACATCCACTAAAATATTTTTGACCACACATGGATGAATTTATCCGATTATATCATGATTTATTAGTTAAATTTATCTCTATTTATTTTCATAGTGACCACTTCATACCCTTGTCTTCATGAGTCAGATAAGTGAGAGCAACCTCAATCTAAAAATTTTCATCACAAAAAAATATATACACAACTTATTAATTATAATGAATCAAATACTACTAGTTTAAATAGTTTCAATGCGGAATAATATCTATTAATTTTACAATCAAGCACTAGAATAAAGTTTGGTGTGTACATAGAAAATAATATAAATCCTTCCTCATATATACATACTAAATCCTACTCCCTTTACCTCAATTCCAATAATTGTTTCTCCATTCTTTGTCGAACAATATTAGGAAAATATTTCCAAAGGAATGTTTTCTTAAATATATACCATTCCATGACATCATGATCTTATATATCTATCATGATAATTTTCGTAACCAATAACCACCACGGTTCAGTATTAGCTTAAAATTTTAATTCTATAGGTTTAAATGTTTACATTATGAGCATCCAATTACATAAAATATATTTTTAAAATTATCAATCTATCCTTCAATTGTTATAAGAACAAAGGTTATCGTAAAATATGGGGGTTTTATTTCTTGAAATGATACACTGTTGATGTGTTCCTCAATAATAAATCTATATTATCTGTATCATTGTTTCATACACCATTTATAACTAATATTAATTGAGCCATCACATATCCAAACTGATAAATTTAAATTCCAACCATTCCTTGATACTCTTTTGGAGTGATATTTTATCTTTAAACCTTCATAATACATCTTCCATATTTTTTCTTTCAGAAAGTCATTCCACACATTCAATGATTAAATGAATTTATTGGTTATCATAAAATTCTATATAATTTAAAAATAACCATAATGTATTATACCCCAATGGTATTAAATTTAAACTATTATATCATATATAATAACCTAATCCTTCTTTATAATTCAAAATATAATGACAGAATAATAAAAAATTATCTATTCATGTGTTTTGAATTAATAAATAATTTTCATGACTTTCAAAAGAACAATTTAGGATTATGTTTTTTGAGAATTAACACATCAATATTACCAAAATGACAATAAATTAAAAGTATAAAAATTTATAAAATATCAATACTCCATAAAATATTGATCATTTAAAATGAAATATGTATTATTTCCCTGAATATTTATCATGACATACAAATTGATTTAGTCTATATTCGTAGTAAACCATAATACCTATAAAAATCATTTGAAAATAATCGATGATAAAAAAATCCATAGTATGTGATGTAATAGAAATAAATCTATTAATCTATTAAAAATGAAAACAAAACAACATTGTTACCTCTAAAGTATTATTATTTGGTTTTACAATATAGATTATATCATTATGTATAAAACCTGTTTTTTACAATGAAATCCTCAAAAAATATAAAAAATATAAAACATTTTAGGAATTTTTTATAATTATATCTATAACACGTGTACATTCAAATATAAAACAAATATATCATAGTTAAATATATAAGAAAATACTCCCATCATATATTCATTTATTTTATCTTTGAATAAAAGGATCATTAACCAATGAATTGGAGATATATATCAAGCTCACATTTCATATAATCTATATCAAGATCACCCATATTATAAAATATATTTGGATCAACCATCATAATTCAGCATTCTAGAAAAATTTATCATGAATAAAATAATTTTATGACATCAAATTTTCATCATTAAACACGTGAAAAACTCATTTTAACCCATAAGAAATGCAACTTATACATCCAGGAAAAGAGGTGAGAGAAATATAATTCATCTAAAAAACACTTGAAACTAAAAAATTATAATAAAATCAAGTATATAATATTATTTGAAACAGAAATTTATAATATTATATATATCTTTAAAAATAATTATTACATTTAAAATGTAAAAAGGAGATCAAATCACATATATTAATAAAATCATTCTTTTATCAATTTTATAAAAATGTAAAATAAACATATATAATACATTAAAAAGGTTAATTATAAACCATTGTAGTGAAATTAAGAAATTGAATAAAACAATATTTTACAATTGTTACTTAATAATTTAGAATATACTTGAAATACTTAATTTAATATAGTAATTTTTTGTGAATGAAATTGAAACATTTCAAACAATTCTTGAAATGAAAATCCTTTACCTTATGTATCGTCTAACATTTTATGTTCTATAACTCCTATATAATAAAATTATATATGTTTCATAATAGCCTAATAAAATTTTCATGTTCAATTCATAGTAATTTTTCCATTAATTTCATTTGTTACCATTTCTTATTTGTTTTACTGAAATGGTTATGTAAAAATTGGGTGTTTTCGTTCAATTAGTTTCTAACATCAATACCATATCTATAATATGAACACGGTAAAAGGGGATATGATTCCATTATAAAAATAATTTTAAACATGTTATTTATATTACATTTATTTATTATAAACTCTTTTAAAACCCAAAATTTATGTTGGTCATTAAAAATGAACAATTTTTTTTCCATGCAGATGGTATTGCATACACAATACATGAACGCCATTTTTATTTTTATATTATGTGGAAAGGAAATAATGGAAAAAAATTATACGTTTTTGAGAATTATAAATATGTTAAATATTTATTATTTATTTATTATTTTTATCCTTATGACCATCCTAATTAACAACAATATAATGTGAAAATTAAAAACAAATGACATCTCATCATAGAGGTGGAATTGCACACATATGATATACCGATGATATAGTTTTCAGTAGATGAAATGTTAAGACAAAATATTATATCATATATTTGTATATTTATAGCTATTTCATGAATATAAATTTTTAACAGTAAAAAATTAGTATAACCAGTCGTGAGAGGTGTTGATGGAAAGAGAATTACTTTTATTCTAAATGTGGTTGTCCCCATGTGCAACAACTCTAAATTTTACAATGAAATTTCCATTATTTTTTAATAATACAAATAAATCACATATTGAATCCAATAAAAACATTTTTCTTATAAATAAATAATGATACAGTAATCCTCAAACAAACAAATACGCATTCCAAATATCACTCTAGGACGATAAATATTAATAGAAAAATATGAATGAGAAAATATAGATATCACCATCCATAAGAATGGACAAACACATGGGAGTGTTCTATAATTAAATTGTAATGTTAATAATATAATACTCATTTTTAATATGAATGTATATATATAATACCTTATTGAAAATGTCATGTAAATGAAGAATGATTTTAATAAGTGGTATTTATAAAAATTAATTATCATATACATGTCTAATAGTTACCTGACCATTAGAATAATAATTTGACTATAAGAATAGAAATATGGACATTAGAATATTAAACCCACCTACGTAATAATAAATAAAATTTATGTACATTATAAGTTAAAATATTACAAATTTATTTAATTTTATACATATATAAATGTTTTTAAAATAATAAATATGTATTTATATTTTGGTAAGATGTAAATGTTTATTTAAAATTTTAAAATATATATATTTATTTTTAAAAAAAATTATTAATAAATCAATTTTATATTGTATCGTAATTATATAATAATATTTAATGACCTTAATTAATATTTCAAAGTATAAAAAAAAATTTCTAATATTAAAATCAACATTTCTCATATAAATAAATATTTTAACTAAAAATTAATTTTATTTTATATATATATATATATATTTAATTTCATAAATTGTTTTCCGTTTTTGAATTACAACTATTAATAAATGTTTATTATATGTTATGGGGATTTTCTAAAATAGTTGATTTTTTTAGTACAGCGAAATACAATTATTTACAGTATAAGATAAATACATGATTGACATTGTTATTGATGATTTATCAATGATATAAGAACCCATTTCTAAATATATCCTGAACGATTTAATGTCTTTATTTTTACTAATAAAAATTATTTATGGTATTCTGCTAAAATAATAAATTGATGAATAAAATAATAATAATCACCCCTCTCATCCCCATATAAATACTACCGGCCCACCCCTTCTTGTCACTCATTTTAATGCATTTATCATCTTAATAATATGAAAAATTACCTCCCTAAGACTCTTAATCATGTCTAAGTCCTTTTAGTCTCAACAAAATAACAAACCGAAGTGTATTGTGGAGTTTCTTAATTAGATGACATTCAAGTGGTAAAATCCTCAATCCTTCTATTTTTATTACCTTTTTTATCATCTCATTACCTCCATTGTAAAATTAATCATGATTACAATAGTAATATATATATGTATATAATGTAATTTTATTTTGTAAATATAATACACATCATTAAATATATTCTTTTCTCTCTTTAATCTAAAAATTTTCACGTTGTCCAAAATATATTTGTTCACCGCCTTCATGGATGAGGTGTTTTGGATTTCCTTTACCTTCTTCATGGCAGGTCATAAAATAAATATTATGGTTAAAATAGATTTATTTTCTCCAATTATCACATGTTTAATGTTTTAGAACTAATAATTAACCCTAATATTATATTAACCAGAAGAAGTTCGTGACGACTAAAAAGAAACCAAACTAAAATAAGAATTTATCATTAAATTTTTATCAAATTAATCATCATGTTATTATAATGAAATGATAAATTAGGATATTTAAACTACTATATGTTAATTAATACCATATAATTTAACAGGTTTATAATTATTCTAAATTTTTATGAACAATCACAACCATCCAAAAGCGAAACGACTATGAATCCATGAAACTAACTCTCTTAAAATGATGAAATTAAAATTGAAAACTCATTTAGGAGGTAATAAATGAACTTAACAAAATTATTATAAATGAATTATATATAAAATAAGTTCATAATTAATTAATTAATTAAATTATATAGTTTTTCAATTTAATACATTAATCTCATGTAAAGAACGCATTCAGACAAAAGGAATGAGATATCTCTGAACCTCCAAACTACATTTAGTTTACACTATATGTCTCTTTACAACAATTTTTGTATTAATTATTATTATTTTATATTCCTCTAATATTATGTTTTTATGTATGAAAATTATGTATCTATCTACATTAATTAATCTTTTACAAGTAATTACATGTTTTTACAATTTTCCATTAAAAATTCCACACGACAAGAAAACCCAATTAATGGGAAATTCCACATTTTATACCCATTTTCTAGTACACTCCATAAACCATTTTAAGCCACCGATATTTTTCCAGAAACTAAAAAATTTAATCATTAAAATTTATCTTATTTTGTTTCTGGTTTCTCAAAATCTATTATCCTTATATCATTTCTAAAGACTCTTTATTCTTTTCCACACAACCGAACCTAAATGGGACATTGAAAATGATACATAACTACTCTCTTTTAAATTTATGATTCAGAAAGAAATAGTTTTTCTTGATCTATATTTGTTTTTTTCCTTTATGAATTTCTACCACTTATTTCATGTATACTATTATGATAAACCCTATGGATAATCATTATGAAATGATTCCAAAACCCATTCATTTTCATGGGTATTCCTAATGTTTATTCAATATATTTTATTATTTATGAGGACCACATTTTCATAAATGTGTTTTGATTAGTGTCACATGATATATCTCAAATTAGGGGGGTAATGTTTAGTCTAATGATATTTCATGTATGGGATTGGGGAGGAAAACTAATCCATTGTGAGGATTTTACACAATATGAAATAGTCTTAACAATTATCTTCCACTCCTATTTATGTCATGTTATATGTTTCTTCCCAAATAAAAATTTTTCATGATCACATGATTACAGGTTCTATATGTCTTAATTCCATATGTTTACTCAATATCTGTTCCTTTTATATTAACATGTCATGACATTATAAATCTTATACTATGATTTATTCCATTGTTCATTAACATACTAATTATTTTATCTAATACAATATTTCTATGTACATCGGATGATATCTTAGAATGATGTAGGATCTAATATAATGATAGATGATTACTATTGAATATTTTAAAAGGTATTTTTTATTATAGGACAATTTTTTAAGTTTTATTAAACTAATCGTACAAGGTAACTATAATTTATGATAATTGGTTTGTAATTGATGGATAATCATGCTTAAAATCATGTAACAATATGTGAACAAGGTTAGGGTTTCGATAGTTGATATTCAATATTCTTTGACTTATTTTTTTAGGATTAGGACTATAAAACACTTGTATGAACCATATGGATAATTTTATCAATATGGATAACCTATATTGTATCCTAGAGAATCACATGTTTTGATAAACATTTCAATTATAATTTTATCCTTATATGTTCAAATTTTACACTTCATATGATAATTAGCTATGTACACATTCTGAATAATTCTATTTTACTTATTTTACTTAGTTAATTGAGGAATTTAGCATAACTCGTGCCAATAATAATTGTTATAAGAATTGAGAGAGTTCTCATTATGAGATTCTAAATGTGATGATAATGGGAGACAAGAACATTAGGAATGTACTTGATCAACTGGTTCAATTAATGAATTATAACATAAATTTTGTGGAATTGTATTTTTATCCTAAGAAAGATCATGTTTTTGTAAAATCCTTTATGTTACTGTGTTATTTTACATTCAGTTGATCTTCTGATCCCTTGATCATGGAATTATTGATTAACTGAACAGAGAATATTTTCTTCATTTTTCTATTCTCATGAGAATATTATGTCATTATAAGGGTCTATATTATTGATAGAGAATATATTAAATAGTATAAAGTGATAAAAAACAATTAAGGAATAAATAAATTACATGGATTGGGAAAGATTTAATCAAATTTTTTCCTTAAATATTTCACCCAAACTCATTTTATTAAAATCGATAGGGAGTTACTCAGAATGAGAAAAAGAAAAATTAATATATTATGACATATGTGAAAACATTAATAGGGATTTCAATATAATGTTATTGAATTTTCATTAATATTTAAAGAAAAGTGGATTATTTTTTAGAGGATTAATGTTGAGTCTATGAAAATACTCGGTAGTTCAAAAAAATAATATTTATGAGGGAAATTTTTTTTTCCCATATGGTTGAAATGTATAAAGGTCTTTCCCATCGATATCATTGGTTCAGTGATAAATGGAGTAAAATTGAGATTAATACTGGATTATTGGAGGATAAATCCAATGAAGTAAAAAAACACATCTTCCTACAAGTGGGAAGTGTGGGAAGAAGTGTAATAGAAACTCTATAAAGGGAGCAAAGATATTATTAAAATTTAGAAGATATGGGAATTAAAAATACTACTGTCAAAGGTATTAGAATAATATTACTAATATTGAAGAATAATTGAATGTTTAGATCAACACTAAACATGTTTTGATGAGTTTCAACTAAAAGAAACATTTGGATTATTAGATATCAATCCTTTTAAAAACTTTTTCTAGTGGTGATCATAAAAAATGAAATTCATGGATGAAAGGGAATATTATATCACTAAAACTGAGGTAAAACATGATAATTATGTGGGGACAAGTCTTCTAGATATTAATTCAAGAATAAAAATTTACTATTAAATTCTAGTTCTATATATTTATTCATATCATGAATGTTTAATATAACTATTCCAACACCACCTCAAAATATTATGGTTGAGTTATATGTGACAATAGAAAATGGGGAAATATTATTATAAAAAATATATAACTCCCCCATGTTAGTTTTTTCTAGACTATAACACCCAAAAATTTCCATATTACTTCATTTAGTGTTGTATTATGCTATATTGGGCATGGATTGATTCAAACCCAACAAATTGTTTTGAGAAATAGATATCACTCTTCACTTCCTAAGGAATCCTCTAATTTTATAATTGTTTATAGAGAAATATGGATCTATTTAGGATCATGGTGTAAATAGTGAATAATATTTACAAATGAAAATTTTTATCTTGTACAAATTAGTGATACAATGATGATGATGATGTTCGAAGGCATCCCCATTCCGAGGGACTACACTAATGTGTTCTCAAAAAAATCCTTGTCTTCCTCTTAACTGAGTGGTTGATTTCCCAACTGGTCCAATACATGTATCTCTTCATATGTAATGTAAACCTTATTGAATGGATAACATTGGTTTGGTGGAATTGAGGAAGTAGTAGGACGAAAATTTGGGCATCAATTAAATATATTTGAGTCTTCCCAATGGGGTGTACCATTACTATTCATCAAGAAGAAGTATGGATCAATGTTCTTCTACATTGGATATCACGAGATCAAGAAATCATTATAACAAACATGTATCCTCAACCATTTATTGATGAATTGTTTGATCAACTCCGTGGGGCCATGTATTTCTCTAAAGTGGATATTGGTTTAAAATATCACCCATTAAAGGTGAGAAAGGTATATATTCTTAGTACATAATTTCTAACATGGTATGAACACTGAATGTTCATAGTGATTCCTTTAATAATCACATATTGTACATTAATTTTTGATGACTTAATGAATTGTTTTAAAGATAATACCTTGATAAATTTATGGTAGTATTTACAGATGATATTCTGATATAATCCAATTGAAAGGAGGAACATGAGGAGCATTTGAATAATACAATAAATAATTTAGAATTGGAAAAATATATAAAAACTAATTTAAATGTGAGTTTTGTATTGATGATGTATCATTTATAGGAAATGTTATCACTTGAAAAGGGATATCTGTAGACCTTTATAAAACAATGACAATTGAAGAGAATACTAATACAACATCTATAAAGTTGATCATTAGGTTACATGGAATAGAATTGTATTACCTATTCATTGTGAGGATATTATCATGATTTTCCTACACAAAAACCATGATGAGTCGAAAGGGATTAATGTATTTATGGACATGTGAATGGATGTACTACTTCAAAGAGTTGAAAAATATTACTATAACAACAACTGTTCTTACACTACCCTGAAGCAGGGAACTCTGTGTGGTATAATGTAATACATAAAATGTAACACCCCAAGATTTCATAGTGTGTTATTTCTTCAAAATAATTCAATAACTTGCACTACACGCAACACCGAGTTCAATCACACCATGACTTACAAAGAAAATCCATTCAAAAGAGGTTATGAATAGTATTATCTAAATTTTAAACTTTATATAATCTTTATAATTTTAGAATCCATATTATGAGTTTCTTAGATATAATGCAAGAACAAATTCATTTTTAGTATTGCACTTTTATCAACTTTTAATAGTGAACCCTTTTTAAATACAATATTTTAAACTTTTTGACTAAATGGGGACATCAAAAAAATTTAAAATGAAACATCCCAAGCTTCCACGGTACGCTTTCCTTTGAATAATACAGTAGCGTGTGTTGTACGCAACTTCGAGTTTTAACACACACCACAATCGATCAAACTAGCCGTTATGAATAGTAATACCTAATTTTTGAAGTTATATATATTTTATATTTCAAAATGGACTTCATTTTTGGATTCGGAATATCGAATTTAGCCTAAGGTGAAATTTTGGTACATTTCGGATAACTTTCATATTTTGATGAATAGTGAAAATTACTAAATTTTAATTAAAAACAACTTTTTTAATCAAAATAATTAATAGTGATAAATTATGAATTTGAGTGGTTTTAAAGTATATTTAGAATATATTTTTACAATTTAATATAATGTTGGTCATTAGACAAAATTTTACAATTAAACCGAACATAAACAAGTGTCAATCTTTTGATAGTTATTATCTCTTAAAAACACGCTTTTTGTTTTGACAGCGGGAATTAATTTTAAATTAATTTCTGCCACTTCTGTGTTTTGAATTTAGAAAAATGTATTCCATATTTGGAATCAGGATTTTCAAATTGTGTAAATAGGTATCTTTTATTTTTAGACATTTTGAATAATTACTGCGGTAAATATTTTATTTACCATGGTTAAGGGTAAATCCGGTAAATAAGGGTTAAAAAATAATATTATAATAATACTAAATTACCCTAAAACGTGTCTTAACCCTATTGGTTGATAAATGGTCGACCATGGGAATCTTTGGGTCTATTTTGGGACCCCATGGATCCACTTGTAAGTGATAATGACACTTTATTTTAATTAAGTTAAAATGAATACAAAAATGGCATAAGCTTACATCTTTTAAAAGAACAATTTTTACATAGGGTTATACATGTTGGATTTTCGATTATAAATATTCATTAGAAAGCTAAAAAGATTTCCTACATAATGATATTTTATTTATAATTTTTAGACATCAAATAATTTAAATTATTAATGACACAATAATGATGCAATGTTTACCTCATTAATAAATCATTTAAATAAATAAGATTATAATGATTAAAATATTATCTAAAACCTGTATAATTCTTATTGGTTGATGTTATTTAGAATATGAGTCATCTTATCTTCGACCTCAATGATTTTTGGACCATTATAAACCGAATATAATTATATTATAAAGTAATACTTTCACTCTTTCCTAAAGAGCCCCTCCTCTTCCTTATAAAAGGAGACCACTTCTACTCATTCCTCACACCTCTCAAGCCACTTGGCTCGTCCAAACTCTGCCCAACTAAGCTCCCCAAATCCCTCTCCTCCTCCTTGAAGCTTCCCCTTAGGCAGAAAGCATTTCAAGAAGTCCTTTGGTTCCAACCAAAGTGAGTTACCTAAATTAAAGGAGGTTAACCTACCCCAACCAAGGAAAAGTACAAGGTAAGGGTTATTTCAGAATCTCTTCATTATCCGAGATTGTTTATACGTAATAATCTACTGGGATTTCTTTATCATCCACATCCATGTTTCTTTGAAATGTATTTCAAAACATATTTATTATTTACAAGAATATGGGTTAAATTCATTTATACCCTTGTTTGACTTTTTGTAAGAGGTTTATAAAGGAATATTTCCGTCGTTTTCAAAACAATTTCCTTTTTGACCTTTTCGACAGAATTAAGATAAGAATGTTTTTTTTACTTTTACGGCGGGTGCGGTTATTTTCCACCATTATAAAATCGTCAAAGCTTTCCTTACAAGCTTAAAAAAATATTTTCAAGAAAATGTTTTATTTTATATGGCTCTTAAATGATTTCAAAAATAGAAAGAGACATTTCTCTAAAAAGTGTTTTGATTTCATCTATGTCAACATCCTTTAATGGATTTTACGCTTATTTGAAGTTGATTTATTATAATACAAAACTTCTATATTGTATTGAAGGTTTTGTGATATGTTTGACTGTGGATGTGCTATTTTATACCATTCATAGTTTATGGTGAAACTATTGACATTTCGTATGCTAGTTTTAATCCGAATGATTATGTTATATTTCAAACTTTTCTTCAGATGAATGTGCTAAACAAGTATGTTCCGGGTTGGGGACCGGTAAAAGTAAGCCCTCCAGGTTGGGGACTGGTAAAAGTAAGCCCTCCAGGTTGGGGACTGGTTAAAGTAAGCCCTCCAGGTTAGGGTCTGGTAAAAGTATGCCCTCCGGGTTGGTGTCCGGTTATTAGAGGCACTCCGGGTTGGTGTCCGGTTATTAGAGGCACTCCGGGTTGGTGTCCGGTTATTAGAGGCACTCCGGGTTGGGTTCCGGTTAGAAGTAACCCCTAGGTCTTGGGATGAGGCCTAGACAAAGAAATTAACGTTTAGCATTATGCATTCCAACATTATGAAAGTGGTTATTGATTTTTGCATGTGATTATTCGATTAGTAGAATATCCATGTGAACAAGTAAATGACATTATTTCATTTTATTTATGCCATAACATGTTGAAAGTTCATGTTTTAAAAGGCTTTTGTTTTAGTAATGCATTGCCTTAAATGTTTATTCTTATTTATGAAAGTTTCCGCTATATTGTTATCCTTACTGGGCATTTGAGCTCACCCCTTTTTCTATGTTTTATTTTTCCCAGGATGTGAAGAAGTAAGTTATGAATGACCTGCAGGGATTTTATGAGGGGTTAATAGTGTGGATTGTGGAAACATTATGTTGTTGTATTAGTTTTTCATTTTATGATGTAATGTAAAACTTATGAATATATCTAGTGTTTCCAAGGCTACTAAACCAATCGGTCTTTCGAGATTTGATCTTTCTTGTGATCATGCCAATGTTACGAAGTAATGCCCCGACTCTGGGTAGCTGGGGTCGGGGCGTTACAGTTGGTATCAGAGGAAGTTTAGTACAAACCTTGGAAGCTAGATTTAGATAAACTCTGATTAGAGCACGTAGACCTAAGATGAACTTTGAGGATTAGTATAGAAGAACTTCCTATAATTTTGGTATTGTAGAGATTTTGTGAGTTTTCCGAGCAATACATCCCTGTCTGGATACGAGCAGGTAGAGGCGGCTCTGGCACAGATGTACCTAGGGGTAAAACCCGAAAACACTTCTTTGAGCTAGACTCGAACGGGAACTGGTGCACGACAATGGGCCTTGCTGCACTCTTGGTTACGACACTCCCGGGGGATATGCTTAGGATAACTCTCATTTTCTTTACAAATCATTATGAAGGGTTTATGAGTATATACTTCCTCAAAGAAAACATTTTTATGATTATGGATTATATCCATAAATAGTTCAATTTATGTTAAGTGTTTTGTAAGTATGGGATTATGTATTTTAATTCATAAACTGATCTAGTGTATGCCATTGTTTAGAAATGGCGCCCAGTAGAAGGAATGAGACCTCCAGAAATGCACATGATCCAAAGAGAAGGAAGGATCATATCTTTCCTGGTCTTAAGCTAGAATTTATAAGAGAAATAGTCTCCCATGTATTATCATCATATGAAGAAATAATATCATGTGTTGATAAGATAAGTAAAGAGTTTACTGAGTCCTATGGCTTTGAAGGGAAGCAAGAGAAGAAAAGGATAGAAGAGAGAAAGATGGATAAAGGGAAGAGGGAAAAGAAGAATTTTCCCATATGTGGTAACTGTGGAAAGAAACACCCTGGAACTTGCCTGAAAGGAATAGGAATTTGTTATAAGTGTGGAGGAAAAGGGCACAAAGTACGTGACTGCAAGGGTAAGAAAATGGTTTCAAATGTACAATGCTTCATTTGCAAGGAGTTTGGACACTACGCGAACCTATGTCCCAGTCATCAGACTATGCCGCAAATGATGCTATTGGATAATAATCAAGTTATGATACTACCACAGATGAAGAGGAATGATTATAGTTCTTATGTTGATTATGTCAATTGAGTGTTGTATCAACAATGTACTTGTTACAATAATCATGGAGTATATAAGGATTGTACTGCAGTACTATTTCATTAAGGACTTGAGATAGTGTGGAACAAAGAAAAGTGACTCAATAGAAGGATAAATTTTTGGAAAATATATGGTTAGGAGAATGATAAATCATAATATAGTTCTGATACTGAGATAGTGATTTTGGAATAATATGTGATTGTTTTGGAAAAATTATATTGGATATTCTTGACTACCTTGGAACTGATTAATGATTTGTATATTCCATAATTGTTGGGGTTTAAAACATTTTTGGATTAATGAAGTATATCCAGCTTTCTATATTGAATAAGGGAGCATGAATGTAATCAATAAGGAATATGGAAATTCAGGATGTTTCGGTGTATTAAAAGAATACATGATGAAGGTATTCATATGCTATTACGGGGTAAAAAGGTTCTACATTATGTTTACCTTACTTATAAATGTTGGAATATGTGTTTGGATAGAAGTATTTTGGATAGTTCTAGTTTGGATTATTTTGGATTGCCATAAAAGGACAACCCGAAGGTCGGGCGGCAACCCATCGCGTCCGGCAAGGCTGCGAGACTTGAACCCGCAACCGAAGAGCGAAAGGGTGTATCACCTACCACTGTCCCACGAGATGTCCGAATTAAATAATGTAGTTTTTTTTAAAAAGATCTGGTAGATGAATTATAAATTCATTTATTTTGGAACCCTGTACGAATAGTATAAATAGAAAAAAAATTACGTTCTATTATCTTTTAGAGTGAAAGATGAGTTTGTGGTAGAAATTTATTAATGGGTAAAATTATAATTATAAAGTAAGTATATCTCCTTATTATCTTAGCCAATCTCATAAATAAATTTCTCAACATTAATAATAGAAACTTAGAACAAAAATTTTGTCCTATATGGTACCTTAAATCATCACAAATTTATGGCTTTGGGATTGTTGGCCTTTTCATAGCCATGTTCTCTACCACTCTCCATCAGATAATTGATGGTTAGATTTTTCTTCCATATCCATATTTTCCTACATGGAACCCTAGTATGGGTTATTTTCGGTAATCTTCATACTTTCGACTCTTTATTTTAAATAGAGACCTCATTAATTCATTTTTCGATGTGGGATTTCAACTAGGATATTTTGAAACGTCAAAAATGTGTTATCCTAATACCCTATGTTTTGTTGAACCGATGGTATTTCAAATCATCATAGATTGATGAATTTAAGGACCTCAATTTTATACTTGTTTGTGATTGATGACCTCAATCACTACCTATAAATATTTACGTTTTTCCTCCAATTATATGTCTCTAAATGCCACCAATGTTCTCCTAATCGAGATCATAATTTGGTGGTGACACTTTAATTTCTCTTTTCCTCATATTAAGACTAAATTTTAGTAACCCAATTTCTGATGTGGGTTTTCCCACAAATATATTTTCTATTTTCAACCTTTTATTTTCGAAGAACAATTTAAAATTGCGAGGACGCAATTTATTGAAGGAGGGGAGAATGTAACACCCCAAGATTTCATAGTGTGTTATTTCTTCAAAATAATTCAATAACTTGCACTACACGCAACACCGAGTTCAATCACTCCATGACTTACAAAGAAAAGCCATTCAAAAGAGGTTATGAATAGTATTATCTAAATTTTAAACTTTATATAATCCTTATAATTTTAGAATCCATATTATGAGTTTCTTAGATATAATGCAAGAACAAATTCATTTTCAGTATTGCACTTTTATCAACTTTTAATAGTGAACCCTTTTTAAATACAATATTTTAAACTTTTTGACTAAATGGGGACATCAAAAAAATTTAAAATGAAACATCCCAAGCTTCCACGGTACGCTTTCCTTTAAATAATACAGTAGCGTGTGTTGTACGCAACTTCGAGTTTTAACACACACCACAATCGATCAAACTAGCCGTTATGAATAGTAATACCTAATTTTTGAAGTTATATATATTTTATATTTCAAAATGGACTTAATTTTTGGATTCGGAATATCGAATTTAGCCTAAGGTGAAATTTTGGTACATTTCGGATAACTTTCATATTTTGATGAATAGTGAAAATTACTAAATTTTAATTAAAAACAACTTTTTTAATCAAAATAATTAATAGTGATAAATTATGAATTTGAGTGGTTTTAAAGTATATTTAGAATATATTTTTACAATTTAATATAATGTTGGTCATTAGACAAAATTTTACAATTAAACCGAACATAAACAAGTGTCAATCTTTTGATAGTTATTATCTCTTAAAAACACGCTTTTTGTTTTGACAGCGGGAATTAATTTTAAATTAATTTCTGCCACTTCTGTGTTTTGAATTTAGAAAAATGGATTCCATATTTGGAATCAGGATGTTCAAATTGTGTAAATAGGTATCTTTTATTTTTAGACATTTTGAATAATTACTGCGGTAAATATTTTATTTACCATGGTTAAAGGTAAATCCGGTAAATAAGGTTTAAAAAATAATATTATAATAATACTAAATTACCCTAAAACGTGTCTTAACCCTATTGGTTGATAAATGGTCGACCATGGGAATCTTTGGGTCTATTTTGGGACCCCATGGATCCACTTGTAAGTGATAATGACACTTTATTTTAATTAAGTTAAAATGAATACAAAAATGGCATAAGCTTACATCTTTTAAAAGAACAATTTTTACATAGGGTTATACATGTTGGATTTTCGATTATAAATATTCATTAGAAAGCTAAAAAGATTTCCTACATAATGATATTTTATTTATAATTTTTAGACATCAAATAATTTAAATTATTAATGACACAATAATGATGAAATGTTTACCTCATTAATAAATCATTTAAATAAATAAGATTATAATGATTAAAATATTATCTAAAACCTG
Organism: Viscum album; assembly: GCA_963277665.1. Lineage (NCBI taxonomy): Eukaryota > Viridiplantae > Streptophyta > Magnoliopsida > Santalales > Viscaceae > Viscum > Viscum album. The sequence goes on along the minus strand of OY728145.1, from coordinate 1,362,325,049 downwards.
TACAATTCTTATTGGTTGATGTTATTTAGAATATGAGTCATCTTATCTTCGACCTCAATGATTTTTGGACCATTATAAACCGAATATAATTATATTATAAAGTAATACTTTCACTCTTTCCTAAAGAGCCCCTCCTCTTCCTTATAAAAGGAGACCACTTCTACTCATTCCTCACACCTCTCAAGCCACTTGGCTCGTCCAAACTCTTCCCAACTAAGCTCCCCAAATCCCTCTCCTCCTCCTTGAAGCTTCCCCTTAGGCAGAAAGCATTTCAAGAAGTCCTTTGGTTCCAACCAAAGTGAGTTACCTAAATTAAAGGAGGTTAACCTACCCCAACCAAGGAAAAGTACAAGGTAAGGGTTATTTCAGAATCTCTTCATTATCCGAGATTGTTTATATGTAATAATCTACTGGGATTTCTTTATCATCCACATCCATGTTTATTTGAAATGTATTTCAAAACATATTTATTATTTACAAGAATATGGGTTAAATTCATTTATACCCTTGTTTGACTTTTTGTAAGAGGTTTATAAAGGAATATTTCCGTCGTTTTCAAAACAAGGTCCTTTTTGACCTTTTCGACAGAATTAAGATAAGAATGTTTTTTTTACTTTTACGGCGGGTGCGGTTATTTTCCACCATTATAAAATCGTCAAAGCTTTCCTTACAAGCTTAAAAGAATATTTTCAAGAAAATGTTTTATTTTATATGGCTCTTAAATGATTTCAAAAATAGAAAGAGACATTTCTCTAAAAAGTGTTTTGATTTCATCTATGTCAACATCCTTTAATGGATTTTACGCTTATTTGAAGTTGATTTATTATAATACAAAACTTCTATATTGTATTGAAGGTTTTGTGATATGTTTGACTGTGGATGTGCTATTTTATACCATTCATAGTTTATGGTGAAACTATTGACATTTCGTATGCTAGTTTTAATCCGAATGATTATGTTATATTTCAAACTTTTCTTCAGATGAATGTGCTAAACAAGTATGTTCCGGGTTGGGGACCGGTAAAAGTAAGCCCTCCAGGTTGGGGACTGGTAAAAGTAAGCCCTCCAGGTTGGGGACTGGTTAAAGTAAGCCCTCCAGGTTAGGGACTGGTAAAAGTATGCCCTCCGGGTTGGTGTCCGGTTATTAGAGGCACTCCGGTTTGGTGTCCGGTTATTAGAGGCACTCCGGGTTGGTGTCCGGTTATTAGAGGCACTCCGGGTTGGGTTCCGGTTAGAAGTAACCCCTAGGTCTTGGGATGAGGCCTAGACAAAGAAATTAACGTTTAGCATTATGCATTCCAACATTATGAAAGTGGTTATTGATTTTTGCATGTGATTATTCGATTAGTAGAATATCCATGTGAACAAGTAAATGGCATTATTTCATTTTATTTATGCCATACCATGTTTTAAAGTTCATGTTTTAAAAGGCTTTTGTTTTAGTAATGCATTGCCTTAAATGTTTATTCTTATTTATGAAAGTTTCCGCTATATTGTTATCCTTACTGGGCATTTGAGCTCACCCCTTTTTCTATGTTTTATTTTTCCCAGGATGTGAAGAAGTAAGTTATGAATGACCTGCAGGGATTTTATGAGGGGTTAATAGTGTGGATTGTGGAAACATTATGTTGTTGTATTATTTTTTCATTTTATGATGTAACGTAAAATTTATGAATATATCTAGTGTTTCCAAGGCTACTAAACCAATCGGTCTTTCGAGATTTGATCTTTCTTGTGATCATGCCAATGTTACGAAGTAATGCACCGACTCTGGGTAGCTGGGGTCGGGGCGTTACATAAAAGAATTATTGAGAAGTATAATAAAGATAAATTATAAATGGATTCCATATGACTCATGTAATTAGGAATTTCATGAGAAAAACTACCCCAACATATCTAGATTTGGAAGATGAGATCTGCACATTGAAAATTTTGCATCATTATCTATATGGGGATATGTGTGAGATATATATTAATCATAACACCCTTAAATAAAAATTCACTCATATAGAGCTTCAAATGCACGAAAAAATATTGACCTACATAATCATGGATTATAAATTCTCAATCCACTATCATATTGGTAATGAAAAATAATTGGAAGATGCTCTAAGTAGAATATATCATATATCTTTTTCAATGTTGATAATTAAGAAGGATTATATCTTCATATACTTAGAAATAATTGATATGGGAATCATATTGGATGGCACATAATTATATATTTAAAAATTTATGTCTTCAACAACCATTATAGAGAAGATACATTATGATCAAATAGATGATGTGTAAATTCATAATATGGTGGAATCTATAATAAATAGGAAATCCAAAGTGTTAAATATTTAGGAGGAATGAGTCGTAAGATTTTTTTTGATGACTATGTGTACCATAAATTCTTACGATAAAGATTTTTTTTCGGAATAATTAATGTATCTCACCTTCTATATCCACCTAGAGAGAACTAAGATGTATCAATATATCTGAAAGAACTATAGGAGGTACAATATAAAGAAGGATATCATCGAATACACATCAATGTGTTTGGTATGTCATCAAGTGAAGGTTGAAAGAAACAATCATTCAGGGATGATTCAGCCATTTACCACACAAATATGTAAATGGGGAAACATAATGATGTACATTCTCACTAGATATCAAAATAAATCACGTGCAACTAATGTTATATGGGTCATTCTGGATCATCTTACAATGATTTCACAGTTTATTGTGACTTGAGAGGATATATCACTCGACCAAGTTTCACGATCATACATGAGATAAAAGGTGAGGTTTCATGGTCTACCAATATCTACGATATTTTTTCGTGATCTGATATTTACCTTAATGTCATGGAAATGTGTCAAACATCATCTAAAAAACTATGTTAGACATCAGTATAGATAATCACCATCAATATAATGTCTAATATATGTTTAATATTCAATAATAGAAGACATGTTGAGATCATTATAAATAGAATTAAATGGCGTATGGGATAAAAATATTCCACTGGACAAGATCTCTAAAAAAATATTTCCACTCAATAATTTTAATGGCTACATATAAGGCCCTTTATTGGAAAATATGTACAATAAAATCATGTTCAGAAGGATTTGGATAATGTATGATTTTGGATACTAAAATGTTCAACTAAATGTTATAAATGGTGAAGCCCATCTAATAGAAGATATGGGACTCCAAAATTTGAAATAAGTTGTATGCATATAATAATCGACATTACAGAGTGATTGAGTTTGGTGTCATGGTATTCCTCTATATATCATCAAAGAAGAGAGTCCTGATATTTTAAATGAAATGAAACCTATATCCTAGGTACACCGACCCATTTCAGATTCATGATCCTTTTAAAGATGTGGCCAATACATAGAACTTCCAAAACCCATGTCTGATGTACATGATGTTTTCCATGTTTCCTTCCTATGGATATACATAATAGATTGATTGCATGTTCTGAACTCAAGGTTCGAATAACTAGAAAATTAACACTCTTAGGAATAGTTTCCAGTGATGACTTATGAAAATATGGACATGGTTATTTGTAAGAAAAACTCTCACTTGGTCATAGTAATATAGAGAAGCCATAAGTATTAAGAGGAGACATGTGAACCTGAGAATGAAATGAAAGTGAAATACCAGCACCTATATTCACCTTAATATTTAAAATGAAATTTCAATTGTGTAATATTATAAGGGGAAAATTTAATGATTAATGATTTTATCAATGAAATTTCTCTTATTATTTCAAAAAAATAAATCATATAAAAAACCCATTATGAAATTGTAATCATAAATTAATAATGAAACATTAGTTTGCAAATAAACTAATAATAATACATAATATTAAAGTGGGATAATAAATCAAAAATTAGATAGTAAGAATGGGTGAACTTGGATATGATAAATCCACTATAATGACCAAACTCATGATAAAAAAATTAGAAATAATAATTAATGTTAAAAAAATAATATTGATTTTAATGATAAAAGAATAAATATAACATGAAGATAATGTAGAAGTTAATAATGAATGAATGAAATAAGTAGTACTTGTATAAATTAATGAACATATAATATTGGAATAGTAACATGCCTGTTGGAAAAGTAATTTTTGTAAGTAATGTTAATATGGCTATTCGAATCATAATGCCACGTATTAATGTATAAATAAAATTTACAGTTTTTATAAAATGAAAATATGATATATTTATATAATGGTATAACTAAATAAATGATTAATGATTGATAAATTAAGTGTTTTGATTTTATTAAAATGTATTTTTTTATTCACAATTATATAGAAAATATAATTATTGAAAATAAAATATATTTTAATGACATGTATAATAGTTGGCGTGTCTTTATAGACTATCAACAACTAAACCAACACATGAGGAAGGACCATTCCCCATTTCCATTCATTGACCAAATGCTAGAGAGGCTTGAAGGTAAGTCCCACTATTCTTTCCCTGATGGGTATTATGGATACTCTTAGATCTATATTTCCCCTGGGATCAAGAAAAGACAACATTAACTTGCACCTTTGGCACATTTACCTATTGAAGGATTCCATTTGGTCTGTGCAATGCTCTGTGTACATTCCAACGATTAATGGTTAGTATTTTTTCTAATTACCTAGAGAATTTCATGGAAGTATTCAGGGATGATTTCACTATTTATGTCTCTTCTTTTGATGAATGTTTGAGTAGTCTTGGATTAGTACTACGTCTCTGTATTGAAAATAATCTTGTATTAAATTATGAGAAATTCCATTTCATGGTGCGACAAGGTATAGTTTTAGGGAATTTCATTTCTGGAGAAGGTATCCAAGTACATAAATCCAAAGTTGGTGTCATTTATTCCCTTCCATTCCAGAAAAATATATGAGATGTGTGATCTTTCCTAGGTAATGCTGGATTTTACCGTCATTTTATTCATGACTTTAGTAAAATTGCACTCCCCCTCTCCAGATTACTCTAAAAATAAAAAGAAATTGTTTTCGATAAAGAATGTGATGAGGCTTTTATTAAGATAAAATCGAGTCTCACCTCACCCCTGGTAATCCAACCACCTCAGTGTGATTTACCATTTGAGCTCATGTGTGATGCCTCTAACTTTGCAGTTGGGGGAAGTTTTGTCACAATGGGTCGACCGAGATCCACATGTCATAGCATATGCCTAACGTACTTTGGACCCTGCCTAAGAAAACTACACCACAACTAAAAACTAATTCCTTGACATTGTGTTTTCCTGGGAATAATTCATGTCATACATTTTGGGGTCTAAATTCATTGTTTTCTCAAACCATACAGGCCTCCGGTACCTCCTTAAGAAACAAGATTCCAAACCGCATCTCATTCGTTGGATGCTTCTCCTTTAAGAATTAAATCAAGAAATTAGAGATAAAAAAGGAGCCGAGAATGTGGTGGATGACCATATCAGTAGGATTCAACCATCCTCATACATTGAATCCTACCACTATATTCCCAAAAATGAAATGATACCTGATAAGCAATTGTACCGAGTGTAAGATGTTATTACTTGGTATGATGAAATTGTAAATTATTTTGTAACATATTGCATTCTTACTGACTTCAACAAAAACCAAGCCAGTAATCTAAAACATGAGTCTCATTGGTATATTTGGGATGACCCCTACCTTTGGCACACCTGTAGTGATCAAGTCCTTAGGAGTTGGGTTTCTGATAGTGAGTTTCAGTCCTTACATATATTCGTCCACACTCATGCTTTTCAGGGCCATATTAGCCCCCAACGGATTGCTCGCAAGGTCCTTGATTCTGGTCTCTTTTGGCCAAAACTTTTTTGGGATGCCAATGATTTTTTCAAATCAACTACTTGTTGTAAAAGAATGTGGAATGTCTCTAAATGAAATGAAATTCCACAACAAAGTTTTCTCTTTCATTACATTTTTGATGTTTGGGGTATTGACATTATGGGGCCATCCTTTGGAAACATATGCATTCTTCTGGTAGTTGACTATCTATCTAAATTGGTAGATTCAAGAAATACATGGACTGATGATTATATGGTAGTTGTAGAATTTTTGAGAACCCAAATCTTTTATTGGTTTGGATTGCCTATGTTCATCATCAGTGAATAGGGTCCCCATTTCTATAACCGAATAATGCAATCACTTTGGTGTAGGTATGGGGTCGGTCATCGAGTTGCTACTGCATATCATCGACAGAATAATGGTCAAGCCAAGGTGTCAAATAGTGAGGTAAAACAAATTATTAAAAAAATTGTTCAACCCAACAGAAAATATTTGAGTCTTAGACATGATGATTCATTATGGTCCTACCATGCTTCTTTCAAAACTCCCATTGGAATGTCACCCTATCATCTTGTGTTTGGAATGATTTGTCACCTCCCAATTGAGATTGAGCACCGGGCCTACTGGGCCATCAAACAATGAAATTATAATCATTCTACTACAGGTTATCAAAGGAATTTGTTGATTCATGAGTTGGAGGAAATGAGAAGAGATGCATATAAAAAACTCCAGAATTTATAATAAGTGAACCAAGGCTTCCCACGACCGTCTTATACATCATCTTCAGTTCGACATTGGGCAAAAGGTCCCCCTTTATAATGAAATGTTGAAGTTGCATCCAGGTAAGATATTTTCCCTTTTGTTTGGCACATACACTGTTATTAATGTATCTCTATTCGGTGTTGCTCATGTTCAAAATAATGAAACCAAGAAAACCTTCACTATCACTGGGAAGCAGAAGAAGCACTTCCACAAATCCCTTTCGGAGTTCCCAATGGAGGAACTCCATTTTCAAGAAGCAAAATACCAGTGAAACACACAAGGTTTTGTATTTCCTTCCCACCCTCTCAATTATTACATTGAGGACACTACACATTATAGGTGTGGGGGGTGGATACATTCTTATGTTAATTAGGTATTTTCATCATTTTCTCTTTTCTTCTATTTTTAGCCTTCTTTATGGTATTTTTATTTTTCCCCATCAGCAATTTCAAAGTACGATGATTTGGTGACCATAAAGGGGGGAAAGTAAAAATACCATAACGAATGCTGAAAAGAATATTTTTATGAATTTACTATTAGGGAGTTATTTTTTTAGTGAATTGGTTTTCTTCCACAGATATAAATGGTCGTATCTATTGGAAACCTTTGACTTTATTGATGTCCATTATGTGAGTAATTTTTGGGAAAACTGTGTCATTAATATCTACATACATTTTTGATCCAAACCATGATGTATGAATATTTCTTACTTAATATATGGTGAATATAATCATGGTTAATATTCTCATTTTTAAATGATATTTCCAAACGTTTGTTCCTTATCCGATATATTTCATTCTATACAAGATTGACCTATGTGTGTGTACCTAATGTGCGACTATTGTACACCCTAAAAAAAGTGTCTTGGGAAGGTCAAAAACTAGTCCTCCTCAACATTTGATCTTGTTATAACTATTGCAATTAGTGTCGTGAGGATATCGAACAAAGGTTTAGAGATGAGTGTGATATTTTTTCCAAATGCAACTTAAAAAAATAATAATAAATGAGGGGAGTGATGAAATGTGAAAAATGTGGGGATATCTAGGTCGGGAGCTTATGGTTTTACTTTTGTGAATGCTTAAGTGAGTGGGTCTTGAAATATGATTTCCATAGATGTAGGATGGGTTTGGTGGAAAATAATTTAAAGCTAAATAATGTTAAAATAACCTATATTTAATTGATAGAAAGTTGAAAAAATAGCATGGAATGGTTTTCACACGCACACAAGAAGAGTTTTTGGAATTGTTGACTTTTTAATTTCGTTCTCATTATGGTGTTATGAATCTCTTTGAATTTTATTTTGATATGATTTATGAGACATCTTTTTCCATTTTCACTAAGAAGAACTCCTTGGTGTGGTTCGTGCATTGATCACATTACTTTAGTGAATTAAAATTTCCTCAAATGTTAAATCATCATGATGTTGGGAATATTTATATATGAATCATTTTGTTTTGATATGTGACTTTTCCTAGGAGTTCAAATGTTTAGGTGTGGGGGTGTGATCGTACCACGATTCACTGTGTCATTTTCACTCTTACACTATTGTATTAAACTAAATTAGTACTGTAAATTCCAAAAATTATAACAAATTTACTTCCATGTTTGAATCATTTATTTTGTTTTTTTCTCTAGTAAAAAGTTCTAGGTTACTTGTCTTGAATATTTCATTGAAGGTGGAGGTGATTTGGAGGGCCCATGATGATGTTAAGAAAAATGGGTCAAACTGCACAGGATCCAATCACACCATTGGAGTAATCCACCCACTTATACTAAACCATGCATCCAATTGGGATGAATTATTGTTTGCGGGAAAACGGATTGGGATATATTTCATATGAAGAAACAAAAGACTCATTCGGCCATCTGATGGCCTTTCCGACCTGATCTGTCTAGTACACCAAAACTGCAAGGATTCAAAAGTGGTGTGTTGTGATCTTTTCATATCTCAGGCTATATGTTTCCAAATTGTGCCAAACATTTGGTGAAGATAGTCAAGAGTTAGGGATACAAATTTTTAAATTTCTCCAAATGTAGAAAATGTTGTCTAAAGGTCGGAACACCTGTGACAAATAGTTTTAATAATTCTGTGTGCTCAAAACCAACATCCCATTTTCCTATAAAATAGAACCATGGGCTCCTCATTTTAAAGTTCAACCTGGAGGAAAAGATCTGGTATTTTGGAGACACAAATGAGTTATCTCCTCATACTTGAAGTTATTGGGGCCCCTACCATCATAGGGGGGTCATCAATGAAGAAGGAGTTCCACAAGAGCCTTCTCCTCCTCTCGATGGTGAGCTAAACGATGGACGATCATTTTAAGGGAGCTACACATAATTGAGAAGGGAGTTCCAACACATGATATTGTACTGGTTTTGTGTAATTTTCTATGGGTTATTTAAATTATGTTTTATCTAAACATGAATCTCCTCTAAGTTCATTTTTGGGTTTAATTTAGTGAACCTCTTTTTATTTCAACACTGATTGGGTTGAAATTTCAAGTGGGAAACTTGAGTTGTTCCGATTCGGCAACACAAGGATCCTCTTCCACTCACACATAAAAAAGATATTTGTATTCTTTGGTATCCGTTTATCTGTTATTTATGTCCAACCCTTGACAACATTATTATTGTGATAAGGGTTGGTACATTTCTCAATGTTTAGAGAGGCAAGAGGGGAATCAAGATCTTAACATCCCTCAACCAAAGAATTAAAGAAAACCATGTGAAAATTTTAAAACAAGGAACTATCCAAGATGTGTAGTGAACATGAAGTGATCTCCTAATCTCATAATTCTTAATCCTCCACCTTATTCCATAATCTATTAAACTCTTTATGTTATGTTATTTTCTTAATACTGTTTTAAAAATCACCCCCTCTTTTAGTAATCATTGTTATGAATACACACAATAAGCCACCAACGCTCCTTGAGATATGACCTAGGGTCTTACCTAAACTATAAATATACCTAAAAACATAATCCATTTGACGTTTCATGAAAGCATGGTCAACCCTCTTCTACATTTCGAAGATCTGATGATATAAAAAATTTCCTAGCCGAAGATCATTATGGAGGTTCTCAAAGAGATGTCATTCAATAGAAAAAAATCCACAGTCCATAGATTTTTTTTCTTTTCTAATCCTATCATCACCACCCATATACAATGTGGAATAATAACACTAAAAAAATATATATACATTCAATTTTTTTATGGAATATCCATCATCAAATATCTTCTTATCTTCTTTTATTGTCAAAATTAAAATATCATCTATAATATGTTGGTTCATCCCTTTTGTTGATGATGAGTTATCATTTTACATTACCTCTATAAAGGAAGACCATAAAAACATTATTATGATTAAAATAAATTTTAATGGGTAAATAATTTATTTTTAAATTTCCAAAACAAATATTTGGATAATTATAAATATAACATAACAAGTTTGTAATGATTGAACAACCGAAAAAATAAAATAATCAATTATCAGTAATGTTTTTTCAAATGTACAATCCTCATATGAAATATTATATGAGACCATTTCAACATTTAAAATTTCATTACTACCATAAAATTTCACAATTGAAGAATTAATCCCATTTGGAAGGAATTTCCATAATATTGATCATGTGAAACGACCATGAAACCATGAAACAAAAGCTCTCATAATGAAGCGATTAAAATCTAAAATCCATTTAAATGCAAATAAATGAAATAAATAATAATAAATAAGTAAAATAAACATATATTATGATATAAAAAATTTATGTAATGAATATAATTTAATTATCTACGATATTACGTATAAGTGCAGAATAAATTCATTCATAAGGTAAGGGATCTATCAGAACAACCAAATTACCACTGGATTACGATTTCTCCATAATTTATGAAATTTATTTGTTAATTTGTAAGATTTAATTCACATATATTTTGTTTTATGTACCAATTATTTTTATCAATATAAATTTATCATTCAATCATTACAAATTAACTGTTTTATAAGGTTTAATTCTTAATTCCTCCTGATAAGAAAGGCCGATTAAAGAGAACCTCTCCATGTCTTACACATATTTATGTTCACTATATAAAATATTTTAAGTCACCAATATTTTTCTAAAATATTTTATTTAAGAAAACCTATTTTATTTTATTTTTGGGTCTTAAAAAAATTATGCCATCTTCCTCATTAATGAATATTAATTATTTTCCATAAAATCACACTTATGTGTGATACTGCAAAAGTTACCTAAAAACTATCATTATTATTTACAATTTATTGGGAAATAATTATTCATTATTTTTTATAAATTTCACTTTATTCATTTCAATTAAAAAATTAATCATTTCTTTTAAGGATACCATTATGAAACTCTGGCGGGTTATGCTTTATGACATGAAACCCATTTCTGTCCATGGGTAACCATCATATTTATTTATTATGTTTGATTATTTATTTGGAACATATATTAATTAATATGTTATGATGGATTTTTCTAGACTTCACTCCAAATAATTGTGTAATTTTAATTGAAATGATATTTCATGTATGTGATTATGGTGTAAACATAATCCATTATGGGACATTGTCCACCATGTGACATCGCCCTTTTAGTTATCTTTCAATCCTAATTATGTCATGATATATCTTTCTTCCAACTAAAAATATCTGCATGATCATTTAATTCCATGTTCTCTATTTTTCACATTCATATGTTTACCCATGATCTAAACCTTGTATGTTACAATGTTATGCCTTTATAGATAATGTTCTATGAATCATTCGAATTTTTATTCCCATTTGGGGATTCATATCTCATTCCATTGTCTATATAATTTTAATGTTTTCATATGTAGATGTATGAGCTTGAAGGAAGTTAGGAGCTCATTTTGGAATAATAATAAAAATTTGTTTTATTCTACTTCCATGTTTATAATTGTATATACTTTATATTCGAAATATAGAAGACTTGACGATCCCTAGATTTTATTTTATGGATAATTATGCATCAAATGATGTAATAATCTATTTATAACTTTAGGGTTTATGTAATATGTGTGTACTAATGATGGGTTTTTCCCATTTGATGGTTAATGAGAAAAATAAAGGTTTACACAATAATCATAGTAACATTTTATTATATAAGAGATATTTATTTTACAATATTACAATATTTAGGGGAGGTTTTATGGAGATAAAATAGAAAATAAAAAGAAAATACATTATTATTCATTATACCTCCTCATGTTAAAATATGAAATAAAATAAAAATGGATTTGTTATCATCTATATCCCCTATTTGGAATATGGTGTTGTGATTAATGAAAATATTTTACATGATGGAATTATTTTCAAACATGGACATATAGAATAAGAGTAGATATGTGAATACAAGATTGGTGTAGGAATTTACTGAGCTAATATGCTAGGTAAATGTTTAAAATAGAGGTCAGGTGTGTCACTTTATTTTTGAGTTATAGGTAACACTTATAAAATTTCAATTTATTAAAAATTATTAATATCTATATAAAACAAAATTCCTCCATGATGACACATAATAAAATATAATATTTTATATGGTCTAAATATTATTAGAAAAATTTTATTTTCTTATGTATTTATTTTATAACAAAATGTTTCATTTTAGTTTGAACCCGTTGAACATATTTTATCATTAATGTGGTAACTGATTACTTTTACAAAAGATACCATTTATAATGACCAGAAAATATTGCAGTTTTTAGGGCCAAAATCTGCCTCTGATAAAAGTAAAGGAGATTTTCATCATGAAGCAGCCGAAAAAGGTGGCATCACAGGGGTTCCTTGTAGAGTGGAGGCCCTCTTCATGCCCTCCATGTAACGATCCCCTCTCTGTACCAGCTGTGGAGAAATTCCTTCTCCATGGTTGCTTTAGAGGCGGCTAATAGAGAAAGCTCCACCTCCGATGTAATGCACCACCTAGCGGAATCCCTCTCAGTGCCCTCCGTGGAGCCATCTCTTTTCATTTTGAACCACAGTTATGGCCGATGGATGAATCACATGTTCTATAAAACAAGGTCGCCTCTCCCTCTGGTCATGGATCTAAATTTACATTTCTCTAAATCCACATATCATCACATCCCCCTAGTGCCTATAAATAACCTTCTACCCCAAAATCAATGGAAAAAAACTTTATCAATCATCTTCCATCTCTCGAATCACAATGAACACTTTTGTATGTGAACATTAGAAAAAATTAATCGACCATGGTACATGAGAATTGTAAAATCCCATTACCTTTGTTAATATTTTTCCCCTATTACTAAATGTATTCCCTTTTGAAATCCTATGGCCCTTTGCAAAAAAATATGACCCCTTTAGGTTTCTAGAATGTCATAAAGCATGAATGCATTTTGAAGAACCCTAAAAAAATATGTGAAATCTATGCTTAAACTATTTCATGCCTCTCTCTAAACCATGGTGATCCCTAGGCCACAATGCTCCACAAGCCCTATTGCTCTGCTAACATGATTGCTCCACGACCTCTCCGCTCTGTGAGCCCCAGTGCACCACGAAATCGGGTGATATGCGAGGCGCTGCACTACACAAGCCACAACTCTCCATGAGGCTGAGTGCTCCATGAACCTCTCTGCATTATGGACCCTGATTCTCTGTGAACTAGAGTGTTATGCAAGCTACTGTGTTATGAAATCCTAGGAGCTCCTTGATCCCATGTGGTCTGCAAACCTCTCCACTCTGTGAGCCATGGTGCTTCATGATCTTGGATACTCTGTGATCATTTGTGCTCTACAAGAATAGGTTCTTTTCTATACCTATTTCGCTACAAGCCTCTTCTCTCTACTAGTCCATGTCCTTAACCTCTCCTTTTTCTATACCATGCTCTCTTCTCTGTGAAGTCCTTTGGTTTTTTACCCCATGATCTTCCCAAATCCCTTCTCTATGAGGCCTTTTTAATTGCGAACACTTCTTCCACTCGGACCTCCAGGCTACTATGGGGAAATTTCGAGGTCCCTTGGCCGATGCATCAATTTGTGTTTCTTAGCATTATGCTTCTTCGAATAGGAACAATACTAGCTATAGTTTCTTTATATAACCATGCTAATGTGATATCCTCAATGGATCATGCCATAACACTTCCACATCACCGTATTTATGAAGACATCCCTTCCCCAGGGGTGGGTGGTTATCATTTATCTATGTCATAGGTGTGTGGAGTGAACCCTCATCGTCCAAGCTATAGATCATTAAACCACCATGTGCCATCTTTCTTGGCATGTGATGTTAATATATTGACTCACCCCATGCTATATACATATGGTACCCAGTCTCAGAAATTCTATATACCCACTCTATTGAGTCAATAATGTTTGGCTTATGACTTTTCCATTCCTTCTTGTTTTGAAAATCACAAACACCTTATACCTATGAAAATTTATTTTACTTCTATATTGAAAATTTCATTCATTATGAAATTTACCCTAACCTAGTTTTTCCCATACATGTCAATATTTTTCATATGTAAAAAAATTGGATGAATACATAAAACCTCGGAATCATATAATCATTAGATATGAAGCATTCTGTTTTTAGGATCTGAATTCTAGATATGAACTGTAATGAAGTTCCATTCTGAATTATGAATATGAACTGTAATGAAGTTCCACTCAGAATTCTGGATACGAACTCTAATAAAGTTCCATTCCGAATTATAGATATGAATTCTCATAAAGTTCCATTCCAAATTATAGATATGAACTCTCATATGGTTTCACTCAAAATTATGGATTTCGAACATCGATGAGTTCGACTCTGAACTGTTATTAGATTGACTTCGACCTTTTATAAGTTTTACTCTGAACTTTTATTAGTTCAACTCCGAACATTAATTAGTTCAACTCCAAAATATTATAAGTTTTACTATGAAATTTTAGTAGTTCATCTCCAAACTCTAATGAAGTTCGACTCCGAACTATTACTAGTTCGACTCTGAACTCCTATGATGTTCGACTCCGAACTTTTATTAGTTCAACTCCGAACTGTATAAGATCAGATTCTGAATAATGATGAAACTAGACTCTGAATTTCCATAGAAATTTAGAATCTAGATTTCCACATAATTTAGGTTCTGGATTCCTAAAACAGAATCCGAATATCCATTTTTTATAGACTCCTAACTCTTATTTTCTTACATTCCAATTTCTAGTTTTGCTTATGCTTAAACTTGTTTCATTACAAAACGATGTCGTGCATTCTATAATACATTTTTTCTTATAAAACGATGTCATCCATTCTATTTCTAACTAACCATTGGTTGAGTGACACATGTACAGGTCCCTCCAAAATTTAAGGAAAACTAGTACTTGCCCATGCAATAGAATGACTTATTCGATTAATGGTTGTTCTCTTAATAAGAATTAATAACTATAATCGTTGAGAAGAAAAAATAATGTTGACTAAAAATTGGAGGCCTTGACTAATGGTTTTACTTTTAAAAATATTTTTTATTTATAAAAGTTGAGAAGAAACAAAAATACTAACTAAAGAGTGAAATTAAAATCCAACATAAGACAGTGATTGTAAAAATAATACCGAAAAATGTGAAAATGACTGAAATAAATATGGTATGTTTAGAAAACCTAAAGAACATAAAATAAGGAAAATCAGTCCAGCAAAATGAAAATAATAAAAAATGAGTAGAATGGAAACATGGATTTCCCAACCATTGTTTTGAAGAGCAGTTCAACTGTAGAGGTGTTGTCATCTTGTTTGGAAATCATGGACTTGCTCCAAACCATGATTTGAAGATAGCCAACTGAAAATGGAAATAAAATTATGAAATGTATTAAAAAATTTAACACCATAATGATGTGAGTGGGTTACTCATGATGGAATGAAATTGAGTAAAGACTAAAGACAATGAAAATAGAAGATGCTGGAATGGGGGAGGCGAAGTTCAGAAGGTGTGAAATTGACAAATCTGTTGGAATAAATTGAACCAAAAAATTACTACTTACTATAAATATGACAACATCTCATAGATCTACCCCTCCACTTTCCCACTGCCCAGCCCCCCCTCCCACTGCCCAGCCCCCTCCCCCTGCCCAGCCCCTGCCCAACTCCGCCCCTCCCCCTGCCCAGCTCCATCCCTCCCACTTGCAACTACCCAGCCCCTCCCCCTACCCACACCCACTAAAACGTGCCCTTAGAAAAGCAGTGGAATGATGTTTAAATTTAAAAAAACAAATGACAGGAAGAGATATCCAAATCAGTTACAATGAATTACTAGGATGGTTATTAATGAATCTTTAAATATTGAAGACGGATGCAAGAGCAAGAGTAAATATTTTGTATACCTCAATAATTATCTAGGACCAAAACTGGGAAGCACCTCCACAACTGAGCTGCAAACCCATCCAAACAGGAAAATATGTTAGAAAGACAAGATAGTGGTAGGTTATATTTATACAGAATGAGAATCTTATAAGAAATCATAATAACAGTAGGAAACATATATGACTAAATGAAAATGAATAAATTATAACTCATCCCTTTCAACCTCCCCTATGCCCAGCACCCTCCCCCTGCCCATCCCCCCTTACCATGCCCAGCCCCCTCCCTGTCCCCCTGCCAGCCCCCTCCCACTGCCCAGCTCCCTCCCTCCACATGCCCCTACCCAGCACAACTCCCCCTGCCCAGCTCCCCCCTCCTCCTACCTATGTCTAGCTACCCCCTCCCCCTACCCAGATTTCCCCCCTCCCCTCCCCCTGGCCCTCCCAATATCGAACCCTCCCTCTGCCCAGCTCCCCAACCTCCTCCATCCCCTACCCAGCCCCCCTCCCCCTCCCCCTACTCAACTCCCCCAGCCCCTGCCCAGCTCCCCCCTCCCCCATCCCATGCCCAGCTCCCCCCTCCACCTTCCCAGCTCCCCCACTCCCCCTGCACATGCCCCTGTCCCAGCCCCACCCCCATCCCCAGCCCCAGCCCCTGCCCAGCTCCCCCCCACCCTCCCCCTGCCCTGCTCCATCCCCCCCTTTCCCCTGCCTAGCCCCTCCCCCTGCCCACCCCCACTAAAATGTGCCCTTTGAAAAGTAGTGGAAAGATATTTAAATTTAAAAAAACGAACCACAAGAAGAGATATCCAAATCAGTTACAATGAATTCCTAGGATGGTTATTGATGAGTCTTTAAATAGTGAAGAAGGATGAAAGAGCAGGAGTAAATATTTTGTATACCCCAATATTCAGTCAGGGCCAAAACTGAGAAGCACCTCCACAACCGAGCTGCCAACCCAGGCCGAACAAAAAGACATGTTAGAAAGACAAGATATTGGTAGGTAATATTTTAACATAAAGAGAAACTTCTAATAAATCATTATAATTATAGGAAACATATATGACTAAATGATAAGGAATAAAATATAACCCCTCCCCTTCCCCCTCCACTCTGCTCATTCCCCTCCACCTGCCCAGCCCCTCTTCCCTTGCCCATCCCCCTCCCCGTCCCCCTGCCCAGCCCCCTCCCCCTGCCCAGCCCCCTCTCCCTGCCGAGCTCCCTCCCTCCACATGCCCCTACCCATCCCCCTCCCCCTTCCCAGACCCCCCCTCCTCGTACCTCTATCCAACTACCCCCCTCCCCCTGCCCAGCTTCCCCCCTCCCCTTGGCCATGCCAAGCTCGCCCCCTCCCTCTGCCTAGCTCCCCCACCTTACCCAGCCCCTGCCCAGCTCACCCTCCCCCTCCCAAGCTCCCCCTCCCCCCTCCCAGCTCCCCCCTCCACCTTCCCCTACCCAGCCCCCTCTCCCACCCCCACCATACCCCACCCCCACTAGCCCCATGCCCAACCCCGCCCCTTGCCCACCCCCACTTAATATTACTGATGTTATACTCTAGTGGGTAAGCAGAAAATAATATCATAAAAATAATGTACTTGTAGACAGCACATGAGTATTAGAAGACCGCAGTACCATGAATACCATGGTGTTGAATAAAAACAACTATATGTAAACATGAACTTGTACAGTGCTCTCATTTCTAGAGGCCATTAGTAAAATTTCTAAAAACATGATACTTTCATGACATAGTCACTATTTCAGTACCGAATGAAAATTCTACATTTATTAAATCATGTAAAAAATTTAATATTACCTTTCATATATGTTGTACATATCAGTCAATCTTTTCTGCTTTTTCTTTTAATTGATCGGTCATTTGGACTGCCACATTTTTTGCCTGACTTGTTCTACCGACACTTTCTGGTGATATATGATGAGATTTCTCAGTAAGATCATCATTTAGAAATTCAGTCAGTAGGTTTTTCTGCATATAAAACATAATTAAAAGAAGCATCAGATGACAGAGAAATAACAATGTACGCTAAAAATAAATCCTTATAATTCAAATTATGAGGATGAAAATATATATATACCCGAATAGCTAATGATACCATAGGACATTTTTCAAATATTGAGTCATCCTTTGCACATAGTCGAAATGAATCAGCACTCTGATGATAATATTATAGAACAATATTGCATTAATCCAGTTGCATGTTCATTACATGAAGGGAAGTATTGAATGTTATAATGGATTATATTATACATGATTATGTTCTTCGACAATACTTACATTTGTACAACATATTCTTTGACGATGCTATATATAAATAATAATAGAAATAACTTTGTGCAATCTATCCATATTAAAGAAAACAGGAAAATGTAATAGAACATACTTGATAATCTGTGATGTTTTCATTGAACATGGTGATGTAGTTTTTGTTGTCGGTAATGAAAAGTACCTTTTATGAGTTTTGTTCTACTGAATGGTGATGATTTTTTATATTAAAATTTGACACTTCAATTGAAAGGAGATCATTTTTTGATTTGAAAACAGTCAATTTGAATAGAAAACCATACTTGTCATCAGCCTTATTTAAAAAATAAAGTAGTTGTTAGTTTAAATGAAGCGAACATATTTTTTTAGCATGCTAGTTTATTACATGGTAGTACCTAAATCAAATAATCTCGCAGATTTGAAGTAGTTTTTCTCACAAATTACATTACTTGTTTATCAAATAGGACAACTGACAAGAAGTCTGTGGTATCTATCACAAGCAGCTGCACTCTAAATCTATTGATTTATAAATATGAAATAACTAAAATTAATTATTATTGATTTATAAAATAAGTAATAAACTATTAAGGATAATAACAAATAATAACCTGAGAATGGTGAAAGTTACAAGGATTTTCCAATTGCTACACTTAATTTTTCCATCATAAATATGTAAATTTTTTCACGCAAGAATAGCATGATTCGTAGAACCAATTATGAGTTATTTTAATTTTAATTATGGTAACAGAAATCAAGCACTTTGTAGGCTGCCCAACATTGAGAAAAATGTAGATTATGAATTTATACAGTTTTTACTGGTACACCCGGATTAAGAAAGTGCATGAAATTAATTTTTAATTTTCCATATATTACATACCTGATCACAATTCTTCACTTCATAATGGGTTTTTTTATTTTCCCAAAATAGTAATGGTGTAGAGGAAGAAGATGGGTTAGTTGATGATGGACTTCGATTCTCTGAATCCATTATAAACGTACATCTGAAAATTGAAAAATGAAACTCAAATGTAAAAAATAATATGTACATCTATCATATAGTAATTAGTGGACATCATATAAAAAATTCAGAATTAAATAAAGTATGCAGAGCACCATTTTCTAAATGATTCAACACCTTTGATATGAAGATTGAAAATGATTTTCGTTGCATTAATTGAAGTTATATGTATGAAACAGTCTGAAAATGGTTTTAAAACATACTTAGTTGGAATAATCGGATAAAAATCATCAAAGAATTGAATAAACGAAAGCACAATAAGGCATTATATTATTAGAGAGAATCCTATTCAATTTCTTAACTCTGGAAAGTTTCAATATTAATCCAATTGGTGAATCGCTATTTTCTTCCAAGTATGACGACATCTGGTTAGCATAGTCACCACATAAACTGTATTTAAGTTGTAACCCACTTCCCTAAAAAATTTTACCACATGTTGTTAAATATAAATTGAGAGTCAGAGAAATTAAAAGACTATAATAACTAACCTTTCATCCTATAAGACAATTTGCATCCTCAAATTGGAACTACCCAATGCCTCAGGAGGATGTGAGAAAAGTAAGTATCCAGTAATTTCTAAGACAGATTTCAAAAAAGAAAAATCATGATAATGTTAGATAATAGTATATAAAACCAATCCATAATATTCTGTATTGGTCAATATAGAATATTTGAAAGCATTAAACTTATGCGTCAGGTATCTTAAGAAACTTCTACCTATTAAATGTTGCTCTGGAACCCTTATCTGAATTATGTCTTTGAAGAAAGTAAAATTGAAACAGAAATGTGGCAGCGGCGCATCACAAGGCCGTACATGCATTGTTGATGTGAATAGTAATCGACATGCATGTCTACTTCCTATATATGTACCTTGATTAATAGATATCTGACAGTTCTGTATGAAATAGGACATGCCTTCACGCAATATATTTCTGAACTTATATAGAATTTAACGCCCAGTAACTGTACAATGTATCTTTGTTTTCTCCAGAAATAAAGATCTAATAATGTCAAAAATATAAAGACATATCAATGTAGTTGAAAATTTTGTCCTATACTTCAAATGAGAATATAAGTGAAACAACAGAAATATAAAAAGTAGTATAGTTTTAATTTAAAATTCACCTGTAAATCACCAAGAATCATATCAATCACAATAAAATCATTAGAGTACCTAGATGTTGTTTTGGACCACAAATTCAGAATACACACTTGTATCTTCAATGACTCATCGGTATCAGGTGTGATATCATTCAAAGGGGTAATAGATCACGACATCTTGGTAACAATGTGATGTTTTTTCTATAGAAATAGATCATAATCAGATATATTGAGATTCAAAAAATCATACAGAAATAAGCTGAACAGAACCAGACATTGACAATTTAACATATAATTTGACATATAAATAACACAATCTATCAAAAATTTCATTATACACAATATTTTGTGTTGATTCACGAGTTGTGGGATTATTATCACTGTTTCGGTGCGGATGTGCGTCGGGTTACGCTGTTCCGCCAGGACGCGTTCGCGCGTGCACCCGTCAACCCGAGGGGATGGGCGCGCGGCTTGTGGTCCCGCAGTCCCGCTTTCCAAGGGCGGGCGGCATTCGTCCCTTATTCAGGGGCGTCTGCTCCTTGATCGAAACTGGGATGATGGGATGTCGGCTCCTCCTTCCTTGGACGTCTCCTTGGAACTCGTCGCCTAATCCGGGTCTCCCTCATAGACTTAAGAATGTTCGTGAATCTCGTTCCCGGTGCCATATCTTCATGGACACCGGTTAATTACGCTGTTTCCACCCGGACGCTCCAAGGAGTCTGGGCGGGGCAGCAACCTGCGGTGAGAAGGCCGGGTGGCTCGGGGTGCTGGGGGCGTGTCGTAGCACTGCGGCTCTGCACGTCTGTCTTCCGTCCCTAATAGGGCTTCTCGAAGGCATGATGGCCTGAGGCATCCCGTACTAGGTGCGGGGAACTGTGTCACCTGAGGTTTTCCTCAGCTTCCCATGTTTAACACGGGGTATGCCGCGAGTTTAACGTCCAGCGGGGACGGCATCGGACCGATCAACACGAAAAGTGGATCGGATGACAGAACCCCTTGCGGGGAACCTCCGACGCTGGGGCCAGCACATGGGCGGCTTCCCAAATGATGTGGAGTGGAGTGAAGTGGCATGACCCCACCGGGATGTGGCGGCCCGGGTAAGGATCAGGATGGATGATGGAGTGAAGAGCTTGGACCCCGTAGAGGCTTCCTACGTACCGCGCGTTAGCACGGATCAAAGTCGACGTAGTTCGGGTATACAGTTTAACGTCATGCTGGACGTCGGCAAGCCGACTCACGAAGAGGTCTAGGCCGCCGGGCGGAGGATTGAACCGGACCACCTCGCACAGAGGGGGGTGGAACGGCCGGGTGGATCACAGTTTCACGTCATGCTGGACGATAAAAAGAGAAATGGAAAAAGGGGTTGTGGGGAGGCACAGTGGAGATACACACGGGCAGTCTCCCACAGGGGCGGATTCATAGGTGAATCGACGCAAGCGTGAACCCTGGAGGGGTCCACTGATGGACGAACCGACGTAAATACGACCGGGACGACCAGGTGGTGGGCTTGGACCTCAGGGAGGCTTCCTACGTACCCTGTATAGAAGACAGAGATCAAAGTCCACGTAGTTCATTCTGTCAGGACTTACGCACTTGAGGCAGCCCGGATGCGGCAAAACTCAGTTGGAAGGGACTTGGACCGAAAGCAGTAGACACCTCGATCCCAGTCACACCCTCTACTGGCTTCGGCAGTGGGGAGGCGCAATGGAGATACACATGTGCAGCCTCCCACGAGATACTAGGGGTTTGTAATACCCTGCCCCCGTAGGGAAAAGCCACTCCCATTAAATCGTCCTAAAAGGGGGACAATCCCGACATCCCTGCAGAGACGAGCGGGTGGGGGCCACGTCCAAACCGGGGGAGACCCTGCGTGCGAAGCACGGGATCGAATGATGCGGACGGTTTAACGTCTTGTCGGACGAAGTACAGTTTAACGTCGTGTGTTGAGGACGAAGCGGACGGTTTAACGTCTTGCCGGACGAAGTACAGTTTAACGTCGTGTGTTGAGGACGAAACACTTGGCAGTTTAACGTCTTGCAGCGCGGACGATGGGGGGCTAGGCAGTTTAGCGTCGTGCAGCTTGGACGAATGTGCATTTTAACGTCATGCTGGACGTATGGGCAGTTTAACGTCATGCTGGACGAATGCGCAGTTTAACGTCATGCTGGACGTATATGCAGTTTAACGTCATGCTGGACCTATGTGTAGTTTAACGTCTTGCAGGACGAATATGCAGTTTAACGTCATGCTGGACGAATGATTGCCGCTGACGGGTCCGTGTCACTTCGCACGAGCCTGGAAGGCTGCACGGGAAGACAGCGCACGGTGCGGGCACCTGCGATGAAGACCATCGGGCGCCACGCAGGCGGGTACCCAAAGGGGGTCAAGGGAGGCGACCCTGGCGGATTGCGCGCAAAAGAGGAGCTGTGCGCGCAAAACCGCGGGTCGGCGCGCAAAATGGCGGGCTGGCGCGAAATTGGGCCAGCTCTTTGCGCGCGGATGATGGGGATTGCGCGCACCGGGCTTCGGGTAGCGCGCGGGGGCAACGGCTCATTCTCTAACGAATGGCCACTTTGAAGATGGGGGGTGTGCGCAATCGGGTTGGATTGCGCGCACCCGGGGGGCAATTGCGCGCAAGAGGCTTCTTTTGCGCGCAA
Source organism: Viscum album (assembly GCA_963277665.1). NCBI lineage: Eukaryota > Viridiplantae > Streptophyta > Magnoliopsida > Santalales > Viscaceae > Viscum > Viscum album. The sequence goes on along the minus strand of OY728145.1, from coordinate 1,362,302,082 downwards.
AGGCCTTCGGGTTGAAATTTATTCAAAGGAAATGAGCCAAGGGGATTGCGCGCGAAGGCGGACCCCAAGGCTCTATTGCGCGAAAGAAAGGAGGTTACCTGAAGATCGGCATTGCGCGCGGAAGGGGTTGAATTGCGCGCGCGGGAGACCGTTCGACTTCCAGCAACCTTTGAAACGTTGGGGGTCGCCTAGTATTTATAGGCAACCCCGGGCGCGGAATCCAAGGCGCGAGCGCGGAATTCTCCTCGCGGGCGCGGAATCGGGCACGGCGCGCAAGGGAGTTGCGCGCATCCCGGGGGTTTTGCGCGCGGATCATCATCTTTGCGCGCAGACCTCTGAAATTCCGCGCAAGGCCTCCGGGCCCTCCAAAACATTCTTCCGACTCCAAATATGACCTCGCTTTCCGCATCCGGAGCTTCGTTTGGGAACAACGGACTTTTCCGGCGTCTACAAAAGCCCCCCCTCGGAATCTGATCGGCGAGAGGTCGCAACGATCGGGTTCCGAGGGAGACGCCGGAATGCCGAAGTCCTGGGCGGCGTGGGACTTAGGCGCGCAAAAAGGGGCGCCGGTCGCGAAATTCGCCGCTGCGGTCGCGCAAAGCGCTTTCCGCGCAGCGCGGACCCCGGCCTCGCCTATAAATAGGGGCCCTGGGTCCCGCGTTCCGTACTCAGGCCTTCCGCGTGATAAGCTCCAACGCTCTCGTGCGCGAAATTGCCTTCTCCGGCGCGAAATTCGCCCGATCGGTGCGCAAAACCGTCCGGATTTCGCCTGTCTTTGCGCGAAAACCCGGAACTTTGCGCGACAGTCTTCCCAATTGCGCGCCGTCCACTTGGATTGCGCGCCGACTCTCAAACTTTTCCACCAGCCTCGTCCGATTCCGCACACTTCATCCCTTAACCCGCACGACTCCTGAAACTTCTGAGATGGCCGCGCACAGAGGAAATGAGGGGGATGCTGCCACTCGCAGGGCTGAGATGGCGACGAACGAGGAGTTTTACGGAGCCAAGGAGATTGTTTCCAACAATCAATCCTTGTTCGACTTACTGACGCCGGCCTAGAAGACATATCCACTGTCGGACAACCTGCCGCTCTGGAACTTCGGCATCCTAGATGAGGTCCTGGTGCCAGGGTTCGAGATTGATGCGCCACGGACCTGGGTGACCCGGGAGGACGAGCTTCTCCGCTATAACATCACCAACAATGGGCATCCTGCCAGGGAGACCAGACACTTGGATGTCTATGTCCTGAACCCGAGGACGCGAACCATTGATGGGGGTGAGCCTACTGTGGAGAATTCTCCAGCCCTCTACTCGAGCATATATCGCCAGAGCGTCACGGACGACACCAAGGGCTGGCTGAAGGACTGGGACTTGCGGTCTGGGGGCAACTTCACCAGTGAGTGGGCCTGGGCGTTCTGGGTACGCCACACTTGCGATCACTTCGCAGAGGAGCTGCGGTACATCGGCCTATTCGAGGCGGTGTGGACGTCGCAGTTCCACTTCTACCAGCAGTCCGAGCTCGGGCCGGAGCTGTTCACCCGATGGTCTCCGGATACCAACACCTTCCATCTTCACCATGGGGAGGTCGGCATCGGTCTCTGGGACATCCACTGCATCGGAGGTATCCCGCTGGAGGGCTACCAATACGATGAGTTCCTGCCACCGAAGAACATCTGGGAGGACAGGTCACGGACTCCCATCCTGACCTGGCATCTGCTTGACCTGGCTACGCAGCGGCTCGGGATCAAAGACTTCCAGAAGGACATAGCCTACAAGGAATGGTTCGGCCAGTTCTTGGAGCATGACCCGGCGGTCAAGATGCCAGGCAGGGGGAAGCGGTGCCCGACCGCAGCTCAGAGGAGCCGGAACGGGTCGTACTGGCGGGTCCTGGAGACGGGCGATTACCGCTCATGGGGGTACCGCGTCATCGAGGCCCGGGACCCAAATGTCCAGTACGCGGCGTTCCTGGCCGCCTTTCTGAGTGGGTGGATCCTGCCAGTGCGGGACGCGAGAATGGGCGTTCGCCCGGCGACACTGGCGGTGGCGGGCGCTATGGCCGCCAACAAGAGATACAACCTCGGGGTCCCAGTGCTGGCGAGGCTGTATGCCATCCTGGGACGCATCTCACGAGGGGGGTCGCCACGAAGGATCTGTGGGCCCTTTCAGTTCTTCCACGGCTGGGTGGCTGCTCACCTCGGTGGGTACACGTTTCCGAACGCCATCATTCCTCTGGGCAACGGCCTGCGACCCTCCCTGCTGAACATCGCGGGGGTCGCTCCGATGACCCTAAGTGAGGAGGGCGTGCGGATCCGGATTGGAAATCATGCCAACTTCAACTTAAGTCCGTTCCCCACTCCCGTCGGCCAGATGATCGACAATGGGCAGGGTCCGCTGGAGCAGCATTAATACTTCCTGAACATGCGGGGCGGGGTGCTCGTGGCTCGGATCGACGGGAAGGTGATCTGCGAGCCTTACGTGCCGACCCGGTTCGCCAGGCAGTTCGGGTGCCTTCAACGGATGCCGAAGAGGGTATTCACTGTCGTCCGGGAGGAGACGAACCCTTGCGTCCTTCGCCAGATGTGGCTGATGTTTGCCGCTTTCGGCTCTGGCGACGTCATCACTCTCCCTCCTACCGGAGTTGACGCAGGCTTGGCAACCGAGTACGCCGAACACTGGGCCATCGCGTACCCCGAGGGGCTCTTGCGGAAGCTAGTTCGGCGGCTCGAGGCTACCCGTGCGGAGACCGGGCGTCAAGGAAGGAGGCGAGGCGCCGCCACACGGGGGAGAACGGAGGCGCGCCAAGCAGCGGAGCCGGCGCGGGCAGGGACTTCGGCGGCGGGCACATCGCAGGCTGCCGCTACGACCTCGGCGCCCAGAGAGGGGGCACATGCGGCGGTCGAAGAGCGGCCCGGGAAGCAGGTGAGACGTCTGCTCGAACCCTCCCACGATGCAGTCTTCCCGGCGCTGTGGTCGGCCTGGATGACCCTGCGGCAGTCACTGGGGACCGACGCCATCTGGAAAAAGATTCTCAGAGAAGGAATCCATCTGCCAGAGGTCGGGCGCCTCCACATTGCCGACAGGGTGGACTTCAACCGGCAGTATGCGTATCTGACGGCCATGGACGAGTACGCGCGCCAACGTGGTCAGCGCGCGGAGCCATCCCTTCTGGTGAAGGTGATGCTCGGTATCGAGCCCGCTCCGGAACAGATGCCACCGGAAGAAGACGACAGTAGCAACGACTCCGAAGAAGAGGAGGAAATGGGGGAGGATGAAGGCTCCGAGGGAAGATCCCATCAGGGGAGCCCACGGGAGAGCGGCGAGGTGGCCGGCTCTGACAACGTTGATGTCACTGAGCTCCTCGAGGTCCGCTTCTATCCCTACTCAATCTGCTTCATCCATTCTCTTATGCAGCTTCTAACCCATTTCTCCATCTTTCTCAGGAGCGCACGGATGTTGGTCAGGCATCCTCAGCGGGAGTAGGAGGGGCGCCAGCAGGACAAGGCGGGGGCCAGACACCTATCATTGAATTGACAAGCGCTAAGGGGTCCCCTGCTGCAACTGTTCCTGCGGCGACCGGGGTAGCGGAAGATGACGCTCCGAACTCCCGTAAGTCTCCCTACTTTACTGCTGGTGCTTGCCGTTGACGATCCGTGACTAACCATGGCATGCCCCGCGCAGTGATCTCAACATTGGAGGCTCGTCGGGTTGCCGAACCCGGGCCATCTACGAGTGGACCAGTGGTGGACATGCCGCCTGCTCCAGAACAGACTTCCCAAACCGAGCCGGCCCCACCAACTGCTGATCAAGGGGCTGCGGACGTCGGCGGTGCTGCCATCGGAGAGAGGTTGGGGGCTGAAGAGGGTGTCAGCGCCGCTGGGGAGAGAGAAGAAGGTCGCCCGGATGTTGGGGAACCTATCCCTCGTGAGGACCTCCCAGGGGCGGACCCTGCAGCAGACCTGCTGGCTGCCTTCCCTGCCTACCGGCCTGCCGATCCCGAGGAGATGGACGACTCGGACACGGAGGCGGTCGAGGAGAGCCGGATAACGCGCCGCAGGGGGTGGAAGTGCATCCAGCGCTTCCTCAAGCGAGACCCATCGGAGTGGCTGGGGCGCATGGGATCACTTCAGACCTGGCTGCGCTTCCTGTGTGCCGGGGGAGCTGATGCTCAATGCCTCCATCTGACGGTCCGTGATTTCATGGCCGAAAAGATGCGCGAGAGCTGCCGGTGTGCCGACGTCACACAAAGTCGGGACATGTCGGAGAGCACGCGGGCGCTCCTCGCGGCGGAGCAGGAAGTCCGGCGCCTCGAAGGGCAGGCGGCAGAGAAGGAGGCCTTCGTCGCGACGTGTACCGAGCTTGTGGAGCAACTAGCAGCTCAGCTGGTTGACGCCCAAGTACAGCTGACGGAGGCGGGCCAACAGATGGTCACAATTCAAGTCGAGCGGGAGCGTGCACAGGCCAGAATCGACGAACTGCGTGCTGCGACCGCCGACGAAGAGAGGGCATGCAGAGAGCGAGAAGCAGCTCTGGAGGCCACCAGCCAAAGGGTAGCGGCATTAGAAAGACTCATTCAGCACGCTAATCCCTAAGGGCTTTGTTTTGCCATTCCCAAAACATTTGCTTCCGCTACTTTGATCCATCTGTATGAATCAATATATTTATCTGCATCTTTTGGCTTAACATGCTCAACCACAATTCGTTGTCTTGCAGGAGTGTTAACCAAGCATCAGGCATCCATAATTGGGCCTGAATTTCTGGAGAAAAGAGGGAGGTCATTCCTAGGAAAGGAGACCTCAGACCTAATCAATGTACCATTCCCCCAACCTGTTCCAACACACGAGCGGGACAATGCTAGGGGCGTTGAGATTTTATCCGAACATAGGGAAATGAGAAAGGGTGAATCGTGTGTCCCGAATCCGGACATCCACAACGGTCGGCCTTCCAGGAAATGCCCAAGACGGTAGGCGGACAGTGGATCGACCATAACAACTGCAATAGACGGACCGAAAAAGGCCATCATTCATATTGCAGGAGGCGGACCACATGTCATCATGAATACCGCTTTGGGGTTCCTTCAGACACAAGGGCGGAAAATCCAGATCAACAGGGCATGCGAAGCGTGGGGCGAAGTGACGATTTGTTCGGACAGAATCCAACGCTCTCAAAATTGCGCCACCGTGGGGAAAACGTATTAGGTGGATGCACTAATCTGGCCGTGAGTCACCTCAATTCTCAGACAGCACCTCTCTGACGAGGAAACCGTCGCTTCCCACCATTGCAGTGGGGCATCCCGAGCTGAATCGGGGAGAATATCACAACTGCACCACTCTACCCGAAGTCAGGCCAGACGGCCGGCGACGAGGAGGGGCGGGACTTAACGATCCCTGAGGCTGGACCCGAGTCGGAATGCCCGGGCGTTCCTACGTACTCCATCAGGCCGGAGATCAAGCCACACGTAGTTCTGAGAGTGCAGTTTAACGTCATGCAGGACGTAGAATCCCGTTTAGGGGAGATCTTAGTTTAAGGTCGTAGAGCTCGGACCATAAGGGTAGATCTTAGTTTAAGGTCTTAGAGCTAGGACCATAAGGGCTAGATCTTAGTTTAAAGTCTTAGAGCTCGGACCATAAGGAGAGATCTTAGTTTAAGGTCTTAGAGCTCGGACCATAAGGAGAGATCATAGTTTAAAGTCTTAGAGCTCGGACCATAAGGACCTCAAAGTACGCCGCATCTGGTCATATCCCCTGGATATGCGAAGATGCACTGAGGGATAGTGTCAAGAGTGTCGAGTTTTCGCCTGGTCAGAATGGGAGGTGGGAAATGTGAATCATGCGGCCATTCACTCGAGGACCGGGAGCACCGGCGTGACGATATGAGAGTACTGCCGACCGTGGCGGAAAAGCAGCATCAACATCGCACTAACCGTTGGTGGAATGAGGCAGCAAACGAGCATCGACGGCTCAATCGCAGGATTCATATCGATTTGCTGCCCGAGGCCATTGGGGGTACCGGCCCGAGTCGGTGTGAGAGCACTGAGGCATTGTGTCTGAACCGTTCACGGGGGCTCCACCCAGGGCGTAGACGATGGGTCCGAATGAAAGGGAGCACGAAGCCTGAAAAGCGGAGGAAACCTGACCAAGCGGATCCTGACCCTCCTGGCAATAAACCAGAGTACTCTTGACACCGGTGGACCACTGCAAGGGGTCGGGGAACACGCCTTGAGGGTGACCTGAAGGCGGCGGATTCCCCAGAGAAGGGGGAATCTCTAAGAGGTGGGGGGCTGGACCCGAAGTTTCAAACATCCGGGCGTTCCTACGTATCCCATAAGGATGGGAATCAAGCCGCACGTAGTTCTTGAAGCGCGGCGCAACACAATCGGGCACCAGCGCGGGGAAGAGTGCGGGTCTGACCCTCGCACACAAAAGGAGTGGCATTTGATATTTCTTGTTTGTCCTTAAAGATGAATGGTTTTTCTTTGTGCGGCGACATGCCTGTGATTGAGAAATCTCTGGCGTCGCCACAATAATCAAGCCACGGAAGGCATTGATGAATGGCGTGGTTATTAACCAGCGCCCAACATGAGTGTCCCCTGAGGGGAACATCACGATGCAGTGCCGTTTTCTCGTCGGGCGGCCAAGACGATCACAATTTACGGTCGTGTGGTAGGACCAGACAACACAGTTTAAGGTCGTGTGGTTCGGACCATTGATGAATCCGCTTACCGCGGTACGGCGGACACGGCGGAGGTGGGAGCATACCCAGCCCTGCGGTCACGCACGATTCCAGGAGAAGAGTCTTGGGATGGGGGTCTGCGTATGTCCATCACCCGAGGGGCAGAGATGCTAGCCTCCAGACATACTGGGCTCAGAACGCGATTGTTCGAGCGACTCCTCCCTCCTTATGGGGACGAGGGTCCAGCTACGCATGGCCCTTGGGGAGAACATCCGCATATATCCTTGGTGCTCAGATCATGGGAGCCTCGAACGACATCATTACCTTGGTTGGTCTGCCTAACGTGTAAAGGTGTACTGAAGGTCAGTATGAAAAGAGTGTCCAGATTCCACTACAACGCATAAAGGCGGAGTGTGATGAGGACTGCGCAACCAATGTTCAGAGCCTGAAAGAGCCGACATGGCGATCAAGGATGTTGCTGACGCATTCGCAACACAACATCTGATCGCGTCAGCCTAAGACGGGGCAAGCAAACGAGCATCAACCGCTCAATCGCAGGATTCATATCGATTTGCGGCCCAAGACCCGCCGGTAAATCGACCCGGAGCGGTAGGAGAGCACTGAGGCATCGTACCCAAACCGCTAACGAGGATCCCTTTGAGTGAAGGCTCAAATAAGAGGAAGCGCGAGGCCTGACAAGCAACACAGGACTTGTCGGGATTGAATCTGACACTACGAGTCATAGACCGAAGTACCCAAAACATGTTAACAGATCTCCGGAAAGGGTCGGAGGACTCACCCTGAGAGCAACCAAAAGAGGGCAGATCCCCGTGATCAACCAAGAGACGGGGCTGGACCTGAAACACAAGCGTCCAGGCGGTCCTACGTATCCCATAAGGATGGGAATCAAGCCATACGTAGTTCTTGAGAGGCAGTTTAACGTCATGCAGGACGATGAGGGGTGTGAGGTAGTCCCACACACGGGGGAGGCGTACGGCGCGGCCAGTAGACCGACGTGAATGAGGACATAATCCCCCGCTCACGCGATACGCCTCGCACAAAAAAGGAGGGGAACTGAGGCCAGAGGCCCAACGCGGGATAGAGATTCCAGGGAAATGGGGCTGGGCCTGAAACATGAATGTCCAGGCGGTCCTACGTATCCCATAAGGATGGGAATCAAGCCATACGTAGTTCTTGAAGTGCAGTTTAACGTCATGCAGTACGATGAGGAAAAAAGAAGGGGGGAGCAGAAGGCATCCCCAAACGTGGGGGGCGTACAGCGTGGCGAGAAAACCGACGTGAATGAGGACAGAATCCCCCGCGCACACACCATACGCCACATACCCAGAGGCAACTGGACCAAGGGCCCAGGATGAGATGGAAATTCCCGAAGGATGGGGCTGGGCCTGAAACATGAAGGTTCAGGCGGTCCTACGTATCCCATAAGGATGGGAATCAAGCCGCACGTAGTTCTTGAGGGGCAGTTTTACGTCATGCAGGACGAATGCTGAACAGTTTAACGTCTTGTAGCTCGAACGTAGTGCAGTTTAGCGTCATGCGGGACGAAGCACTTGGCAGTTTAACGTCTTGCAGCGCGGACGAATGCTGAACAGTTTAACGTCTTGTAGCCTGGACGAATGCAGTTTAACGTCGTGCAGGACGTGGTGCAGTTTAACGTCATGCAGGACGAAGTGCAGTTTAGCGTCATGCGGGACGAATGAACACTCAGGCAAAGTATTGCTTGAGGAACCTAGCGTTGGTGGGAGGAGTGACACGCTCACCATCCATAGTCGCTAGGGAGTACGCGCCATTGGGATAGACCTTGTGGACAACAAAGGGTCCCTCCCACTTGGGCTCCAACTTGGGTGGCTTCCTGCCGGGGATCATCGGCTCTCTTAGGGCTAGCACTAGATCACCCTACAGGAAGGAGTGGAGGCGAACCTTCTTATTGAAAGCTCGAGCCATTCTGCTTTGATGCCTCTCCAAGTTGTGCAAAGCGCGAAGTCTATTCTCATCCAGTGCTTCCAACTCGACTAGACGGGCTTCAGCAACTCTGTTCGGCGCTTGCTGGTCGTAGACCGCAGTGCGCAAGGACGGTAACTGGATCTCGATGGGCAGGACGGCCTCAGCTCCATACACCAGGGAATAAGGGGTCATCTGGGTGGAATTGCGAGTCGTCGTCCGATAAGCCCAGAGGGCGTTGGGGAGCTTGTCCGGCCAACTCTTCTTGTTCTGACCAACCATCTTTTGCAGAATGTTAGAGAGGGTTTTGTTAAACGCCTCGATCTGTCCATTCGCCTGCGCATGATAGCGAGATGTATGGTTCGAGCGAATGTTATACTTGGCGTACAACTTCTTCAACTCGGCTGCTCGGAAATTGGTTCCGTTATCCGTGAGGATAGCGTGAGGCACTCCAAATCGATGGACGATGTTGGAGGTCACGAAGTCAGCGATCGAATAGGATTTGACCTCTCTGAGCGGAATCGCCTCTACCCATTTGGAGAAGAAGTCCGTAGCGGTCAGAATGAACCGGCACTGGCGAGCTGTCGCCGGTGGGTAAGGTCCCACAACGTCCAGTCCCCAGACTGCAAAGGGCCAGGAATACCTTGTGGTATGGAGAGGCTCCAGCGGCCGATGCACAAAGTTCGCATGAACCTGGCACGCATGGCACCTCCTGGCATACTCGATGCAGTCATGGATCATGGAGGGCCAGAAGTATCCTAACCTCCGAATCTGGTGGGACAGCTTCGGCCCAGTCTGGTGGGCGCCGCATGAACCAGCATGAACCTCTTGCATGACTCGTGGGATCTCAACTCCCTGAAGGCAACGGAGGATAACACCATCAAATCCGCGTTTGTAGAGGATCTGCTCCAGGCCGGGACTGCTCTGGAGGACGAACTGCGATGCGCGGCGTCGAACTCGCTCGTGCTCGGCCCGCTCCGATGGAAGAATGCCATGTTGGGGGTACTCAACCAAAGGCGTCCTCCAATCAGGGGCTGATCCGACTGTCATATCTGGGGTACTCGGGGCTCCGGGCATAGGGGCAACCGTGGTGAGGTTACTTACCAATGGGCCGCGATCTTCTTCCGGGATAACGGGAGCGATGAGCCTGCGGCGCGTCACGCGGACGATCAGGTTGTCCTGTTCAGGCTCCGCAAGTGACGCAGCGAGGCTGGCCAAAGCATCTGCTCGACCGTTCTGCGACCGGGGAACATGGACAATTTCCGGCCGAGAAGGGAACTGGGCCATCAGAAGGAGGGTGCACTCCAACAATGGCACAAGTTCCGGCTTCCTGACAACGTAGTCGCCATTGATCTGCTTAACGACCAGCTCGGAGTCCCCTTTCACGCACAGACGGGGCACGTCGATCTCGAGAGCCAACTCGAGGCCGGTGATGAGGGCATGGTATTCCGCCTCATTGTTGGTACAGCCCTCTGACAACAGGAAAGAGTATGGCAGCACGGCTCGCTCCAGGGTAATGAAGACGATACCCAAGCCTACTCTATTGAGCTTAGGATTATCGAGTCTTCTACCGGTGGGGCTCCGGGAGGCACCGTCAAAGTGCATCTGCCAGCATGGATCGGCTCGATCAACCGAGAGAATGGTCTCATCAGGAAAGCCTAGATCCAGCGGCTGATCCGCGGAGGTCGGGTGAGCTGCCAGAAAGTCTGCCAATGCTTACCCTTTGATGGCCTTCTGAGACACATACCTGATGTCGAACTGCTAGAGAATCACAGCCCACCGCGCTAGACGGCCAGTCAACATAGGTCGGCTCAGGATATATTTCAACGGGTCTACCCGAGAATCCAACTGTACCTCATGGTGCTGCAAGTAGTGCCGTAATTTCTGTACGGCAAATACTAGCGCCAGGCAGCTCTTCTCGATGGGGGAATACCTAACTTCCACATCGAGGAGCATGCGACTGAGGTAATAGAGGCTATTCTCTGTTCCCTCGTTGTTCTTCTGGGCGAGAAGGGCACCCAGGGACCGTTCCAGGGCGGTCACATAAAGGACCAGCGGCTTTCGGGATACGGGCGGCATCAGGACCGGAGGTTGAAGCAGGTACTTCTTGATTTCCTCGAAAGCGGTCTGACACTCTTTATCCCATACATAGGTGGCACCTTTCTTCATGAGCCGAGAGAAGGGCTTACACTTGCCGGCCAGATTCGCGATGAATCGGCGTATATAGGCTAAGTGGCCTTGGAACCCTTGCAGTTCCCGGACGGTACCTGGGGGAGGCATCTGGCTAATCGCCCTGATTTTCTCTGGGTCGATCTCAATACCCCGGTATCTTACCACAAATCCAAGGAACTTTCCGGAGGTGACCCCAAAGGCACACTTCAACGGGTTCATCTTCAGGCAGCGAGATCGGAGGAAGCTGAACACTTTCTCAAGATCTTTGAGATGGTCCTGACGCTGGCGCGATTTGACAACCAAGTCGTCGACGTAGCATTCCACCAGTGTGCCGAGGATTGGCTTGAATATGCGGTGCATCGCCCGTTGATAGGTGGCACCTGCATTCTTCAGGCCGAAAGGCATGACCCGGTAGCAAAAGGTACCTTGGGGGGCCCTGAAGGCAGTGAACTCCTCATCCTCAGGGGCCATCCGAATTTGGTTGTATCCGGAGTATCCATCCATGAAGGAGAGGGCTTGGAACCCTACCGTGGCATCAATCAACATCTCTGTCACTGGAAGGGGAAAATCATCCTTCGGGCAGTGGCGGTTGAGATCGCGGAAGTCGATGCAGACTCTGATCTGCCCGTTCTTCTTCCTGACCGGCACAATGTTGGCCAGCCATTTGGGGTACTGAACTTCCCTCACGAAGTTGGCTTTGATAATCTTGTCAACTTCGGCCTCAACCATGGCACCGTGGGATGGGTGCATCTTCCTGGGAGGCTGCTTGAACCCGCGATGGTTCGCCGGGAGACCAAGGCGGTGGACGGCTACCTGAGGACCCAGCCCCGGCATCTCGTCATAGCCCCAAGCGAATACATCACGGTGCTGCCGGAGAAAGTCCACGTACTGCTGCCGCTCCTCAGAGGGCATGGCGGCACTAACCAATGTGGGTCTTGGATCGGCCTCGGTTCCAAGGTTCACCTGTATTAACTCATCGACCGTGGCGGGGACGCCCTCCTCGACGGCTGGGGGTGCGTCTTCCATATCCTCTCCACTCGGGGAGGGATCGTCCACGGGAGAGACTGCGTTGGCAACTGCATTGGGGCTACCAGATCCTGCTGGGCCACTGGTGCTGGCGCGGGCAGTCGCGGCCATCTCATCAGGAGACTCGCGGACCGTCAAGACCATGGCGACGTCCAACCGTCGAAACGGGAGGACGTAAGCGTCATCCAGACTTGCCCAGGGATCACTTGCAACAGCGACAGGCTCAACCTCACCTGCCAGGATCTGCTTATCCTTGCTCTTGTAATAGTCCGCGTCCAGATAGCGGGCTTCACACGAGGCAAAAGGAGAGGCATCTCCTTGAAGCACGCCCACTCGACCATTAAGGGAGTATTTGAGGCACTGGTGGTATGACGAGGGAACCGCCGCGTGAAGATGGAGCCATGGCCTGCCCATCAATGCGTTGTACGCAGTGTCCTGAGAGACTACCATGAATTCGGTGTTGGCAACCAAGTCACCGAACTGGGTCTTCAAACGTATCTTGCCGACCGGGGTTTGCTCGGTGCGATCGTACCCCTGGATCCTGAGGTCGGAGGGAATCAAGTCATCCTCAGACAACCCCAATCTCCGGAGCGTCCGAGTTGGAATCAGGTTAATCCCGGACCCCGTGTCGACAAGACAGCGCCGGACTTCAAGGCCATTGAACTGGCCAGTGACATACAACGGACGAATGTGTCCCTGTATAGGAGGGTCTTCATCCTTACCAGAGAACGAGATAACTGCCTGACATTCGGCGTCCTCGATCGTTTCGGCGTGAAAGGCCTCTGCAGCCGCAACCTCTGTCTCAAACTGGAGGGGGCTTTTCAGGGCTTCAGCGAGTGCCTCGCGCATCTCAGATGACATGCGCAGAGCCTCAAGGATGGAGAGCCTTGCTGGGATGTCGGCCAAGTGCTTCAGGACATCATACTTTTTGGCCAAGCGCGAGCCCCTGGTTGCAGGAGGTTGCTCTGCGGTTGGTGGCATGACGGGCCTTGCCGGTTGGATCGGCGGCCGACTGGTACTTGGCGCATCTCGCTGTTCACTGGTCGCAGTCCAAGAAATGGTCACCGTACTGGAGTCAGGAGGCCGGGATGGACTTATGGCAGGGCGGAGCTGGTCGCGACGCGGCTGAGGCGGTTCTGCCTGGTCCCACACCACAAACAGTGGCGGAGGCGAATCCGTCATCCCCGGATGGGGGGGCTGCGCGCGCTGAGCTCGGTTTTGAGCCTGCTGCCTAGTCTCGGTGGCGTGCACGGCGTGGCTGGAGGTACCAACGGCTGTGCCCCGGCGACTCCTGTTGCTGCGGTTCTTCCGACGGTAGCGACGACCGGGGACACTAGGGAGGTCCACCTGGTGTTCTTCAACGTCGGGAACCGAAAAGGGATTTACCAGCTCAACGGTATTAACCGAAGCGTACCCAATACCGTCATCGGACGAATCATCCATCACCGGGCGGATCCGAGGAGGGACCCCCATCTCCGGGGGCATGAAATCGCCGAGAGTGCGGGATAGTGGCGGAACTGGCGGGGCGCGCTCTTCCTTCTTGCGCTGCCGCCGTTTGCTCCTCTTGGAAGAGGCAGGCTGGGACGACGATGCCGAAGCAGCACCCGCGGATTCTGGGGGCTCAGGCTGATTCAAGCGCGCACGGATGATTCCATGGGCGCGAATGGTCGTCTTGCGGGCCATCCAGTTATTGTACTTCTGGGATCCGCGGTCGGAGACCAGCTGCCATTCGTCCTTGTTGCCACTATCGTCATCTGATCCCACGAACACGCCCGCCACTTGTGCTGGAGCTGGGCCCAACCTGATTACATTGTTGTTAATCTGGTCTTGGAGCCAATCCTTAAACACATAGCACCGCTGGATGGTGTGCCCCAGGGCCCGATGGTAGGGGCAGTAGCGGGGGTTATTCGTAAGATGTGCCTCCTCTGGCTTCCAACACTCAGGCAGTCGCACAATCCTCTGCTCCAGGGCGCTCCGGAAATAACCAGGGACCTGATCCTCATGGAATGAGTAAGTCAGGTGTCGCGGGCCCCTGGGAGCGTGGTCTTGACGAGGGGCTGGAGGGGCCTGCCGAGGAGGTGGACCCTGATTATCTCGCCTGGGTTGTGGCGGTACATTACGCGGAGGGGTCGGCCGGTTCTGAGGCTGCCGCTGCTGGGCCGGGAACTGAGCCCGTGGAGGCGGATTCCTGTGAGGCTGTGGAGCTGGCCTCACCGGCAGCAGCTCCAACGGCCTAGGGGCCTCTATCTGGGCAACAGCAGCGGGCTCAGCCCTACTGACTCTCCTTGCAGGAATCATAGGAGGCAGCGGGTGTGCCTGGCTGGCCTGTTGCAGGGCTTCCTCAAGACGTTGAGCTTTGTCTGAGAAGTCCCTGAACCCTCCGGGGTAATTCTGAGTAATCAGGGAAGGGACCATCTCGGTCTTGACGTTCCCGACGCACATTGTCAGCAACTGCTCTTGAGTCAATGGCATGTCAAGGGAATACGTGAGACCCTTCCATCGGGCGACGAAGTCCGCGACTCGCTCATCAGGCCTCTGCTTGCACTTGAAGAGGTCTGCGATACTTGTCTTCTGGGTCGTGGAACTGAACTGGTAGAGGAACTGTCTACGGAGGTCCTCCCAGCTGGTTACCGACCCGACGGGGAGCTGGCTGTACCAGACAAATGCTGGCCCTTCCAGTGTCTGAACAAAGCAGCGAAGCTTAGCGGCCTCCTGCTGCGCCGGAGTCCCCAACATAGGCCCGCACCTCGAGTTGAAGTGGGATAAATGCTGTGGCGGATCTCCAGTCCCGTTGAAGGGGGCGAAAGTGGGATTCCCGAATCCCGGAGGCGCCAGCATGTCATCCACCCATGCTGGGTAGGGCTTGCCGTCCGGTGGGATCGCCACCTGCCGAGTCTCCAAGGCCTCCAAGCGAGCGATGAGTGCCGCCATCGGATCGTCCGGACATGGGTTCCAGTCCTGGCGAGGATCTCTAACCACGAGCGCATTGCATGGCCCTTCAATCGGGTCGTCGACCGGGTCGTCGAACTCGGCAGCTCGTGGGATGGCGGGCGGAGCGGCCCTTAGGGCAGCGGGAGGAATCCGAGCGGGATCTCTCAGGTAGTCACGCCACTCGGGAGGGTGTGGCGAAACATACCGCGCCCTCTTGCCATAGGCAATGGCCTCTCTCCTGTCGGCGAACACGGCGTAATCACGGTTGCCCGGGAGAGTCTCATCGAGGAGCGGTTGTTCCGGTCCCTGCTGTCCTGGCCTGGGATCACCGTAGTCAGGCCGCCGTTCTGCAGCGCGCTCGGCGAGGAGCTGGTCAACCAGCTTCTTCTGTTCGGCGAGCTGCTGACGTAGCGTAGCCTTCTCGGGATCCTCCTCTGCCCTCTGCATGGAGGCAGATGGGTCGGCGGGCTTTATAGCCTCGCTGTGCTCTTTTCCTTTGCTGACGTTTCGGCTCAACGTCAGTGCTTCAGTGGGTGCGGGGAGCCCCAGGAGGTTTCTCTGATGACGAGTAACTCTCACTGATGGATCTGACGACGGCTTGTCTTCGGGGGGGAAGCCCCCGTCGAGAAGTTCCAAGTCGTTCCCCTCTCCCGACAGGTCAGCCATATTGACTGTTTCTGTCCCTGGGGATATACCCTCAGGGCCACCCGGCGAATCGGGCTGTCGGCGAATCACACTGAAGCGTAGGGCAGCGTACTGCCCCCATCCACGGATATACACGTGGGGAGTGGCTTCCTCGATAACTTTGCGGAGTACTTGAAAACACTCAACGCATCGTTGTTGGAGGGCCTCGTGGTGCCCAAATGACCCGGGGTGCCGAACCGCGGGGAGCATGGCCAGGTCAATTTGACGGCACTGCTCACCAATATCCTCCAGGTGCGCTTGACTCCTGGGGTATGGCATTTGTAGGCGGTGAAGACAGGAGCGAGTCTCCCGGAGAGTTCGGCGGAAGCATTCGAACTCATCCGGGGTGAGCGATTCGGGTGCATCAAAGCCCGGTCCTGCGACTGGCCAAAACTTCTCAGGGAAGTGGCCCTCTGCAAGGACGGTCCAGAAGCTCCACGACTCAAACTCGGGACCCAGATCTCCTTGGTCCTCTTCCATGGCTGGGAACGGACGGGGAACTGGTAGTGGTGCCGAGGCGGGCCGCCGGGCCGACGGGCTGGCCGACGGTGAATACGGCGAACAGGCCGATTGGCCTCCATATCCCGGGCCGCCCTCTGAGGGTGGCGGTGCCCTGGCTACCACATCACGATAGGACAGGCCGGAGAGCGAACATCCTGCCGTAGCATCGGTGCTCGCCGAGGGTGCACCAGATCGTGGTTCGACCGTCGATCCCCAGAAAAAGTCTCCGGCTTCTCCGATCGAGGCGGAAGGCACTTCCGGAGGGGCCGGTACCAACCGCAAGCTTGATCCCTGGGGGTCTACCAGGCCCTCGTTACTCCGGATATACCTTCGGAGAGAAGCGGGGATCACATCGATCTCGCTCTCGGGGAGCACGAGGCTGACGTGCCGCATTCCTACCCCTGCCCTTGACTGGCGGGATTGGGGAAGGGGCTCTGTCGCCGAATCGTACTCCGCCTCTGAGTCATTGAAGCAAACCGGTCGGATCTCCGTCCGGAATTCCGTAACATTCTTCCCTCGGCGTCGACGCCTTGCCTTCCTGCCCCTGGGTGGCTCTTCGGGGCAGGGCTGATCTCTGTCCTGGCGTCCTCCGGCCGCACTGGTGCTGGGGCTGAGAGGACTGGGAACCGAGGTGCGAAGGGCACCGGGACAGATATCAAAGGGGACGCGGGGAGAGATGATTCCGGGCAGGACTCCGGGCCGGGATCGGAAGGTGGGATGACCCATGCCTCCTGGATCGTCCACACAGAGTAGATCCTGCCGGTAAATAGCGCTACCGCGAGGTGGTCCGCGGTGGCTACTGCCAGTGCCAGTAACCGGGAGAGTCGACCCAACCTGCCTTTGGGGCGGTCGGGGCCTCGATCCAGGTCGGGCATAGGAGTTCCCCTGCTCAGGATGCGCAGAGGCCTGGCGACTGGAGCCAGCAGTGGCTTGGGCCAATGCGGCCGCTGTTGCTAGAGCCCCAAGGTGGGCATCCTCTTCCGCTCGTGCCCGACGTTGGCGTCGAGACAGACGAGTCGGGATGAGCGGCGCGGGCAGGTGGAGAGCCCGCTCTTCGACTGGAGAGGCCTGGCGGCGGTGTCGCCGTGGCCTGGCGGGAGTCCTTACCGTAGATCCCTGGAGCGAATCCCGGATAGGGTGATCCCGGGCCTCTTCCACCTCATCCGCGTAGGGAAGGGAACTGTCAGAGCGCTCTGGGGATAAGCTCCCGAAGCGGTTGGACGTTGAGGTAGGCAGCGGTGCCTCCCTGCGCGGCCCTCGTGGGCGGCGGTGGTGGCGAGGCGCAGCCTCCTCAAGGTCTAGGCGAGCCATTTCCCTAGTGGGGATGACTCCCTCTTCCTCGTATCTCCGCACCAGGGTGTTGATCACCCTTCTCTGGATGACCTCCGAGGGGGAGAGAGGGCGTGGTCGTCCCGCAATTGCGGCTGCTGGGACGGCTGTGGAATGGGCGGGACCGTGCGGAGTAGCCGCGTCGGTGTTTCCCCTGTCCCTGCGCCAGTGGGCGGGTGGCGATCGGGCACTGGATCGGGCGACCTGATTTCTGAAAGCAGGGAGAATGACCCATTAACACTGACAGGAAAAAGGAATAGACATCCAACCATTAGCGCCACGAAGCCTTCCGTGGGGGGAACCCAGGCCCTCGACGTTGCGAGACGGAGTGCCCGATGTCCCTTCCCCAGCCCCTGGCGGGTAAGACTGAATGCTTGGCCGGGCAACACGTCGGTCTTCCAACACCTCTGAAAGCCATCGGTCTTCGTATCGAGGAGAAGAGATTCACGTCGGGTTCACCATTTTTCTGTTTCGGTGCGGATGTGCGTCGGGTTACGCTGTTCCGCCAGGACGCGTTCGCGCGTGCACCCGTCAACCCGAGGGGATGGGCGCGCGGCTTGTGGTCCCACAGTCCCGCTTTCCAAGGGCGGGCGACATTCGTCCCTTATTCAGGGGCGTCTGCTCCTTGATCGAAACCGGGATGATGGGATGTCGGCTCCTCCTTCCTTGGACGTCTCCTTGGAACTTGTCGCCTAATCCGGGTCTCCCTCATAGACTTAAGAATGTTTGTGAATCTCGTTCCCGGCGCCATATCTTCATGGACACCGGTTAATTACGCTGTTTCCGCCCGGACGCTCCAAGGAGTCTGGGCGGGGCAGCAACCTGCGGTGAGAAGGCCGGGTGGCTCGGGGTGCTGGGGGCGTGTCGTAGCACTGCGGCTCTGCACGTCTGTCTTCCGTCCCTAATAGGGCTTCTCGAAGGCATGATGGCCTGAGGCATCCCGTACTAGGTGCGGGGAACTGTGTCACCTGAGGTTTTCCTCAGCTTCCCATGTTTAACACGGGGTATGCCGCGAGTTTAACGTCCAGCGGGGACGGCATCGGACCGATCAACACGAAAAGTGGATCGGATGACAGAACCCCTTGCGGGGAACCTCCGACGCTGGGGCCAGCACATGGGCGGCTTCCCAAATGATGTGGAGTGGAGTGAAGTGGCATGACCCCACCGGGATGTGGCGGCCCGGGTAAGGATCAGGATGGATGATGGAGTGAAGAGCTTGGACCCCGTAGAGGATTCCTACGTACCGCGCGTTAGCACGGATCAAAGTCGACGTAGTTCGGGTATACAGTTTAACGTCATGCTGGACGTCGGCAAGCCGACTCACGAAGAGGTCTAGGCCGCCGGGCGGAGGATTGAACCGGACCACCTCGCACAGAGGGGGGTGGAACGGCCGGGTGGATCACAGTTTCACGTCATGCTGGACGATAAAAATAGAAATGGAAAAAGGGGCTGTGGGGAGGCACAGTAGAGATACACACGGGCAGTCTCCCACAGGGGCGGATTCATAGGTGAATCGACGCAAGCGTGAACCCTGGAGGGGTCCACTGATGGACGAACCGACGTAAATACGACCGGGACGACCAGGTGGTGGGCTTGGACCTCAGGGAGGCTTCCTACGTACCATGTATAGAAGACAGGGATCAAAGTCCACGTATTTCATTCTGTCAGGACTTACGCACTTGAGGCAGCCCGGATGCGGCAAAACTCAGTTGGAAGGGACTTGGACCGAAATCAGAAGACACCTCGATCCCAGTCACACCCTCTACTGGCTTCGGCAGTGGGGAGGCGCAATGGAGATACACATGTGCAGCCTCCCACGAGAAACTAGGGGTTTGTAATACCCTGCCCCCGTAGGGAAAAGCCACTCCCATTAAATCGTCCCAAAAGGGGGACAATACCGACATCCCTGCAGAGACGAGCGGGTGGGGGCCACGTCCAAACCGGGGGAGACCCTGCGTGCGAAGCACGGGATCGAATGATGCGGACGGTTTAACGTCTTTCCGGACGAAGTACAGTTTAACGTCGTGTGTTGAGGACGAAGCGGACGGTTTAACGTCTTGCCGGACGAAGTACAGTTTAACGTCGTGTGTTGAGGACGAAACACTTGGCAGTTTAACGTCTTGCAGCGCGGACGATGGGGGGCTAGGCAGTTTAGCGTCGTGCAGCTTGGACGAATGTGCATTTTAACGTCATGCTGGACGTATGGGCAGTTTAACGTCATGCTGGACGAATGCGCAGTTTAACGTCATGCTGGACGTATATGCAGTTTAACGTCATGCTGGACCTATGTGTAGTTTAACGTCTTGCAGGACGAATATGCAGTTTAACGTCATGCTGGACGAATGATTGCCGCCGACGGGTCCGTGTCATTTCGCACGAGCCTGGAAGGCTGCACGGGAAGACAGCGCACGGTGCGGGCACCTGCGATGAAGACCATCGGGCGCCACGCAGGCGGGTACCCAAAGGGGGTCAAGGGAGGCGACCCTGGCGGATTGCGCGCAAAAGAGGAGCTGTGCGCGCAAAACCGCGGGTCGGCGCGCAAAATGGCGGGCTGGCGCGAAATTGGGCCAGCGCTTTGCGCGCGGATGATGGGGATTGCGCGCACCGGGCTTCGGGTAGCGCGCGGGGGCAACGGCTCATTCTCTAACGAATGACCACTTTGAAGATGGGGGGTGCGCGCAATCGGGTTGGATTGCGCGCACCCGGGTGGCAATTGCGCGCAAGAGGCTTCTTTTGCACGCAAAGGCCTTCGGGTTGAAATTTTTTCAAAGGAAATGAGCCAAGGGGATTGCGCGCGAAGGCGGACCCCAAGGCTCTATTGCGCGAAAGAAAGGAGGTTACCTGAAGATCGGCATTGCGCGCGGAAGGGGTTGAATTGCGCGCGGGGGAGACCGTTCGACTTCCAGCAACCTTTGAAACGTTGGGGGTCGCCTAGTATTTATAGGCAACCCCGGGCGCGGAATCCAAGGCGCGAGCGCGGAATTCTCCTCGCGGGCGCGGAATCGGGCACGGCGCGCAAGGGAGTTGCGCGCATCCCGGGGGTTTTGCGCGCGGATCATCATCTTTGCGCGCAGACCTCTGAAATTCCGCGCAAGGCCTCCGGGCCCTCCGAAACATTCTTCCGACTCCAAATATGACCTCGCTTTCCACATCCGGAGCTTCGTTTGGGAACAACGGACTTTTCCGGCGTCTACAATCACCAACACCTATTTTCAAACCTAATGGTGATGTGACTCTAGATAGAGCAACAAATAATTGACCATGACAAAAAATAGGGTTTTTAAGATATATCACAATAGTAGATAGTGATTGTCCTTGACTTTTGTTAATAGTCATATCATAAGAAACAGTCAAAGGATATTGTCTTATTTGTATTTTGAAAGGCCATCAATAGTCAGAGGGTGTCATATTTAATCTTGGAATGAAAGCAAGATATCCTGAATTACAACCACATAATATTCTTGCTCCGATAACATGATCTCCCAAATGAATGATAATCAAGCATGTCCCATTACATAATCCCATAGACTGATCTAAATTTCAACGCAACATCACAGGTACCCCAATTTTGAGTGTAATCGTATGTGAATCTATCCTTGAAACATTAATCCCATTTAACATATCAGAAGTGTAACTGTTTTCCGGCCTATCGGTATCAAAACATGCATCAAAAATTGAATCTGAGCTGAAATAATCATTGCATTCAAAACAGGTGAGGGACATCATGTACGGATTTACTACTTCAACAATATCTCGAGTTGGAGCTATGATGGCACAATCTTTAAGATAATTAATATCAGCATGGTTACTCATGAAGTTGGGATATTTAGGCTCAACAATTGCACAAATAGGATCTTTAGTCCAGGAAAGAAGATATTTATATGGTATTGGAATTAATGTTTCACCATCATTTGGTTCTGCAATGTGACCTTCACCAATATCTAAAGTTCATTTGGAAAATTGAAGAAGCTCATCTGAAATTGTAGAAGAATTGGAAAAAAATCTCATGTTCCTTGTCAGTTTCAAAACACGAAAATGTTTCCATAAATATGAATAATCTATACTTGAAAAAACTATATCATTTTTGTTTCCACCTGGTATGATAGGTATTATTTTCATGAAATCCCCACCCAACACAACTGTTATTCCACTGAATGGAAAGGTTGAATAATTCTCATTTTTTATTGACATTATATCTTTTAAAGTGCGGTCAAGGGCTTCAAAGCAATTCTTATGAGTCATTGGTGCCTCATCCCAAATAATTAGCATTGATAACAGTAGACGACCTGTGACATCACTTCTTTGTTGAATAATGGAAACATAATTTTCAGAAATAGATATAGGAATTCGAAATTTAGAATGTGTCGTCCTTCCACCAGGTATCAATAATGATGCAATTCCACTGGATGAAACTGCCAGAACAATATTACCTTCTGACCGTAGTAAATATGTGAATACTTTCCAAATGTAAGTCTTACTTGTTCCTCCATGACCATGCAAGAAAAATAAACCACCAGTGGATGCAGTTAACGAAAACCTAATTGTAGTCATCGCGTCATTCTATTCATCAGTAAGATGACATTGAAAAGTCAAATACTCATTCTGAAGTCTGTCTCTGTTATGATTTATTTCATCAGCTAGTAAATGATTTTGTTGAGAGGCAATATCAGAATCTAGAACTGGCATTAGTGGAAAATCATAAAGATATCGACCATTCCTCTGAATTATATTCTCTATTTCAATCAAATCATGCATTTGTTTTTGATGACCCGTGAGTGTAAAATCTATATAGAATCATGAAATATTTTTATTCAAGTATTATAATGGATTCATAAAAAAGTAAAAGTTCAATGAACCAACAGCTACATAGATCACATAGTCCCGATCGAGATATTTGACAACAAATACCTGGAATTTGAAGCCTATTTTGTTGCGCATAGAGGATGTATTCACTGAGGAGCTGCCATGTTTCAAGCCACACAAAACGATGTCGTGCATTCTGTCATACATGTTTTGTTATAAAATGATGTCATCCATTCTGAATCTAACTAAACATTGGTTGAGTGAAACGTGTACATGTCCCTCCAAACTTTAAGGAAAATATGATCATTGGAGGTGGGAGTCGACCGTTCCAACCAAGCCTATAAATAGGATCTCATTTGAAATAGCTAAAAAACAAGTTGATCACTCTAGAGACCACATGCTGTTAAAGGTGATTTCTAGAGAGAGAGATGGTTTTCATGCTTTGTGTGTACTGAACTACTCATTCAGATTGCTTTGTGTGACTCCGAATGTTGGTGATTACATTCGAGGGCTTCCGGGGATAGGAAGATAGAGGTGATGACTTCCTTGATGTTCGAGGGCTTCCATGCTGAGGAAGACAGAGGTTCCCACTAACATGAAGTTGAGGGCTTGCGGGGATAGAAAGATAGAGACACCGATCTTCGTATCAAGGGCTTACCCTGGTTTTTGAAAGTCAAACATGCTTGAATGTATAAATCAAGAAACCTTTATCCAAGGTTGTTGGATACCCTTCTCTTTGGGTTAAAAGGATTATATCTTGTAACTAATAGTTTTACTACTTCTTTTTCTGCTGCATATTTTATTGTAAAGAAAGTATAATATTCTTATATTTCCTTAGACATGTACCCTGATTCATTTATAATATATACGCTTTAAGGTAGAATCTTATATTGGAAACATTATTTAAGTTTAAATTTCAGGATCCATATTTCTGGAACCTGTTTTCGGAATCACTTTCCAGATTTAAGAAAGTGAATTGAACTAGAAATTTGTAACTTCATACCTTGTTCCAATTCTCCAATTGGTGTTAGATGTGTTGTGAACTTTCTTAGTTTATCTTTGTTAAACTTACATCTTTACTTATTTAAAGAAATTTTTAAAGTGTAAAATTCACCCCCCCCCCCTCTTGTATATTGAGCATCGACATCATTATTTCGATCCTACAATTGGTATCATAGGAGGTCTCTGAAATACTTATACTCACGTATAAGTTTTTCTTGCTAACTTTTTCATTATTCTTCATCCTTTCTTAGAAAGATATTTTTGTTCTGAATTTTTTTATTCCAAACTTATTCATTCTGAAATTGTTCAATCCGAACTTTGTGATTACGAACATTTCATAATAACAAGTTTGGATGCCAAAGTTTTTCTTAGAGATGGCAGGTTTAAATGTTGGATCTATAGACAACATAAATACTACAAGACCAGCAATTTTTTATGGTAATGGTTATGAATACTAGAGAGATCGAATGAAGACATTCGTTATCAATACTGGAGTAGAAAATTTCGTTATGCATACTGGAGGTTATAAAATTTCTGATAAGAAGTAAGTGCATTGACAAACCAAGAGAAGCATGATTATCAATTGAACTACAAGGTACACAATACTCTACTATTTTTAATTAATAAGAACATATATAGCCAAATTTCTTCATATGAAACAGCTAACTGTATATGGAAGAAACTTGAAGTTACTCATTTTGGTACATCCAAAGTGACAGAGACAAGAAGAGCTATGTTGAGGGAAGAATATCATTGTTTCAATTTTCCTTATAGAGAACCCATTTGTAATGTTCAACAAAGGTTTATGAATATCGTAAAAATCTTACAATCTATTGGAGAGAAAGGTCTGGATGATGAAGCTCTTGTGGAAAAGATCATTGATATTATGCCCAATGAGTGGGAATCAAAGAGAACAACTATTGATGAAAATAGGAAGGTCACTCAAATTTCTCTTGATGAATTATTTGGAAATCTTATCCTACATGAAACAAGAGTAAAGAGAGATACTGAAAACATCAAGAAGAAAAATTGAAATGGTACTGTTGCTTTTACAACAACATTAAATCATTTAAAAGCTAAGACTCCTGAGAGAGTAACTAGATCCAAGTCTAATATGGTTTTTATCCAATCATAATCTAGAGATAGTGAAGACTCAGAGAATTAGTAAGTAAATCTTGCTCGAAGGATGAACAAGATAGTTGGTCAGAGAAATTTCCAATCCAAGTATAAGAAAAAGGAAACGAAGGATAAAAAAGATGGAGAAGTTACTTTTTATGAATGCAAGAGGACTAGACATATTAGACCAGATTATCCTTTGCTCAAAAAGAAAGAACGAAAAGAGAGTCATTATGAAAGGAATATGAAGATGTATTATACAACTAAAGGTAATAATGTTCTGAAAGCTAACGACCCCTGGAGTGCCAGTGGTGGTGACTCTTCAGATGAATCTTCTAATTATGAATCTTCAAAACAAAATAATCTTGGTCTTACAGCAAGATTACCTATTAGAAATCATTTATTCATGGATAAGGTACACAATTCTGAATTATTGACCAATGTTTCTTTAAATACTAATGATAGGAAGCATTATAACTCTATATATGACGAATGCTCTTATGATGAAGAAAATACTTTACCTACCTATGAAGAAGTTTCTAGGTTTGCTGAACATCTTGAGATTGAGAATTCTAGACTCCATAAAAAACATGAAACGGCATACTCAAGGAATACTATTCTTATAAAAGAAATATCATATCTTTCTAAATATCTTGATAGGAGAAATTCTGATTTTATAATTATTTCAAAAAATCTTGAGGAAGTAAGTTCTGATAAGAACAAACTTTCTAATGATCTAGAAAAGGTAATTTCTAAGAAAACTATTTTCGAACCTATATCTAGTTCTAAACCTAATGATTTTGAAGATAAAAACATGGTTATAAAACTCAATTCCAAAATTTTGTCCCTAAATAAGTGTTTGTCAGACTTTACCCATGGTAACGAAAATTTTGATAAAATGAATTCACAAATACGACCTTTAAGAAACAAATCCAGATTTGGTTATACCCATGAAAAAACAACTTTTAGTAACAAATACTTTGTTCCACAAAGTTCCCCATTTTTTACCAAGTGTCAATGTGGTGGTCACTGGGAAAAGAATTTATCTTTAAACAAAACCCAATCATTAGATTTTCATAAGGATTATTTCTCTAAGAAGATGTGGGTTCCTAAAATGTTGTTATCTGAAAATCTCGGATCCAAACAAGTTTGAATTCTGAAAGACTAACTCTATTCTTATTTTCAGAAAGATAAAGGAAGTACCAAGAACAATACATGGTACATGGATAGTGGATGTTCCAGGAAAATGACTGGTAACAAAATCTATTTTGAAAAGATTATCAAGAAAAAAGTGGAAAGGTAACTTTCGGAGATAATTCTCAGGGAGAAATTGTTGGTATACGTAATATTTTTATTGTTGGTAAAACATTAATTTCAAATGTTTTGTTTCTTAAGGGTCTTATGCACAACCTCATTAGCGTAAGTCAGTTATGTTATGAAGAATACCTTGTGAATTTTAGAAATGTTAAGTTATTAGTTAACAATTATGAGGAAAAGTTTATTCTCTCATCCAATAGGCAAGAGAATGTTTACACATTAAACATAGAAGACCTTAGGAGCCAAGACATACCTTTCCTTAGTGAAATGGAAGATCATTATTGGTTATGGCATATAAGACAAGGTCATTGTAACCTTATGAACTTATGTAAAAAATCTATGAAGAAACTAGTTAAGGATATACCGGAGATTAGATTCGATTCTTCTAATGTTTGTGATCCTTTTAAATCAATAAAGCAACATAAATATAGTCTTAAATCAGTCAGTGAAGTCTCAACAACTGATGCACTACACTTGGTGCACATGTATCTTTTTGGTCCAACACAAACTGGAAGCATTGGAGGCAAATACTATGTGTTTGTTCTAGTTGATGACTACACTAGATTTAAGTGGGTCTATTTTCTAGAAAAGATGACTGAATATTTTTCTTATTTCAAAAGTATTATAGCCCATTTCAAAAATGATAAAATCCTTCCCCTAAAAACTATTCATTGTGATCATGGAGGATAATTTCAAAATTTGGATTTTGAAACGTTTTTTAGTAGAAAGGGTATTACTCACAACATTTCAGCACTGAGAACTCCCCAACAAAATGGTGTAGTTGAAAGAAGAAATAGAATTCTTCAAGAGATAACTAGAACCATTTTGAGTGAATATTATATAGCTAGACATTTTTGGGCTGAAGCTGTAAGTACTGCTTGTTATACTATAAATCGAGTTTTGATTATACCTTTTCTTAATAAAACTCATTATGAGTTATAGAATGGTAGAAAACCTTGACTTTCCTACTTCATGGATTTTGGTTGCAAGGTATTTATCATTAATACTAAATATAATCTAAACAAATTTGCACCAAAATCTGATGAAGGTATTTTCATAGGATACTCCACAACTTCTAAGGCTTATATAGTTTTCAATAAAAACACTGGTACTGTTGACGAAATAGTGCATGTAAAATTTGATGAATCTGATACTTTTGTTTTTAAACCATCCCAACCTACATCCTGGGATGTGTTTTCAAAAACTGATTATCAACCTTTGATAGAAGATCCTTCTGGTAAGTAAAATGTTCAAGATGAAACTTATAAAACATTTACCCCAGAAGACATTCTACCCTATGTTGATGAACAAATTTTACAAAACTCAAATCAGGTGTTTCTTATGGATCATCCCAGTGATAGTATAATTGGTGATGTAAATCAACCTTTAAGGTTTGGAATTTCCTTGAGAATTGAAGGAGAACATCTAGCATTCCTTTCCCAATTATAACCAAAAATCAATGATGATGCTTTAGGTGATGATGATTGGATTAAAGCCATGCAAGATTAACTAAATGAATTCTAATGGAATAAAGTCTGGACCTTGGTTAATAGACCTAATGAAACTTCTGTTATTGGTGTAATGTGGGTATTCAGAAATAAGTGTGATGAAAATAGAGTCATTGTAAGAAACAAAGCTAGACTAGTTGCTAAAGGTTATAATCATCAAGAGGGAATAGACTATGAAGAAACCTATGCTCCAGTATCTAGACTTAATCTATTCGTATCTTACTTTCCTTTGCAGCATTCATCAATTTTAAACTATTTCAAATGGATGTAAAATGTTATTTTTTTAACGTTTATGTTCAAGAGGAAGTTTTTTCTGAACAACCTCCTGGCTTTGAAGACACAAAATACCCTGATCATGTTTTTATAAATACCAAAGCTTTGTATGGCCTTAAACAATCCCCACGAGCCTTGTATGATAGACTTACATGATTTTTTCTTCAAAATAAATATGTTAAGGGAAATGCAGATCCAAAACTTTTCATAATGAAAGATAAGAAAAATGTTTTGAATATTAATATTTATGTTGTTGACCTTATATTTGGTTCATCTCAACAATATTTAACTAATTATTTTTTAAGTCTAATGAA
Source organism: Viscum album (assembly GCA_963277665.1). Taxonomy (NCBI): domain Eukaryota; kingdom Viridiplantae; phylum Streptophyta; class Magnoliopsida; order Santalales; family Viscaceae; genus Viscum; species Viscum album. Next base: position 1,362,274,475 of record OY728145.1, on the reverse strand, counting down.
ATAAGAGTTTTAAATGAATATAATGGGCGAGTTAACATTTTTCCTTGGTTTTCAAATTTCTCAAATACCAAAAGGAACATATATTTCCCAAAATAAGTATATTAATGATCTTATTAAAAAGTATGGTTATGACAACACTATGAGTATAAGTACTCATATTGGTACCTCAAAAACACTAAATCTTGATGAAGATAGGAAACCATAGATCAAGCAACTTTTAAAGGTATGATAGGATGTCTAATTTACATAACATCTAGTCGACTAGATTTAATGTTTTCAGTATTCTTATGTGCAATACATCAATCCAATCATATGTAATCTCACTTAAAGGCAGTGAAAAAAATTTCGCTACCAATAGGGAACCATGGATCTAGGATTATTTTATACTTCTGGAAATGATTTTGTTTTATAAAGCTTTTCGGATGCTGAATTTGGTGGTTGTAGATTGGATAGAAAGAGTATATCCGGAACTTGTAATTTCTTATGAGATTCATTAGTTTTTTGGTCATGCAAGAAGCTACACTTAGTAGCACTCTCCACTGCTGAAGCTGAATATGTAGCAGCCGGAAGTTGTTGAGATCAAGTGTTATGGATGCAACACACAATCACAGATTATGGCTTGAGATTTACTAAGACTCAAATTTTTTGTTATAACACAAGTTCCATTTTCCTTAATAAAAACCATGCACATCACTCACGTGCAATGCACATAGATATTAGGCATCACATTCTTAGGGATCACACACTCAAAGGAAATATCATTCTTAAGTTTATCAGATTGGAAGATCAACTTGTTGTCATTTTCACAAAATCATTACCCTCTGATAGATTTGAATACATTAAATAGAAGCTTGGAATGATAAATGTGAGGAAATCCTTCTTCTTTACAGTAATAAACTATTTTTCATTGGGGGAGTACATTTGCGTGTTAGTTTATCCAAAATTTTCATTGACAGTTTTCTTTTTAAACATTTGTAACTATTTTTTTGTAACATGTTTTTGGAAATTCTCGGAATGGAGATTTTTGTAATTGAATCTTTCGTAATGAGAATTTTCCTAATGAACGTTCATAATGAGAATTTTCATAATGAATTTTCTTTAATGATAATTCTCATAATGAACTTTTTTAAGAGGATTTTTTGTAATGTTTTTTCCATGAAGAATATTACCAATTAAGAAAAATATTTCTAGCCAATCCGAAAGGTATTATTTCATTACATAAATTTTTTAGTCATATTTTTCTTGTTCGTATTTTCTTATGAGTGTTAAAATAATTCATATTCTAGTTGTCCTTAAATCAAGATGTTTTTTCTTAAAACCTCAAAAGATTAGAGTCAAGTTTTCCTTATAGGAATGTTTTCAACTGTTAGATTAGATCAAAATATTTTTCAACCGTTAGATAGATTTGAAAGACCAAAGGTCACATCCATCACCTATATATAAAGGTCCCTAAGAGTTTCCCCACATCGGTTTTTCAAAGATTTCGCATCCTGAAGCCCTGCATCTCTTCTTAAGGACCGTTCCGATCGTTGTCAAAGCCATTCCGAATCATCCAGAACTCTCCACTTCAAATGTATGTTGAAGCTACATCTCAAGATATTTCAAATACATAACCAATCTCAAATTTGTTAGTCTTCAGGGAAAGGGTAGTGCATCCAGATTTCTACAAGGTTGATTGTCTTATAACCAAGAATATCATATTGAATGGCTGGGAAGATGGTTGCTTGTTTAAGTCAGGGAAACAGGATCTGGTATATACAGATTTACTGGTTGAGTTCTACGAGTCTGTTTCCTTCCAACAAGAAGATGGCAGAGATTTATTTTCCATTAATTCTTATAGTAAGACATAAAAGTTATCAAACACCCAGGCTGCAAGCTTGGTGGGTTTACCTTACGAAGGGGAAGCTGAATTTTGATCACATAATCATCCAGATGAGCAAGGAATTTTCAACAAGGTGAAGTCTTTAAAATGTATTGGACTTAAAGATACAAATATTTCTATGATTACTCATCTCACTTTGAATATTCGGATTCTAAAGCTGTGGGTACATGGTTTTCTCGTACCGAGAAGAGGTGACAAGGATAATCTAAAGAAGAGTGACATCTATGTCCTAGATTTCCTGGTAAATCTACGGAAAATAAATTTGACATGGCATGTCTTGATTACGATTAAGAATATAAAATAATGGAACTTGAGATCCCAAATCATTATGTACACTGCTTTATTATCAATGATGATAGTTCAGTTCTTAGGTTCTTTCAAAGTTGCATGCAAGTCAAAAGTTGATAATTGTAAGCTTATGCTAGTTAGTGATGATACATTGAAGAGGATGAAGATTGGTTTTTCTAGTGAATCTGGAGAATTATATCCTTTATCATTGGAAGTAGATGAGGTAGCTCAGAAATATTTAAAAACCCCAGAACCATCTAAAAAGGCATGGAAGAAGAGAAAGCTTATGGAAGTGTAATCTGAATTTATAACTCTCAAGGCTACGGAAACTCAGTCTTCTCCCCCCAAGCCGAAGAAGTAGAAAAAATATACAGATGAAGTGGCATCCAAGTGGAGGGAAGACAAGGAGAAGAGGAAAAAAGGGGGTCCATAGTTTAGATTGGACCCTGCATAGGCTAAGTCCTTAAAATAGAGAGCTGTAGATGAATTAGAAAAACAGGGAAAAGAGAAGAAGATGAAAAGGAAGTTGTGTGAAGCTGAAGGGGTGTAATCTCTGTAAAGAGATACTGAAAGAGATTCTGAGAAAATTACCATTCTAGATGCTTTTAATGTTAAACCCTCTTTACCAGAGGCTCCAGCAAAGAAGTCTGTCACTCCGGAAAAATCCAAGGGTAATGAGGTAGTTAAAGAGGTAGAAAAAGAAGCTGCTGAAAAAGAACTGGAAGAGGTTGTTCATGAAGAAGAAGAAGAAGAAGAAAGTGATGATCTTGACGATCTGATCAAACAAGTAGAAGAGTATAATGAAAGGGCTGAATCCGAAAAATTACCTACTCTAGAAACAGCTGTTGAGAAATAAAGTGGGAAGGCTAATGATAATCAAGATGAATTGAACAAAAATATTCTGTATGATGAAGAAGAATCTTATGAGAAGAATTTTCTTGAAGAAGGGGCAGAAAAGGATAAACCAGATGAAGACCTGATTGATCAATTATTAGAAAGTGAGGAAGAGTCCCCAGATGAACAACCCATTCTGAAAGCTGACAATGGGAAGCAATTTCTCATGGAGACACCTATAAAAGAAGTCATCCGAAAGAAGGAGGTTGGTGGTACTTCTAGAAGAAAGCTAGTGCATGTTGAGGAAGAGCTATGTCCAAGAATGTTATCTTATTCGGAGTCATCTTATCATGGTCACGATTTTGTGGTTGAATCTCTGAAGAAGCTGGTGGACACAATTCCGTTATTTCTTAATATTTATTCCAGATGTAAGATACTACAACGCAGTTTGAATTAGAAGTCAGAATCCCTATACATGGCAATGGATCAGTGTATAAATATTAAGGCTGACTATACAAATTTCTTTATCAACTATGATGTTCATAGGAAGTCTTGAAGAAAAATCTATTTACGATCTAAGAAATTTGAGGAAGGCATTGCTGACTTCGACCATTTTCAGAATGAGGTGAAAGATTCCTTTGAAACCGAGGATGAAAAGATTAAAAATGTTCAGGATGAGTGTATTATTGAGAAAGGTTCTCGAATCAACAAGTCAGATATCTGAATGGGAATCTTAACTCCGTTGCTCAGAACTGGAAAGGGGAAAGAAACTTTGGGATTGTGTTTGAAGTCAAGCTGCAAAAGAAAGAGGAGTTAATAAAAATATAGGAAGTGGCCATGAAGGCTCAGGCTGAAGCATTAAAATTTCAAGATGAAAGGATAAAAGTCATGGAGAGGAAAGCTAAGGAAGACTAAAGAGACATGAAGAATATAAAAAACTTATTGAAGAATCTAATCCCAAAGTAAAAGGAATACAAATAAACTCACTCCGACCTTTTGATGATTTTGTCTTTCTTTGTAAAAATTTTTATCAACTCTAATGAAAATTCGGTTGGTTGTATCTTGTTATATACTAATGTTTTAGGTACCATATTTTCTATTCCATTCCCTTCAATTATTTTTTGAAAATCACAACGGTGGAGAAGGAAAAGAACTACTCCTAAGAAGGAGAAGGATAAATTTAAAATGAAGAAAAAAAAATTCTAAGTGAACATATATTTAATGTAAGGGGGAGTATCTCAATACGAAGTTTTTCATTCCCTTGATAATGAAAACTCCACTATGAAAAATTAGAATACAATCCTTAGAGTTTCAATGCCAAAGGGGGAGTTAGTTGTATTCACTATCATCATGAAAAAAGGGAGATATGTTTTATTTTCAAATTCTAATGAAATTTTTTCAAAGATAATATATTCTTTTTTGTAAGGATGTTTGTGCTTTCCAAAAAGGGGGAGATTGTTAAATCAATAATGTTTACCTTATGAATTTTCCATCCCTTATTGTTTTAAAAATCACAAACACCTTATACCTAAGAAAATTTATTTTACTTTTATAAGGAAAATTTCCTTCCTTAAGAAATTTACCCTATCGTAGTTTTTCTCATACATGTCAATATTTTTCATAAGTACAAAAATCGGATTCATACCTAAAACTTCAGAATCATATAATTCTTAGATATGAAGAATTCTTTTTTTAGGATCCAAATTCTGGATATGAACTGTAATGAAGTTCCATTCCGAATTCTGAATATGAAATGTAATGAAGATCCTCTATGAATTCTGGATGCGAACTCTAATAATGTTCCATTCTGAAATATGGATACTAATTATCATAAAGATCCATTCCGAATTATGGATACGAACTCTCATAAGGTTTCACTCCAAATTATGGACTTCGAACTTCTATGAGTTCGACTCCGAACTTTTATTAGTTCGACTCCGGACATTTATATGTTCGACTCCAAACTTTTATTAGTTCGACTCTGAACTTTTATAAGATTGACTCCAAAATTTTACTAGTTCGACTCTAAACTCTTATGAAGTTTGACTCCTATCATTTACTAGTTATACTCCAAAATCTTATGAAATTTCACTTCGAAGTTTTATAAGTTCAACTTCGAACTGTATAAGTTGAGATTCTGAATCCTGATGAAACCAGACTCTGAATTTCCTTAGAAATTCAGACTCTAGATTTCCACAGAATTTAGGTTCCAAATTCCTTAAATAGAATCCGAATATACTTTTTTATTATAGACTCAGAATTCCATTTTGGTTATATTACAAACTATTATTTTCTTACATTCTGAATTCTTGTTTTTCTTATGCTTACACTTGTTTCATTACAAAATGATGTCGTAAATTCTATTATAAATTCTTTGTTATAAAAGGATGTTCTCCATTCTATTTATAAATAACTTTTGGATGAGTGACACTTGTATAGGTCCCTCTGAACATTAAGGAAAATATTAATATTGGCGGAGGGAGCCGACCGTTCCAACCAAGCCTATAAATATGAGTTCATTTGAATGAGCTAAAAAACAAGTTGTTCACTCGAGAGACCACACGCTGTTAAAGGTGATTTCTAGAGAGATAAGAATTTCATGCTTGGTGTGTACTGAACTACTCATTTAGATTTCTTTGTGAGACTCCGAATGTTGGTGATTACATTTGAGGGCTTTCAGGGATAGGAAGACAGAGGTGCTGACTTCCTTGATGTTCAAGGGCTTCCTTGCTGAGGAAGACATGGGTTCCAACTACCATGAAGTTTAGGGCTTGCGGGGATAGCAAGATAGAGACATCGATCTGCGTATCAATGGCTTACCCTGGTGTGGGTAAGAGAGACGTTCTTGAAAGTATAAATCCATGGACCATTATCCATGGTTGTTGGATACCCTTCTCTTTGGGTTCAAAGACTTATATCTTCTAACTAGTAGTTTTACTACTTGTTTTTCCACTGTATATTGTATTATAAGGAGAGTATAATTTTCTTATATTTCCTTAAACATGTACTATGATTCATTTAGATTCTATACACATTAAGGTAGAATCTCATATTGTAATCTTTAGTTATGTTTCAATTTCTGGATCCATTTTTTCGTAACCTATTTTCGAAATCACTTTCTAGATTTAAGCAAGTGCATAGGACTAGAAGTTTGTAACTTCATACCTTGTTCCAATTCTTTAATTGGTTTTAGAGGTGTTATGAATTTTCATATTTTAAATTTGTTAGACTTAGATCTTCCCATGTTTAAGGTAATTTTTAATGTGTACAATTCACCCCCTCTTCTATATTGAGCATCTACATCATTATTTCGATCCTACACACTCATCTCCATGAGAGTGAGATCATCGTCAAATCGAATGAGATCATCTTTGATGGAATATCATCCATCCACAGGGAAGGGAAACTAACATAGTGTATCCCCTGGTCTTACTTGAGGAAGGTATCACCCAAGCTCCTCCTTTCATCTTTAGTGTGCAAAATCTAGAGGAGAGATTGTAAAATTGACCATCGTTACCTCTCCCCTCTCCCTCTAGGCATAGTCTCCATCGGGCCTCCACCATAGACTCTGTCTTAATATTCATCTCCATGGGCCACTAACCATGCATAATCATGTGTTTCATCTTTGGGTCGCCAACCATGTGTAATCCATACATTATTCCTTATGTACGCCCCTTTTTCGATATGATCATCAGGTCTTTGATGCCTGTTGTTTCACCACTGATCATGAATTATGTGGAATTAGAGTAAGAATTGATCTTGGAATTCATACTAGGCCACCCTAGAGTGTAAATCCCAAGCCTCCATATCAAACATTGTGTAATTTGATCCTTTACACTATTTGATCATGGTAGGTAGGATGCCTCGTTGAGGTTTAGTCCCAACACCAAATGGTCTATACCACTTCATGTTAGTACACCTTTATCCCACATGATATTAAATGGTATCCCCCATCCCGAACAATGTGGACTTTGATCCTTGCCCCTATACAATCAAGGTACATAGGAAGCCTCCTTGATGTTCAAGACCAACAAACATTGGTCTCAACCACTTCACACCGGTCCACCTTCATCCCGCATGATGTTAAACTATATCCCTATTACCAAAATATGTGGACTTTGATCTTTGTCCCTATCTAAGAAAGTTATGTTGGAAGACTCCATGAAGATCAAGCCCAACACCAATTGGTCTGGACCACTTTATCTCAGTCCACCTTCATCCTGTATATTCTTAAACTATACCCTTCATTTTGAACTATGTGGACATTGATCATTTCCCCTATTTGAGCAAGGTACATAGGAAGCCTCCTTGAGGTTCAATCCTAACACCCATCAGTCAGAAACTACTTCACGTTGGTTCGACCCTGTGCTACATTACTTTAAACTATACACCCCCATTTCATCCATAATTATGGTAAATAGTATACATTCAAAACTTTTTAGTTTATGATCCTTATTTCCTCGACAGGGTATGTAGTATGCCTTACTGAGGTTCAACCCCAACCAGAGGTAAGTTATTCTATACCCAACCAGTTGTAATCCATTGTATCCCCAACCTATAATAAGTCGTTTTAGTCCCCCAAACAGCTGTAAGACATTGTATCCCCAACCAATGGTAACCCTTTACTGTCCCCCAATCAATGGATTACCATTGTAGTCTTCAATTAATGGTAATATTTTGTAGTCCCCTTTGTTGGGACCTACATCTCTGGTCCTCCCCACAGGCATCAGACCATCCCAGGATTCAGACCTAGCATAAGACCTAGTATATCATCGGGTAATTGTGCAATGTGTACACCCCTATTTAATTCCCCCATCATGAACTACATGTACTTTGATTCCGTATCAATAGTATAATTAAGATTTTTTCTTAATAGTCAATCCCATCACTCATGTCCCATCATGTTCTCTCCCTTGATTCCCCCTGCGTTCCAAGAATACCATTCTGCAACCTGAATATTCTAATTCCTCTGGATACCATCCATGCATCCATTCCCAAGGGCCACCTCTTCCGATGTCCCATCATAGAACAAAACTATATGGAATTTGATTCCTTCCACAAGGATACGTAGGGCGAATCTTGTTTGATCAATCGCAACATCACCATTATCCTCACATTGGTTCCATCTCCTTATCCATACTCTTTTATCTACCATCAAAATCTATCTTCATTATTACCCAGTCCACATCATAACGGTGAGATCATGTCAACAACTTTATCCCTGTTCCTAGTAGAAATCGAGCAGCTTACCATGCGTAATCCCCACATGTTCTATATTCACAAACCCAATAACATACCTCTTTTGATGAGATTCAATAGACACATATAATGAAACATCATCTATGGGTAATTGTACTCGGATGACACCCTGATTTGTCACCTCTTTTTACAATGATGACTTTGATCCCTATCTCTCGAGACAGGGTATGAAGGAAACCTCTCTGCGGTTGAATCCCAACAACTAATAAAACCTCGTGTATGCTTAATAGATACTCAAGCAGCCTTAGATCCTTTTTCATTTGACTTGGTGATATGAATATATAATATGAATCTTTTGTGCTCCCTCATTGGGATACACCCATCAAATCCCCTCTTATCTGTGTCCTGATTAGTCTGATCTGTCTCCTCAAGATGTTAAACTCACGGAATACCTAGAGTTAAGCATGGTATGAAGAGGAAGATCTCAGAGACATGCCAATGGAATATAATTCCGCTAACTAGACATGGGATTCATCATGCTTTAGTTCCATTGATAAACCCTCTAATAATGGGATGAAACCCAGATTCATGAGTTTTCATTGTCCAGACAGGCCAGCGATATCCATCATTACTATTCCATTGAATCATGGTTGATGCCCAGACTTGACCCCTTGGAATGTCTAGACAGAATCTGTGTAATTTACTGATTTATTCAATGATATGCCAATGGGAAGAGTTTATGGAACAACATCTTAATCAATAAGGGATACTTGGACGAGGTAGTGAGTTATGAGGAAGAATCCACAGATGGATAGATCGACATCCCATCATCCCATATTGATCAAGGAGAAAACAACCCAGAATAAGTGATGGATTCTAGCCACCTATAGAAAGTGGGAATGTGGGGAAATAGTTCAACACATCCAACAGCGACGAATTCACACCTTAGGGAATGCATCAGAAATTAACATTGTGAACCTGATGTGAAATTCCTCTTGTTAGTGTGGAGATTAGTAGTGTTCGAGACATTAGTGGATTATCATGTCATTGTATCCATGTATCTGGTGCCATGTCTCCCATTGAAAATAGTGTTCCATTTCTGAATCTCAATAGAAATTTGTGTAGCTCAACATTGTACATCTAAGTCTATGAAGTTGTCATTGTGGAGCCTTCTTAACAAAAATGAAAGACAGGATGGAACTGGGGAACTAGTCCGTGATTTCCTTCATTCATCAATAATGGTTGAATCTCCTTGCTTTGAAGGACCCAAGCTATAACATTAAACTTATCACTACCCACCCACCGATGTAGGGGCTAGGACATCATCCTGGCACGGATCCCATATGAACTCATCTTTTCCATAGCATCCTATACATCCAGCGTTGTTTGGAACTCATGCCCCATCTCCCCATCTGAACTCGTTTATAGAAGTGCGATTAATGACCTCATTCTTTGTTATGAGGAATAAGGGACTATCCCAGCCTAAGATATAGCCTGATAGGGCATAGAGGCTTTTTCAGCTAGTCTATGATGCCACCCCAAGGGGATGTTCAGGGATCCACAACTCCCCAATCTATCCTACAATGGTTTCTAGAGCATATCACATAAACGCTTCGACAACGCCCTCCCCTATTCCAATCAGGTGAAGGATGTTCGGGCCAGTCTACTTGTGATCCCTTTTTAGGTTCCACCATGTAGGGCTCTAAAAAGGCCATGTATGTGCTTCTAATCATCCCCATATGTTTAGGAGCATGTGATTTATGCACCAAGAACATTTTCCCCAGTCTGTTTAACTCGATGCTAGTGTCGGGCGCAAGCTGAGGAGGACTCCTTCAATGTTGTTTCATCATCAATGGATATCATGGCCCATAACATTGCCGACGTATACCAGCAATACCCCGTGTATACTGAACATGGTAATCCATCCACTCATCCAGATTCGAGGCCCCAACCTCCCCTCACATGTAGGTTGGGATGACTCTCCTGGTTGCTGACACATGTGGCATCCATTACGGGCCAACTCATGGAAACAAATCCCAGCATGGAGGTCCTCCCTATTCCACCACCAATGATAGTGCAATTCTCTAATTCTCACATGACTGACATGGAGTTCCTCACCATGATACAATCAATCTGAGTGAAGTACATCCCTGTCGAACTGACATCTAGTATAGAGGTTTTCCTCGCACCCATAATCCCATGTATGGAGTTGTTCCTCCTATTATAGGTCAATGATGTCAAGACCATGCCCTCAAGGTCAACCAACAGCAAGAATGTTTTCCCTATGCTACAATCACAGCATATGAAGGTCCTCCTCATCCTAGAAATCAATGAAGTAGAAGTTTGCCTCGCTTTTTTGACACCAACCAAAGAGGTCTTCCATGTTCTCAGTTTGACCAGTTTGACGGCCCCACTCATACCATCACCACTAAGGAAAATCGACATGGAGATATTGAAAATGATACTAACGGTTCCAGCATGGGTCCTACCTGCTTCACCAAATCCTATGAATATTCCCTCCATGTGTTATCTTATGGACATGGAGGTCCTCCTCGTGTTCCCAATAACATTTTTCTTGTTGTTCCTTTCTTCCTGACTCACCCAGGAGGAGGTACACTCCATCCCAGCACCACTCTATATGAAGTGTCTCCACCTTCCAAAAAACTACCCAGTACCAAAGATCCATCCTGGGGTAGGATGATGGGTCACTTCTACCATAAGAAAAATACTACGGTGTTTAAGAATGTGATTAAACACGTATGATTATCAGATTCTGAGGAATAATATGATTCAATTACGGATCTGTCACCTTGATCTTCTATGTCATAGGACGGGGTATGAACGTCGTTCATAATCCTCATCCTTCAAGAATCCATGGTCCCCTGGATTCTTGCATCCCTATGAGTGTAGATCATAGAGGAGGATGATGTGGCCTCCTTCTAGGGAATTTTGGTTCAATCCTCCCTATCGTTAACAGGTTCATTCTCAACTGGAGATCATTGTAAGTTATTCTGTTGACAGATGAAGGATAAACAACAGCCTGACCCACCATCAGTAACTGCAATCCCTATGTTGGAAACGGTGGTCTCCAATCTATCTTATAGATATGTGTTGGTGCATTTTTTGTAAACTTCAGAAAACATCCTCAGATCTGATGGCTTGAAATCCCGTTTTCTGTATTATCCATCGCCCAGTATCCTAACACATCACTATGCTTTTGTGCTGTTTTTGGTTCCCCTACCTACACATGTTGACAAGTTGGGAAACCAAGGGATATAACCTGAGTCTGAGTTGAGGAACTTGTGGGACATTCTTGTAGTAGACCATTCCCCTGAGATGTGTTGGCCAGTTTCAACTGCAATCTTCAGTGTACCGAAATCGATTACTAAGGATGAAGTTTTATTTATTTCCAAACACTATGGGCAACACACATCCATCTCTATTAATGGATATTAGATTACTCCATAATTCAGTAAAACATTAAAGATATTGGTCAAAAATGTTATATGGTCTACTTCAATGAAATTCATGTGACCCAGCGCCTTGAGTTGCCCGATCTCCATCAGATCCTCTAGCAATGATGCATCCAAATATTTAAAGTGCTATGTAGAATTATCATTGAGGATTCCCCCACATTCAGGTTGGTAGAAGGGGGCTCTATGCTTTCCTTAATATCACTTCGATCCAGATCCAGACCGACATTCAAGGAAATATTGAGGATATGCATTCTGGTAGAGTAAAAGTTATCATGGCCGACTTATCAGAGGGAGGTAAAAATATGGATATCTTTAAAGAGAACACACCCCCTAGGGGAGTGCCACACATATTGGATTTGTTGGGAAGGTCCACTCAACAGTAATGAAATTTATGGGGTCTTCAGATATGTACTGAGTCATTATCCCTCGGTTAGATTCCCAATAAGGGTAAAGATCATATTGTAACAGTCAAACCCTCTGACCCGTTAGGTTAAGTACAAGAAGGAAAATGATGATTCCAAAAAGGTTGTGTTGCATCAACAAATTGTGGAGAATAGGAGGATTATTAATAACCTCTTTTCTGAATGTGCATCTGAGCGGCGACCATACTATTGTCATACTTGACCATGGATACAGGGCCAGGTATACCCCCTAGAGACTTTCCTTCGTGTGACCATGACTATTATTCCCACATAGATAGGGTAGAAGTTGAAGCATATGGAAAGAGAGTTCAATATGTATCAAAAAAATCTACCCAAGTGGCATGATAATCTTTGGGACGTATATTAGGTACCACCAGCATCTCCATAGGTCGTTCCACCAGAATTTCCACATGCCATTCTACCAACTCCCCCACCAGCCATCCATTCTTCTTATCATGTTACTGAACCATCCAACACACTAGTGGTATGGGACCGCTGAAAATACAAGAATCCTCCCCCAAATGATCCCATGGTGGCACACATTTCTCTTCTCAAGGCGTTGGAAACTCTACATGTGAAAATTATTCTGGATGGTTGGCCATATCAAACATGGGTGGATGCTATGCTTGCACCCCTGAGTTTGAAAACCCCACCTTCTCCCCCTTTAAAGGACAAGTGGACTACTTCCACATCTGGACCAATCCAACACATGGTGTGGACTCATACTAGGGACTCCATTATGACAATATATCTCTAAACTCTGGTGTTTCATATAGACATTGGAAGGGAATGTGATTATCTTGTACAGGAAGCTTCCCATTGGGTCTGAAATCGGTTGGGAGGATTTTCATTGGAAATTCCTTTAGTAGTTCAACTCTACCACCAAGAAAATGAGTATTGCAGAACACTTCAAATGTAAGAAGATCATTGACGAGCGAAATGTGTACTTTTTTCCTAGTAGAATGACATTAACTACTCCCTAGAAATGATGCTAACTAAGGAACAACTTATAGAAATGTTTATGTGTAATGTGAATGTAGAATTGGTCACCTCTATCATCACCCAAAATTGCCCTGGGTGTTGTGGGAATTCTCTAATAATGTCCACTATCTATAGGAATCCTTACAGTAGGCCATGAAGTCACGTTTGTTTCCTCCAATAGTTCCCAACAAAAAGGATGTTAATGTAATTACCTCCACAGTGGCCCAAATAGAGGCACCCAAAAAATAGAGATATTAGTGATGGATCCACCTCCATATCCTTGGAGAGGCCCTCCTCCTTCGGCACAACCTCTGACCCTGCAACGACCACTCTTGAATCAGCAGGTGCCCCGAAGTAATGAAAAACCTCCACCTAAGAATGATAAATAGGTTACACCTCTTCGGTTTACTCCTCCACCACCTCGTTAGGTCCAGCCTCCCTGATTCCCCTTTCCGGATAGAGGGAATCAGACCTTCTGATTAATTTAGGACTAGGGCCTCAGTTATTTTGGATGAGAATTAGAAGAGGGAATTCTATGGTTTCTAGAATGTTGGAGACCTGATAAAGTAGATCTCATTAATCACCCCTATTACTGCCCCTATCACCAGATCCTGGAGAACTCACTAAAGTAGTTCTATATGTTTAAAAACTAGATCCAAGACTAGGTTGATAACAACATAGTGAAGTTGGGAACATCACTAGAACATATACATTGTGTATTCATACTTCCAAATAGAATCAATGATGCTGAAGGTGAGTCGCAGTAGGTTCCAAACTATGGGTCCTAAAAATATGATGTATGGATGGCCCGTAATACAATCTATCATGCCTATGTTATTATCCACATGAATTTGAATGAACATCAGCCATAAAAATTCACTGCATCACCTGCATCAACTACTTATGCATCAATGTCATAGCCTTATTCTTCCTAGAAGGGAAAGCATCTGCAGTGAAATTGAAAAAAATCCCCCATTGATGCCACCATTATTCTGTACTCTTAGAGACTTCATGCCTTCAGATATGGAGATTACCCATATGATCAATCCAGTTGTGGGGGATTCATCATGTGATAATAAAGGGTATGGTTTGGTTAACACTATGGAGCTAGTAAAACTCTGCATGATTCTTGATGATCAGGAGCAACATAAAGATCCTCCCAATTTTCACAGCCATCTTTAGCGTCGAGGGAGTCGAGGCTATATGGTCATTGAAATAACTTGGTAAAGAAATCATACTAGGTGGTGTGTGCCAAAAAAACCAAATAACATTCCAAATGCAGAGCTCATCATGCAAAGGCTTCTTATCAACAATTATCATGTCTTCCATTACTAATGTTTGTGCTACTCGATTAGGTGGAGTTTCCCCATCCATGCCTCAATCAACCACATTATGTTACAGACTGGCCTCAATCATCTATCATTCATTCGTTATATGCTTAATGAGATTCGAATAACAAGTATTGGGACATTCCGAGCCCCAGTCATTTGCAAGTTCATCCAGAGGGGCTCGCATTACCACCGGCCATGATCGACCTCCATTCAGCAGAAGTTAACATTTGGAAAAGAAGTATGATGTTCTTAATCATTTTTCCAACATCCCCGAGAGGATATCTATCCTCGATTCTCTTTGTCTATCAGTCGATATGCACGATGCCCTTGTCGAGGCATTATGAAGCCGCCTTATTTTTGATTAGGAGGTTGGAGCTGTTGAATCCGTCCTTGTTGATGAAACCAAGATTAAAGAATTTCAAGACATCAACTATTTATCTGGGGAAGATAAAATATCTCCCATATAGTGGCACATCCACCAACTATATATCACGGGCCACATTAATGGTGTGAAAGTTTGTCATTTTCAATTCGACACAGGCTCTGAGATCATCCTTATCCTGACCCAGACACTCCAAAATATGGGGTTTCTAGAAGTTGATATAAGACCTTATGACAAAAAAAAATACAAGGTTATGACAAGATAGAACATACACTAGTTGGAATGATCCACCTGAAGACCATGTTCGTGGGTCTGTTATCGAGAACTGAGTTAATAGTTGTCTTGCAGGACACCACCAAGAATGTGTTGATGGGTAGGATATGTCCTCACCTATATGCGGTGATCCCTTCATCATATCACCAATGAATTATGTACTCCCTTAATAGTCTAGTTGTCTTACTCCATGGTGACACATCTCCCTTTTCCACTTATAAACCCGATATATTGATTCCAACCATAACAAGAGAAAAGACAAGAAGATCCGGGTTAACCAGGTTGGACATGATACTGATGCAACCGACTCATGTGATGACCTTAATGATGCCTACATCATCTCAATCCACCGATTGTAGGACACCACTCTTGAATTGAGGCCATTATTTGTTGTCTCTAGAATGATGTGGAAAAACATTCCCAATTCTATGGGGAATCCAAAGATCACCTCATATTCCTATAAAAATGAGGTTCGGGTGATCCTAGAGCCCCATACTCCTATAAGGTATCAGGATGTCCTCTTAAGTGAAATGGAAATAATTCATACATTCTTGTTTAATTGGGCTGGGATAAACCAGCACAAGAAGATACTCTACTATTAAGTTGATATTATCATGTGTGGCTCTTTGGGCCGAAGACCATATGGGATCGGGTCAATGAATTTCTTCTCTATGGTTTTGGTAGCACAAGAGTCCCATAATGAAGTATCCATCGCCACTCTAGTCAGAACTAGTGTCCCATAAAAATTTGTTCACTTGGATTAATCACCTACCATAGAGGTCACCACCCCCATAACTGAATAAAAGGATTTATAGGATTCTCCTCCAATTTTCAATGATGTTTTCTCCACCATGGTTGATTAATCATTATACGTCAACCTCGGTAGAGAGGGGAAATAAAACCCCACATTTATCATCCCAACTATGCATGTCGAAGAGAAATAGAAATATGTGGAATTTCGGATCAACATTGTGATGTCTTTTCATGGAGATGTAAAGAGATTTGAGGGATAGATACTCATGTCATATTCTATTGCCTCGTTCTTTCTGCGAATCATTGTGTGTACAAATAGCCTCCCATATAGATGCACCCATCTCATGGGGCCATGTTTGATGTCGAGGGTGATAATCTCATCCAAGAAAATATTGTCAAGGATGTCCAGAAACCCAAATGGTTATAAAATTTTGTGACTATTAAGAAAAATAACACACAGATCAGAGTCTGGATTGACTTTTGGGATGTCAACCATCACTATTGGAAGGATAATTTTCCTCCTTAGGAGATGTAACTACTGATTGACACCATTGAAAATTTACAGACTCTATCCATTATGGATGGGTATTCTGGGTATAAAAAAATTCAAATGTTCCATGTGGTAGAAGAGTATACACCCTTCAGGGCCCCACATGGTACTTTTTGTTATTGGGTCATTCCCGTCAGCCTAAAGAATACAGGTTCCAACTATCAGTGTGTCATGCATCAAAAATTTGTCCCAATCCTATGGACATTGGAGGAATGATACTTGGATGATTTAGTGGTCAAATATCACAAGATCTAGTACCATCTCAATGATATAGAAAAGGTGTTTGGTTTCCTCCCATCCCACTATCTGTGGATGATCTCATTGAGGTGTGACACTAAGGAAACTTGTAGAAAGATTCATCGATTTTTTTCTAGATACAAGGGAATCAGGATCGATCCTAAGAAGATCAGTTCCATCAACAAGATGTCTCCATCGAGAAACATCTGGGTGCTCAATGCTTTCATGGCCAAATAGCTTATATTTGCTGATTCATCGTAAATCTGTTTTTAACGTGTAAAACCTTTTCCTAAATCATGATGAATGGAGTTGTTTATCATGTGGATGAGGAGTGTTAGGATGATTTTGAAAAATCATGTATTAACTATTATAGCCTCCAATTTTGATGACACTTATTTCTGGAAATCCACATGTCCTTTATGTGACCAAGCAGGAATGATCTCTCGGTACACTTCATTCCCATGAAATCAATGAAGGGGCTGATAATAGTCTGTACTATCTCATATGCATGAATCTCAATTCAGATACCAGATATTACTCTTTTCAATAGAGCTACATCATTCTAGTATTCATGGTGAAAAAATTACAACACTACTTGTATCATCATGAGATGATACTAGTCTCTCAAGTGGGTCTAATGAAGTATATTCTAAACCAACCTATGTTGATTGGAAAACTAGATCAATTGGCAGTGATCCACCCACAGTTTGACATTATGTTTGTCCCCTCGAATTACATTAAGGAACAAGCATAGGAAGTCTTCCTGGCCACCCAACCAGCTCTCGCAGACAAGTCGTTGGATATTGATTTTTCCCAATTAGGAATTCCTCTCGGTAGAATGAGCCATCACATGTTGTAAAATGCACTTTTATAGTTCCTCTCGAAGCCCTAACGACAGAATAGTCAATGACCCCAGACTTAACAGGGTTGGACTGGGTATCATAATCATCATGTAAAAACATGTTATTCCCCCATATTTATTCATGTTGTCAGAAGGTTGTACCAACAATAATGTAGAGTAGCATGCTCTCATTACTAGCTACAAATTGGCCCTAAATATTAATGTTCCCCACTTACAAGTATATTTGGACTCCGAACAAGACATTTTACTAATCAAAGGTGACTACATAGTTAGAAAGAAGGACCTCATACCACTATTGGAACATACCCATTAGATAAAGGCCAAATTCCTATCTCGGCTAGAGGTTACTCATCTCCCTCATTCATAGAACGTTCGAGCCAATGCCTTGGCCATCTTGGCTGAATATTTTTTCAAACCTGACTAGGATGATTTTATTATCCATGGGGCACACCGGAGATTCATATCTCTCTTCACTCCATACAACGATGATAACTTATAGGAAAGAAACCTCACTATTAATGCCCCCACACCAGGGCACCTAGGTTCCTCTACTAAAGTTCTGGAGGTGACTTCGGACTAGAGGACCCCCTATATCGAGTATCTCCATCATGAGAATCGTTCAGCAGATTGAGCTGAGCATGAGCGAATCTGATATCACACATTACATTTTACCCTCTAGAGTGGTCCTAGTCTTGATAATATCTTCTAAATATGTTGTTTTTATGGGTTTCTCCTAGTTTCATTTTGGGAGGTATGATTTCATGGTCCATTCTTGAGTTTCATGTCGGTTCCTATAGAGCTCATCAGACAGGGCCAAAACTATCTCACTATATCTAGAGGTTGGGGTATATTTGTTCCACCATGATTTGTGACTGTATGGAGTTTTCCATGAGGTTCCATGTGTGCCCAATCCATGATAATAATGTTCATAGGCTACCAGACCCACTTTAAACTACAAGAACACTTGGCCCTTCGCAGTCTGGTGACTTGATGTCGTGGAACTCTATCCACCGACGATATCTCACTAGTGCATGTTCATCTTGACCTATATATATTAGTTTTCCATGTGGGAGATGCAATTCCTCTCAAAGAGGTCAAGGCATGTTCTGTCATTGAATTTTTTATATCCAATATCATCTACTATTTTGGTGTCCCTAATGACATCCTCACTGATAATGACACAATCACTTGGGAATCAAAACTGAATAAATTTCACACAATGTATAAAATTCATTCTAACCCTACCTCCCGCTATCACGCGCAAGAATATGGAAAGGTTAAGCATTTTAGTAAAACCTTATCTAAAATTATCCATATGCTAGATGCTCAGAAAAAGAAGGGTTGGTTGAATAATATCTCTAATTCTCATTGGGATTATCAGATGATGACTCAAAAAACCACTCAATAGACCCCATGATCCCCAGTGTACGAAAAAGTGGAATTCTTTCCCATCTATATTCAATTACATTCATTTTGCATAGCTATTTATGATTAAAATACCTCTAATAAGGTAACCAAGACTAGTCAAGATGATCTATAAGTGCTTGACCAGAACAATCTATGATCCCTTTACAATCCGGAGAGATACTAGAACCTGATGGCCCGAGCATTCAACAAGAATGTTTTACTCCTCTATTTCTTCTAAGGTTACATGGTGTTGAATCTGATAATGCTGATGACACCTGGTAGAAAACAACCCAAAATTTAGTATAAATGGTTAGGACCTTAAATCATTTACAAGGTTTATTCCAATGGCTAATACTCCCTATTTACCATGGTTGGTGAGAATATAACTCATCCAACCAGTTCTAAATACCTCAAATAATATAAATCATACATTCTATCCTGAATGAAATTAAACAATATGTTGCCTCACCTGTGTTTAATCTTAATATGGTCCAACATGACCATAAAATATTCTGTCATTTCCAGATGATGTTAAATGGTGTAATCCAACTAGGCTGAAGGATGTAAAATAAACCATCACCCATCGCATGTTACAATAAACAACAAAATGATATGATTTCTATGATCTAAAAATAATATCTCCCCACATCCATTATATATGACCGATAAATTCACAACTTCTCAACAACTATGTATGTCTTGATTCCCACCCTCATAGTATATGTAGGAATACTGAGATGATTCATCAGTGATTCCATGCCCCAAATCCTTCTCATTGTCTATCCACATGTTGTACATCCCTTGGAAGATCACCTGCAATGTATTGTAGACTTCTATTCCCTCATATATGTTGGGTTTTCAATGATCACTCCATGTGTCCTACTCATTCTTATATCCTTTTATCATCATCCATACCGCATGATGTTAAATAGTATAACTTCATAACTACGTATGTATTGATTCCAATCCACAAGGGATACATTGAAACTCTTGGAAATTTCTTCTGTAAACCCAGTCCCGAACTACAAGCTCTCCTATTGGGTCAGGCCCCTTGGAATGGATGCTTCTCAAAACAAATATTGTGGTGAAGGCATTAATTGATTCCATTCACGTCAAGTTTATCATGACCACACCATTTATCCCCCTCTTTGGAGATATCAGTCGCTTTCACCATTTCCACCATGAAATTATACAACAGGCATGTCCACAATTGACGCGTCCCCTTTATTTAGGTATCCTTTAGTATGCACATCCAAAATGACCCTCGAAAAGCAGGGATTCTTTCCCTTATGGCCTGACTATCATTTTTGTCCTTCATTCTGGAAGATATTGGACTATTCTTTGATACAATTCCCATGTAGCTAATATGGTAAACGATCAACATTCATTTTTTTTTCACATTTTTGGTCACATAATATGGATGTAGTGTTTAAAATATGGTCAATAGCCATCCTCCATATTTATCACAACACCTATATGTCCCAAATTTTTGATGTAGGGATTCATTTTGTTAGGGTATCCCATTTGATGACATTATTCCTCATGTAGGGATGCTGGCCTCAGAGGAAATGACCCCACCTGGCCCCTTTCCTTTATTATCATTAAATTATATGCTTGGGAGAACCTGATCCCATTCCTTCTTTCCCACATCACACATTTCTCATGTGCGATTGGAAGCATTGGTAAGGTCATAATAACATAAAATGTCATGAAATGAAATGATCTGAGCTCTATGACCCTAAACGAAGACCACCACTATCCTCATTGTGCGACCATAAATTTTTTAATATGTCTATCAGTTAGGGACATAAAACCACTAAACACTCATCCTGTGTGATGACTTATTACTTTATGGATGGGAAAATTCATTTGTGACCCAAACTCAGGTCCCTTGACATTTTATCCCCCTAACCCAAGTTCTCACTTAGGATTGTGCGATGTTCTAGGGACTCAATGTCCTCATTCATATCAGTCTATTTTACCCATGACACAATGAACCCCTTGAGACACCCCTCCAATGATCACCTGCTCATCCTGACATTAAACTATGAAACATCTCCTAGAACTATTTTTGGAATGATTCACAACCTCATGGGATATGTAGGAAAACCTGGAAATTTGCCTTCGGGTCCAACCCGAATTCATTTACTCTTTCTGTCAGCCTCTTCAAACGAGTTATCTCCAGCAATTATGAATAGTGTAGTATTAGTGGTCTTATGTCGTTATTCACATCAGGTTATTCTCAATTCCATACACATTTCCTCTACATGATTCCCCCTCATATATTCTTCATTACCACAAGATGTTAAACTGCCTGACATCTCGCAATCTACATGTGGCCAGATTTCCATCTTCATGAGATACGTTAGATTGCCAAGAAGTTTTGTCTTTAAGACCATCCATGTTTCTTAGAAGCCTTCACATCTATTTGAACCCTTGGATCGAGTCCTCTAAGAGGGTGTTTGTGATGTGGTATGGGCTTATGTTGTCATTTACATCAGGTTTATAACAACCTTTCCACATACATCTCCCTCTTGAGATCTCTTCCTATCCTTTTTTCTCCACTCATCTTTTAGAATTGGCTGCTTTTGAATTGGGACCCTCATCCCTCTTTGGCAGTTCACTTATGATCCTAGGATCACTATAGATTAGGTCCTAGAGTGTTGGATTCTACATAGACAATTATCGCCCATTTTAATGATTTATGTTTCCCTTTATTTTGGCTTTCATCATTGCTCACATTCGAATGGACCCTCAAATGACATGGATTCTAGGCCCTAGTGTCCTCCTTCAATTTTTGGCCAATGTCCTCAAGAATTTCTAATGTCAAATTGATACAATTCCCACATTGCAATATATGGTCAGCTATCGACACTCATTTGTCATTAACATTTTAGGTCACACGATATGGATGCTGTGTTTTGAACATGGTCAACAGCAAACCTTCATCATCGTGACACCCCCTTTAAGTCATAAATATTGGTTTCATGATTCACATCATTTTCCACTACAACATTCCCAAATGAAATTATGACTCTCTTGGTTTCATATGTTAGTGTGTGTTTCCCCGTTAAGTGGATAAGGACATGATGAAGTGTCATTCACCTCCCCAAACCATTTTCCCCTTTTCCTGTATTCCACATGTTAAAATGACCATTTTCATCCTTGTTTCCCTCATCCAGCACAGATCATGTGGGCTTAGGGATATCATCATGGTTTTCACTCATTGGTAAGAGTCTCACTTATAATTGTTCGAGCTCTATAACCATAATCTATGATATCCCTTCATCCTCTATGCATGATGAAAAACTATATAGAATAACCAATAAGTACGTATAGAATGATTTACATCATTATGGGATATGTATGAATTCCTGGGGATAACATCGTTTGTTCTAGAACAGGTTCCACTAATTATATCTTCTATTCGACCATTTGGCACTGAATTTCATAGGATTGTGTAGTGTGGCATGTGTGGGATTATATACTAATTCATATTGGATGTGTAATAATTTCTCCACATACTCCCCATTGAAGATCTAGTTCGTCTTTCCCATAGTATCCCATGACGTTAAACTACACTCTCAAAACTATGTAGGGATTGATTCCATTCTTCATGGGATATGTAGGAACACATGGAATTTTTTCCATCGGGTTCCCCCCATATTATCTGACCTTTTCTGGCCCCTTGGCCGGATGTTTCTTCCCCAAAATTTCACATTGTGTGGTGTGGACCTCATCCTTATTCACATCGAGTATGCTTTATCACGCCATGAAAATTCCTCTCTAAAAACTGATTTCATTAATATAAATCCAAAAAACATGACATTAAACAATTCTTTCTAGTCCACATGATATTATACTTTTGTGCCTTTACTTCACAATGTTAAAATTTATTGGTTGGTCCTATCATATAACCTTATACTATGAAATTTTCATCCTTGATGCACGATGGTGAACAACACTGCATTGTGATGTCCTCACTTAAGTGGAAATCATGTTTGGTATCAGTCATACACCATTCCATTTTTTCAAGGCCAACATATGGATTGATTCATGCAGTGGCACCTAGATTCTTCATCATAGGTATGTTTCTTACAATAAAAAAATACACAACCATCCTAATGAACTAACATGATCTTTCAATTGCCTCTTATATTGGTGTGTGGGCTAGACTGCATAACAATAATGTCCCCAACATTGATACCCAACCATTCCACCTCTAGAAGTACATACAAGTTTATCCCTATCTTAATGGAGTATGTAGTAACTCCCACACACTTTGAATCGGGCTCATCCCAACATTCATTTTTGGTCCCTCAACCTAAAACATCCCCAAGGATCACATGGTGTTATGTGGACTCTCTGTCCTTGTTCACATTGGGTTCTACAATTACTGCATAGCTTTTCTCCCAAAATCCATTACATATATGTTCCATGTTCCGGGAATATACAACTATGATCCGACCTTCCTTGTCTCATGACATTAAACTGAACGAAATTTTCTAGAACAATGTGTGGCCTAATTCCCTTCCTCATGGGATGTATAGGAACACTCATACATTCTGTCTACTGGTGGAGCCCTAATAATATTATGTCATACCCCTTTTTGTCTTCATGGCCCACACAATATTGGGAGTATTTGTTGTGGTGAGTAATTCCTCAGTTATCTTCCACGTTAGGTGTTGCAACAACCACACCATCTGTATCCCTTGTCTCTTCCCAACCTAGTCTGAGTTCCATTTCCCAAACCTATAATTTCACTATGGTAACTACGCACCAGGTTTGGATACTTCCACACCCTACACAAATTCCATTAAATATTTTACCCTCTTGATTGTTCATTTAATGACCCTTTGGTTGGAGAATGCAATCCTGGGACCATTTTACATGGAAATGGATTCAACTAACAATTTGTTCCATGTCTCATTGGCATACTCCAATTTATCGTGGAAAATATCCACAAGAATGGAATTTTTACATAAACACCCACTTGTTTCATGTCCACGGTTCATGGGCCCTTTATTTGGATCCCCATCCACTTCCTCATCTGAGGGGACCCCATTAACTTCTTTTTCATAGGCCACCATGGATCACCTACTTTATTTGTCCAACGCCCTTGAATACCCCAAATAAAATTTTCAATATGTCCTATGTTTTGAAAATGATTAGAGATCATCCATAATCTGTCTGTCCAAATTCCAAGCTAATGAGAAACAAATACTGTGTTTTGAATATGGTCAGCTATTATCATCTATCGTCATGCTTCTATCATTGTGATCTAGATCTCAGGCATCATGATTCACATATTTTTATTCCCTTGTGTTTATGCATAATTCCAAGACACTTGATTTTACCCCTTCACATGTTTATGTGAATTAAGTAGGAATATCAGTAATATTGGGATTTCATTCAAATAGTTATCCATTCCTCTTGATGTGTTCCTCCGTATATCAGGAATGTCACATAACTGACCCTTGTTTCCCACATTGATCCCGACTCATGTGGGATTAGTGGTTTTGGTGGAACGTATAATGGCACAACCATTCCAGACAAGAAATTTTCAACCTTCAAGATGTTAAACTATAATCTTAAAATAATGAATGTTTACTTTCCAATCCTAATGGGGTACGTAGGGGGGCTGAACACATTTATTCAGGTCTAACCCCATGTCATGACACCTCGGGTCAGTGGACAAAAGAATCCAATCGGGAACACATGGTGTGGTGTGGAGTTATTATGATCTCATTCATGATGGAAAATTTACCACACCATGCAATTGTTTTTCAGGAAACCATATCCTCAACACATGATATTAAACTATGGATTCACCCTGAACAATTTTAGGATGCCCCATGAAAACTATGGGATGTGTCTACTTCCACTCTAGAGATGATTTCATCTGGAAACAATGGTCTCTATCCACTCTATGAACAAGAACTACGTTTGGATTTATTCTCATCCTTATTGGATATGTTGTGATGTCCAATCATTTCTCTTTGGGACTATCCCTAGGGTCATTTACCCTTCTGGCCCCTCGGTCTTGATTAAGACTAGTCTATATGACCTTAAACCAGGAGCCTAAAGTCCATGCAACAAGACTTTAAATATTTATCCTATGTCCAGGCTGTATGACATTAAATCTATGTGCAACATCCTGGTCATATGACGTTAAACTATTCCAATCATCATCCACATATGTAAGATGTAAAACTACAAGTCATAATATGGACTCACCAGAGAGGTCATGTCAAGAAGTATGTACCATCCATGATAAGAATTAGGTGCTCAACTAATGTGTTTCTATCATGGTGGCATAATTTCAAGAGTTTTGGACTTCATTCAAATAACCCATATATCAAATATTCACACTTTGGATTACCTTTATTTGGATCCTCATCCTCTTTAATTCCCAATTGATCACCTAGCAGTACTGATTCTCGGCCAATGGCTCACCTACAATCTAAGGATAAAATTCCAAAAGACTAATGGATGTCAACTCGAGTCAGGCTCCATGTTTCAAACATGTTATGTAGTCGACCCTCATTTTTTCCTATTTCAAGATAACACAATAGAGATACTATGTTCAAACACGATCAACAATTATCCTTCATAATCGTACCACCCTGATGAGGATCGAAATTCTGGGTATTAGTATTAAAAATTCCACTTCCCTCTGTTCAGATTGATTCAAACACCCCTAGAATATCCCTAATTGTCCACTTGAGCATGTTGGGAAAATAGAAATTTGACTGTTCTGAGAAATTCATTATCCAGTCTGGCCTCCATCTTTCTTCTCAAAAATATAGTATAGTTTCTCAAAACCTACATGCCCGAAGCACTATTGGAAGTGTCATATTAATATGGAATGTCAATGTGGTCATACCTTTTTTCTCACATCAATAATGACCCAAATGACTTTGGGAATCAATCGATAGATATTTCACAGATGGGATGGACATTCCAAAATTAATACATATAATTGAATTCTTGCATGCAACTAGCATATACAACAGAAGCTTAAAAACAAGTTCATAAGTTCATGTAACATGCAACACCCATGGATTGGACCATCCAAAATATGTATTGGCCTCTTCAAAAGAGTTTCACAACTCCAAAACTCTTTGGTGTGTGGACTCTAAAAAAATTTCTCATCATTCAAGATCATTCTCATCTACTATGGAAACAGGGCATATCTTATCATCCCAAATCAGGGCTTGATCTCTATAAGATTGGATGAGATCCCATTCACCGGTTTCCTGAAATATAAATTATTTTCATCTATCCACCTGATCCAGCAACTGTGAATTAGGATTTGTTTGGGTGACAATAAAGGAAAAATTCTCTACTATTTGTGATCCCAAGTGATTGATATCCTGATCAACCTCTCTAAGCCTCTTGATAGTGACCGCCTTCCCCTACTTCTAACCCACACTAAGGGCACCTATATACTCTTAGACCCTTTCAGTGAGGTAATCTAGAATGATAATGTGAGGGCTTTGGGCATCTACCCCTCTATTACACAACTCATGCAGCCACAGGCAATGTCTCCCAACTCGGATGACCCGCAATAATACATGAGAATTATTAATGAAGTGTTTGATCAATTTCTATGTTATTGAATGAATTTTCTTTCTATCCTCTTCATCAGAATAAATGTTTTCCTTGTCCATAGGATCAGCAAGTTCGTACTCTGGAAATACTATAATGAATTCTTCTATAGAATCATTCCCTATGGTTTAATCTAGAAGATTGGGCTCTACATCATTAAGATAACTATCACCATTAGATTCAGCCTTAATGATTTCAGGTTCGGAGATGCAGGTAGTCTAGTAAAAAATAATGATCTTCATGGTTCATTCAGCAGGGGGTCTGATTCAATATCAATTGGCACACTTCTAAGAAAAGAAGCACCAGGAGCTCCAGTCATCAATGTTAGTGTAACAAATGCTATATAGAGATATTATTTGGAAATAATACACATATTCTAGTTGGTTGTGCATGATAAATTGTAGTTATAAGTTATATAAAATAGAAGGAATTACAGAGGATGAACAAAGAGAACTGTTATTGAGTCAGTACTTCTCTAATATCCTAACAAGGCCCCCATATATGATTGGAAGCTCCGAAAACTTTAGGAAAACATAACTAGGTATTGCATCCTTACCATGCTCTATAATCACCATCACCCCTAATAAAGAACCTGAATCAATAAATGTAGTTTCGCAGGGTGGGGGTTTTCATGAAAGGACCATGCACACCAGAAAAATGTTAGAAAGATGATATTTGGATGGTCCAACAAGAAACTCCCATAGAGGGATTTATAGTTTACCTCATGAGGTTCAATAAGTTCCTCTAGATCCGTGGTTTCAACCTTTCCTTCCTCCAAGGGGCTCCCACCAATAGAATCTCCCCACAAGAGTAATCTTTTGACTCATCAGGTAAGGGAAAGAGTTACCTCATCTCAGCAGTAGATAATTATGGTGGGATATTTTGACTGAGCATTACCCTAACCCAGTCCATCATTGGATGTGGAGTACCCTGGGTGTGCACTAGTTCCTCTAGCTCGGTGACATATCGGTCACCTTCTTCTTGAGTTACTAAAAACCCATCCCGAGCATAACCAATCTACGATAGATCCATCCTGAGGTAGTTAATGTGATTCCACCTCATCAATGGGCTGATGAATTTCCAATTGAAGTCCAAGATATCTAAATCCTTAGAAAAGATTGCCTGAAGAGGCTTATCTATATAGCGTAGCTACTTCTTAGGGGCATGAATGGATATCCAATGAAATTCTTTGATGGACCTATAGTCCCAATAACTCTAATCATTTTGGGGTTCCTGGTCTACTTACACCACCTTCCATCAACTGAACATATGCCTAGGAATCACCGTCCCTGCCCAGCCTCACCGCTGAAATTGACATCAGTTTGGTATTAGTGATGTGTTATTACCACATTCAAACCACACCTATGAGATGTGAGAGTCACCCAACCATTGGTATGAAATATTTTTCTCTTCAAAGTCACCCCCAGGTAAGCTAAATCGAAAAATGTATCATATTATTTCGCGATCCGAAAAGCAGTAGTGGGTGGGGTATGTTCATTCCACATATTTATGTCCCCTCGTGTGAACAGAAGCATTATCTTCATTATTACACAGGGGTTGTCATCATGGAGTAACCCCAGGTAAACCTACGGGGTCAGTCATTGCATGAACCAGAATTGACTTCAAAATACTTTTAGGGCATACAGCTCGCAGATAGGTTCACAGTCCTCCTGTGCTACCAAAATTACACCCCAAAATTCCAAAATATAGGACTGATGTTCTTTAATACCATATTTTTTGATAAAAAATACATTCATGGGCAGTGAGAATGGAAGAAAGTTGAATTCATCGACATTTAAACCTTGCTTAGTATAATTGACGATGTTAGATTGGTTGGGAAGCTTCCCACCCGCATTCATGATGGATGGTCGGATGTCTAAACCAGGAGGGGAGATGTGATTTGGATACTCACACATAGTAATGTGTTCCCCTATGAAGCCATAGAAGAAGTGGAACAGTCTGTACACCTGCAGCGAATTCCTCCATTATCAAATGTTCCATGGAACATTGTATAGCTTGGCTAGCACTAGGATCCTAAGACTAACATGCCCCCCACCACCAACATGGTCTCCATTGGGAACGTTCTTGGCTACACACATGTGTTTGTATCTCAAACCAGTAGTATCCTATAAAATGTGATTGTAGAAATAAATCTACAAGCCTAACCACCCGTTGATGCTCATTCATGATACTATAACAATAGAGTTTCCATTGGTTTTAATCCAGCACAATCCAAAAAGAATTCTCCTTACTATGTTGGGATCTCTCGTTGAGACAAGTAAGAGGCCTTATCAGTATATTCTTTGGAGTCTCCTTCCTTTGGTAATGCACCTAGGTGGTAAATTCATGAAATTAAAAAACCACCATTTAAAATGGAAATCCTACATTGACTACATCTCCTTGACTAGCTCTAGGTCCAAAAATGCCATTTCCAACTGCAAAAACTACTCTGGAAAATCCCATTCATTTTTCTTTAGAAGGAATTCATCGTAAATCTTCCCAAAAGTGGGATCCATGAAATATAGTGGAGATCCCAATGTCTAACACCATATTCCCCATGATGGGGTGGAATGTGTGGGTCGTATATGACCACCTACTTAGTAACTTGTGAATGATTCTCTTCGACTGATAGATATGAAATTGGGAAGACCATGCTACTTCATATAAACCTACCAGCTTCAGTTCCACCCCAAACTCATTACCGTATTTTCATACATAGTAGGCCTAGGCATAGTCATCAATTAAATATCCACATTGACATAATTGCCACTCATCGTACCACCCCTTGTTTGGGTTCATCAAATATGTCTTTAGGATGGGGTGTTATTGTGGGGGAGATACCACGGGTTTCATCAAATTCATATCATTATTGTTAATGTGATTGTATAATCAATCAACGTTAATTGGTATGTAATCATCCTAGGTGTGGCCGACCCTAGACCTGATCCACTGGTTCTAACATGGAGTCCTCCTGAACCAAAAATCTACTTCATACCTATATTCTATAGGGATAAGTCGTTTTCCTTAAGCCGAAGACGTAGAAGGGAATCCTTTTGAAGAGTTGGTAGTTCTACGGGCTCCCGGAAAGTATCTTTGTCAATGATTAGTGCTCTATATGGCATAAAAAAATCTCCGATCATAATATTTCATTACATTTCTTCACTAAAATTGACATCTTACAGGACCACCAGCGAGACTTCTAGGATGGCCATCCAGTTTGAAATATTTTGGGTACTTGTTCACTGGTCACGAAGCTCGATCGGGAAGCTCGAACGTAGTGCTAGATCACCAATTTATAGATCAAATCCCCAACACAGAGGCATTGTTCAATGATTAAGGCTTGCATATAATTTGGTTTTATATTAGGGAGACTCAATGTGTGGTGTATAGAAAATAAGGATTGGGGTGTGGAAAGATTGAAGAGCTGTATTGTAAAGCACCGATCTATAGAATCTTGAGAGCAAAGGGCGATCGTGGAGCCAAAAGGTGACTGGAATCAAAGCGCATAGATGAGGCACATATGTAATGACCTAATCATTTTGAGTAGTATATTAACTTACTCTTAATTATTTAATAAGATGTTAATGGTTAATGCAGAAAGAGGAGTCGATTGCTTCATCCAGTAGACTCGCACCTTATGAAGCCCACTTACCAGAGCTTGGGAAAGAGGTAGCATCAGGGGGTTTCGCTTTGGACCAAGCCTAATCCGAACTCCGACGTGTCAAGATTGAACGGAAATGCCTGCGGGAGAAGTTCAAGTTAGTAGAGATTACTAATAGGGCAATGTTATCTAAGCCTCCCTCAGATTCTCTCACCATAGCACACCTTACACTTATGTCATATTCTGGTGTTATAAGGGGCTATGTGACGAGACCCTAGCTTCTTTGTGTAATCCTTTGGGATGAATAAATTGAGATTTCTTCCTTTAGTGATGTTTGTGAAATTTCAAATGTCTGGATAATTTTAGGATGTATTTTATTGATGAATTTTTGAAAAGGGATATTTTAAAATATTTATGTAAACCCTAAATAATTAATGATGTGTAATGATTTTCAAAAAAAGGTCTTCTGCAAAAGTCTGCAGTAAGGAATTTGGAGTCTAATAAGATCAACTTAATTTTTGATGAATAGTAAATTATGAATAGTGATTTTACGCTTAGGATTAGAAATGTGACCAAATTGATTAGTAATTTCACTCAAAGAAAGTTTTACTATAATTTAGACACCTAGATTAAGTAATTTGATTCAATAAAATGGGTAAATAACGGTTTCATAAATTATTAGTCAAGGATTAGTTTTTTCAGGTGAATAGTGTTTTTTAATTAAAAATTAAATGAAAAATAATTAGGAAATTTGTTTTATAAAAAGGACATTATTTTTGAACTCAGAGCATCGATATTATGTTATGGTAATTTTCGGGGATTTTTCTGAAAAAATGATTTCTCGAAGAATAGTGTTTTTATTTAAAAATTAAATTAAAAATATTTAGAAAATTATTTATATAAAATGGAGTTTATAAATGTAATTAGAGCATCGATATTTATTTAAGGTGAAATTTTGGGATTTTTCTGAGAAAGATGAATTTTTTCAGTGAATAGTAAAAATGCAGTTTTAGGGTTTCGGTATGTTTAATGACATCATAACTGTGTCATGATGATGTCATGAGATATTTTAAGGGTTTTCCGGCCAAGGGTGATAAATTATTGTTTTGGGGTCCCCATGTGGCCTAACTCCATGGTAAATTCCATGGGAGAGCACATGGTTTTGAGAAAAGCACTTGTGAGATGTCCCTTGGCCATTAATGCCTTGTCCCCTCACTTTCCCTATAAATACCCACCCTTTTTCCCTTTAGTTTTCACTCCCAACTCCCCCCAACGAATTTATGGTATCCTTACCTCCCAAGGAGTCCTCCCAAAGTTCCCCCAAGCCCTCAAGGTCCAAAACCATTGAGTTTTAAGAGTTACGTTTTAAGGTAAGGGATCTGACCTCTCTCTTTCTTTTCATGTAATCTATTTTATGTCGTTCCTTGTATGCTCCATGTAATTATGTGAGAGGATGTACTTTATTATTCCAAATACTTCCCATTTCATGTTTATATGATGAGAGATCCCCTCTTACTATCATCATTTCGTTTTATGAAAGTTTAAGTGACGCCGTTAGGCTGCCGAATTTTTAAGGGATTCTTTCACCCTTCCCATTTTTCAAGTTCTATTTTCATGTCAAGTCTTTCAAGTTATTTTTATATTATGTCGGGGTATGATCTCTATATCTATCATAATTATATCTTATGATCATATGATGAGAGACCCTATTTGATATTGTCAAATCATTTTTATTGATGTTTAAGTGACGCCGTTAGGCTGCCGAATTTTCATAAGAGAAATCTAATTTTTGTCTTCCTTCCATGTTATTCATTTTAAATGTTATGTCCTTCAAATTTCATTACCATGTTAATATATCCTTATTATTCTTTCCCTATACTGTTTTATGGGTCATTTATGAAGGTTTTACCCTTGTCCCCTCTCTTTTCAATGTTTTCTAAAACCCCGAAACATAGCCGTTATGCTGTAGAATTTTCTTATCAAAATGCCTCTCTCTCTTTTATCAAAATTATTTTTTTTTCTTATAAAGTGAATACTCAAATCACTTATTTCTACAGGGGTATTCAAATATATATCAAAATTTTCTATTTTAAATTCTGGGATTTACATACATGAAACCCGCTTTCCCTTTCCGTGGGTTGAAAGTGACATAAAGATCATATCTTTAAAGCAGTTTTTAAAACGTTATGATTATGAAATGGAACCCATTTCATTTATGCTATATGTGTTGTTTATGAAATGATTGATGATGATATATGTGGCTCACATGATAATAAAGAAATGTCAAGGGTGCACCCAGATAGCGCTCCAATGCATTGGGTAAAGACTTAATCTCTAGAAATGACCATTTTTAACGACGCCTTGGTGAATAACCTTGGTAATTTTTAACGACACCTTGGGGATAGACCTTGGTGAAACGAAATGATTGTAAATATTAAATGTTGTAGCCACATCTTCAAGTTATGAAAAATTTTATTTTTATTATGATGTATCTCATGATTTCTTTCTCATGCCTTAAAGTTCTTTTCATGTCTTTATTGAAGTATCTCAAGTTCACTTGTAAAATGTTTCTCTTGTTTCCCTTAATGGGCCTTCTGCTCACCCTTTCTTTTGAGGTATGTCCCCAGGTTATGAGATGAATTAATGAACCTAGGATGAACATAATGAGAAGGATTTAATGTTTTTAAGAAGAGTGTTTTTTGTTCTTTTCATGTATTATGTTCCTTTTTTCCAAGACACTAAACCTTAAAGATCCTCAGTTCCGTGTAATGGAATGAAAGTTATGTTATAAAAAGACGGGATGCTATAGTTAGTATCAAAGGATGGTTTAGTTATTTGTGGAAATTAGGATATAAAAACTTTATGAAGAACCCTATAGAAAAGTTTAAATATAGGAAAAAATCCTGGTATTTTGGTAAGTATTGAGTAAGTGGTTTATCAAACAAATACATCCCTGTCTGGATACGAGCAGGTAGAGGAGGCTCTGGAACAGATGTACATAGGGGTAAAACCTGAAAACACCGCTTTGAGATAGAATCGTACGGGAACTGGTGTACGATAATGGGCCTTGCTGTACTCTTGGTTATGACACTCCTGGGGGATATGTTCGGTTAATCACAAGGTTTTTATGAATCATTATGAAGGGATTATAGAGAAGTGTAATTTTCTAAGGATGAAGTATTAGATAAAAGATTCATAAATGAAATAAGTTTCTTACTAAGGTTTTATTCTTTTAGAAAATGGTGGAAAATAGGAGGAACCGTGCCGATGGTGACCGCAATGCACCATGTGATGACGACCCTCCTATGGAAGCCGAAATGGAAACATTCATGCGAATGATGAACCAACCGAGTCAAGTTATGAGTAATAAATTGAATCAAGCTGAGAGTCCGACCTCACCACGAAGGGAACAACATTCTGTTGAGTCCTTCATGCATCAACGACCACCATCATTCATTGGATCTACTGACCCTTTGGTTGAGGAACAATGGGTAAGCTCCATTGAAAAGATCTTTTCTATGCCCCTTTGTTCAGAACAAGAAAAATTCACCCTTGCTGTTTATCGCCTAGAGGGAGAAGCTGACCAGTGGTGGTCACTGGTCAAAAACACGAAGCCTAGAGGAGTGATGGAAGCTATGGAGTGGGAAAAATTTCTGGGAATATTCTTTAACAAGTATTTCCCTCGTTCCATGAGAACGAGAATGGAGAAAGAGTTTATCGAGATGAAGCAGAAGGAGAACGAATCTATCGGAAGCTATGAGATGAACTTCACCTGACTTTCACGATATACCTCTAGCTTTGTGATGGATCCAAGTGGGAAGGTTGATAGATTTTTCGGTGGGCTGAGACCTCATCTGTGGAAGAATTTAGCCAACCGGGACTACGATGGCTATGAGAAGATCGTGCGGAGTGCAATGGAAGTCGAGGTGGAGTTTGGTGAGACGCAGTATTCTCATAAATAAAATGAAAAGAAGATATCTTGGGAGCCCAGTTTAGGGATGAATTTTGACCAGGGAAGAGGTGGGAAGCAAATGCAACTTACCACAAGCAATAAATGTTGGAAGAATCATATGGGGAACTGCTTAAATGGATGTGGAAAGTGCTACAAGTGTGGAAGCAGAGTCCATATTGATCGGAATTGTCGTATTAAGGAGAAGACTCAACTCCCCAACACCAACGACCGAGTAAAGATGGTTTTGTCCATACCTGAAGTCCATTGCTTCAAGTGTGAACAGCATGGGCACTATACTAATCTCTGTCCAAATCCAAGGGCAGTGGGGGGGAATCACCATCAACCTCAGCAAAGGCCAGGGGAGCAAGGTCGTGATTTTTCTATCACAAAAACTGAAGTTGAAGCTCCGAATGACGTGGTAGTAGGTACTCTTGTTGTCCTCTCAAAACTAGCAACTACTTTGTTTGATTCTGGTTCTACACATTCCTTTATTTCTCCAAGTTTGCAAAGAATATTGAATCAATCCCAGAATTGCATGAGGTAGATTTGTCAGACAAGAATCCATGTGGGATTATCCATGCACCAAGAGTGTTTAGAGATTCTAGTGTTTACATTAGTGAGAACAATCTTATCGAAAATCTAGTAGTCATTCCCATGTTGGAATTCAACATTATACTAGGGATGGACTGGCTCTCAAAGTATAATGCTAGAATCAAATGCAGAAGTAAGGAAATCTCAGTAGTGTTGAATAAACAACCTACAGTTATCTTCCAAGGATAGATATCCCGAGCTGATCCCTATATAGAAGCTCCTCCTATATCTTTCTTTATGGAGTTAATCGGTGATGATGAAGAAGGAAAAGGTAGCATACCAATAGAAGATGTTCCAATTGTTCAGGAATACATGGATGTATTTCATCAGGAGTTACCTAGACCTCCCACCGAAAGAGAGGTAGAGTTCTCCATTGAACTCGTACCTGGGTCTCCACAAGATTTTTTTAATGATCCTCACTACTAGTTGACACCCACTAACATATATAAAATATCACTATAGGTCATGTGGAACCTTTGTACCGATTACTTTTTTTGTTTCCCAAAAAGTGACATTACATTGTTATGACACATATTTTATGACATAATATTTAGACATGATATTGTGTTATATAATGTTGTTTGAACATTATATGAAACTTATACAAAATGATATATTACAAATATATTGGTAAATTTCATGAAACCAAGGATGATATTTTTATTCATACTTTTTGAGTTTTATTATTATTTTTTATTAAATGAAATTTGATATGTAATTTATAGTTTATTGATTAACTCTTATACTAGGATTAAGGTTGTGTTTGTGTTTATCCATCATTCATCGAATGTATATCTTAAATAATATTAATATGGTTTCCCATGATTGAGTATGTCATTAATATACACGTGTTGGTTAATAAAGGGAACAGTGAAAATATATATTGTGCTAAACTATATTACATGATAGTGGAATTCTTTTTATCCAAGCAATGGTTATGGAGATTTGATTCTACATATAATGATTGGTCATCTGCGCGAATAAGTTTTTATAAAGGACTTTGGATTATGTAATATGGACTAAACATGGGTTAATATTTTTATGAACCCTTATATCATAGGGTGTGTGTATATCATTTTGGTGATTTTTTTACTATAATAAAATAAAATTTTATGAAATATTTTTATTTAAATAAATTTTATTTATTTTATAAAATTCATTACATATAACACAATGTTTAATAAAACTATAATATACTATTAAATTAGTATTATTATATACTATAATTACTACCTTTCCATTGGATTGGTGTATATGAATGAGAATAAATAGATTATGAAAAATTATTTTCCATACCTTTATAGAATTAATTAATTTTTTATAAATATGTTACAATGGAATGTAA
Organism: Viscum album; assembly: GCA_963277665.1. Taxonomy (NCBI): domain Eukaryota; kingdom Viridiplantae; phylum Streptophyta; class Magnoliopsida; order Santalales; family Viscaceae; genus Viscum; species Viscum album. The sequence continues at coordinate 1,362,238,498 of OY728145.1, read as the reverse complement.
AATCATTTGAAATTAAAATTGAGATGTTTTTGTGAAACTATATATTTATACATGTGCGCAATTTTAATTGAATATAATTTAATAAAAAAATAATGATAAATTATTTTAAAATATATATATATATATATTATTTTCAATACAAATATTTAACATAAATTGAGAGTTTTTACTTTGAAATTAATGACTATAAAACTCATTTTTAATATTAATAATGCATTTTTTCTAAAAAATGGTTTATTTAAGATTTCTTAAATTATTAAAAAAAATGAATTTACGTGAATTATTGAATATGAGACTTCTAAATGTATTGATATTTTAAAAAATAATAATTAATATTATGAAATAATTTTAAAATGGTTTTTGGTAATTATGAATTGTAACTTTGGTAAAAATGTTAGTTACCATGGTTAGAGTTAAATTGGGATAAGTGGTTAAAAATAAAATTTTAGGTGTTTGAATGACCAATAAACAAGAATAAATCCAAATTTATGTTTATATTTCAACACCATTACTTCAAATTTTTTAGGACTACTATTTTTATAAAAATCACAATTGAGTAAAACATTAATATATTTTAATCTTCTTAAAAATTTTAATTGGGTCCTTCATATTGAAAATTAAAAGAAACCACATCTCTTATATTTTCCAAACATCATGATCGTACATGTTCAGAAATATCTACCCATATAATTACATTAAATACCACCCCATGAAATGGAGGTCTAATTTTTATCATAATACCATCCATTCAAGGCTTAAGGTTTAAGATAAAGGTGGTTTCTCATCTAAGAGGTATAACTATTCCCCCAGTACATTCAATTTTATTTTTTATATAACATATATAAAACTATTATATCAACCTAAAATGATATATCATGTATCATGTACATATTTATATTTTTTTTCAATTTTTGAAACCTTTATTCATCACAGTATCTATTAAATGGGGAATGAAATCATTATTCTTTTATAGTACTTACACACGAAGTGATGTCTTTCATTATTCATAACCATCAATCCGAGCTATTTATAAATACAAATTTAATATTTTGATAATATTTTCATAACATAATTATTATTCAGAAATTATAATATCTTTTCGTAATTCATTCTTTTCTATCAATTAGTAAATGTTAACGTTGATCTTGTATATAATTTGGCTGACCGCCTCAATGAATCAATGTGATTCTTTTATAATTTATGATTTTAATGAATCGTAATAAATATATATTTAGTTTTTACATAAGAAATATATTCTAAAAAAATTATTTCAGGGTGATTTTTTATCATTAATTAGATTCATCCATGAAAATCTGGAAACATCACACGTGCCTCCACAAGGACCACTATCTCCAGGAAATATTTTAAACCATTTTTCATTAATAATTTATATCAATGTTGTTAAATGTTTATTTGGTAGATTAATATTAATATTATTTAATTTATAATATTATATACATGTTTAGTTCATGATAAATGTTTAAAAACATGGACCATTAAACTAAAATTTACATGATGAATGAACCCATTTTCACACAAATGTTATTTTTAATAATCAAATTGTAAAAAAAATGATAATTGGAAGTTATAAAGAATGATACGTTGTATGATTTATATAAATATGGATCTATAAAATAGTTTTCATACAACTTAGATTTATTATAGAGGTTTTTGGAATTTATACCTGTTATGATAATACGTGATGTAAGAGTTGAAAAAATATCATTTAAAGGATGGTCACTATTAAATTTTAACCAAGGATATAATATTGATCATCTCCTTTAAAATAATTATATTTTATTATGCTATAGTTATTAAATTATTTTTTATTTTTTATTATCACTACCCACTATTTGGTACATAAAATAATTTAGAAAATTGTTTCAAATAAATATCAACCATATCTCAATTTTTTTAAATATCATTTCCATTAATTTCTATTATTTTAGAAAATCATTGTAGATTTGACCTAAAAATTAAAATTTTCAAAAAGGTAATTTTCATTATTTTTTATTTATTTACAGTGATTTAAAATTTAACTTTTTAACTAAATGTTTCTTGAACAAGTAATTTTTTGACTTTTTACAAAAGTTATAAAAAAATGTTCCCTTTTAACATAATTTATAATCACATTTTTCTACTATAATGAATCTTATTTTCTATGAATCATACATTAAAGAGAAAATCATATAACAAAAAAATATTAAATTTTAATATTTGAATTTTCAATATACTTTATAATGATCCATGGTAGAATCGTATTGTTATAGTGCCACTTGAAACATATAAACATAAATTACTGGTACATAAGTGATATATAACATCTCCCGCAATGTATATAATTACTATAACACTTATTGTACTTATCTTACACATTAAATTTTATCAACACTAGTGGATAGTAAAATAAATAATGTGTGGTCTCATATACTCAGTAATGGAAAACAATGGTGATATCACCATAAACTAAGCATGATTTTTTGAGAAAATGAGAATAAAAGTTAGAAACCATGACCTGATTATAATAGATAATAAACATGGGTCATGGAATAAATCATGTCTATGTAAAACACATGAATCATAATGGAATCATTGTTATAATCCATTATATAATAAAATTGGAATAATATATAGATTGGTGTCATACATTGAATCATAAAGAATATAATTTCAATGTTACACTCAAACACATGCATAACATGTTGGGATTGGGCTAACGCCCATCTACCTACTTTAGTCTTGGGATAACCACATGTGTACCCAATTTTATAGAATTTGGATAATTTACCATGTACACTTTTTTTATTTGGATAACCACTCATTTACAATCTAATCTCATAGAACCTTTATCATTTAAAAATGCATTGGAGGGAGATATGGGTCCTAAAGATCACATAGTTTATACATTTTTGTTCCAAAATATCATATAAACAATCATAATATCATAATAAATATTATTAAAATGTGTTTCATAAAAATTTCATTTAACACCCCTACCCTAGTTACCCAGTGTCGGTGCATTATTACATAACATTGGCATGATCAAAAAAGATCAATCCTCAAAAGACCAATTAGTTTTGTATCCTTGGAATAACTAGATACATTCATAATGTTTACATTACATCATAAAGTGAAAAATACTACAACAACATCTTGTCTTCATATCCCCTTATACTATACCTATAGTTCATTCAAAAATTACTTTTTCACATCCTGGGAAAAATAAAACATTTGAAAGGGGTGAGCTCAGATGCTCATCAAGGATAACAATATAGCATAAACATTCATAAATAAGCATAAACATTTAAGGCAATGTATGACTAAAACAAAAGCTTTTTAAACTTGAACTTCAGCACAATATTGAAAATATAAAATGAAATAATGCCATTTACTTATTCACATGGATAATATATGAGTCGAATAATCACATGAAATATCATTAACCACTTTCATAATGATAGAATGCATAATCCAGACTATCCTAACCACATATTCATGGCCTCGTGCCAAGACTACAAATATGATTTTGTCAATGCCTTGTTCTAAGAAACTAGTTTGTCTCATGAGACCTACCAATGCATCGAGGAGTTATAGTGGGCTCCAACCATCACTTATTGAGTCCAATGCATTCCTCATATGAATAGGTTTAAACATAACTTAAACATTCATATTAAAACTAGCATATGAAATGTCAATAAGTTTTCTATAAACCATGAATGGTATAGAAATAACACATCCACAGTCAAACATATCAAAAAACCTTCAATAAAATTAGGAAGTTATTTATCATAATAAATCAACTTCAAATAAGTTTAAAATCCATCAAATGATGTTGACATAGATGAAATCAAAACTATTTTAGAGAAATATCTCTTTTTTATATCATTTAATAGTCACACATTTATAAAGGAAGTAATTTAAAAGATATTTTTGAATCAAAGTGTCCAATACCACTTTGAATCATTTTAAATGCAATATCATTTCAAAACATTCATGTCCATATAAATAAATCCTTAAAATAATTTAGAAAACATGGACATTAATTAAAAATATTTAAGCAGATAAATCATTAAAACATTTAAAATTCTGATCCTGATAAAGAGTACCTATCACAAATTCTTCAAATATTCATTTTGAAATCATTTAAAGGTCACATAATTATAAAATAAAACATTTACTTTAAAAATAATCTTATTAAATTGTAAGGGAAGCTTCGACGATTTTATAATGGTGTAAAATAGCCGCACCCGCCGTATAAGTTAAAAAACATTCTTACCTTAATACTGTCGAAAAGTTTAACAAGGTCCTTGTTTGGAAAACAACGGAAAGATTTATTTTTAAACATCTTATAAAAAGAAAAACAAGTGTAAAATGACGTCAACCCATATTCTGTAAAATAGTATGAATGTTTTGAAAATTATTTTTAAGAATCATGGATGTGGATGATAAAGAGGTCCCAGTAGATAATTACGTATAAACAACCTCAGATAATGAAGAGATTGTGAAATAAACCCTTAACTTGTAATTTTCCTTTGTCGAGGGTAGGTTAACCTCCTGTATAATGGTGAAATAATTGTTATTATATGATACAAGAATAATTTAAATTAATAGGATATCATATATGTGTAGGATCGAAGTAATGATGTAGATTCTCAATATATAAGAGGGGGTGAATTGTATACTTTAAAAATTCCTTTGGAACCATTAAAGTTAGTTATTAATAACTATGGTTTCCTTAAGCAAAGGAAAGGGTTGTGTTTATCAAAGTTAATCTTAAGAAAATTCACAACACCTCAAACACCAAATGAAAACTTTTAAAGATATTCTGAAAGTAGGTTCCGGAAATATGGTTCCGGAAATTGAAACTTAACAAAACATTACAATATGAGATTCTACCTTAAAGCGTATAGAATTTAAATGAAACATAGTACAAGTAAGTAAGTATAAGAAAGTTATAAATTCCTTATAATACAAAATACAGTGAAAAAAAAAACAAGTAGTAAAACTACACGGAACAAGATATAAGTCTTTTAACCCAAAGATAAGGGTATCCAACAACCTTGGATAAAGGTCCCTTGATTTATACATTCAAGAAAGTCTATCTTACCCACACCAGGGTAAGCCCTCGATACGAATATCGGAGTCTCTGTCTTTCTATCCCCACAAGCCCTCAACTTCAAGGTATTTGGAAACCTCTGTCTTCCTATCCCCGGAAGTCCTCGAATGTAATCACCAATATTCGGAGTCGCAAGAAGAAAAAACTGAACGAGCGGTTCAGTACACACAAGGTATGAAAAGCTTTCTCTCTCTAGAAATCACCTTAGCAGCGCGTGGTCTCTAGATAGATCAACTTCTCTATGTCGAGCTCTTTCAAATGAGCTCCTATTTATAGGTAAGGTCTGCCTCCTTCCCAACGGTCATATTTTCCTTAAAAATCAGTGGGACCTGTACACGTGTAACTTAACCAATGGTTAGTTTATAACAGAATAGACGACATCGTTTTATCACAAGTGTAACAGAATGTACGACATCGTTTTACGTCTAATTAAAAAGTTCGGAGTGAAATTTCAGAGTGTAACAAAAATAATTTTCAGAGTCTAAATAAGTTTGGAGTGTATAAAACAAAGATAATCATATTATATTTAATAAGTGAATTTAGAATGGGAATTCAGAATGAGAATTCAGAATGAGAATTCGTCATCGAAATTCGTAAAAAGAATTCGATGTCAAACTTCATGCGAATTCGTATCCAGAATTCGGAGTAAAACTTAATCAGAGTTCGTATCCGGAATTCGGAATGAAACATTATCACAGTTCTTATCTGAATTCAGAATGAAACATTATTACAGTTCTCAACAAGAATTTGGATCCTAAAACAGAATACTTCAAATCAAAGTTTCAAACAGTTCTGAGAATATAGAAATGAATCTGAATCTTATACTTAAGAAAATATGGATGAAAATATGATAAGGATAATTTTTCTTACAAAAGTGATTTTCCTTATAAAATCAATTTTCCTTATAAAATCAATTTTCCTTATAAAAGCAATTTTCTTTAAAGATAAGGTGTTTGTGATTTTCAAAACAAAAGGAATGGGAAAGTCATAAGGAAAACCTTATTGACTCAACAATCTCCCCCTTTTTGGAAAGCACAAACATCCTTATGAAAAAGAAATTCTAAGAAGAAAAAAAAAATTAAGGCTTATCTCCCTTTTCTTATGGATGTAGATGAATACCACTAACTCCCCCTTAGGCTTTGAAACTCTAAGGATAGTATTCTAGATTTCTGGAAAGATATTTCATTACGTATAAGAATGTATTCATTAATGAGAAACTCCCCCTTAGATAAACTCTTATTAGAGTTTTTTTCTTTCTCACCATTTGTTAAGATTCTTTTTCCCTTTCATTAGTGTTATTTTACTTCTCCCCCTTTGTGATTTTCAAAAAGAATTCTAGGGAATGGAAAATATAACAAAGTACCTAAAAAATTAGTAGTAACAAGAAAATAAATGAGCAAGCAAAAATTTCTATTAAGATTGAAAAGCTCAATAACAACGAAATTTAGATACAACAAAGGATCAGATATGTCTATTTAAGATCTTTCTCCTTCGCCATGAGACACTTTAGAATATTCTTTATCTTCTTTAAGTCTTTATGATCTTCTTCATTTTCCTCTCTAACACAACAATTCTTCCACTTTGGGCTTCAATATTTTCTTCCTGGGCATGAAGCTTTTCTTCCTGAGCTTTAAGATTTTCTTCCTGAGCCTTCAACTTTTCTTCAAACTCAATCTGATGATCCCTTTCATACTTCCAATTTTGAGAGACATAATTTATCTTCCCATTCAGATCTCTGACTTCTTGAATCCGGAAATTATTTTCATTTGTCAATTTCTCTTCAAAGGAAGAAGTTAGCTCATTCATAATCCTGTCCTCAGTCACAAAAGCATCCTTCACATTATCTTGGATTTCATCCAAGAGCCTCATTTCTTCTCCAGTCTTTCTCGACCAACTGGTCATCCTCTTACAAGATCTTTTGTGGGCTTCATAGCCGACAATGAAAGATATGAATTGAGCTTCTATCTCAACACACGTATCCATGACCATGGATATATAGTCTGATTTCTGATTCAAAGCATGTTGGAGCATCTGACATCTTGAATCAATATTTGAGAAGTTTGGAATAGAACCTACCAACTTCATTAAAGACTAAACAACAAAGTCATGCCCCAACGAAGATGACTCCGAATCTGAGACTTTGCTTTAAGAATTTTTTTCTTCAACTAGGTTAAGCTCTCTCTTTCAAGAACTACCAACTTCCTTTCTCTTTACCACTACTGAGCTCAGAGTATCAACAAGAATTTGCTTTCCCTTGTCTCTTTTCGGAATAGAATCCTCTTCCGGTTCTCTTTTTTCATTATTAGTCACTTGAATAATATTGTCTTCATCATCAGCAAATTTTGAGCTACATCCTCTACATTGTCCTTTTGAGAAACATCATGTAGAAGTTGTTCTTCTTCTACATGATATGCTACTTATTCTTCTCCTTGCTGCTCATCGTTTCCCGGAGTGACTAATTTCAAAGATTCGGCTTCTGATGTTTGGAGCGACAGATGTTCTGAAGGAGTCCCCTTATAATCTTTTACTTGTTTCAAAACATCTATAGTTTCACCACTTCCTTCAACTACAACTTCTTCCTCTTCCACTCACTCAATTTGGTCTACTTCCTATGCAGTCTTAGCAATAACTTCTTCCGGAGCGACGAAATTTCTTCCTGGAGTCTTAGGAAGAGAGTGTAGGGAAAAAGATCTCGAAACAGGAATGTTTGCTGAAACAATCTCATTGAACATAAACAATGCCTGAGCTACCTCTGCTTCAGACAACTTCTTCTTAAGGTTCATTTCTTTGACATGTTTTTCTAGCTCATCTGATGTTCTTTACTTCAAGGTCTTAGCCTCCGCGGGATCCAAGCCAAACTGAGGCTCCCCTTGCACTCTTTTTCCATTGATCTACCTCCATTTAGAAACTACCTCATCTGGGCAAGCTTTCTTCTTCATTGGTTTTGGAGGTGCGGAATGAACTTCCTTAGACATGGGATTCTCTACTTCAACTTCCACTTCTTTCATCTTTCTCTTCCTTACTGGCATAGAGGATTCCAAATCAGCAACATTCAGAACCGTTTCATCTTGAGCAGGTAAATCAATAAACTGACCAGTCTTCTTGTCAAAGGCTACATCCATCCTTTTGAGTGTACCATCACTCAGCAGCATAATTTTTCAAACTCTTGGCTTAGACTTGAAAGCTTCCTTGAAAGACTCAAGGCACCTAACTATCAATTTTGAGAGGATTGCTGGGTACATTATGATCTGAGCTCTCAGATTTCCTTTCTAAACATTCTCAAGAGTAATGAGAATGTGATTCATCAGGTTAAACATCCTCATATTTATTAGAAAATATAGGATGTAGATCTCACTCTTCTTTAATCAATCTTTGTCACCCTTCCTCGATACGATAAGGCCTTGTACCCACAACTCTAGGATCCAGAAATTTGTAGATAGAGAAGCAATATTCGGAGCCTTATCATCTTCCAGTCCGAGAGTTTCTAATTCTTTTTCCTTGTCGAAGCTACCCTTTGAATCCGGCAATACATGAGATATTAATTTAGCTTCTCCTTCATTACTCAGCCCTACCAAGATAGTTTCCTTGGCATATGAAAGCTTACAAGTCTTTCCATAAGACTTAAAAGATAACTTTTCCCTTCCATCTTCCTTAAGAAAGGAGAGTGTCTCATAAAACTCTATAAGCAAATCTGAATAGACTTCATCTTGATTCCCAGTTTTCAATACAACAACATCTTCCCATCCATTAAGATTAATATTCTTGGATATAAGAGAGTCATACTTGTTGAAAAAATCAGGATGAACCAGCCTCTCTCTATATACTAACCACCTCGAAATCGGATTAGAGGAAGACATGTCTTGAGAAGCTACTTCCACAGACATTCGGATCTGAAGACCTTTGAGAAGTTCGGAATAGAGAAATATGAAGATCAGAACGGCTTTAAAATGGAGAGGCAGAGCGTCGGGACGCTGGAGCTTGAAAACCGATGTGGGACAACCATTTGGGGTCCCCTTTATATAGGCAACGAGAAAACGGTTCAACTTCCACGGTTGATCGAACGGTTGTGACATGCTGAGATCAGATCTGACGGTCGAAAACCAATTCTCATGAAAACTTGAATCTGTTATTTTGAGGTTTTCTTAAAACAAAGATTTAAGAAAAATATAATCCAAAAACAAAATATAAGAAAATTCCAGCAAGTAAAGTATGACCATGAAAACTTGAGTAAGGAAATCAAACCTTTCAGATTGGCTTAGAAGGATTACACGTAATGGGTAATATTTGAAGAAAAATTAACTATGAAAAAAACGCAAAACACAATACGAAAAACAAACTCAGCATGGAAAACTCAGTACGAGAAAAATTATTATAAGAATTCTAGTAGGAAATTTTTTAAAACAAAATTTGAATATGAAATACTCATTAAGAATGACTCGGTACGAAGATTTCGTTATGGATATACCAGTATGAAATTTTCTCATTCCAGAAGTTTTCAATATGAAAATTTTCTTTCCAGAAGTTTTCTATATGAAAATATCAATTCTGGAAAATTTTAGTTCCGGAAATTTCCATTCTGGAATTTTAGTTCTGAAAATTTTGAAAAACTAACTTTGAAAAAATTTAGTTATTCTAACAATCAAATGTACCCCCCCTATAAAAAAGATTTTATTACTGTAAGGAGACTTTTTCAATAGAAAGTTAATTAAGAAAGATTAACTTATGGTTATCATTTCTATCTTCTGTTTAATGTATTCAAATCTATCAGAAGGCAATGATTTTGTGAAAATATCATAAAGATGATCTTGTGTTCCGATAAAATGAAGAATAATATCTCTTTTTTGTGTGTGATCCCTAAGAAAGTGATGCCTAATATCTATGTGTTTTTCATGAGAGTGATGTGCATGGTTCTTACTAAGGGAAATGGAACTTGTGTTATCACACAAAATTTGGGTTTTATTAAAACTCAAGCCATAGTCTGTGAGTGTGTGTTGCATCCACAACACTTGAGCACAACAACTTACAGCTGCTACATATTCAGCTTCAGCAGTGGAAAGTGCTACAGAATGTTGCCTCATGCAAGATAAAGAAACTAACGAATCTCCTACGAAATGACAAGTTCCAGATGTAATTTTTCTATCCATTCTACATCCACCAAAATCAGCATCAGAAAATATTTTTAGAACAAAATCATTTCCAGAAGTATAAAATAATCCTAAATCCATGTTCCCTTAAGGTAGCGAAAAATTCTTTTTTACTTCCTTTAAGTGAGATTCCTTAGGATTGGATTGATATCTTGCACATAAGCATACTTAAACCATTATGTCTGGTTGACTAGCTGTTAAGTAAAGTAAACTTCCTATCATACCTCTAAAAGATGTTTGATCTACTGGTTTCCCAGCTTCATCAAGATCTAATGAGTTTGAGGTACCAATGGGAGTACTTATACTCTTAGTGTTGTCATGACCATACTTTTTGAGAAGATCTTTAATATACTTATGTTGTGATATATAGATTCCTTCTGGTTTTTGAGAAATTTGAAAACCAAGTAAAAAAGTTAACTCACTCATCATACTCATTTCAAACTCAGATTTCATTAGACTTGCAAAGGAGTTGGTTAAAGATTGCTAAGTTGAGCCAAATATGATTTCATAAACATAAATTTGAACAATCAAGTAATTTTTCTTATCTTTCTTTATAAATTGGGTTGGATCTGCATTTCCCTTAAAATAGTTATTTTTGAAGCAAAAATCCAGTGAGTCTATCATACCAGGCTCGTGGGGCTTGTTTAAGACCATACAAAGCTTTGGTAAGTCTAAAAACATGATCAGGATGTTTTGTATCTTCAATGCCAGGAGGTTGTTCAACAAAAACATCCTCTTGAACATAACCGTTAAGAAAAGAACATTTCAAATCCATTTGAAAAAGTTTACAGTTAAAGAATGCTCCGAAGGAAAGTAGAATACGGATAGATTCAAGTCTGGCTACTGAAGCATAGGTTTCTTTATAGTCTATTCCTTCTTGCTGATTGTAACCTTTAGCAACAAGTCTAGATTTATTTCTTACTATGACTCCATTTTCATCACATTTATTTCTGAAAACCCATTTTACTCCAATAACAGAAGTTTCCTTAGGTCTTTCAACCAAAGTCTAGACTTTATTCCTTTGGAATTCATTTAGTTCATCTTGCATGGCTTTGATCCAATCATCATCAACTAAAGCTTCATCAGTGATTTTAGGTTCTAATTGGGAAAGAAATGCTACATGTTCTGCTTCATTTCGTAAGGAACTTCTAGTCCTTACAGGTTTATTTACATCACCAATGATACTATCACTGGAATGATTCTTAAGAAACACTAGATTTGGGTTTTGAAAAGCCTGTTCATCAACATAGGGTAGAATGTCTTCCGGGGTAAAAGTTTCAGAAGTATCTTCTTGAACATTATCCTTATCAGAAGGTTCTTCTATCAAAGTTTGACAATCAGTTTTTGAAAACACAACCGAGGATGTAGGTTGGGAAGGTTTGAAAACAAAAGGATCATAATCATGAAATTTTACATGTACTGTTTCTTCAACAGTACAAGTATTTTTATTAAAAACTCTATAAGCCTTAGAAGTTGTGGAATAACCTAAGAAAATTCCTTCATCAGATTTTTTTGCGAATTTATGTAGATTATCTTTAGTATTCTGAATGAATACTTTGCAACCAAAAACCTTGAAGTATGATAGTCTTGGTTTTCTAGCATTCCATAACTCATAAGGAGTTTTATTAAGAAAATGTATAATTAAAAAATGATTTATAGTATAACAAGCAGTACTTACAGCTTCTTCCCAGAAATGTCTAGCTATAGAATATTCGATCAACATGGTTCTTCTTATCTCTTGAAGAATTCTATTTCTTCTCTCAACTAAAATATTTTGTTGAGGAGTTCTAGGTGCTAAGAAATTATGAGTAATACCTTCTCTACTACAAAAAGTTTCAAAATCAGAATTTTGAAATTCTCCTCCATGATCACTGTGAATAGTTTTCAAAGGAAATTTTTTATCATTTTTAACTTGAGCTCTAAAACATTTGAAATAAGAAAAAGCTTCATACTTCTTTGCTAGAAAATAGACCCAAGTAAATCTAGTGTAATCATCAACTAGAAAAAACACATAGTATTTTCTTCCAATACTTCCAGTTTGTGTTGGACCAAAAAGATCCATGTGCACTAACTGTAATGAATTGGTTTTCGAGACTTCACTAATTGATTTAAAACTATATTTATGTTGCTTTCCATATTGACAAGGATCACAAACTTTAGAAGAATCAAATCTAAGCTCCGGTAGATCCTTAACTAGTTTCTTCTTATAGAGTTTACATAGGTTTCTAAGGTTACAGTGTCCTAATCTTCTATGCCATAACCAGGAATGATCTTCCATTGCACTTAGGCAAGGTAAATCTTGGTTCCTGGGGTCTTCTAGGTTCAAAGTGTAAACATTCTCTTGCCTATTGGCTGAGTGAATAAATTATTCCTTTGAATTGCGAACTAACCACCTATCATTCCTGAAATTTACAAGGTAACCTTCATCACATAACTGACTTATGCTAATGATGTTGTGCTTAAGACCCTTAACAAAAAGAACATTTTAAATCATGGTTTTACCAAGAAGAACAATATTGCCAATACCAATAATATCTCCCTTAGCATAATCTCAAAAAGTTACCTGTCTTACTTTCTTTTTGATAATCTTTTCAAAATAGATTTTGTTACCAGCCATGTGCCGGGAACATCCACTATCCATGTACCATGTATTGTTGTTGGTACTCTCTTTATTTTCCTGAATTCAAGAAGAGAATTAGACTTTCAGAATCCAATCTTGCTTGGATCCGAGATTTCCAGATAATAAAATTTTAGGATCCCACATCTTCCTAGAAATTTAATCTTTATGAAAACTTAAGGATTGGGTTTTTTTAAGGAACAATTCATTGCACAGTGACCACCACATTGACACTTGGTGCAAAATGGGGCACTTTGAGGAACAAAATAATTGTTAGTGAAAATTGGTTTTGCATGGGTATAACCAAATCCAGATTTATTTCTTAAAGGTCGTATTTGGGAATACATTTTATCAAAATTTTACATTCCATGGGTAAAGTTCGATAAACAATTCTTTAAGGAAAAAATTTCAGACTTGAGTTTTATAACCATGTTTTTATCCTCAAAATCACTAGTTTTAGAACTGGATCTAGTCTCGAAAACATTTTTCATAGAAATTACTTTTTTCTAATTATTTAGAAAGTTTGTTCTTCTCAGAACTTACTTCCTCAATATTTTTTGAAATACTTTCAAAATCATAATTTTTCCTATCAAGATCTTTAGAAAGATCTGATATCTCTTTTGTAAGAATAGAATTCCTAGAGTTTGCCTTATCATGTTTTTTAATGAGTTTAGAATTCTCAATCTCAAGATGTTCAGCAAACCTAGAGACTTCTTTAAAAGTAGGTAAAGTATTTTTCTTCATCCGAAGAGGATTCTTCATCAGAAGAGTTATAATACTTTATAACATTAGAATTTAAAGAAACATTGTTCAATGATTCATCATTTCGTACCTTAGCCATAAAAAATTATTTTCTATAGGTAATCTGGCTATGAGAACAAGATTCTTCTTTCCTAAAGATTCGTAATCAGAAGATTCATCTGATGAATCACCACCACTGGAACTCCTGGTGTCACTAGATTTCAGTACTTTCTTAGCTTTTTCATTGTAATACTTCTTTCTATTCCTGTTTGAATGCCTTTATTTCCTTTATTTCTTTTTGAGCAAAGGTAAATCTGGTCTAATATGTCCAGCTCTCTTACATTCATAACAAGTAACTTCTCCATCATTATTATCTTTCCTTTCCTTTTTCTTATACTTGGATTGGAAACTTCTTTGTCCATCTATCTTGTTCATCATTCGAGCAAGATTTGCTAACTCATTTTCAGAGATTTCACTCTCACTAGATTTAGATTGGAAAATAGCTTTCTTAGACTTGGATCTGGTTACTCTTTCAGGATTCTTATCTTTCATCTGATTTGATGTTGTTGTAAACGAAACAGTACCATTTCCATTTTTCTTTTTGATGTTGTCAGCATCTCTCTTCATTCTGGTTTCATGTTGGAGAAGAGTTCAGAATAACTCATCAAGAGAAATTTGAGTGACCTTCCTGTTCTCATCTATAGTAGTTCATTTCGATTCCCACTCATTGGGCATGATATCAATTATCTTATCCATAAGTGCTTCATTATCCAATACTTTATCTCCCATAGATTGTAAACTGTTGACAATAGTCATAAATCTATTTTGAACTTTACAGATTGGTTCACCATAAGGAAAATTGAAGCCATGATATTCAGCTCTAATCATAGCTCTCCTAGTCTCAATCACGTTAGAAGTTCCAAAGTGTGTAACCTCTAACTTCTTCCAGATACAATTAGCTTCTTTACAAGAAGAAATTTGGCTATATATATTTCTATTAATAGAACAAAGTAATGTGTTGTGTACCTTATAATGGAGTTGATACCTTTTCATTTCCTGGTTAGTAAAAGTTCTAACTTCCTTGTCAGTAATTTTATAATCTCCAGTAAGCATAACAAAGTTGTCCACTCCAGTATTGATAAAAAAAAGTTTTCATTCGATCTCTCCAGTATTCATAATCATTACCATCAAAGATTGGTGGTCTTGTAGGATTTAGATTATCAAAAGAACGAACATTTACTCCCGCCATACTTAAAATAACCTATGGCACACAAACTTGTTAATGGAAAAGATTCGTAATAAAAAAGATTGGAATGAGAAATTTAGGAATGAAAAGTTCGGAATAGAAAAGTGAGCCAGAAAAACTTATACAAGAGTAAAAGTATTTCAGAGACCTGCTCTTATACCAATTGTAGGATCAAAATAATGATGTAGATGTTCAATATACAAGAGGGGGGAGAATTGTATGCTTTAAAAATACCTTTGGAACCTTTAAAGTTAGTTATGAATAACTATGGTTTCCTTAAGGAAAGGAAAGGGCTATGTTTAACAAAGTTAATCTTAAGAAAATTCACAACACCTCCAACACCAAATGAAAACATGTAAAGAGATTCTGAAAGTAGGTTACGAAAATATGGTTCCAGAAAATGAAACATAATAAAAGTTTACAATATGAGATTCTACCATAATGTGTATAGAATCTCAATGGAACAGAGTACAAGTAAGGAAGTATGACAATGTTATACTTTCCTTATAATACAAAATACAGCGGAAACAAATAAGTAGTAAAACTACAAGTAACAAGATATAAGTCTTTTAACCAAAAGAGAGGTGTATCCAACAACCTTGTATAAAGGTCCCTTGATTTATACTTTCAAGAAAGTCTGTCTTACCCACACCAGGGTAAGCCCACGATACGAAGATCGGAGTATATGTCTTGCTATCCCCATAAGACCTTAACATCAAGGTAGTTGGCAACCTCTGTCTTCCTATCCCCGAATGTCCTGGAATGTAATCACCAACATTTGGAGTCTCATGAAGCAAAAACTAAACGAGTGGTTCAGTACGCACAAGGCATGAAAATCTTTCTCTCTCTAAAAATCACCTTACCAGCGTGTGGTCTCTAGATCAATCAACTTCTCGGGGTCGGTCTCTTTCAAATGAGCTCCTATTTATAGGTAAGGTTGGCCTCCTTCCCAACGGTCATATTTTCCTTAAAAATCGGAGGGACCTGTACACGTGTAACTTAACCAACGGTTAGTTTATAATTAAATAGACGACATTGTTTTATAACAAGTGTAACAGAATGTACGACATCATTTTATGTATAATTGAAAAGTTCGGAGTGAATGTTCAGAGTGTAACAAAAATAATTTTTGGAGTCTAAATAAGTTCAGAGTGTATAAAATAAAGATAATCAGATTCTGTTTAATAAGTGAATTCGAAATGGGAATTCGGAATGAGAATTCAGAATGATCATTCGTCATCAGAATTTGTAATGAGAATTCGATGTTGAACTTCATGAGAATTCGTATCCAGAATTTGGAGTAGAACTTAATCAGAGTTCATATCCGGAATTTGTAATGAATCTTTATTACAGTTCTTATCTGAATTCAGAGTGAAACTTTATTACAGTTCTCAACCAGAATTCAGATCCTAAAACAGAATACTTCATATCAATGTTTAAAACAGTGCTGAGAATATAGAAATGAATCTGTATATTATACTTAAAAATAATATGGATGAAAATATGATAAGGATAATTTTTCTTACAAAAGTGATTTTCCTTATAAAAGCACTTTTCCTTATAAAAGAGATTTTCGGTATAAAAGAAATTTTCCTTAAAGAAAAGGTGTTTGTGATTTCAAAACAAGAAGGAATGGAAAAGTCATAAGGAAAACCTTATTGACTCAACAATATGATCTTTTAACATTTATTTGTTAATAATATCTTAGTATTATCGTTGTTTCGGGTGTTAACTTACTCATTTTATTTTATATGTTTTATTACATAATCCATGATTCTTATGGATAGGATGTATCGTATTCATATCCAGAATGATATAAAGTCCTGAAAAATTATTTTTAATCATTAAATGAGAATTATACTTCAATGGATACGATGGGGAATGAATCTCATCACGTTCATGGAGATGGTAGTCCGTACATACGCACGAGCGACAATACCATTCATTTGATATTAAAATAATATATAATTGCATGGTATTTCATATATAAAAAATAATTATCATGTTAAATTTATTATTAAAATGAATTACACATCATTATTATACCAATCCAAATAATAATAAATTGAATAAGAATTACACGAAAACGTGGAGACAGTATGCTGTATGTATGCACGTATGGTGACATGTCATTCATAGGATGGATAGAATAGTGAATATGGTTTTAATATATTTATAATAACATAAAACTATATAGAATATAGTGGAGTTATTATTTTTGAAAGGAAATAAGAAAGAAAGAAGAAGTTGAAGAAGAAAGTAACATTAAAAAGGGTGGTGAAAACATTACCTCTTCTTCAGGTTCTTCATTTTGATTTGATAAAAAGGGATAATTGGGTTGGCTTTCTGATCAAACTAATGCCTCTAGGTTGAAGTAAGGTAAGTTGATAGAGTATTAGGGTATGGTTTGGCCGAACCAAATGGTTTTTAAGGTGTGAATAATTGGTTAGAAGTTGTGTCCTTTTATAAGGGGGAGGATGGGATCTTTAGGAAAACGATAAAGTATTAATTTATAATAAATTCATATTCGGTTTCTAATGGATAAAAAGTGGATTATTCAATGTATAAGGTGGGGATGGGTCAAAATACATTATTCAAAAAGATTTTTCATAGGTTTGGGTCATTATATTAACCTTATCTTTTAGTTTTATCTTTTAGATAATTAGTTTGACATTTACCATGTCACTTTATATTTTTATATTATACAGTTAATAAAATTAATATATACGTCCAATAGAACCTCAAGATATCCATTAATGATACAACTATCATGATATATTCCTTTTGGCCTAACCATAGAATTTTAGGAATAGAATATCAATTAATAATATAATATTTGTTTTAAAAAATCATTTATGTCAATTTTGACAATATTCAATAATTTATTTTTGTTAAAGTCATAAAAATTTATTATTTCAAAAAAAAATCATTTAATCAATCCTAAAATGACATATTAACAAATAAAAATAGTTTATTTCATCAAAACTCTAAAATTATATGTATTTTATCATTTATAATACCAATTGTTTGATTCTTTCATTAATAAAGAAAATACTGCATCATTATTGTGTCATAAATAAATTTAATTATTAAATTACTAAAAATTAGAAATAAAATACCATTATTTAGGAAATCATTATATCTTTCTAATTTATATTTATAGATGAAAGGATAACATATATAACCCTATGTAAAAATTGCTTTTCTAAAAGATATATGCTTGTGTCATTTTTGTATTTACTTTAACTTAATTAATTTAAAGTGTCTTTATCACATACAAGTGGCTCCATGGGGTCCCAAAATCGTCCCAAAGATGCCAATGGTCGGCCATGTATCAACCAATAGGGTTAGTACACGTTTTAGGGTAAATTAATATTATTATAATATTATTTTTTACCCTTATTTACTAGATTTACCCTTTAACCATGGTAAATAAAATATTTACCGAAGTAATTATTCAAAATGTATAAAAATAAAAGTTATCTATTTACATAATTTGGAACTCATGATTCAAAATATGGAATATATATTTCTAAATTCAAAACAGAAAAGTGGCAGAAATTAATTTAAAATTAATTTCGGATGTTCAAACAAAAAAAGAATGTTTTAAGAGATAATAACTATCAAAAGATTGATTGTTGCTTATGTCCGATATAAATATGAAATTATGTCCAATTAAAATCATTTTATTAAATGGTAAAACTATATCCTACATATAATCTAAAACCACTCAAATTCACAATTTATTACTATTAATTATTTTGATTAAAAAAGTTGTTTTTAATTAAAATTTAGTAATTTTCACAATTCATCAAAATATAAAAGTTATCCGAAACCTACCAAAACTTTAACCTAGGCTAATATTGATAATTCTAATCAAAAAATGAAGTCCATTTGGGAGAAAAAATTTATAACATTTCAAAAAGTTGGTATTACTATTGATTACGGCTACATTGATTGGTCGTGGTGCTTTAGAATCTCGAAGTTGCGTACAATGCAAGCTATTGCATTATTCATGGAGAAATGTACCGTGGAAGATTGGGGTGTTAAATTTCATCATATCAAACCCCATATGATAGAAATGTGGTTCATAATTTTCTAATTAATTTATCATAGAAAATACAATGGATAATGAACATTTTTCATAAAACTAATATCTTTATAAAAATTACCCATATATAAAAATAATAAGGATGGTAAAATTTTACCATATACCTAGAAAAAAATAAGATAAACCAATTTTTTTTGTACTTGATAAGTATAAACTCAAATAAAAAATCATTAAAACAATATTAAAGAAAATATAAATTCTATTTTGAAAACTCGTCATTAAAATTTGAAATATATATATAATTTGAATGAAGAGATTTCATTTGAAATTTATTATGGAAAATTAAAAAAGAATATTTAAATCACATATTTTTCACAGTACTAGAAAGTACTGCTAATTACATACATTTAAAAACACATATTTCATTTCAAATTTTTATTGAAAAGTAAAGATATCATTGTTTGAAAAACAAAAAATGTGACTCATTTTAAAAAAAATTATTTATATATTCATATAATGGTAAAATTTATTAAAAAGTCATCTGATAATAGTAAAAACATTCTATAAATAATTTTTAGAGAACATATACAAGGAAGAAAAATGGATTTTGAATGAAAAGTGTAATAAATTTATTTTCTACTTAAAAAAGTTATTGTAGAATCTCGAGTAAAATAGAGGGAAAGTGAATGTAAATCATAACATTTCATTAAATAATTGTTTGAGAAAAATATTATTGAGTTTATTGAGATTTATATCATAATATCTCATCAACATAAGCATAATACTCCATAATCTATATGAACAATGAGATTTTGACATTAAAGATTCTCTTTTGGAAATCTTTTAATCATCACACAGAAGAAATAAATAAAAACATATTTACATTTTAAACTAATAATTATCATTATAATAATCATTAAATCCATTAATTGGTAGTATATAAAATATACAAATGAAATAAGTGGTCAATATGATATGTTTCCAACAAAAATTAATGTGAAATGAAAAATGCTTTACATAATGCCTCAACATCCTTTATAAACATTCAAAACACCAGTATAATAAATATATATTTGTTAAAAATATATTATAAGAATATTTTTATATATATCATAAAACATATAATTTACTCATTATAATTTTATTTCACTTATTTTAAAAATAATTTTCCGAAATCACGTTTCAGGTAAAAAATGATTTGTTTTCTACGAAAGTTTTATTTTCATATTTTTTGTAATTTAACATTTATTAGGGTTCCATAATATCCAAATTTTTAACCATGATATAAAAATAATACATATTTATAATATATGTAAGTAGTATAATTCATTAATGTTATAGATAGAAATTGAATTACACCATTCATGGAGATTGTCCACCTAACGTAATATGGAATCATGTTTCCATTTTCACAGAAGATGGAACAAAATGAAGGTAAATAATATATAACCATTAAATTTTCTTTATTGTTTCATATATATCACATATTTTGATTTAATATACTACTATAGAAATTAATTTATAGATATAATGAAACAAAATTAACATTACATCAATGGGGAAAATGTTTTCCACACACATGATCAACGTTATCATACTCCCATGAAATGATAGTGATGAAGGTAAATTTGATATTATAATAAAATTAATACTTTTATTTAATGAATATAATATATAAAAATGACATATATCATTATCTCTAATACTGAGTAGAATTTATTGAAAACTAATTACATCAATTTACAAGGTGTAAGTCTGTTACACACACGATATGTGTTTTCTTTTCCCAATCAATTGAAGATGAGATAGATGTAGGTTATTCCATTAACATATTAACATCTCAGTATAGGTTTTATAATTATGTTATTATAGAATAAATTTTTAATTATATTTTAAGGAGTAATAGAAATAAAAAAATCTAAATAATTGATGAGGACTATACCTCTTATCCGGATAACCCCATTGGGTTTACACCTACAGATATTTTTACGGGTTTAAAAATACAATCAAGAGCCCATGTATTATTAAAGGGAGTCCACAAATGTACTTGGTTATTTTTAGTCTGATAATAAGTTGTTTTAATGTGCGTA
The DNA here is from genome assembly GCA_963277665.1 of Viscum album. NCBI lineage: Eukaryota > Viridiplantae > Streptophyta > Magnoliopsida > Santalales > Viscaceae > Viscum > Viscum album. Next base: position 1,362,217,493 of record OY728145.1, on the reverse strand, counting down.
TAGGAGAGGATACTGGGTTTCCCTATATAAATATGTGATAGGGCGCATATGGAATGTTTGAAAAAAATATGTACCCTTGTTTTAGTAATAAAAAGTCTCATAAATAGATCATTCATGATCCTAATATTAGATAAAGTCAAAATATGACTATAAAATGTAATTTAAACATGTCTTGTTTTTATTTTACCGATTATATTTTTATATAACCCCCAAAAAACTTTTATAGACCTTGAACCTAGTAATTAATTTTTACTATTTTACTATTTATTTCACCATAAAATTAAATTCTCCATATTATATAATAATAATTTTTACAATTATTAATATTGAAATTTTTTTAAATTCAATTCAGATAATTGGAAAATATTATTTCTAAACCAAACCTACAAACCCGAGAGAAAACAAGTTTTTCAAAGGGAAATTGTTCATCGATATAAAATGTTTAATATAACAATTCAATTTAATATTTATTAAAATTAATGAAAATAATTTAATAAATATATATTTTATTAATTATTAATTTAATAACCATATAAAAATAAAATGGGGCAAGTAAATTTATAAAAAAACTGTACTTTTTAAAAGAAATTATAATTTTTTACTATTCATAAAAAACTAATTATTGATGAAATTTATGGAAAAAATGACTGAACGAAAACTCTGACATATATATTTCGAACGAAAATCAGATAAAATTTGAAATGTTAAAAAATTAGTAGAATTATTTTTTAAATAAAATAAATGAAATCAATTATTTGTTAAAATTGTATTTTTAATGTATATAAGGTCATTACTAATAATTACGAAATTTTAATAAATATAAATTTTTTATATAAAACAATTTTATTTAAAATTGATTATAATTTTTTTTATTCACACCAAGAAAATTATTATTTAGTTTATATGAGTGTTGTTGGAATAATTATATTAGCAGTATATTGTTGTTTGTTAAAACTAGTTGATTCATGAAACGTATACTATCTATGAAATTTATTTGTTTTAAAAAATCCATAAAAACATAGGGTGATAAATTCTATCTCTCTAAAATTGAATTTCACCGTTTGAATTAATTATTAAAGTACAGAAAATAGACAATTTATCCCTGTAATATCAACATGTCCCCACATAGCATCTTCAAATTGGCCATCTCACCACAAATTGTAAGGAAATTGAGGTGTATTATTTTTTATATCTTTTTCTCTATAATCCAGAATCTCCTCTCATGAATCATAATAGGAATGATTATGTTACTTTTGTATAACATATGAGTTAACTGTATGTTAATGAACATATATGTACTACCTCTAGAGAGATATTAAGAACACCTCATAGACTTGAGAGATGTATGGTGGAAACCACAATCGATAAACTATCATACCAATTGAATCCATAGATTTAAATGGACAAATATACGCAGTTCATATATTTAAATCATTTCCAAATACAATTATAGTTATACCATGGAGAAATCATTGAAACCCCCCGTGAAACTCTTAGCAAATTCTATATCACGCTAGTGATTATTAGGCAATCATTTCATTTAAATTTATTATTTCCTTATATGCTAGTTAGTGGACACATCATTCACATCCATTTCATCAGCTATACCAAGTCCAAATTAATTTCATTTTCAAACTTCATTTCAATAAATTAGAGTTCTCAATTTATTTCCACAGAGGGATTCATAAGTATCTATATACATTCTCAAGTGAAAATAGTTGTTGAATGAAATATCAACCATAAAAAAATTTTGATCCTAGACCAATATGAAATACATAAAACAAGACCTAGAAATATCATCAAGGTTTTTAATTGTTTAATCATTGAAAAAATTTACCTGATTATGATGAATAGTATTGAAAATGATCTCTGAATCAACATCAAGATAAACAATTCAACCGAACATTGAGGTAAACCACATAACTTGATTTGCTATTATGGAATGTGGTACCCCAAAAAACATTATCACTTCCTTAATATATAACCTAGAAAGTAGATACATAGAAATTTAATATCTAATATTGATGATATTTGATTACTTTATAATGAGATCAACTATAAAACATATAAAATTATTCCATTTGGATGTTTTGGGAATGTAAATTACAAAATCCATGGTCATGTTTTCCTATTTCAAATATGTTGTGAAAAATTGATATGACATCTCTTTAGAATTTTGTCGCTCAACCTTATCAAAAATGAATACCAAGAAATGAGATAAATATTATTCAGTATCACTATTTATTCCATCCCACCAAAATTAGTATTTCAGATCTATATATATCTTCATATTTCTAAAATTAATAGAGAATGAAGAACATTAGGACTCCTCTGACTGACCCTTCTTCAAATATGGAATAGATAGAAAATAGTATAAAGTTCCTAAACATTATCATTCCATCATAATATTTTTATTATTGGGAGTATTATTGATATTATAAAACTCCAAATATCCATTATGTTCCGCTTTAATCATTTCATGGATGAATGATTTCACACTCACCTGAGAGAGGTAATTTTTATACACATACTTTAAGATTTGTAGATATATACTATGAATAACCATAATTTTTTGATCTCATTTTATCTTCATAATATATAACCGAGAATTATCCTTTTGAATCAAATCATCATTCACATTATTCACAGTCCTTGGGTGATAATATTTTAAGGTCTCATATTCATTAATTAGCTCTAACCATCTTCTTTGGTGTATGTTCAACTCATTATATATGAATATACACATTAAAATTTTATGATCATTAAATATATCTCAATTTTTGTGAAAAGATAATTCCTCTATATTTTTATAAATAAAATTATTATCGTAAATTAAAAATCATGAGTTGGAAAATTTTGATCAAAACTGTCAATTATTTTGTGGCATAATAAATCACCTTATCATTTCTAAATCTCATAGTTTTTTCAATGTTAAAACATATATTAAAAAATTATACATAATATGTATCTATCAAATAATTTAATAAGTAGTTCTATAGGGCCATGCCAGAGTTGAGAGGTTATCCCTTTTTTACAAAAACAATATCTTATTATAAGTATTATAACATCCCAAATATATTTTATACATCCTTGAAAATAAATTTATTCATTAATTATATTATAAAAATGTAATTTATCTAATACCTATATACATATTATTATAGTATTTTAAAATAGCATGGCATGATGAAAAGAATGGTTAAATATACATTAACAAAATTAAACATCTACCAAAATTACATAAATAATATTATAATACCACCACTTAAAACCTGAAATATGATTTTAAATAAATTTAACTTATGATAAACCATGAAATCATATTTTCAATTTGGTATCTATAACACATAAATTAATCTTTTTAGAATACATATATGCTTTACAAATCAACACAATCGGTTGATGTTTCATGATTCATATAACCAATATACAATTTGTATAAATTCTTATACAACATAATTATTGGGTCCCAATAAATATACACATCAATACTTTCACATAAATGGTTATAATAGCATTGATCGTTCAATGGTCATGGAGATAACTCATGGTTTGTGGAATTGAAATATATAATTCCTAGTTTACCCATATATAAGTCATCAAATTCCATGGAAACTGGATGTTTATGACCTCATATCCAGTATAAAAAACATCTTACACTATATTTGATATATTATTATTGTTTCCCTTCTCCCATTCATGACATGTATGAATCCTAATATTTTTTAAACTATTATTGTTATAATAAGAAAATTAAAAAATTGCTAACTTCTATTTATTTTATGAATTATTATTATCATTGAAATTAATTTTTTTTTATTTTTTCTTGATAATTTTTTTAATAATAAAAATATATTTATCCCTAAATATCTTCCAATTTTTTCAATAAAAATCACTAAAGTTTCCATTATATTCAATATTACCATGATCCCTCACAGTTCTTGCCATATAATGAGAATAAATATCATTTTGTGAGTAATAATAATTTTTTGAAATGCGATAATCCTAGAAATATATTTTATATGGTATATAAATAGTAAAAAATATCATCAATCTATTACTCATAAGGATTAAACTAGATCATAAATATTCATTATTAAAATCCTTGATGATGGTTTATAATGAGTTTTTTAGTTTCCAATTAACATCACTCGAGAGTGGAAGACCAGGTGTGTAACAAGGCTCAGTTTTGGGAACTAGTTGAAAACTAAGTCTATTTAAGTAGGAAACATTTGGAATTATTTCCCACATGCACAACTATTAAAGAGAGAAATATACGTATAGTATCTAGATAAGGATTTAATTTCTTAGTAACGACTCACTCTATCGTTCACCAAATTCCAAAAAAAATTCATGTACACTAAATTATACCAAGACATATCATTATAGATAGACATAAGGATATCATTAATGATAATGATCCTATTTTCAAAAAATTTACCTTACTATTTTACGATTATAACATTAAATAAAAACAAATATAATACAAAAATATTGAATCCAAATAGATAAATATTTATTAAATAACATAATGATCCACACCAAATATTTATGGGTCTAGTGAACATATAATCATGGACACATAAACAACCGGTCCATCACTAAGTTGTATCATACCCCATTATGTTGTTCATAAATATAAAACATTCTATACATATCATACTTAAAAATTTATTCATATAATATGGGACATAAATGTAATAAATGGTGAGATTATATTATCAGTAAGGGTAAAAAATATAGTTATCAAAATAACATGGGAAAATGTGTATAAGAACATGATATTAACATTTTAAATCAATACCACATATAACATAGATCATTAACAAAATAGAAGGAATAAATAATGATCGATTATTCGAAATTAATAATAATAGATTCAAAGGCTAGATATATGAATGTACAACATTTTTATAAGACATAGATCTATTGGATACACTTATGCGTTGAAAAATATATATTAATGGTACCCACAAATGCATTTCTAACATCATAGTATATTCCTAAACCGTAATGAACATAATTTTTTGGATTGAATAACCTCCCATATTCCCCTTTTTAATTGGAAAAAATCTCATGTAATCAATTTTTCTGGATTGGGTAAACATACAAGTACACATTGAGTTCAGAAAACATTAAAAATTACCCAATTCAATAGAGGGAATTATATGTTCCAGTTATTTCACAATCTATAAATTTTTATTCCAGAACATCAAAAAAACTTAGCAAAATAATTAAACATGAAAATGAAATGGTATTAATAAATATTTCATAAAATCATACCCCATAAAATAGAAATGGGTTTTATAATCATCTCATTAATTCATCATAGAATTACCCCTAGAAAATGATCAATTTCATAAAACTTAGTCTTCATAATCAAAAAATAGATAGAGAACAAATATCAATGGTAGAATTGGATTATATCCCCTAAAAAACATAACCAACACTAATGTATGTTGTTGTTGTTGGATAGAAATTTCATTAAATTTTTAATTGATTTCCATCAAAAATTTCATTTATCTTTTGAAAAAAACACATTTTTAATATATAATTATTTTCTCAAATTTTTATGGAAAAAATTCAATGAAAATAAAATAAAAAATAATTAAACTAACATTTAAATAATTTATCAATCATTATTACATAAATATCATTCATTTTGATCACATGAAAAATAATTATTTTTTTACATTTTTGGTAAACTTTAAAGAGAGAATTGTTCTCATATATACCATAATATTCCTATTAAATTATTATTTAAAATATAAATAAATTGTTATAAATTTAATTAAAATGTAATTAGATAAATTTGAAACACTTTTTAATTTTTTAGAAAATATTAAATAGAAATATAAATGATATCATACCAAAGAAATAAATTAGTTGAATTTTTCTTCAACATTTATTTGTGGAATATTGAGTACATAAAAAGAATAAAATAAAATTAAACCATATAATTTCAATAAATAACAATAATATAAGATACTTTGTGTGTTTAATGATTGTTATATCACAATATCAAATCCTTATAATCAAAATTATAAGAAATGATGACAAACAATGGGATTGAAACACAATAATTGTACAATTTTGGAAAATATTGAATCATAATCTCTACAATTGAATGAAGAATATATATATTTATATTTAATAATTATCATGATAAAATCATAATGAAATTTATTTGGAACAATATACATAATAAAAAATAAAAAAGTGGCGAGTATGACATGTATCCCAAAAAAATAAAGCGAGACACATAGTCCATTTATTTATGTATCTACTTCCTTCATAAACATTCACGCATACTATGTATTAAATATAGATTTATTATATATATATATATATATATATATTATCAAAAAATACTTATATATTTCATAAAATACATTACATATATAGGAACGTTTTAATACCCATTCAATAAAAAATCTTTTTAAATTCACATTTTGGGTAATAACGGCTTTGTTTTTTGGGTAGGTTTTGTGTTAATTTATTCATTTCTATTCCAATTATAATGGTTAAATATTTTAAAATATTTTATAATTGATATAAAGAAAATATATATTAATTATATATGTAATTATATTAATCCATTAAATTGTGACTTAGAAAATTAAATACACCATGCACTGAGACGGTAGGCTGTACGAACACCTGAACGTTGTTTCCATTTACTCGATAGCTAGAATGAATAGAAGATAAATAATATATAACCTTGATAAATTTATTATTATGTCATATATATTATAAATATTCAGAAAATTTATCATTTTTACCATTTATATAAATTAAATTTAAAAAAATGATTCACATCGCTTATTGATTCGATAGTCTGCCATAGAATTACAGATTTTATTGTATTCCCACAGAATGGAAATTAAGAAGTTATATGTGATATTATAATTAAGTAAGAATAATAAGATAAATAATATAACATATAAATATTAAAAAAATTATATTAATCCTTGATAGGAGGATATTGAAAATTAATTATATCAGTTCGAGAGGTGGTAGTCCACTTTACGCACGATTGAGAGTTTTAAATCTAACATGATGGTAAAGGGGATAGATGTAGGTCATGCCATTGAAATATGAAAATATTAGTATATGGGATATAATGATTTTCTATTTCATATTTTTTTAAGAATATCTTAACGAGTAATAGAAATTAATAAAATTAAATTGCATGATTAATGACAACACTTCTTCTTTAGAGAACTCTTTTAGGTTTACATCTAAAGCCTTCGTTATATGGATTTATAATTAAAATGAGGGATATAGGATTTTGGAATTAAATTAAGGAATGTATTTATATCAGGATTTTCTAATCCAAAATAATTTTTAAGTGTGTTTAAGATAGGATAGTGGGATCCCTTTTAAAATTAGGGGATAGAACAAAAATGGAATTTTTTTTAAAAGAAAAATGAGTAATATAATATTGAAAATTCCATAAAAAAATGGATAATTAGAAAACATGCTATTTTATATGTTCTAAATGTTGAATTAAAATTTGGGTTAAAAAATATATTGGGTCATTTTACCCCAAATTTTTTTTGTTTAAATCATTATTAACCTATTTCAACCCTAACTACAATAATGAATTTTTATTATTTTCAATATTTATTTTTATAGAGAATTTAGTTGAATTTACAATATAACATTACTTATTTTTATTTCAAATATGGAATAAAATATTAAAAATTTTATTTCATTAATTGGATATTTTTGATTAAAATTTATATTCACTAACTAGATGAAAAAGTTGGTTTCCAAAGAGAATATTTTAACAAGTATTGTACATTTTACTATTTAAATTAAATAATAATTTGACTTAAATGAAATATATTAGATTAATGAATATATTAGTTAATTAATTATACTTATAATAACATCTCAATATAAAATTTATGTCATATATAATTTTAAGAAGGCTATTTCTATTTATAATCTGTATCTTTTACAACTCATCAAAAAATAAATCATGAATGAAAATTATGAAAAATTCATACAAAGATAACATATAAAAGTAAATTTTAGAAATGGATTTTAATTTTTTTTTTAAATGTAAAAGTTCTACAAAATATTTTTATTACATTTTCACCAAAATAAGTACTTTTCTATGAGAAAATAGTGTTTTCAAAACATATAAACACTTTAATAAAAGTTATGTCCTTTAATAAATATGTTTTTTATATAAACCAATTAAATTAATTTTGGAATCTTTTTATCCATATTTCTATTAGATGGATTAAAATTAATTTTCTAATAATAAATTTTAATTTTTAATATTGATATTATATTGTGATTCGTTAAAAATATGTGTTGGGTGTAGAGAAAGATATTAGAGAAATTTAATTTAATTACTAAAAATAATTTATAGAAACAAATGGATTTACATTTCTCATAAATTTTTACTTTGTTATCATTAAAAAAATTATTTTCACAATATTTTGGAAATTTTTAGTTATTATTTTATAACTGGGAAAATAATATTTTCTCACAATTTCAATAAAATTGACGAATTTTATTTTAAATGAATTTGTCATCTATTCAAACATCTGTTATTAATAGATATGCTTTTTTTGGGATATGTTCTTATGATACCATACAATTTCATTCCACAAATACATTTTAATTATGTTGACTTAAGGATGACTCAACATAACCTATTTTATTCACATGAGAGAATTATGATATGTTGAATATTTTTCCTTAACATGTGCTTTGTTATGACGAAATGATCAAATATAATTGCAACTCATTTAGATTATATGTGTTAAGATATGATGATATAATGAAAGTTTAATTATCTTGTGGAATATATACATATAGTTTTCCTTATGTTTTGATGGTCCTAAAATTATATATCCTTATAATGCAATGGGTAATGATAGATAAAATATTAAATTAATAGGTTATGTAGGAACAGGATTTTATTCTCACAACATTCAGTGTGGTCCTAGTTTCATATCCATATGTTTATACATGGACATGTTTTCATGTCAATTAGTTTATACATTGACCTTAAATCATGCCCATTAGTTTATGATATGATATGATTTCATGTCCTAAACCAAATGAGTTAATATGTAACTGTTTTTTCATGTTCACAATGTAATAAAATTATATTTTTGCAGAAACATATGATCAGGATGATCTCTCATAGATCACGATTAATTAGTAATGATTCTACACTCTTCACACTGTTTATTTTTTGTGAAAAATCTACATTCCATGATTAATGATTAATTAAATTTTATTGATTTGGAAAGGATTTATTATGTTATTACCTTGTTCTCATACCATTATGATAAATTATGATCATTTGCTGATATATACTATTTATACCCTTACTGAGGAACTGTTATCACCTTTTCTTATTGTTCCAACTTCCCCAGGTTATGAATAATTTTTTAAGTGGGTTATATTTATGTAAAATACTATATATGACATAAGAACATTTAGGGAGATTTTAAGATTCTCTATGAAATAATTTGTTTATGTATATATTAACCATACATATTAAAACATTAAAAACCTTGTGTCTGTATTATTATAAAATTTATTGAATATTCATCTCAATTGATGTTAAATTTTATTTATTTTATGATTGGGATTCACAAAATGGAATCAGAGAAGGGTTTAGTTATTATTAGAGATTATTATTAGAGAAAATTGGTGAAGGTATTTGGGATAATTCAATGTAAATTATATCATCCTATTTTTTTTTATAAAGTAGGTATTTGGTAGTTTACTATTAAATATATCCATGTCTAGATTACAGAAGGTGCATGCGGTTATATAAAATTTGATCCAAGGTGAGATGACAATAAAATCGATTTATTGGTTATTAACACAATTATCATCGATGCACAATGTGTGGGGATAAGACCACACCAAGAATGAAAATATTTGGAGATATGATTTCGTTAATTATAAATTATCTTTATAAACCATTAATAAATGTTTGTATTAATGATGATTTTGGATGAACTAAGTTAAAGAATTTATATCAATCTTTGAAAATAAGGTATCACAATATAGGAAATTTATTGGATCATGTTTATTATTACATGATTGTTCACTAATATTTTTATTTTTTAAATAGTTACACTATATTTTTTTGATATAGTAAATTGCTGGAACTAAAAGGAATTTTGTGATAAATAGTTAGCATAGCCAATTCAGTGACCATATTCTTAAAAAACAAAAAACCATGGGACATTGGATGATTTAACTTTTGACTATGGTTTCTCAATTTTCACAATATAAAAGAATGAACACTACCATGATTATCTATTGAATGAATAAATGATGAAAAAACATTCCATTGAATTGTTTCATCAATAACACGTTGGATCTATAAATATATGTATATATATATTAGATGGAACAATACAAGAGGTGGGTGATTTTTTGGTTTAGAAACATGGTGTTTAAACACGTACAAAATTTGTTTAAATGATCTTAAACTAATGCAATTCACAACAAAAAAACCACAATTTTATTGAATATAAAGGTTTGATTTGATGTAATACTATAAGAAAAGTAAAGCAATTGTATTCATGATGAATACAATAATTAGAGTAATACAATAGTGAAGCATTATACCATAATACATATAGAATCAATCGATACAATATGTAACAATATGATTTTTATTGAAACAATTACAAGTTAATATGGAGTGAAAAAATGAAACCAATATAATTCCCTTTCTTAAAACAAACAGCAACGAAAATGTAAAAGTATTACAACTATTTTGACCCAAAGAGAGGGGTTATCATTTCACTTTGGATAACAGGACTATCTTACCACCACCTTGGTAATCCATTGATACAATGATCAGAATGTCTGTCTTGCTATCCCCATAAGCCCTCTATACGATGATCATTATATCTATCTTTCTATCCCCATAATCCTTTGATTTTGTAGGTAATCGACACCTCGGTATTCCAAACACTTGAAAGCCCTCGATACGATGATCGGTGTCACCATCTGCCTATCCCTGGCATCACTCAATCGTTATCACCTGATCAGTAGCACAAAGAAAAACAAAAAAACTTATTGAATTAAAAAAAACTATGAAGGAGAATGTTTTTGTAGTTTCAAGGCATTCACACGATGTAGGAGAGAACTCACAACATCTATCTCTAGATCTTGATAGAAGAATAGAATGATCAAAGTCTCTCAGTTGTACTTCTCAGCATCAAATGTCCTCCTATTTATAGGCCTAAGGTTCTAACAGTCATATTTCCTCCAACGGTCATATTTCTCCGGAAAACATGGAGGGACGTGGACACCTGGTATTATAACGGTAATATTGAAAAAGAAAACATGACATCATTTTTATTAGTTTATAACTAACTCCACGACATCATTTTGGTTAAAAAAAAGATATATGAAGATGATAAACATGACTACGATTGACATGTGTTGATAAAGAATAAAAACAGGCATGAGATAGGAAATATGTGTTCTATAAGTATTACTTAGTGTAAAGTATAGAAATGGTATAAAGTGAGAATGATGTACAAAAGACTGTACGATTGCCACAGTCAGTATGATTGAAGGAGTGACTATGATTTACAGACTCAGTACGATTGACAGAGTTTGTACTATTGATAGTGTCAGTATGATTGAAAGAGTCAGTAAGATTGACAGAGTCAGTACGATTAGCAAAGTCATTATGGTCAACATATTCAGTATGATCAGTATAGTCAGTACGATCAGAATAGTTAGTATGATCAACATAGACATTTGTGATTCCCAAAAAAAGACATAAATGTCAAAAGAGAACTTTTGACTCAGCAATCTCTCCCTTTTTTGAAATCACAAAACATAATGTAAAAACAAAAAGAAAAACATATCTCCCCCTAAGTTATTTGAAACTCTTTAGAATAATAAATTGAATACAACTAACTCCCCCTTAAGTATGTACATTCCAAAGGATTCTATTCGTAGATTTTCCCTGATTTAAAAGAATTTATTAAAACATTCCCCCTTTGTAAAAAACTCTCCCCCTTTATAAAAAATTATCCCCCTTTGTGATTTATAAAATGAATTGGATAATCATGAGTTTCCAGAAAGAGTTAGAGAAAAGAAATTCAAGGCAATGTGAAGGGTAACATAAATCCCATATGATAACAATGGTTTATAGAGTTCATTAAATGACTATGAAAAAATACACTAAGATTAATTTGTTTTCTCTTTATTTTCCTTTCTTGATCATCTCATGAAGAACGGCTTTCATCTTTTTGATTTCCTTCTTGTCTTCAGATATAGAATCAACCTGGAATCTAAGAAGATCTTGTTGTTCGGAAAAAAGATGATCTTGATTCTTGGTAATCTCCTCCTGGAATCTGATTAATTCATCAAGAGTATCAATTATGTTTTGTAAATTTTTGTTGTTGTTAGATAACAAAGAATTTTTCTTCACTAAAAATAGTATTTCATTATTAAAAGATGAAACTGTTGACAATTCAGACTGAAAACCATTCATTCTTTCTTGCAACACTTTCACTGAAGGAATATGAGCTCCATGGGTATTTGACAATTGATTCTGCCTCTCAATAGTTTCATTGTCAATCTTATTGAAAGAAATTATGAGATCATTATAAAGCATAATTAAAACTTCAATTGATACTTCATGATTATTCACTGAGCTCTCTGTATTGTTTGACCACTTAGTTATTCTGTTGCAAGCCTTCTTATGAGCAGCCAAATTTTAAGGAAGAACTTTTAAATCAGCTTAAACTGATAATACTCCCTTTCACAGTTCTATTATAGAACCAAACTTTTTTCCTTTGATTATCTGTAATGAATTCAATTTTCCCTTCTTGTTTGGGAAAATAAGGAATGGTCTTCTCAATTATCCTCCTGACATGAACAATGTAATCACTCTTCTTGAGAGAAATTGCCTGTTCCGAATCGGTATCCTCATTGTACGAATCTAGTTCATTTGATCAGTATGAGTCATCAACTGGCAATTTTCCTTTTTATATCTCCTTTTATTCTTCTTCCACTTTTTCACTGATAATAATAGTTTTTTCATTAATAGAGGATTGAGCTCCTTGCTTTGCTTGGGAAGGAATTTATTCTAGTGTTTCAAAATATTGAGCTTTAGCTTGATCGGCAAGAGGAGTTTGTTGAAAACCTTCAAATTGTTTTTGAAACGATTATTCTCTGCATTTAATTGAACTCTGAAGGAATACCAAAAGGAAATCTCATTCCTCTTCATTAACTTCATAAATTTCTTCCATGATTTTTTTAACTTTCTCTAGATTTTGAATACTCTGTACGATAGGTTTTTTACATACCTCTTCCTTTAGTTGAGAATTAGCCTTCCCAACTATTTTCAAGACATTAGAAACATCAAATTATTGAGATTTTCTTTTCAAAAGAGTCTTATTTTTCATTTTAGTTTGAAGAGTATCCTCAACCCTTAACCTCTCAGGAAATGCTTCAGCTAGATCTAGACCAAACATCGGATCACCTTATTTTCTTTGTTATCTTTCATTCCTCCACTTAGCCTCAACCTTCTTGTTGTACGTATGTTTCTTCTTTGGCTTAGAACTGGTTTGTATATCTGACTTTTGAGGGACAATAGTAGATGGATATTCTTTGACTAGAATAGCTGCTGATTGATTTGGTTCAAATAGATTTTGTGTCGATTCATCTTCTATATCTTTGAAAACAATCTTTGAATTCTTATCAAAACAAATATACAACTTCTTCAACGTACTATTACTTATCCAAGAAGTTTTTAAGTATACCAATTTCCCTCTCAAAGAAATATTACAAAACTTCATGCCCTCGATAGTGAACTTCATAAGAATAGAAGTATACATAATCAAATGGGATTTTATCGCTCCTAACTTGACATTATTGACTGTTTCAAAAATGTATCCCATGAGATTTTCCATTATCATATTGACTAGGTAGTCTATCATAAAGATATCATAACTTTTAGAGTTTCTCTATCCCCTTTCCTTGGGATTAGAAAACCTTGCATTTAGAGTGCCATAAATCTATTATCTGGAGATAGATGAGACGCTTTACTCTTTTCTTCATTTATATGAAAGAAAAACTTTTCACCACTTTCTTTGTTAAACTTACCAACTTACTCTGGTATTTTATGAGATGGAAAAAAAGAATCACCTTCTGTTAGAACATTTAGAATGTGGGGTTCATGTTTCACAAACATTTATATCTTTCTATCATACACAGAAAAGTTGATAGTCATGTTTTTGTCAAAAGACACCATTTTGTAGAACTGACTGACTTCTTCAATAACAACCAGATCTTGATATAGTTGTTTTTCAACATATAGATATTCCCATCCTTGAAACAATATAATTATTCTTAATGTATAATCGTACGAATCAATGAAGTCCTGAGAAACTAACCTTTCTCTGAGGAAGTCATTCTCTGAAAAAGGCTTTGATGACATTTTGGCAGGAGTGTTGGCAGAGGAGTGAGACATATAGGTGAAGCCGATGGAAGATCGTACGGAGTCTTAAAACAAGGGTAGAGTTTCATCAAAAATTCAGAAAAACCGGTGTGGGTTTGGGAAAGGGAGGGGTCTATTTATAGTAGAAAAAAATGAATGTTGATCTTATGTGGTTGAGATTAAAAAATATCGATAGATAGGATTTAAAGGGTATTTTTTAGAAAACCAAAAAATTAAAAATTAAATACAATACAAGTTAAGGAAAGTATATACCTACCGGAGATTGTAGTGTAATTATTGGATTAATAGTATTAACATAGTAAAATAAAACACTAGCATAGAAGGAGAAAGAATACAATTTGTTTTCAAGCCGATTGAAAATAATGTCATTACCATAGGTTTTCAAGCCGATGCAAAACGAATCCATTACCATAGTGGTCAAGCTGAGGGAAAACAATGTCATTAACATAGGTTGTCAAGCCGATCGAAAAAAATGTCATTACCTTAGGTTGTCAAGTTGATGGAAAACAAAGTCATTACCATAGTTTGTCAAGCCGATAGAAAGAAATTCATTACCATCGGTTTTCAAGTCGATGGAAAAAAAATTCATTACCATAGGTTGTCAAGCCGATAGAAATGAATTTCATTAGCATAGGTTGTCAAGCTGATGGAAAAAAGATTCATTACCATAGGTTGACGTGCTGATGGAAAACAAATTTGTTACTATAAGTTGTCATGCCGTTGGAAAACAAAGTCATTACTATAGGTTGTCAAGCCCATGGAAAACGTATTCATTACCATAGGTTGTCAAGACAATGGAAAAAAAGTCATTACCATAGGTTTTCAAGCCGACGCAAAACAAATTCATTACCATAGGTTGTCTAGTTGATGGAAAAACGTCATTACTATAGGTTAACGTGTCAATTGAAAACAAATTTGTTAACATAGGGTGACGTGCCAATGAAAAAAAAACATGTTACCATAGGGTGTCGTGCCAATGGAAAACAAATTTGTTACCATAGGAGGACATTCCAATGGAAAACAATCTTGTTACCATAGGGTGATGTGCCGAAGTAAAACTAACTTGTTACCATAGGGTGTCGTGCTGATATAAAACAAAATTGTTACCATAGGGTGACATGCCGATGGAAAACAAACTTGTTACCATAGGGTGACATTCCGATGGAAAACAAACTTGTTTCCATAGGGTGTCATTCTGATGGAAAACAAAAATTCATGGTTACAAACAAAAGGTAAACAATGATAACTAAACAGTAAATATGACATACAGAAATACAAAAAAACACAAACCATGAGAATAAATAGATAAATAAGAAGAATATTATGTAAAATGTAATCCTTTTTTAGAAGAGTTTATTAATATAAGGAGAAGATAAAAACATGAACTAAACATGAATGATTAAATTAATGTAATCATTCCTTGCTTTTGTTTTATAATCTCAAATCTATCAGAAGGTAATGGTTTTATAAAAATGTCAGCAAGTTGTTCTTGCATTTCGATGAATTGTAAAATAATATTTCCTTTTTGTGTGTGATCCCTACAAAAGTGATTACTAATATCTATGTGTTTTGTTTTGATAATATTTTAAAAGTAATATTTGTTTATGGTCATGTGTTGAGAACAACCACTATCCATGTACCAAATATTTTTGTTGGTATAATTATTTTCCTGAAAAAGAAACAATTAGTTTTTCGGAATCCAAACTTTTTTGGATCCAGAAGGATTAGATAAATGAATTTTAGGAATCCACATTTGTTTTGCAAAATTAGCTCTATGAAATCTTAAAGACTGAGGTCTATTTAGGGAACAATCTCTTTTATAGTGTCCACCACATTGACATTAAGTACAAAAAGGTTTACATTACAGAAAAAAATTGTTATTACTAAAAGAAGGTTTTGAATGAGTATAACCAATACCAGAATGATTCTTCAATGGTCAAATTTGAGAATACATTTTTTCAAATTATTCCTTGCCATAAGTAAATATTGAAAAACATTTTCTCAAGGAAAAAATTTCTAACTTTAGTTTTAAAACTATGTTCTTATCCTCCTAAACATTTGATTATAAACTAGAGTTAGGCTCTAAAATATTTTTATTAGAAATTACATTTTCAAGATCCTTAAAAGGATTATCCTTATCATAATTGACTTTCTCAAGGGTTTTTAAAATACTTCAAAAATCAGTTGTTTTCATATCAAGATCATTAGAAAGATCTAATACTTCTTTAGTTAAAATTGAAATTCTAGAATTTTATTTTTCATGTTTTTTTTGAGTTTAGTATTTTCATTTTCAAGTAATTTAGCAAACCTAGATACTTATTCAAAAGAAGGTAATGTATTATCTTCTGATGGTGAATATTCATCTGAAGATTCATAATACGTATTATCATTATAATTCTATTTCAACGATGCATTTGTAATAACTTCAACATTGTGTACCTTAGCCATGAGACAATGATCTTGAATTGGTAATCTGTCTATAAGTCCAATATTCCTTTGTGTTGAGGATTCATATTATGAAGAATTATCTGATGAATCACCAACACTTTCACTCCATTTATCATTTTTATTCAAGATTTTCATCATCTTTATCGTGTAATAATTTTTCTTATTTCTTTCAAAATGTTTCTCCTTTCTGTCTTTTCTCTTCAGTAAATGATAATTAGGCCTTATATTTCCTACTTTCTTTCATTCATAACATGTTTCTTTGAATCATTCATGTCCTTTCTATCATTCTTTCTGAATCTATATTGGAAGTCTTTCTTTCCCACAATCCTGGTCATCCTTCGAGCAAGATTGGATAACTCATTATCTAAATGATCAAAATCACTTAAATCAGACATAAAAACATTCTTGTATTTGGATCTTGTTATACTTCCATGTGTTTTAGCTTTACATGTAGTAGTAAAATCTATAAATCAATTCCCATTTTTCTTCTTATTGAAATCATCATCTATCTTGATTATTGTCTCATGTTGTAGAAGAGTTCCAAAGAGTTCATCAAGTGTAATCTGAGAAACTTTTTTGTTTTCATCAACGGCTGTCAATTTTGACTTTATCCGTTTGGCATAATATTAATAATATTATCTACAAGGGCTTCATAATCAAGACCTCTTTCTCCCATAGATTGTAAACTGTTGAAAATTGTCATAAATCTTTGTTTCACTTTACATACTGGCTCCCCATAAGGAAAAATAAAACCATGATACTCTGCCTGAAGAATTGCTCTTCTTATTTCTATAACATTCGATGTACCAAAATGTGTGACTTCTAATTTCTTCCAAATACAGTTGGCTACTCCACAAGATGATATCTGACTGTATATATTCCTGGTCATAGAACATATCATACTATTATGTACCTTGTAATTTAGTTTATCTTCTTACTTCTCCTGATTACTGAAAGTACGGACATCTTTGTCAGGAATTTTGTAGACCTCTAGTAAGCATAATAAAATTGTCTAAACCATTGTTGATAAAAAATGTCTTCATTCGATCTCTCCAGTACTCATAATCATTTCCATAAAATATTGGTGGTCTATTTAGATTTATATTTCAAATTGATCCAATATTCATTCCTTCTATATAATAAATCAAAATCTTTTCCACTCCACACGTTAGTGTAGTAAATATTTGAAACAGAAATTTGGAAGAAATAATGATAGTAATAAAAATCACTGGAAAACATCTCTGATACCAATTTTTGGATCGATATATAGAAGTATATGTATATTATATGGAATAATATAAGAGGGGGTGGATTGTAGGGTTAAAAACATGGTGTTTAAAGACATAAGAAAATAGTTTAAATGATCTTAACCTAAATAAATTCACAACAAAAACAAACAACCACAATTTTATTGAATATAAAGGTATGATATAATGTAATACTATAAGAAAATTAAAGAAATTTTAATCACGATGAATAAAATAATCAGAGTAATACAGTAGTGAAGGATTCTACCATAAAATGTATATAACAAATCAATACAATATGTAACAGTATGATTGTAATTTAAACAGTGACAAATGAATATGGAATGAATAAAAGAAAACAATAAAATTCCCTTTCTTAAAACAAATATCAGCGGAAATGTAAAAGTATTACAATTATTTTGACCCAAAGAGAAGGGTTATCCTTTCACATAGGATAACAGGTTCTTATTACAACCACCTTGGTAAGCCCTCATTATAATGATCAGTACGTCTGTTTTTCTATCCCCGAAATCCCTCGATACAATGATTAGTACGTCTGTCTTGATATCCCCTCTAGCCCTAGATTTTATAGGTAATCAAAACCCTTGTCTTTCAAACACTTGAAATCCCTCGATACGATGATCAGTAGCACCGTCTGCCTATCCCCGATAACCCTCGATATGATGATCGGTAGAACCTTCTGCCTATCCCTGGAAACTGTCTATCGTTATCACCTTACTGGTCACACAAATAAAAACAAAGCACATATTGAAATACATAAAATAAGAATGATAACATTTTTTAGTTTCAAGGCTTTCACAAGAAGCAGAAGAGAAGTCACAATGTCTCTCTCTAGATCCTGATAGAAGCATGGAATGATCAAAGTCTCTCAGTTGTATTTCTCAGTTTCAAATGACCTCTTATTTATAGGCTTCATGTTCCTACAGTCATATTTCCTCCAATGGTCATATTTCTATGGAAAAATTGGAGGGACTTGAACACCTGGAATTATAAGGGTCATGTTGAAACATATAACACAACATCGTTTTGATTAGTTTATAACTAACTCCACGACATGTTTTTGGTTAAAACAAAAGATATGTGAAGATGATAAACATGAGTACGATTGCATGTGTTGATAATGAATAAAAACAATCATGTAATAGAAAATATTTGTTCCATAAGTATTTCATACTGTAATGTATTGTAATGATATAAAGTGAGTATGATGTACAAAAGTTTGTATGATTGACAGAGTCAATACTATTTACAGAGTCAGTACGATTGACAGAGTCAGAACGATTGATAGTGTTAGTAAGATTGACAGAGTTAATACGATTGACAGAGTGTGTATAATTATCATAGTCAGTATGATCAGCATAGTCAGTACGAGCAACATAGTTAGTATGATCAGCATAGTCAGTATGATCAACATAGTTAGTACGATCACCATAGTCAGTACGATCAACATAGTCAATATGATTAGCATTATTAGTACCATCATCATAGACATTAGTGATTTCCAAAACAAGACATAAAATTCAAAAGAAATATTTTGACTCAATATAACGTACACCCTATTTCTATGAATCTTCTGATCTATTAGTTATTAAAAAATTGATAAATGTTATGGAAAAGTAATTTTATGATCTACAGTGCTCAAATCATGAAAAATATTTCATAGTAATATATCTCTTACAATGGGATATGGATTAATGGTGGAATCATATCATGAATAAATTTAATGTAAATAAAAGGATGTCCATGCAAATTGAGTATTTTTTTGATTTTATTTCACAATAGATCCATTATAAATACTTTTTTTATTCAACATGAGCAGTAATTTTTATACTTTATATATAAGGATGATAAATATGTCAGTACTTATAATGAAAATATTCGAAGACATTGAATATACTCATCGTGTTTTTTTATCTATCAATAATGAAATATTGATGGATTCATTATTGGTTTGAAAAACTACTACAAATAATGTTTAACACATGGGAATTTTTCACATCGGTTCTATATAACTGACGTGAAAAGCTTGAAAATTTAATTGATCATGTTAGTTATAAAATAAATGACCTGATAAATCATGACAATCTGTATATCACATTAGATATAAAATAACCAATTTGATAAATCATAGAGATTAGATTTATCGCGTCAGTCATTTTATAAACGATGCGAAATATCAAATCTGGGCACTTTATCTCACCGGTAATTTTATAACCGACATGATAAATCAAATCTCTTCCATTTATCTCCTCGGTTATAAAATAACTAACCAAATAAAACAATATATAAAAAGTTGGTCATTCTATAACATGGATGATAATGGAATCTCTATGTCAGTTATTAAATAACCGACGTTCTAAACATAAAAAAACATTTTTTTTCACATAGGTTATTTAATAAATAACATGATAATTCTTTTAAATTATTACTCAGGCACCATATCCGGTCACTCTAATTTCTTCGATCTGGTTTCCAATGACTCAAATCCCTCATGAAGAAAACATAGAAAGGATTCTACAAAGTCGTTCACTCCATCCTTGTTTTTATAAAATCATTCATATTCCTTATTATCCCTAGATCTATCAGGCCAACTCGTAACACTAAAGTATGCCTCAGACACCTCAGTTTCATTTTGTATTTTTCATGATGTCCTAAACATTTGTTTTGATATGTTAGTTTTCTATAATTGTTCTTTCTATCTTGGTTATCGTTATAGTTTTTTACCATTCTAAATTAATTTCTTGTAAAATTAACCTTGGAAGTGATAAAATGAATGTTTATGAATATTTATTGTTCTATAATGTGTGTGTGCCTATACATTAATGTTGTTGGGGGGGTGGTGGTGTCCATGGGTGGAGGCTATCAATGTTGGTGGGGGAGGCTATCTAAGTGGATGGGGGTTTCTAGAGGTGTCGAATGGGGTGGGGGTGTTGTACAAGAGTGTGATGGGGTTGTCCAAGGGGGTAGTGGTGTCCATGTGGTAGGGGTGGTGTCTAGGGGGTGGTTGGGTGATGTTAAGGGGGGTTGTGGGTCTATCCAAGGGTGTCAGGGTTGTGTATGGGGTGGGGGTTGTTCAAGGGGGTGCCTAGGGGGCCTGTCCTGTGGGTGGAGGGATATCCAATGGGGTGGTGGTGTCCATGGGGTGTCCAAGGGGGTGGGTGTGGTGTCTAGGGGTGTTTAGGGTCACTCAAAGTGGTAGGGGTGTCTAGGGTATGGGAGTGGTGTCTAGGGGGGTGTGGGGTCTGTCTAAGGGGGTCGAGGGTGTCCACAAGGTTGGGTGTGTCTATGGCTGTGTCCATGTTTGTGGGGGGATATCCGGGGGTAG
Source organism: Viscum album (assembly GCA_963277665.1). Taxonomy (NCBI): domain Eukaryota; kingdom Viridiplantae; phylum Streptophyta; class Magnoliopsida; order Santalales; family Viscaceae; genus Viscum; species Viscum album. The sequence continues at coordinate 1,362,195,973 of OY728145.1, read as the reverse complement.
GGGGGCTATCCAAGGGGGTGGTGGTGTAATGGGGGTGTCCAAGGTGGGGGGTGTTGTCCAGGTGGTGAGAGGCCTTTCCAAGGGGTATGGGGTGTCCAGGGTGTGTGGTAGTGTCAAGGTTGGTGAGGGGGTTGTCCAAGGGGGGTAGGGGGTGTCCAAGATGTGGTGGTAGTTCGTGGGGGGAGGGTGGGGTGGATTTCCATGGGGATGGTGGGTTGTCCATGGGGGTGGGGAATATGCAGGGGTGGGGGTGTCAGGGGGGTGGAAGTGTTTTGGGGGGTGGGGGTGGAGGGGGGTGTTTAGGGGATGGGGTTCTCCATGGGGTGACCAAGGTGTTGGGGATGGTGTCCAGGGGGGGTGAGAGGTTTGTCCAAAGGGGTAGGGGGTGTCCATGGGGGTGGGGAGTGGTGTTCAGGTGGGTGAGGGGGCTATCCAAGGGGGTAGGGGGTGTCTAGTGGGGGTGTCCAGTGGGGGGGGGGGGATGTCCAGGGGGTTGGTTTGTCTAGGGGTGGGCGGAATCTCAGACAGGTGGGGGTGTCCTGGGGGGGCTATCCTAGGGTTGGGGGTTGTACATGGGGTGAGGGATGTTGAGGGTGGTTGGGGATATCAATGGTGGTTGGGGGTTATACAACCCTTGCACCACCTAGACACCCCCACCCCCTGAACACCCTACCCTTATAGATAGCACCCTTCCCCCTTGGACACCACCCCCACCCCATTGGACACCCTAACACCTTGGACTGCCCTCTGGAAAACACCCCCACTACCTAGACACCCACTACCCAATTTGATTGCCCCTCACCCCTTGGAGACAACACCGCCCCATGGACACCGCTGGACACCCCACCCCGTTGGAAATCCCCTCTCGACATCCCCACCCACATAGACACCCCCACACCCTAAACAACCCCCCTGATCCCCTGGACACCCCCACCCCTTGGACAACACTCACCCCGTGGACAACCCCACAACCCCTACACATCCTGAAGTGCCCAGATCAGTGTGAATCACTGAGAGGGGGAGGGGGTGAATCAGTGATCCTTTAAAACATTTTACTAATTGATTCTTAATCAATTAAACCTCTATGGCTGGTTAAAGCCTCGATCCACTCTTCTTGTATCTCTCAACCTTTCCCGGATAATGCAGTAATGAAAAGGCACAGGACACAAGGATTTACAAGGTTCGGCACCAAAGGCCTACATCCTTGCCATGCTCTCCAAGCATGGATTCTCCATTATAACCTGTTAAAATTACAATGGTCGATACAGAGTCCCACTGTATCTCTCCTGAGTCCCACAAGAGGGTTTTTATACTTCTTCACACAGTGTTACCAGAGTCCCACTGGCCTCCTCCAGAATCCCACTGAAGACTTCTTCTCCCTGAGTCCCACAGGGTCTTCTCTTGGCTCCTCGAGTCGCACGAGTAGCTCTTCTTCACTTTAAGTTCTTCAAGTAACTTCAACAGCCTGGGATAAAGGCTGCTGGCCTTGCTCGGTACCTCTGATCACTTCAGTTGATCAGGTATTCTCGTCTTGCTCAGGATTTATCTCCTTCTTCTGAGGATGACCTGGCTTCTCTCCAACTACTGAATACTCAGAAAAATGATGTCTTTAACTTCAGTCTGGTCCAGTCCCAGATGCACACCATTGATTTGGCTTTCTTCACGTGTGCACGTGCATGCATGCATGCATGCACTCTCCTCTTTCTCTTGGTGCAATAAACCCACAAAGGGTGTAATCAAATAAAGCACACACACCTTCTTTCTCCTTCACACACTATAACCAATTTGTTTACACACTTAGAGTGTGTTCTACTTTAGTGTGGGTCACTCCTTTTTTTACTTCTAGGTGTTTACACTTTTAGTGCACACACTAGGTTCGGCCTTTTAGTTTTTTTGCACACACAAATGCCTATGGCCTTCTTCCCTTCTTGTGCACACACCTAGGCTTCGGCCAACTTCTTGCTCACTTTATACACACACTTAATGAGTGTGGTCTTCTAACCACTTGGCACACACTTGGCCTTTCACTTTATCTTGCACACAAAAATGCCCGTAGGGTGTATTTGCACTTTGCACACACAATCTTGGCTATGACCTCTTCTTTCTTTGACACACACTAACTTAGGTTTAGTTGTGGTCTTCTTGTTCACTTAGCACACACACAAGGCTACTGCCTTTTCTTCAAATGCACACACAGAGTGCAAGTCTCGGCCAAGGTGTGTTCATGTCCACTTTGCACACACACTGCCCATGTGCTTCTCCTCTTCTCCACTGCCGCGCAAGGCTTCGGCCTTCTTTGGCACACACAATGTGTGTAAAACACAACCCGAACTCCTTCACTTCACACACACACAAAATGAGTGTGGTATACTGCCTTGATCTCAAAGGAGGCGCGCAAGGTGTCATGGTACAAGGGGCAGCCGCGCAAGGTGTGGTGGGCTTAAGCCACAATCCACACACGTGCAAGGCACAAGCCACGGGTGTGCAAGCCTTCGAGCGCGCAAGGAGCACGGCACAGGGGCGTGCAAGACCTCGGGTGCAAAGCACCTCAGGCTTCAACCGTGGGCGCGCAGAGTGCCGCGGCCCTGGGTTCTTCCTGCCGCGCAAGGATTAGCGCGCAGGGGTCTCCCCTTCACTTCTTTCGCGCAAGGGATGCGCAAAAGGGACTCCTTCGGGCCTCAGATGGCACCGAGAACAATAGCCGCGCAAGTGGGATGCGCGGGGCTTCGGCTTCGCGAGGCAGAGAGTGCCCCGCGGGACTCCGGATCTTCAACAAAATAATCAGCAAGCTCAATGAGAGCCACGAGCTCTCCTTATATAGGCAGAGGAATGCCTTTGATCATCCGCGTTCAAAATCTTGAATCACCGAAGATTTCGGATCTTCAAAATCTTTCCAAAGTTTTGCGTTTTATTCTTGGTTTGACGCGGGCTCCCTTATTTATCTTCTCTTCTCCTCGTGCATGCGATTTATAACGCATGCACGGCCTTCGCCTCTTCTATCCCATGCATGAAAAGCCTCTGTTTAAACCCAATCCATGCAAAGGCACGAACCCATGAAGCCTCGGCAACTTCGTTTGCCTCGGAATCATTCGAAATTCTCCACTGGTTGCATGCAAGACCTTTTTTAGGCATGGCCGTGTTCGGTGTGGAGAGACGAGCTCAATGGAGGTCTTAGATCCTTCAGAGGTGGCCGGGAACTCGAAAACTGCCTTCAGGTTGCCTCTGGTTCGAGCGGAGCTCGCGGGAATGCTTCGGCTGAGCTCGAGGAAGAGGACGGTCTCTTAGCCGTCGGATCAGATCTTCGGACGGCCGCGATCAGATCATCGCGTGCGGGATGCGATGAGCGGCTCGGATCTGGCGCGCGATCGATCGTGTGGCCAGGATCGCTCCCGGGTGAAATTTCGCCGTCCCACATCGAAACGCCGCGGGATTTTCTCACGGTTTAACAAACAAGCGCTGCCCGCTTCACCGCAATTGAACCTATCCCTCCACGGTGCCGCCCCGCACCGTGTTCTCCCTGCGGGCGCGCTCTGCGCCCACTCTGCTCCTGCGGGCGCGCTCCTAGCGCCCACTATGCTCTCCGGGTGCGCGGGTTTCACCACCGCGTGCCCTCGGGGGCTTATACACGGCCCCCGACCTCTCTTGGGCTGGCCCCATGGGATCCCCTTGGGCGTGGTGACCTGGTTCCCACATGTGCCTTGGGTTGAACCCTTAAGGCTGGCCCTTGAGGTTGGCATATTTTTTGGCAAAGGACAGAACCTAGACTTTGTATAAAAACAAGTTTCTCCTCCATATAAAATATGCCAATTGCCAAATGCCACTTCTCCCTTTCCTCTTCTCCATTCTTCTTGAGAATTCAAACATTCCTCTTAAACATTTATTCTTCACTTAGGAGGGAATTCCCGAAGGTTCTTCATCTTCAACCGAGCTCCTTAATCACATATAATCTTCAATGTCTTCGTTGATCTAATCAGAGATCAAATTGGGACTTCTTCAGATTCACATGCACTAAGTGTTAGTGCATGGACTTCATTAAACCATTTCACCCACTTAGAAGTTGTGGATGGATCTTCTTTCAACTCCTCATGCATTGTGAAGACAATGCATGGTCTTCAATCAATGTTGTGACATTGTATCCAGTTGATACAAGTTCTTGGAACTTTAAGAGCAGCTCAACAATCGTCAGATTTTACTAGAGAATGTTTCAACCACATCTCCTATGCCACTTAGTGAATCTCCCAAGTGACATGCCTCTTAGTATCATGGCCATTCTCCTTCATCACCATCACTATCACATCCTTTGACATTCACATCTTGACTCCTTGACATCCATTCATTCCAAGACAACTTTATGCCTCATTGACAACAAATGCAACACAATGCACTTCAATCTCCCCCTTTGTATTTGTTGTCAATACACCACTTCAGCACATATGAATGGGTCAATATGTGTGCCAATATTTCTCCCCCTTATTGGAAATCAAATGCAAAGGTGTGGTGTGGTTCTCTTCTAGAAATATCTTCCTCCCATTGAAAAGTATCTTCTTGAAAAACACTAGGAGAGGGATGATGTCACATGTTCTCTTTAGCAAAGAACCTTTAGTAAATCAGCTCTAAGTCTACTTGGGCTAACCCGGTGTAGAAAACAAGAGTGATGTAACCAAGGTACTCAATGCTGTCCAACATTCACTATACATGTGAGATCATGCTTCAGGGGTTTGAAAAATTTTCAGATATAACAACGAATTGCTAAATCCTGCACATACTTCACAAAACTCATTAGAAAGTTCAGTGCAATGATAAAGCTCCCCCTTTCATCCATTTGTCTTCAATCCATACTCCCCCTTAATTGAAAAGATAGCCTCAATTAAGAAACAAGGGATGAAAGTATGATTGGAATACCTTCACTTTTCTCAAGATGGAATTAAATATCAGAATCCCATCTTCTCCAGATTGGCTCCCCCTCAAGGGGTGCACTCCATTCTGTCGAAACCATCCTCCAGCTGAGAATGATCATCATCTTCAATTCCCTGCAATGTCAGCACATGTAAATACCAATAGTATAAGGGAATAAGATGGAACCTCCTTGGTTCATCAATGTGAACAATAAGGTTGAGAAGATTCTCTCAACCGAGATGCCCCATTTTCACCAGTCTTCACACTTGCACATTTGATCTTCATTGATGATTGTGCTGGTGTGGTTCTCAAAACATCTTCATGTGAAACCTTCTTCTTCTCTTTTGCTTTAGCAATTGCCAGAACTTCCTCTTCAGCTCTTTGTAGATCTTTGGCAAGTTGCAACTGATTTGGCCATATGACTAGTAAATCATTTGGAAGAGTGGCCTCAGTTTTGGAAGTTCCACATGGTTCCTTAGATACTGTCAAGCTACCTTTCTTAGGCAACTTGTTTTCAATCAACCCCTTCTTCTTCTGGATTGATTGTCTTTTTGAGTTCAGTCTGCCTATATTGAATTTCATGGCTTCTTTACAAAGATCCATGGTATGACCAATCTTTCCACAGTAGAAGCATGTCTTCTTGGTGGTCCTACTGGATGACTCACCCTTCTTGGATTTAGACTCAAAGGTCTTCTCTTCATTTTTCATAATCTTCTTGGGAGCATCTTCCACTTTCTTCTGCTTGCTTCCCAAGGATTCTCTCTGAGCCAGGTTCTGTGATCTTTTCTTCTTTTGAGCTCTGGATACAGTTGGAGACTGACATGTATATTTTTGATGACCACTTTTGCAATCATCCCAGATGTTGTCAAGTAATCCAAATCTATTTGCAGTAAACAGATGTCTCTGGACCTGTGGATGTTGCTTCTTTCCTTCTGGCTTGCTCCCCCTTGGCATGAGCTTCCTTTGTGCTTTGACATTTAGTGGATTGTACCAACAATCCTTTGCACAGTGCCCATACTTATTACAACACCAACACTGACCCACAAATCTTGACCTCTTCAGTCCTTCTGATTGTTGGGTACTTTTCTTGAATTGCTGTGTTGTTTCAGGAGAGCATTCTTTCTTCACTGTCTTCATCCATATTTGTTTGGATTCATTCTTCCATCCTGCACTTTTTGTGGAAACACATTTAGAAACATGAGTACAAGATGGTATGGATGGTACCTTCTTGTTAGAAGTTGTTGCACTTTCACTAGAGGATGTCTTTCTTTTAGAATCATCCTTCTCAAGGCATACTTGAGTAGCAACATGTCTTCTTCCAGTTGACTGGGAGGCTTTGGCTTTGGGTGATTGCTGATTTGTCAATATCACCTCCAATTCTAAGCATTTCATGTTAAGGGAGTTCTTCTCATCCTCAACAGTTCTTAGCCTTCCTTCCCAATTCTCCACCAGTTGTTTCATCTGGTCTTCATGCACCTTCTTCAATTCTTGCAATGAATTGTCCAGCTCCTTCACCCTTTTGACTTTGTCTTCTAGTTGAGCATCTTTGACAACCATTGACACTTTGTGCCTCTTTTCCAGTGCATGGAAAACTTCTTTGATAATTACTTTAAAGATTTCTTTCTCAGAAAGGATTCTTTGCAATTCTTCAGTAGTGTCTTCATATCTTTCATTGCAAAGAGATACTGTTTCATCTTTGGCATTTACCAGCTTTCTGAGAGTGTTGGTTATGCCAACCCTCTTAGCCAGCTGATCTTCCATAGCATTGGCTTCTTCTTCTAACTGTGATTTTTCTTCTTAAAGATCATGGATTCCTGTAGCTATACACTTTGCCACTTCCATGGGAACTGTCTTCTGAAGATATTTGAGTGCACTCTGAAGATCATTCATTGTTTCAACTTCATCACAGCTAGGACAGGCTTCATCAGAAGAATGATAAAAGGAATTGTCATCTGATGTGACTTTCACATTTCTTTCCATAGAAGGAGTTTCTCTGATTACAGCAACCTTCTTCTTCATCTTCTTGGCCTGTTTCTTCTTTCTATTTTTCTGAGTCTTGGCAGATATCTCCATTTGAGGCTGGTCGCTCGTTTCCTCAAATATGCACTTTATAAAGACTCCCTTGGATCTTTTAGAGGCAACCTCCCTCTGATACCAATTGAAGTGCCCAGATCAGTGTGAATCACTGAGAGGGGGAGGGGGTGAATCAGTGATCCTTTAAAACTTTTTACTAATTGATTCTTAATCAATTAAACCTCTATGGCTGGTTAAAGCCTCGATCCACTCTTCTTGTATCTCTCAACCTTTCCCGGATAATGCAGTAATGAAAAGGCACAGGACACAAGGATTTACAAGGTTCTGCACCAAAGGCCTACATCCTTGCCATGCTCTCCAAGCATGGATTCTCCATTATAACCTGTTAAAATTACAATGGTCGATACAGAGTCCCACTGTATCTCTCCTGAGTCCCACAGGAGGGTTTTTATACTGCTTCACACAGTGTTACCAGAGTCCCACTGGCCTGCTCCAGAATCCCACTGAAGACTTCTTCTCCCTGAGTCCCACAGGGTCTTCTCTTGGCTCCTCGAGTCGCACGAGTAGCTCTTCTTCACTTTAAGTTCTTCAAGTAACTTCAACAGCCTGGGATAAAGGCTGCTGGCCTTGCTCGGTACCTCTGATCACTTCAGTTGATCAGGTCTTCTCGTCTTGCTCAGGATTTATCTCCTTCTTCTGAGGATGACCTGGCTTCTCTCCAACTACTGAATACTCAGACAAATGATGTCTTTAACTTCAGTCTGGTCCAGTCCCAGATGCACACCACTGATTTGGCTTTCTTCACGTGTGCACGTGCATGCATGCATGCATGCACTCTCCTCTTTCTCTTGGTGCAATAAACCCACAAAGGGTTTAATCAAATAAAGCACACACACCTTCTTTCTCCTTCACACACTATAACCAATTTGTTTACACACTTAGAGTGTGTTCTACTTTAGTGTGGGTCACTCCTTATTTTACTTCTAGGTGTTTACACTTTTAGTGCACACACTAGGTTCGGCCTTTTAGTTCTTTTGCACACACAAATGCCTATGGCCTTCTTCCCTTCTCGTGCACACACCTAGGCTTCGGCCAACTTCTTGCTCACTTTATACACACACTTAATGAGTGTGGTCTTCTAACCACTTGGCACACACTTGGCCTTTCACTTTATCTTGCACACAAAAATGCCCGTAGGGTGTATTTGCACTTTGCACACACAATCTTGGCTATGACCTCTTCTTTCTTTGACACACACTAACTTAGGTTTAGTTGTGGTCTTCTTGTTCACTTAGCACACACACAAGGCTACTGCCTTTTCTTCAAATGCACACACAGAGTGCAAGTCTCGGCCAAGGTGTGTTCATGTCCACTTTGCACACACACTGCCCATGTGCTTCTCCTCTTCTCCACTGCCGTGCAAGGCTTCGGCCTTCTTTGGCACACACAATGTGTGTAAAACACAACCCGAACTCCTTCACTTCACACACACACAAAATGAGTGTGGTATACTGCCTTGATCTCAAAGGAGGCGCGCAAGGTGTCTTGGTACAAGGGGCAGCCGCGCAAGGTGTGGTGGGCTTAAGCCACAAGCCGCACACGTGCAAGGCACAAGACACGGGTGTGCAAGCCTTCGAGCGCGCAAAGAGCACGGCACAGGGGCGTGCAAGACCTCGGGTGCAAAGCACCTCGGGCTTCAACCGTGGGCGCGCAGAGTGCCGCGGCCCTGGGTTCTTCCTGCCGCGCAAGGATTAGCGCGCAGGGGTCTCCCCTTCACTTCTTTCGCCCAAGGGATGCGCAAAAGGGACTCCTTCGGGCCTCAGATGGCACCGAGAACAATAGCCGCGCAAGTGGGATGCGCGAGGCTTCGGCTTCGCGAGGCAGAGAGTGCTCCGCGGGACTCCAGATCTTCAACAAAATAATCAGCAAGCTCAATGAGAGCCACGAGCTCTCCTTATATAGGCAGAGGAATGCCTTTGATCATCCGCGTTCAAAATCTTGAATCACCGAAGATTTCGGATCTTCAAAATCTTTCCAAAGTTTTGCGTTTTATTCTTGGTTTGACGCGGGCTCCCTTATTTATCTTCTCTTCTCCTCGTGCATGCGATTTATAACGCATGCACGGACTTAGCCTCTTCTATCCCATGCATGCAAAGCCTCTGTTTAAACCCAATCCATGCAAAGGCACGAACCCATGAAGCCTCGGCAACTTCGTTTGCCTCGGCATCATTCGAAATTCTCCACTGGTTGCATGCAAGACCTTTTTTAGGCATGGCCGTGTTCGGTGTGGAGAGACGAGCTCAATGGAGGTCTTAGATCCTTCAGAGGTGGCCGGGAACTCGAAAACTGCCTTCAGGTTGCCTCTGGTTCGAGCGGAGCTCGCGGGAATGCTTCGGCTGAGCTCGAGGAAGAGGACGGTCTCTTAGCCGTCGGATCAGATCTTCGGACGGCCGCGATCAGATCATCGCGTGCGGGATGCGATGAGAGGCTCGGATCTGGCGCGCGATCGATCGTGCGGCCAGGATCGCTCCCGGGTGAAATTTCGCCGTCCCACATCGAAACGCCGCAGGATTTTCTCACGGTTTAACAAACAAGCGCTGCCCGCTTCACCACAATTGAACCTCTCCCTCCACGGTGCCGCCCCGCACCGTGTTCTCCCTGCGGGCGCGCTCTGCACCCACTCTTCTCCTGCGGGCGCGCTCCTAGCGCCCACTATGCTCTCCGGGTGCGCGGGTTTCACCACCGCGTGCCCTCGGGGGCTTATACACGGCCCCCGGCCTCTCTTGGGCTGGCCCCATGGGATCCCCTTGGGCGTGGTGACCTGGTTCCCACATGTGCCTTGGGTTGAACCCTTAAGGCTGGCCCTTGAGGTTGGCATATTTTTTGGCAAAGGACAGAACCTAGACTTTGTATAAAAACAAGTTTCTCCTCCATATAAAATATGCCAATTGCCAAATGCCACTTCTCCCTTTCCTCTTCTCCATTCTTCTTGAGAATTCAAACATTCCTCTTAAACATTTATTCTTCACTTAGGAGGGAATTCCCGAAGGTTCTTCATCTTCAACCGAGCTCCTTAATCACATATAATCTTCAATGTCTTCGTTGATCTAATCAGAGATCAAATTGGGACTTCTTCAGATTCACATGCACTAAGTGTTAGTGCATGGACTTCATTAAACCACTTCACCCACTTGAAAGTTGTGGATGGATCTTCTTTCAACTCCTCATGCATTGTGAAGACAATGCATGGTCTTCAATCAATGTTGTGACATTGTATCCAGTTGATACAAGTTCTTGGAACTTTAAGAGCAGCTCAACAATCGTCAGATTTTACTAGAGAATGTTTCAACCACATCTCCTATGCCACTTAGTGAATCTCCCAAGTGACATGCCTCTTAGTATCATGGCCATTCTCCTTCATCACCATCACTATCACATCCTTTGACATTCACATCTTGACTCCTTGACATCCATTCATTCCAAGACAACTTTATGCCTCATTGACAACAAATGCAACACAATGCACTTCACATCCCTATACCCATGGATAGCCCCCACCCCTTGGACAACCACCCACCCACTGTTGTATTAGATTTTATACTAGATAGTGTATGTCAATGGTTTCCATGACACCATTGGAATATATTATATATTGGAAAACATGTATTCAAATAGTTCTTGAATATTTGGTATATATATCCGAAAGGTTTTGTTGAAACAGTTGGAATATATTATCTTTATGAAGACTATACCAACATTTCCTATAGAATCATTGGTATAGGGCTATTGCAACGTCCATCACGCCAATGATGTGTGAAACTATTTTGATATTTTATCCCAATGGTTTCAAATCGTTTGGATGGGTGTAATTTTTAGTACTGAATGTATACATATTTCAATATTTATACATCATATTTCTTTTTTTACAGAAGTGTTAATTTGGTTTCTTGTTTCTCTAGAATGTATTCTTTATGTACCTTAAGAAGAAAGGATCCATGATTTGTTAAAAACTTTTATTTCAAACTATATTATCTTTTAAAAATCATTTTCATGGATATATTTTTCCAATATTCTTATATTTGTTTTATATTTAAAATATTTTTCACATAAAATTATGAAAATTTTCATCTAAATATAAAATATTCTTATCATAACAATTTTAATAATTTTAGTATTTATTATATGTAATAATGATTTGATGTTGGACTAAGACACATCGAATGAATAATGATTGTGAGGAAGGTGTTTATGCATTTTTTAAATTTTCTAAATGAAATGTTCCAATAAGCAACATTTTATTCTTTCCATGCATGAAATGTGTGAATATGAATAATTTGAAAATTGGAGAGATAAAAGATCATCTAATTTGTCATTTTTTTAATATGAGTTATAGACCTTGTATTTGGCATTGTTATACTGGACAGAATTTCAGATCTATGGATTCTGATGATTTGCATGATGGTAACATTGATTGAATTGAAGAAATGATTCATGATATTGTCGTAGAAAAAATTGAGATAGAACTGACAGTTGCGAGTATATATAGTGATGTTGAAAAAACATTGTGTCATTGTTTATGGAATTTTTGGTTATTTCGGTAGTGTTATAATTGAATACTATGAAGGAAAACAAGGATGGAGTGATAGAAGTTTCATAGAGGAGCTATAATTGTTGAAAGTCATTCTTAAAAAAGATAATGATCTTACAGATTCAAATTATAAGGCCAGGAAAATATTACGCCCAATGGGATTGGGCTTCATGAAAATGAATTCATGTCTGAATGAATGTATGATATATAGGAAGGAATATGAATTTTTGGAAAAGTGTCATAAATGTGGGACATCACAGTATAAGTTGAAAGAAAAATCATAGTTTGATGCATATATTACATTGATCCCTACGAAAATATTTTGGTATGTTATTATAATTCATCCTCTGAAATGTTTATTTGGTAATTCTCATGATTCAAAATGGTTAGAAGGGAATGATGATGAGAGGATATGTGATGAAGAAAATATGGCATCCAGCTAATTTTTCACTATGGAAGAAAATTGATGATAATTTTCCAACATTTGAAATTGAAATTAGAAATGTAATAATTGGGTTGTTCACAGATGGAATGAATCCCTAAAGAACCCTCAGTAGAACACATAATTAATGGTCTATTTTATTGGTAATTTATAACCTCTCTTTGTATGATGCACAAATATGTCATGTCGAGTATAATGATATCTAGTCTAAAGCATCCTGAAAATGATATTGATGTGTTCCATTTACCATAGATTGATGATTTGAAAATTTTATTGGAAGATGGTATTTGAGTGTATAATTATTATAAGATTAAATATTTTCAACTGTTTTCATTTCTTATGTTCACTATAAATGACTTCCCATGGTATGGAAATATATCTGGATACATGTTAAGGGGCATAAAGCATATACAATTTTCGAACAACAGACTTCATATTTTCAATTTCATCATAGGAAGAAAATAGTATACATGGGTCATCAAATGTTTTTTCCTTTGAATCACTATTATAGAAGACTAAAACAGTCATTTAATGGCTCACAAGAATTTCATATTTCTCCAAAAACCATTATCCCCGAATGTGTATTTTGAGAGGATGAAAAACCATGATTTGACATTAGGAGAGACAAATAAATTTAGAAATGAAAGACATATTTGGAAGAAAAGGTTATCATTTTCTATGCTACCACATTGGATATATCATTAAGTAAAAAATAATATTGAAGTCATTCATGTGGAGAAGAATATATATGACAGTTTGATTGGAACATTTTTATATATTAAAGGAATGAATAATGATGGGTTTATTGCAAGATTAGACATAATGGAAATGGAAATAAGTTTGGAGTTAGCTCCCACTACAAATTAAATATGAACATTTCTTACCCTAGCTTTCCATACATTATCTAAGAGGGATAAAATTAGTTTTTGTTAGTGTAATCATTATATCAAAGTGAGTAATGGTTATTCATCAAATATAAATAATTTTATCTTTTTGAATGATAGAGAGTTGTTTTGTAATAAATATCATGATTATCACGTCATGATGCAAAAACTTCTACTAGTTGCATTGCGTGGAATATTTCCCTTCCATGTCAGAAAGACTATAGTGGAGCTGTGTTATTTTATTCAATTCAATTTTCAATATGGCTATTGATATAAATGATTTTATCATTTAGGAAATGGATGAGCATTCTATACTTTGTCAATTGTAAATGTATTTTCCTCTGTATTTTTTGATATAATGGTTCATTTAATGGTTCATCTTGTTCAAGAAGTAAAGCATTGTGGGACTGTATTTATTAAATGGGTCTTTCCTTTTGAATGGTATATGAAAATATTGAAGAGGTATGGTAAGAATCTATATTGACTGAAATCCTCCATTATTGAAAAGTATATTTCTTGAGGAGGTTTCAGAGTTTTGTACATGTTACATGGCTATTGCGGAGCACAATGGTTTCCCTCTATCTCGCAATGAATGAGTTATTAATGAGGGAAAGGGTATTTGTGGATTGAAAGTCAAATCATTTTCAGGATACTAGACGAAGATGGTAGAATTATATATCTTGAATAACATAGTTATTTCTAAACATTATATCACATTACATATTAATGAGTTTAAATAATGTCATCCAAAGAAGAAATAAATGAAAATATTGAAGTAGCACAACCAACATTTGATTCCATGGTTTAAAAAGACCTTTCTTGGTAGATCAGATGTATCAGATACATTAAGATGGTTAATGGGTGGACCAAGTTTAAATGGCATTACATGGTCTGTGTATGACATTAATGTCTATAAATTTTATATGAAAACTCGGGACAATAGAACTATAGTTCTGAATAATGGTGTAGAGCTGTTTACAGAAGAAATTTATTTTTCGAGGTCAAAAGACAAAAACCCAATTTATTCATCTGTTGTATATTATAGATTCATTTTTGAAATATGGGAGGTTAATAACATTAAAATTAAAGTTCATATTTTTAACTACAAATTGTTCTTTGGTAACAACAGTGTATAACAGGATGAATTTGGATTTACAGTTGTTAATCGTAATTGATTAGAAGTCAAATAAGATACTTTTGTAATGGAAACTAATAAAAAATAGATTTTTTTATGAAGTTGATCAATCAGACTATAGTGGCCTCTTGTTTTATAAGGGAAAAACAATATTTTGGTGAGGATAAACTTTCTAAAAATGTTGATTTATGTGATGTCACTACTTAAATGGAAATATTAACAAAAGATAATGATGATCATGGTGAATACATGGTTTATGCCATAAGGAACGATCATGAAAATGGAATTTGGGAAAAAAATCCATTTGAACATTCCTAATATTACAGGTGACATATGTTTATTAGTTTTTTATATTTATTATTTTCATGAAATGTTAGAAATTATTGTTTATTTTAATTTTGTTTATTTTAGTTTATCAAGTTTACCATAACGTAACTTATATATCTATTGATATTGTTGAATGAAAATTACTTTACCATGTTTACCATGTTTACCAAGTTTACAATGTTCACCATGTTTTCCATGTTTACCATTTTTCACCATAGTTTACCTTTACCCAACTTATATTATTATTGATTTATTTGAATGGAAATTACCCTACCATGTTTACGATTTTTACCATCATTAAATTTTTTTAAAATTCATACCATATTTACCACGTTTTCCAATGTTTACCTTCACTTAGCTTATATATTTATTGATTTTGTTGAAAGAAAATTACACTACCATGCTTACCATGTTTGCCATCTTAACCGTTTTTTAACATGCTTTATATATTTACTATGTTTACTATTACATATGTTATTTTAGTTTTACTTTTATTTTTTTACCATAGTATTGTAATATTTGAATTTTTATATTTGTAAAATAGTTTTTTCTTTTTTGATTTGAAGGATAATGATAGATCAACCACATGATTCTGGAGATGAGCATCATGATCATACCTCTGGGGAGGAACATTCACATGCTCCTATTTGTGTTCCACAATATTCCTCATATTCTCCCATAATGAAAAAGTGTTCAATAGATGGTAATCGTGGCTGCACATGTTTTCCATAATTATCACTTTCTCATAGCCAAGACCAGAGGATACTCATTGGTTTTGATGATGATGATAATACTCATAAAGGTCCAAATGGAAAATATTTTAAGATTTTTATATCATCTCATCGTAAAAGAAAAGTATATATTTTGTATAATGATGGGAGAAATGTGGAAAAAGAAAAAATATCTCAGTTGTGGGAGATGATTTTGGTATGAAAGTTTTCTATTGTTTGACTAATCATTAAATGTTTCAATTATAATATGATTTACCACTTTTTTATCATATGAATTTTTATATTCCTGACACTGGAGGAGTCAAGAGGAAATGTTTATAGATGGATGTAAAGAGATAGAGAGATTTCTAATCAACCCTCACATCTTTTTAATTTTTCATCATATAAACCATGACAATCCATATCATATATATCCTTCCATAAATGATGATGCATGGGAACAATTTGTTGAAAGTCAGTGAAAAGATTTATTTTTGCTAAGGGCAATGTAAAATTTTATATTCTTTCTTATATAAATGATTTTATTAATGTTTTGTTAATTATTTCTTATTCTTAATTTATTGAAAACAAGGGAATCTAATTAGGTGATCTAATCTAAATATATATACCCTCATAGTTTATCTTAGGGAGGGTATAGATTATTGAAAGAACAAATGATGGTGGAAAAATTAAAAAACCTGAGATCCGAGTCATCAAGATCTGGAGATGTTTCCCCTCCATCCCCTCCTTCTATATATAAAAATGGAAAGTATCTCTAATGGGAAAAATTGGAAATATCTTTCTGAAGAATCAAGAATTCGAGCCAAGTAAATTGTATGATATTTATTTTATTTATTTATGAAAATTATATTCTATATTTAATTTGAATCATTATATTATGGTTAAATTAATAAATTCATGATTATATTTGGGATCATATCTCACATTTCATATTTATTGCTGTTGGGAGGCAAGATATTTTATCTACAACATAGGGAATTCTAGAACACTCTGGTCATGTACGAGGATATCTGATGGGTGTATCGGTAAAAAAAATGTTTCCACGTACTTCAAAATCATCCATTAAGGATGTTTATCAAAATAAATATAGAATACTTTGAGGATAAAGTTGATAATATCTATGTGAAAAAGGAGGAAATCATTAGATCATCAGTGATGTCAATGTTTTTAGACATGCAAAGACAAATTCTGAATGCATCTCCCACTCCACTACCTCCCACTGCTGACCAAATTATTGTTCCTCCACATCCTCCAGTAGCTCCCACTCCCACACCTCATCCCGCGGACACCTTTTTATCCTACTCCACCGCCACAGCTTCATACTTATTGAGATGTGTATGATGATGATCCTCACCATCATATAGTTTAATATGGGATAGTATATTGTATATGAGATACAGTTAATCATCAATAGTTAGAGGTAGAGCATCATAGGGTTACTTTACATCATATTATATATAAATCATTTTGAGTACAATTATCTACAGATGAGAGGAAGAACATTGAAAATAGTATCGACCACATTTTAGTTTGGCCATCTAGATTTCTGTGACTCATTACCATAGCAGTATGTATGTCATATATTTTAATTTTTTTTATTACAACAGTTTTAACATTTGAAAAATAATATATTTTTATGTTTACTTTTACTAGAACACTTAAATGATTAAGAAATAATTTATAGATAACAACAAAGACAAATAGTTATACCATTAGATACAGATTCTAGTAGTCATGTCATATTTTCAAGATATTCAATTTTTTTTTATGATCATTAAAAGTTTCTAATATAAGATCATGTTTTCGGATGTGCAATAAATGTGGGGATTGTGAAATAGGAGATCATGGAGGTTGTTACTGAAGATAAGTTGGGATTCAATGTGGTGTAGATTTTTTCATGTAAGTCTTAAAACATTTCCCAAAATTATATTTATTAAAAATGTATACATCTGTCTATTTTGTATTAGGTATCTTTATAACATGAGTAAAAAGAATGATTGGAATGATGTATATGGATTCATGGAACCACATTTTATTTCCCATGAAACACATACATTGGATGAGGAATAAAAAACATTATATTGCTGAATGATTTGAATAGAATATAACCATGAAATCTTGGATAATGAATTTTTTTGAGAGGTATGAAACATATATCTGGAAAATTATTCATTATCTTTAATCATAATAAACCACTAACCTCAAATTTTTTTATATTAGTTATCAATGGATTTTAGCTGTTTTTTTTCAATGGTAGAAAACACTTTATTGGATATACTATGTCCATGGCAATGAGAGTGTAAATTTTAAGAATATGTTGGAAAAGCATGTTTCAATTTTATAATATTTTATATTATAAATAATATTAAATTTATCCCATTCATATTATTTTATCAATTAGGATAGGTCTATTTTCGAAAGAACACAATGAAAAAGAGTTCCAAGATCAAATATGTAAATGCAATGGAACATATCCATTTATAATTTCTCTATTTTGATGTAATACATAAATATTTTATTTTTAATTAATAGTCTTATAAAAATAATTGTCATGAAAAACAAGGAATCATCGAATGAAGATGTTATATGTTAAGATTTATGTATGAAATAATTACAACTCGAACACTGGTGAAGTATGAACTGGTAATAATTCATTGTAATCATTGGCATAATATTTTAATTGATTTATTCATTAAACATGTTGACTACTATCCTTTTTATTGTTAACTATTTAATGACCATCGGCCCTAGAGTGCTCAATAGGTCAAACAATTACAAGTCGAATTGTCAAATTATATTATAGGTTTGATTGGATTTTAAATTTTTTGTAGTGTAAAATATAATTTGGAATATTGTAATTATAATTCTGTATATGGTAGATGTTTTGGTTGGATTTAGGTTTTTTAGATAACATTTTATTTCTTTAATATTATATATGTGAATGTTTAATTTAACTTGGGTTCTTTTTTTTTTGGTTTAGTTTTGATATTTTTCAATTATGGACTCTGGTATGGTTTTTCTCTTCTGGTGGTCTGGTTTCCTCTAGTTTCACACTTTGGAAGAGCATAGTAATAGTTTCATGGGGTTTTGGTTGTCCAGGGGGTTTGGGGGATCTCAAGGGGTATAGGGTGTCTAGGGGATGGGTGCTGTCCATGGGGTGGGGTGTCTAGAGGGTGGGGGTTGACCATGTGGGGTGGGGTGGTGTCTAGAGGGTGGGAGGGTGTCCAAGGGTGTAGGGGGGGGGGTATCCAAGGTGTGGGGGATATCCATGTGGGTGGGAGGGTGTCCAATGGTGTAGGGGTTGAGAGGGTGTCTAGGAGGGTGGGGGATTTACATGGATGTGGGGGCCTATCGAGGGGGGTGGGTAGATGTCCATGGGGGTAGGGGGACTGTCCAGGTGGTGGGGGGATGTCATGGGGGTGGGTGTGTGACTAGGGGTGGGGGTTTTCTAAGGTAGTGGGGGGGGGGGTCCAGGTGGTGGGGCTTCCATGGATTGGGGGGCTTTCCAAAGGTGTGGGGTAGTCCAGGAGGTAGGGGGTGTCCAGGGGGAGGGAAGATGTCCAATAGTGTGGGGGCCTGTACAGGGGGTGGGGGATGTACAGGAGGGTTGTGGTTTCAAGGGGTGGAAGGGTTTAAATGGCTGTTGGGGCCTGTCCCGGGGGGGGGGGGGGGGTTGTCCAGGGGGTCAGAGGGTGTCCAGGTGGTGGTGGTGTCTAAGAGAGGTCGGGTATTCATGGTGCGGGGTGGGGGGGGGGGGTTGTATAATGTGGTGGGTTGGTGTCACGGGGTGGGGGGATGTCTAGGGGTGGGAGGGTGTCTAATGGGGGGGGTCTAGGTGGGGGTGTCTTGGCTGTGGCGGGCTGTCCCGGGGGGGGGGGGGGTGTCTAGGCAGTAGGGGGTTTTCCCGGCGGTGGGGGTGTCTTGGGTCGGTGGGAGGATGTCCATGTGTGGGGGTTCTTATCAATGGGGTGGTGTTGTCTAGGGGAGTGAGGGTGTCCTGGGGGTGAGAGGATGTCCAAGGGGGTGGGGGGGACTATCCAGTGGGGTGGGGGTGTCTAGGGTGTGGTGTGGTTGTCCAGGGATGTGGGAGGGTGTCTAGTGAGCGGGGGAGAGGCTAGGGGGAGAGGTGTCCAGCGGGGCTATCTAGGGGGTGGGGCGGGTGTCCAGGGCTATGGGTGTTGTACATGGGGTGGGAGTGTCTAGGGGGTGGGAGGATGTCCATGGGGGTCAGGGGCCTGTCCACGTGGTGGGGGTGTCCAGGGGATGGGGGTGTTTGGGGGGTGGTAGTGTAACATCCCAAGTAAGTAATGAATAATAGATATTTTTATCTATGTTTGTTAATGAGTAAGATAGTGTTATAGAGGCTTAAAATAAAAATAAATACAATCTTATGCATGGAATACACTAATATTCTTAAAAGATTATTTTACTGCCTTTTGATGGAAAACCATTTTTTGAATCTATATTTTGACAATTTTAAAAACTATGTTTGTCAAAATAAACTTATTCTTTATGATCGGGACATCCAAATTTACCTTGTGTGAATTTTTGGTATTTTTCTGACAATATTCATTTTTTTAATGAATAGTGAAAAATACTGCATTTTACATCAAAACTGCTTTTTAACCTAATTTATTTATATTATTAGATTATTTTTTGAATTGGTTTTGAAGTGAAATTAGAATATATTTTTACCATTTTATACAATGGTGGTCATTGGAATTAATTTCACTTTGAAATTAGACTTAAACTGGTGTTAATCTTTTGATACTTATTGTTTTGTAAAAACATGCTTTTTGCTCTGGCAGCGGGAATTAATTATTAAATTAATTAATGTGACTTATATGATTTGAATTTTGTAAAATAGACTTCATTTTTGAATTCGGAATATCAAATATAGCTTAGGGTGAATTTTTGGTAATTTTCTGAAAAACTTCAATTTTTGATGAATAGTGAAACCACTAAGTGGTAATCAAGCAAACTGATTTTTCAGTTAAATGAAAGTTTACCACTAATGTGTATTGAATTTCGAAAATCCGACATACATGGTTTTCATTAAGAAGTAAAATGTGGTTCAATGAGATTAAAATAATTTTTTGGTGAATAGTAACTTATTAAGTTTTTAATCGCGATTAGTGGTAATTAGTGTAGTTTAAGGTATAAATAATGATTTAATAATATGAAATGACCTAGACACATGTACCAACCTTATTGGTTGTGTCATGGCCGACCAAGACAAGTCATGGGTCAACTTGGGGACCCCATGGAGACATTTTGGTTGGGAAATGACATAAATAACTTTTTATTAAATGTTAAAGTAAAAATGACACAAACAAGAGATGTTTTACGAAAACAATTTTTACATGGGGTTATAAAGATCAGAGTTTTGATTATAAATAGTCATTGGAAAGCTAAAAAGATTCCCTACATCATAGTATTTTTTTATGATTTTTAGACATTAAATAAATTAAATTATTTATGACATAATAAGGATGCAGTGATGACATCATTATTTGACGATTTAAATAAAATGGAAAGATAATGTATCATCTATGAACTACACATGTCCAAAACTTATTGTATGAGTGGATTTAGAACACTTATCTCCTTATCCACGAATTATATCAATGTGGGACCTTTTGAAACCGAAACACATTTTCAAATAAAGTAATATTTCTTTACTTTCCAAAAGTGCCCCTCCTCTCCTCTTATAAAAGGCCCCCACCTCTACCTCATTTCACACACTACTCAAGCCTTTGGCTCGGCAAACCCCTGCCCATTTAATCTCTCCACATCCCTCTCCTCATCCTAGAGGATTCCCCTTGGGAATAATCCTTTCAAAGGAAGCCTTTAGACTCAAATCAAAAGGAGATACACTTTTAATGGTAATTCATTCTCTCATGTTCATTTGTTTTATTTTGCTTCTCCAACCCCCTAAACTCTTTTTATTTACTTATTTTGTAACAACAACAGTATCTTAAATATACAAGGATGTTGTTATAATATTTATTTGAGCTACAGTCTCACACAACTACATCAAATGGTTAAAGAACATACGGTTTCCGTGGATGGAAAAATTCTGCCTCCCGAAACAATGATTGTTCAACACTCATTTAACACCTTAAAAGGTGGCCATTATTATGTCACTATTTTTATATATGATATATAATATGTTTATGTTTTCCTTAAGCTTCTGTTTTTTTATTTTGGGCATACCTTTATGGTTTCCATTATGGGTAAACACGATATCTTCATTTTAGGAAGTGCGGACTACCGCCCCCTGAAAGTGATTTGATTCGTTAATACCATATGTGAGACATATAAAGGATGGAACTATGATATTATATATGATATTATACTGGAATTATAATATACCTTTATATAATTATGATTCCATTCTATAAAATATGAAATAGAAATGAAAGTAGCGTTCATGCGTACGTACGGCTTACCGTCTCCATGAACGGTGCATTTCATTTCTTACCTATAAATGATTATGTAATATTATAGATGCATGTATGTACTGGATATATATGACATATATGATATCCACATCATGAATACCATTCTGGATATAATGAACCTTTTACCAAATTAACAACATGTAAGTGTAAGAAGTCTATTTTTGACTTAAGAACCAAATACCGACAAAATGAACATTATTAACTTAACTGATTACATGATGTTAATAACATGGTATAAAAGGAATAATGAACTTGAAAAAGATTCATAAGCAAGTAGAGATTAACTCAAGTTTATTATTCAGGAGAATAAATAACGGTCGGGTCAAGTCGGATACGAGGTATGGGACTTCGTCTCAATCTCCTTTCATTAAGGAATATTTTATTTTATACACAACTTTCTTTTATACGGTGTATAAACCCCTTTGACTTTTACATTTATTCAAAAGGAATATTTTTTATTCGAAGTGTTTACTAAATGACAAAAGGGAATGTTTTGGTCGTACGTATGCGGCGACAATGACTTCTCCGCCGTCGTAACCGTTATTTGAGTTTCGGGTTCCTCTACAAGCCATACCTTATTTTTTTAAAAGAAAAATAAATACCATGTGTTACTTTGGTATTGAAAATGGTTTTCTTAATGTTTTTATTATATCAATGTGTTGTATTGATATCTCGTGATTGAAATGTGGAAATGTTATGTTTCCTTTATGCATGTTTTATGTGATATGATTATGTTATGGTTCTTGGGCATTATTATGAAGACGGGTGGTTCCGTAATAAACTAAGGGAGGGTGAGCCCGTTATATATCTCCAATGCATTGGGTAATGCGAAGAAGTGAAACGTTAAGGTTTCTCCGAAGAGATTTTAGGGAATATACTATGATGGGTATTCCAAATGTAACCAAGAGGGTTACTCCCTACGTAAGAATGTTATGAATGCCTCAACTTACCTTTATGTCTTATGATTTCTATGATTTATTCATGATTTTATGAGGTATGTTAAAGTGCCTTTGTTTTATGGGTAAAGTATGATTTCATTCTTATGTATATATGAACTCATGTTTCCTTTCCATGTTTTTTTATAACCCATACAAAGTTTTTATGCTCATCCCAAGTTTTTGAAATGTTTTTCACAGGTCAAAGGAAAGGTACATGATAAGATGATAGAGTCAAGGATGTGTCAATAAATAATCCATGTTTTATTTTAAATGTGTTTCCATTGATGGGAATGAAGAATACTATCTTTATGAAACCACTTTGTTTATATGTGGAATGTAATGCAAGTTTTATGATCTAATTCTCTAAAACTCTAAACCTGAAAAGATCCTCAACGTGTAATCTTTTAATAACTCAAGATTAAGTATGGTTTAAGGCTGGGGCCTTATAGTTGGTATCAAAGGTCGGTTTAGATAACTTTAGGAGTTAGAATTCTATTAAATGATTATCCAAAATTTTTTTTTTTTGAAATGATATAGCATTTAAAGATTACCATGTTGCTTCATCTAAGACATGTTTGTTCAGAATGGTTTTCCGCAGAGGAAACAGGGAAGCAGTGCTAGGAAGGCATACAGAAGGAAATAACCTTCCGAATCAGCATCCAGAAATGGTCAGAATTGGAACTGAACAGTTTGTTGCAGTAATGGCGCAGTTGACTCAAGCGATAAATGGTGGTGGTATCTATGCACGAGATCAGCCAGAGCAACCGCAGTGGAACATGTCAGTGGTGGAACATTTCATGAGGCAACATCCACCATCATTCAGAGGATCATCTCACCCTGTTCTAGCTGAAGGGTCGATTAAAGCACTGGAGAAGATTTTTGATGTCATGGGGTGTTCAGACAATCAAAAGGTTAGTCTTGCTATTTACCGTTTGGAGGGTGAAGCAGATCTGTGGTGGTCTATGGTTAAAAATATCAGGGATGCCGATGATATTGATGCTCTTGACTGTGATGAATTCAAAGGTATGTTTCTTGAGAAGTATTTTCCTAAGGCTGTTCGACTTAGGATGGAAAAGCAATTCTTGGAATTGAGGCAAGAGGAAGACTCAGTGGCTGCCTATGAAGAAAGGTTCACTCGATTGGCAAGGTATGCTCCAAATTTTATCCAGGACCTTGATAGTAAAATCAATCATTTCTACTCAGGATTAAAGCCAAAGTATCGAAGGTCATTAGCTTCTCGTGAGTTTAAAAGTTATGAAAAGCTTGTTCGATGTGCTGAGAGGGTGGAAATGGAGTTTGCCGATGACCAAGTGTTCTATAACAACCAGCAGAAGAAGAGACCGAGGTGGAAGGAGAAAGGTAAGAATTATTCAAAAAAGTTTGATGGTAAGAGAACTAAGTTTCCAGTTTGTGATAAATGTGGCAAAAGGCATGCTGGGGAATGTCTTCTGAATTCTGGAAAGTGCTACCGATGTGGTAAGATGGGACATAAGGCTCGTGATTGCACTAAAAAGGATCAAGGTGAAGGTAAGAACAAATTTGATTTGCAGTTAGTGAAATGTTATAAGTGCAATGTGATGGTTCACTATGCAAACGAGTGTCCGACAAGGAGCTTGAGTGATGGGAAGCAGTTAGACTACAAGCAGAAAGGGGTGGTGAAATCCTTTGAAACTACTTCAGCAGATGTCGGGCCATCAAATGAAGTTGTATCAGGTACTTTGTTTGTTTTTTCAGATTATCCAGTGTGTTGTTTGATTCGGGGTCTACACATTCTTTCATCTCTGAAACCTCTTCTAGTAAAATGGGAATACCATCTCAAGAAAAGACTCCTGAACTTTTGGTAAAAACACCTGGGGGAAGTGTCGAGGAAAAAAGAATTTATAAGAATCTTCCTATCCTTATCTGTGGAAAGAACCTACTTGCAAACCTTATTGTTCTACCTCTAGTAGAGTTTGATGTTATCCTGGGTATGTATTGGCTCTCTATTTACCATGCTAAGATTGACTGTAGAGCTAAAGAAGTTTCTTTTCAGAAAGACTTTCAGTTTGTTTACAAGAATGAACCCTTACTTTTGATAACATATCAAGAGGCCGAGAAACTTGTGAAAGATGGAAATGAATGTTACCTTGCACACTTCGTTGAAAATAAAGGAACTATTCAGATTAATAATGTGCCAGTGGTAAATGACTATCCTGATGTTTTTCCTGATGAGTTGCCTGGAATAATACCAGATCGGGAAGTTGAGTTTACTATTGACTTAGTTCCTGATGCTAAGCCAATTTCAAAAACCCCTTATCGAATGGCACAAATTGAACTTTTAGAGTTGAAGGAGCAATTGCAAGATTTATTAGAGAAAGGTTTCATTAGACCTAGCACATCACCATGGGGTGCTCCTATTTTATTTGTTAAAAAGAAAGATGGTTCTATGAGACTTTGCATTGATTATAGAGCCTTGAATAATATCACTGTTAAGAACAAATATCCTTTGCCTCATATCGATGATTTGTTGGATTAGCTCCAGGGAGCTCAGTTTTTCTCAAAGATTGACTTGAGATCGGGGTACCATCAGGTGAAGGTAAAGGAGGCAGATATTCCGAAGACCGCGTTCCGTACGAGATATGGCCATTATGAATTTGTAGTAATGCCTTTTGGGCTAACCAATTCACCTGTTGTATTCATGGACTTAATGAATAGAATTTTCCATGAGTTCTTGGATAAGTTTGTGGTGGTTTTCATTGATGATATTTTGGTGTTTTCTAAAAGTAAAGAGGAGCATGAAAGACATTTAAGGGTTATCTTGCAAACATTAAAAGAAAAGAAACTGTATGGGAAATTCAGCAATTGTGAGTTTTGGTTGCAACAAATTTCTTTCCTTGGTCACATTGTTTCTAAAGATGGAATAACTGTTGATCCTGCAAAAACAAAAGTTGTGGAAGAATGGCCAAGACCCACAAATGTAACCGAGATTCGTAGCTTCCTTGGTTTGGCGGGCTATTACCGAAGGTTTGTTAGAAATTTTTCACGGTTATCTAGTCCAATGACTAAGCTAACTCGGAAGGGTGTTAAGTTTCTCTAGACAAAAGAATGTGATGATTGTTTTCAGGAATTGAAAAGAAGATTGGTGAATGATCTTGTTTTGGCACTACCTTCCAGGAATGGTGAGTTTGTTATATACAGTGATTCTTCATTGAAAGGACTTGGTTGCGTCCTAATGCAGAATGATCAGGTAATTGCTTATGCTTCACGACAGTTGAAAACTCATGAGGTAAATTACCCGACACATGATTTGGAAGTAGCTGTTGTTGTTTTTGCTTTAAAAATTTGGAGGCATCATTTATATGGAGTAAAGTGTGAAATATATACCGATCACAAAAGTTTAAAGTATATATTCACTCAGAAAGAGTTAAACATGAGACAATGGAGATGGCTGGAATTAATCAAGGATTATGATTGTACAATTCATTACCATCCGGGAAAATCAAATAAAGTGGCTGATGATTTGAGTCGAAAAAGTATTGCTTCATTAACAATGTTGTGTTTGGAACGTGATCTTTGGTTAAGGATTTGATGAACTTTGGCATAGAAGTTGTTGGTGCAGGAAGTCCTTCTGTTTTGTTTCAGGTATCAGTGAAATCATCTCTATCAGATAGAATCAAGCAAGCACAGAAGCAAGATAGTGAGTTTCAGAAAAAGGTAGAGCTGGTTTAGAAAGGTAAGTTGCCTGAATTCAACATTGATAATTATTGCGTTTTGAGATTTGGGAAGAGATTGTGTGTGCCTTGTGATTCATAGTTGAAGAGAGAGTTGTTATGTGAAGCTCATAGTTCTCCGTTTTCAGTTCATCCGGGCAGTACTAAGATGTATAGAGATCTGCGGGAGTATTACTGGTGGGATGGAATGAAAAGAGATATTGCTGATTTTACTGTGAAGTGTTTGACATGTCAATAGGTTAAAGCAGAGCGGCAGTTACCGAAAGGGATGCTTCAGCCTTTACCAGTGCCAGAGTGGAAATGGGAGAATATATCCATGGACTTTGTCGTTGGATTACCGAAGACATCTCGAGGTAATAATGCAATCTGGGTTATTGTTGATCGCTTGACCAAATCTGCTCATTTCCTTGCTATACGAGATACTTTCTCTCTTGATCAACTTTCCTGTTTGTATCTTAAAAAGATAGTCAGGTTACATGGAGTTTCTCTCTCAATTGTATCGGATCGTGATCCCAGGTTTACTTCTAACTTTTGGAAAGGCCATCAGAAGTCGTTGGGTACTGAATTAAATTTTAGTACAACTTTTCATCCTCAATCAGATGGGCAGTCAGAATGAACAATTCAGACATTGGAGGATATGCTACGAGCTTGTTCTATGGATTATCAGGGAAGTTGGGACCAACATATTTCTTTGGTTGAGTTTTCATATAATAACAGTTTTCATTCCAGTATACAGATGGCACCATTTCATGCATTATATGGGAAGCGGTGTCGAACTCCAGCTTTCTAGGATGAAGTGGGTGAAAGGAAGTTGATGGGACCAGAATTGGTAGAAGAGATGGCAGAAAAAGTTCAGCTGATTCAGAAACACATGAGAACAGCTCAGAGCAGGCAGAAGAGTTATGCGGATAACCGGAGGAAGGATCTATCTTTCGAGGTAGGTGATCATGTTTTTCTCAAGGTTTCTCCTTGGAAAAGCGTGATGAGATTTGGTAAGAAAGGAAAGTTGAGCCCATGGTTTGTTGGACCATACGAAATTCTGGAGAGAGTTGGATCAGTTGCATACCGAGTGGCTTTACCTCCGAGTTTATCTCAGATACACAATGTTTTTCACGTTTCGATGTTGAGAAAGTATATGCCAGATCCATCTCATGTTTTGAGTCCAGAGGTAGTTCAGCTGGAAGAGAACCTATCTTATGAGGAACAACCGGTCCAGATTCTTGACCACAGGGAGCAAGTGTTACGGAATAACGTGACTAAGCAGGTAATGGTTTTGTGGAAAAACCACATGATTGAAGAGGCAACATGGGAATCTGAAAATGCAATGAGGGATAAGTACCCCCATTTATTCGATAAGTAAATAAATTGCGGGGACGCAATTTTCTAAAGGGGGGAAGGATGTAACATCCCAAGTAAGTAATGAATAATAGATATTTTTATCTATGTTTATTAATTATTAAGATAGTGTTATAGAGGCTTAAAATTAAAATAAATACAATCTTATGCATGGAATACACTAATATTCTTAAAAGATTGTTTTACTGCCTTTTGATGGCAAACCATTTTTGAATCTATATTTTGACAATTTTATAAACTATGTTTGTCAAAATAAACTTATTCTTTATGATTGGGACATAAAAATTTACCTTGTGTGAATTTTTGGTATTTTTCTGACAATATTTATTTTTTTAATGAATAGTGAAAAATACTGCATTTTACATCAAAACTTCTTTTTAACCTAATTTATTTATATGATTAGATTTTGTTTTGAATTTGTTTTGAAGTTAAATTAGAATATATTTTTACCATTTTATCCAATGGGGGTCATTGGAATCAATTTCACTTTGAAATTAGACTTAAACTGGTGTCAATCTTTTGATACTTATTGTTTTGTAAAAACACGCTTTTTGCTCTGGCAGTGGGAATTAATTATTAAATTAATTAATTTGACTTATATGATTTGAATTTTGTAAAATAGACTTCATTTTTTAATTTGGAATATCAAATATAGCTTAGGGTGAATTTTTGGTAATTTTCTGAAAAACTTCAATTTTTGATGAATAGTGAAACCACTAAGTGGTAATCAAGCAAACTGATTTTTCAGTTAAATGAAAGTTTACCACTAATGTGTATTGAATTTTGAAAATCTGACATACATGGTTGTCATTAAGAAGTAAAATGTGGTTCAATGAGATTAAAATAATTTTTTGGTGAATAGTAACTTATTAAGTTTTTAATCGCGATTAGTGGTAATTAGTGTAGTTTAAGGTATAAATAATGCTTTAATAATATGAAATGACCTAGAAACATGTCACAAACTTATTGGTTGTGTCATGGCCGACCAAGACAAGCCATGGGTCAACTTGGGGACCCCATGGAGACATTTTGGTTGGGAAATGACATAAATAACTTTTTATTAAATGTTAAAGTAAAAATGACACAAACAAGAGATGTTTTACAAAAACAATTTTTACATGGGGTTATAAAGATCAGATTTTTGATTATAAATATTTATTGGAAATATAAAAAGATTTACTACATCATAGTATTTTTTTTATGATTTTTAGACATTAAATAAATTAAATTATTTATGACATAATAATGATGCAGAGATGACATCATAATTTGACGATTTAAATTAAATGGAAAGATAATGTAAAATCTATGAACTACAAATGTCCAAAACTTATTGGATGAGTGGATTTAGAACCCTTATAACCTTATACACGAATTATATCAATGTGGGACCTTTTGAAACCGAAACACATTTTCAAATAAAGTAATATTTCTTTACTTTCCAAAAGTGCCCCTCCTCTGCTCTTATAAAAGGCCCCCACCTCTACCTCATTTCACACACTACTCAAGCCTTTGGCAAGGCCAACCCCTGCCCATTTACTCTCTCCACATCCCTCTCCTCATCCTAGAGGATTCCCTTTGGGCAGAATCCTTTCAAAGGAAGCCTTTAGACTCAAATCAAAAGGAGATACACTTTTAAAGGTAATTCATTCTCTCATGTTCATTTGTTTTATTTTGCTTCTCCAACCCCCTAAACTCTTTTTATTTACTTATTTTGTAACAACACCAGTATCTTAAATATACAAGGATGTTTTTATAATATTTATTTGAGCTACACTCTCACAAAACTACATCAAATGGTTAAAGAACATACGGTTTCCGTGGATGGCGAAATTCTGCCTCCTGAAACGATGATTGTTCAACACTCATTTAACACCTTCAAAGGTGGCCATTATGATGTCACTATTTTTATATATGATATATAATATGTTTAGGTTTTCCTTAAGCTTCTGTTTTGTCATTTTGGGCATACCTTTATGGTTTCCATTATGGGTAAACACGATATCTTCATTTTAGGAAGTGCGGACTACCGCCCCCTGAAAGTGATTTGATTCGTTAATACCATATGTGGTACATATAAAGGATGGAACTATGATATTATATATAATATTATACAGGAAATATAATATACCTTTTTATCATTATGATTCCATTCTATAAAATACTAAATAGAAATGAAAGTAGCGTTCATGCGTACGTACGGCTTACCATCTCCATGAACGGTGCATTTCATTTCTTACCTCTAAATGATTATGTAATATTATAGATGCATGTATTTACTGGATATATATGACATATATGATATCCACATCATGAATACCATTCTGTATATAATGAACCTTTGACCAAATTAACAACATGTAAGTGTAAGAAGTCTATTTTTGACTTAAGAACCAAATACCGACAAAATGAACATTATTAACTTAACTGATTACATGATGTTCATAACATTGTATAAAAGGAATAATGAACTTGAAAAAGATTCATAAGCAAGTAGAGATTAACTCAAGTTTATTATTCAGGAGAATAAAGAACGGTCGGGTCAAGTCGGATACGAGGTATGGGACTTCGTCTCAAACTTCTTTCATTGAGGCATATTGTATTTTATACACAACTTTCTTTTATACGGTGTATAAACCCCTTTGACTTTTACGTTTATTCAAAAGGAATATTTTTTATACGAAGCGTTTACTAAACGACAAAAGGGAATGTTTTTGTCGTACGTATACGGCGACAACGACTTCTCCGCCGTCGTAACCGTTATTTGAGTTTCGTCTTCCTCTACAAGCCGTACCTTCTTTTTTTAAAAGAAAAATAAATACCATGTTTTACTTTGGTATTGAAAATGGTTTTCATAATGTTTTTATTATATCAATGTGTTGTATTGATATCTCGTGATTGAAATGTGGAAATTTTATGTTTCCTTTATGCATGTTTTATGTGATATGATTATGTTATGGTTCTTGGGCATTATTATGAAGACGGGTGGTTCTGTGATAAACTAAGGGCGGGTGAGCCCGTTATAGATCTCCAATGCATTGGGTAATGTGAAGGAGTGAAACGTTAAGGTTTCTCCGAAGAGATTTTAGGGAATATACTGTGATGGGTATTCCAAATGTAACCAAGAGGGTTACTCCCTACGTAAGAATGTTATGAATGCCTCAAGTTACCTTTATGTCTTATGATTTCTATGATTTATTCATGATTTTATGAGGTATGTTAATGTGCCTATGTTTTATGGGTAAAGTATGATTTCATTCTTATGTATATATGAACTCATTTTTCCTTTCTATGTTTTTTTATAACCCATACTGAGTTTTTATGCTCATCCCAAGTTTTTGAAATGTTTTTCACAAGTCAAGGGAAAGGTACATGATAAGATGATAGAGTCAAGGATGTGTCATGAAATAATCCATGTTTTATTTTAAATGTGTTTTCATTGATGGGAATGAAGAATACTATCTTTATGTAACCACTTTGTTTATATGTGGAATGTAATGAATGTTTTATGATCTAATTCTCTAAAACTCTAAACCTGAAAAGATCCTCAACGTGTAATCTTGTAAAAACTCAAGATTAAGTATGGTTTAAGGCTGGGGACTTATAGGTAGTATGTCCAATGAGTTGGGGTCCTATCATGGGGGGTGGAGGGTATCTAGGGATGTGGTAGGGTGTCCAGCGGGTGGGGGTATCCAGGGAGGTGGGTAGTGATGGGGGAGTCATGTGTGGTGGGGTGGAGTCTAGGGGGTGGTGGTGTCCAGGGGGTTTGGGGGGTGTCTAGTGGTGGGGTGTCTAGGGGAAGGGGTGTCTAGGGGGAGGGGTGTCTAGGGGGAGGGGGTGTCTAGTGGAGATTCCAGTGGGTTGGGACGATGTCCAGTTGGAGGGAGGGTGTCTAGAGGGTGGGGGAAGTCCAGGGGTGGGAGGGTGTCCAAGGGGGTAAGGGTGTCTTGGTGGTGGGGGTTGACCTGAGGCGTGGGTGGGTGTACAGGTGGTGGGGGCTGTATAGTATGGTGGGAGGGTTGTCCATGGGGGTATGGGTTGTCTAAGGGGTTTTATGTTTTCTATTTGACATTGTATGTTTGACTGTTACTTATGTGAATGTATAATTTTTCTTTTGGACTTCTTTTTTTGTCATTTTTTGATGTTTTTATTGTATGTATTCAGGTTTGGTTATGGTCTGGTTCTGGTCTGTTTTCTACTTGTCTGAGGTCTTCTTTGGCAGAGCGTAGTAATGGATGAAAAATTTAATTAAAAAAATTGTATTTTACGTCAGTTATTCTATAATTGATGGAATAAAATCATAAAAATAGTGTTTCATGTTTGTTATTAAATAACTGATATAGTATATATTTTTTCATGTTGGTCATACAATAACCGAAATTAACAATTCTTGGCAGGCATATTTTTACATTGGCATTTTTATAACAGACAAAATAATTGAATGGTAATGGTTTTTTAAAATAGTTATATAAAGAACGACGTAGTATATAGGTTTTGACATTGGTTAAAAAATAACCGATGTGAAAAACTACCTTGCAGCATGGTTTATCACATGAGATATGATAATAAAGGGCATTATAAACATGTTTTTAATGTCTAGTTTTTAATAATCAAAGAGAAAAATTCATCCTTGGTACAGTTAATTACATCTGTTATTAGATAAACAACATAATAAATGATATACCATGACGATTATTTTTAGACCGATTTAATAAATTGCAACTCTAAAGCATTTTACATGTCGTTTTTTAAGAATAGGCATGAAAAACACTCGGAATTTATGTTTTTTATATAGGTTATTACAATAACAGACATAAAAAAATAATATTTATAATGTCTCCTGTAATATTTTTCCCCAAAAAATGACTTAAAAAAATAACCAACATAAAAATCATTTTCTGAACTAGTGAAACAATTTCTTTCAATTTAATTACCAATATCGGTATTTAGATTCAATGATGATATTGTTCAATGTGACCTAAAAATATTTGTTGAATTAAAACATTCATATTTCAATGTTTGTAATGTTACTAATTGGATGTTAGAGTTATGTAACAAAGAGGGAAGAAGAGGTTAAAACCTCATACAATCCTAAAATATACGATATAGGGGTCAGGTAATTTACTAAAATAAATGAAAATAGGATTTATGTATTTTAGTCCTAATCATAGAGAAAAGGATTTTTGAAGTGACATGAAAATTATAGTAAATGAAATAAATTGATAGAAATATCAAATAGATACCCCCACATATTAGTACATTAGATACAAGGAGTTTGGGAACATTGAAAATTAATTCACTAATGTTGTGGATAATGATCATAATAAGCCTCCAAAAACACTAAATTAAAATTGAAAATGGAACTATTATGAGGGAAATTTTTTTGATGTCGTCTAATAAAATAATGTGGAGAATGGTACAGTTTTGATCTACTCAAGAATTGAAATTTATTTATTTAATTATGGTTTTACACAATATTTTATATCTAATGAAGTTACTAAGGGTATCATGTGACCACCTCAATTATTAGATATCGAGTTAGTAGTATAAATTCGTATTGTTATGATGAGCACATATCAGGACTATATATTATATCAAATAGAATTTTGTGGGAATGCTATTCCAAAAAATCATGTCATTCTCTTTCTAGATGAAATTTCATAATTTTAGTCATGGAATAGATTTATCTATATATATGTAATAAATTTTCATGAAATGGATTCCATATTTTATACTCTAAATAACCAAATGATCACCTTTTAGTATGGGGATGAATATTAATTTCATAGGACAATTAAGTCTATTGTAATGGTCCTATTAAAAATTAATGAGAGATATTTATCATAAATGGATGGAGATAAATTTCACATATATGATATGATTATTTTATTTAATATTATCACGATTTATTTACAATAAAATATTATAAGCATCCACCTAATTATAAATTTTTGTTTTCAATAGTAAATATACCAGTTGTAACATGTATTTAAAAAATATCGTATAAAATGAACCTGATTGATTTTATGGAATAATATAAGAAACTATAAAATATTCATGATATGGTATTCTTACAACCCATTGTGTCATTAAAAGGTGAAACTAATTTTTTAATGAATAAATATTGGAAAAATCATCTTTATTTTGTTTATTGAATTCATAATAACATAACTATCAATAGAACTTATCACTTACCTCGTACTAATGACTTGTTTGATTAATTATATAGTGATTTTTTTTTCCAATATTCACTTTCATTCTAGATACCATCAAATGATGGTTAAAAATGGGGATATACCTAAAGAAACGAATTTTACATTCTATGGATAGTAAGAATTTAATGTGAAACATTTTTTACTTTTTAATGGCCTAGTTACATTTGGGGATTTAATGAATAATCTTTTCATATATAATTTTAAAAAGTTTTTTAACGTATTTTTTATTATTATAATATTATATATTCAACGAGTAAAGAAGATAATGAATATAATGGATTTTTTATTGAAGACACTATAGAATGTTTTGGGATATGCTACATTTTTCATGTGTGATATTTTACTATAGAATGTCTCATTCATTAGTCATATATTTTCATGTGAGGGTATATATGTGGATTCATTCAAGATGGAAGTTACATAATTGTTTATAGACCAACCTCTGTGACTGAGATTAATATATTTCAGGGGTTATAATGACACTACCAATACATAATGAGAAGTTTCTCATAACTATCAATTTTATAAACCAATTTGACATAAATGGAATCCATGTTTGTTTTGAAAAATTATTTTGAGGATAATTTCAGTGAATGTTTGATATGTTATGTTAATAAACCAATAATTAAATTACACTACAATAAGTATGGGGTTGTGAAAGATAGGGATTATTGAAAAAAAGGTTCATAATTGTGTCCTCATATATAATATTTCTCATGATTGCATATTCCCACTAAATCATAAAATTCTTGGTAAAAAACTATAAAACTGAAGATTTAGTGTTGGTATCATTAATTTTTTAGAAGAATATATAATTAAATTATCTATATGATGATATGTGATATATGTATATACTGATTATATAATCATGAATAATATATATACACAAAAAGAATTGAATATCTGCTGAAGAAGATGGTGGGAGTTGATAGAATATTATGACTTACTAATACTTTACAACCCTAAGAAGGTGAAAAAAATGATTATGTAATGAGCATAAAATACCATGGTATATTTTCCATGATGGGGATTGATGTTTATTGAATGATTATGGTTTTTTCAATTTGGATTATGAAATCCTGAATAAAATCTACAAATATAATCATTATCTAATAATTTCTCAACCATCCTTCCATGAAATGATTAATGAGGCAAATAATGGGGATGTGAAACTACTAATAAATATGAAATATTTTCATCAGTATTTGATGGAATGATTATTTCTATGAACATAGTATGTGTCACATGAAAATAATATCAAAATAATTAGCTATTAGATTATGATCATTGTTCTTCCTTCTCTATTCATCCTAGAAGTATGAACAAGTATTAGGATATGAACGATTATTTATGGTGGTAAACATGTTGAAATATATTTTAGATTATGTATAATGAACCTTGGTATGTTATTAAGAAATAGTTATGAAACAGAAGTTGAATGTGATGTTACAACCATTACCAATACTACGATGGATTTCATTATTAGACCCTCCAAAACATATATTGTGAACAATGCTATTTGGTCTGTAGTTAATATATTTATGAATTCCACACACTTCATTTATATAGGAAAATATTTATCCCTTATTCATATTATTAGGATATGCATCAATGATGTGGTAAAACATTTACGGTACCACATTAAATTATATCTAAATTGGATATGATGTTTTCATTAATGTTTTGGAGAAGTCTTCAAATAAGATTAAATTTATAGTTGAACTTTGTCATTTCACATCATCCATCGATAGATGGATAATATGTGATGATTATTTACGTCCTAGATGTAACGCCCCGACCCTAATTACCTAGAGTCGGTGCATTATTACATAACATTGGCATGATCATGAGAAAGATCAAGTCTCGAAAGACCGATTAGTTTAGTAGCCTTGGAATAACTAGATACATCCATAAATTTTTACATTACATCATAAAAAAAAACATCTTGTCTTCATATCCCCTCATACTATCCCTGCAGGTCATTCATAAATTACTTCTTCATAATCATGGGAAAAATAAAACATTGAAAGGGGTGAGCTCGGATGCTCAGTAAGGATAACATTATAGCAGAAGCTTTCATAAATAAGCATAAACACTTAAGGAAATTTATAACTAAAACAAAAGCCTTTTAAAATTGAACTTCAACATAGTATGGAAAAAGTAAAATGAAATAATGCCATTTACTTACTCACATGGATATTCTACTAGTCGAATGATCACATGCAATATCAATAACCACTTTCATAATGATGGAATGCATAATGCCAGACTATCATAACCACATAGCCAAGGCCTCGTGCCAAGACTACAAATAAGATTTTTCCAAGGCCTTGTGCCAAGACACTAGTTTGTCTCATGAGACCTACCGATGCATCGAGGAGCTATAGCGGGCTCCACCCGTCACTTATTAAGTCCAATTCATTCCTCATATGAACAAGTTTAAACATAACATAAACATTCGTATTGAAACTAGCATACGAAATGTCAATACTTTTACCACAAACCTTGAATGGTATAAAAATAGCACATCCACAGTCAAACATAATTCATTCGATACAATATGGAAGATTGTATTATATCACATTAACCTCAATCAATAATAATGAAGGATGTTGACATAGATGAAAATAATCATGAAAACTATTTGAGAGAAATATCCCCCTTTTATTGAAAACATTTAAAAGTCACACTATTTGTCAAGAAGCCATTTAAAAGTATATTTTTGAATCAAAGTGTCCCATACCACTTTGAAACTTTTAAAAGGAGTTTTAATTTTAAAACTTTAATGTCCATATAAATAAATCCTTAAAACCATTTTTAAAATATGGACATTAATGAGCATGATTTAGAAGAATAATTCTTTAAAACATTTTAAAATGGTATTTTGGTTAGAGTTTCTAACCAAAAGAGAGACACTTGAATACAAATAATTGAGGTAATCAAAACATTGTAATATCATGAGAATAAAGGAATTCATGATATACTATGTCAAAGTACATTATATACACCACATAGAAGTGATTTGGTGTATATCATCAAAGAAGTCTCAATGGAATGTAAATTGAGATGAAATTTCCCAAAAAGGTTGTATCCTTAGGTTAAGGATAAATAAATGACATAATTATGTGTGACAAATATAAATACACTAAATATGATTGGATATTCAGTGTAAAACAATCAAAGGACATTCACACATATTCTTGTAAAAAAAAACAATACCAACGAATTGGATGTTTAACTCAACAAATGGAGAATTACTCTTATCAAATTCATATCAATGACTTGAGAATTACCAATGGAGTGATTATGTGTATCAAACTTCTATCCACAGGAAGGGGAGTGGAAATTATGACATAATCAAATGAATAGTGATTCCACACATAATCTTGGGGTAATATAATCAATGAAATATGTGTAAAGCCAAATGAGTGGAAATTGAAATCTCAAATTCCCTTATCGATTAGGTAACTTACGAAACATACACCCATGAAAGAAGTATCATACCATGATGATGTAAATACCCATAAATTAAAGTATATTACACAATGAATACGATCATGGGCAGTACACATACACCACATGCAATAATTAAGTGGTGATCAATGGAATTCTCACGGAATTAAAAGTGAGATAAGAAAACCCTTACCACGTTAATCAACAGAGTCGCATGGCCAAAAGTTAATAACCACCAAATTATTTACAGAATAACATGAATATAAAGTTAATCATGATAATATATATCAAATGGAAGTACACAATACACCACTTTCAATAATTTAGTAGCGAACAATGGAAATCTCACGGAATTGAAAGTGAGATAAGAGAATCCCTTACTTTGTACTTTTTCCTTGGTCGATGGTAGGTTTACCTCCTGTATAATGGTGAAATAATTGTTATTGAATAATACAAGAATAATTTACTTTAATATGATATCATATATGATCTTTTAACATTGATTTGTTAATAATATCTTAGTATTAACGCCGTTTCGGGTGTTAACTTACTCATTTTCTTTTATATGTTTTGTTACATAAGTCATGTTTGTTGTATCTTATTCATATCCAGAATGATATCAAGTCCTTAAACATCATTTTTAAATCATTAAATGATAATTATACTTGAATGGATACGATGGATAATGAATCTCATCGCGTTCGTGGAGACGGTAGTCCGTACGTACGCACGAACGCTACTTCCATTTAATTTTTTATTTTAAAAGAATCGAATCCAAATGATACATAGGTATATTACTATTTCAGTTTAATATAATATTTTATATATGTTACTTAAGTTCATTAACACCATCCTTTATACGTTCCATGTGTGGTATGAACGAGTCATATCATTTTAAGGGGGCGGTAGTCCGCACTTCCTCAAATGAAATTATCGTATGTATATACGACATGAAACGAATAATGGTATGAAATAAAATGGAATTACAGAAGCTTATATATAAAATATATATCATTAATATCATATTTAATTACAGTGCCATCATAATGGCCACCATGAGAGGCGGTAAGATGTTTTTGAACAATCATCGTTTCGTGAGGCGTTAGTTTGCCATCCACAGAAACATTATGTTCATCATCCATTAGATGGCGTTGTGTGTATGTGTAGTTTGAATACTTCTTATAACAACATCCTAGTATATTGAGGATACTGGTGTTGTTACAAAAGAAGGGAAATAAAAAGAGTTTGGGGGTTGAAGAAGCAAAATAAATGAAAATAATTTAAGAGAAATCGTTACCTTTAATTTAGGTAACTCACTTTGGTTGGAACCAAAGGACTTGTTGAAATGCTTTCTGCCTAAGGGGAAGCTTCAAGGAGGAGTAGAGGGATGTGGGGAGGTTAGTTGGGCAGAGTTTGGACGAGCCAAGTGGCTTGAGAGGTGTGAGGAAATGAGAAGGAGGAGTGCCCTTTTATAAGAGGGGTGAGGGGCACCTTTGGAAAAGCTAGAAATATTAATTTATAATAAATTCATATTCGGTTTCCAATGGCTCCAAAGTTGACTATTCAAAGGTTGAGGTGGGGATAGGTCTAAAACAACTCATCCAATAGAATTTAGACAGGTTTGGGTACTTATATTAACCTTATCTTTAAGTATTAACTCTAAGTTAATTAGTTTCACTTTTACAATGTCTCTTTGTATTTTTATATAATATGGTTAATAAACTTACTATATACATCCAAAAGACCCCCAAGTGGTCCATTAATGATTAACCTATAATAATATAAGTCTCTTGGCCGAACCTTAGATTTTTAGGAATTTAATATCAATTAATAATATAATATTTGTTTTAAGAACTCTTTTATGTCAATTTTGACACTATTCACTAGTTGATTTTTGTGAAACTCATAACAGATTGATTACTTCGAACAAAGTCAAATAAATCAATCCTAATATATCATATTATCCTAGAAAATTTGTTTAATTCATTAAAAGTTTAATATTATAATTATTTGGGTATTTATAATATCAATTATGTTAATTTTTTACTATTTTAGTAATTACTGCATCATCATTGTGTCATAAATAAAATAAATTATTTAATGTCAAAAAATTATAAATAAAATATAATTATGTAGGAAATCTTTTTAGCTTTCTAATGAATATTTATAATCTAAAATCCAGCATATATAACCCTATGTAACAATTGTTTTTCTAAAAGATATATGCTTGTGTCATTTTTGTATTCATTTTAACTTAATTAATATAAAGTGTCATTATCACTTACAAGTGGATCCATGGGGTCCCCAAATTGACCCAAAGATGCCCATGGTCGACCATGTATCAACCAATAGGGTTAAGACACATTTTAGGGTAATTTAGTATTATTATAATATTATTTTTTTAACCCTTATTTACCGGATTTACCCATAACCATGGTAAATAAAATATTTACCGCAGTAATTATTCAAAATGTCTAAAAATAAAAGTTACCTATTTACACAATTTGGACATCCTGATTCCAAATATGGAATCCATTTTTCTAAATTCAAAACACAGAAGTGGCAGAAATTAATTTAAAATTAATTCCCGCTGTCAAAACAAAAAGCGTGTTTTTAAGAGATAATAACTATCAAAAGATTGACACTTGTTTATGTTCGGTTTAATTGTAAAATTATGTCCAATGACCAAAATTATATTAAATGGTAAAAATATATTCTAAATATACTTTAAAACCACTCAAATTCACAATTTATCACTATTAATTATTTTGATTAAAAAAGTTGTTTTTAATTAAAATTTAGTAATTTTCACTATTCATCAAAATATGAAAGTTATCCGAAAAGTACCAAAATTTCACCTTAGGCTAAATTCGATATTCCGAATCCAAAAATGAAGTCCATTTTGAAATATAAAATATATATAATTTCTAAAAGTAGGTATTACTATTCATAACGGCTAGTTTGATTGGTTGTGGTGTGTTAAAATCTCGAAGTTGCGTACAATGCACGTCATTGCATTATTCGAAAGGAAACATACCGAGGAAGCTTGGGGTGTTACATTCTCCCCTCCTTCAATAAATTGCGTCCTCGCAATTTTTAAATTTTTGCTTGGGAATATAATGGAAAGTCCCACATCGGAAAAAGAGTCAATAAAACTGTCACTTTAAAAGAAAGGAAGAGAGGTATAAGGGTCATCCAAGATAACCCATACTAGGATTCCATGTAAGAAAACATGGATATGGATGATAAACTAAGTGTCAAGTTCTGATGGAGAGGGATAGAAATCATGATCAGGAGAAAGTTAACAATGAGAAAACCACAAACTTGTGTTGGGACAAACGACCATTAGTCTCCTAGTAGGAAAGTAAACGGACAACATTTTTTTTTAAGTTACATTACATAAGGAAGAGGAATTCATTTATGATATTTACTAAGAACATTATGAGATATACTTACATTTTAAGTATATTTTCATTCTTTAATAAATTTCCACCACTAACTCATTTTTTTTTAAAATGATGAGTATTCAAGAAGACTTGGTCACATTGGAAGAGATAGAATAAACTTCTATAGAATCACATGATCCATGAAGGATAAACCATATATTTACATTGTCTTTGAAGATTAATCAAAACCAAAATGGTCAGTGAATGATCTAATGATCCCCCAAAAGGATATTCATTGAGATAAATATGCACTAATCTTAATTTCTAAAATTAAACCAACAATACCCCAAAGTTAAATAGATACCATTCAATAACCAATTGTCCTTAAAATCCTTTAATATAATCCAAACTAATATTGAAACCCAAAACATAGAAGAATTTGATTATGTAGTCTCCCATGTTAAATTGTATCTCCAAATGACATCAGATACTCTTAAAGTCACATACTCAAAAGTAATTAACCTAATCACATATTCTCTATTATAGGTTAATCATTTCCATAAATAACCCAAATCACTATAAATCCACAATAAAAACATAGATAAAAATCTATCATTACTCCACAAATGAAACACCATAGTA
Source organism: Viscum album (assembly GCA_963277665.1). NCBI lineage: Eukaryota > Viridiplantae > Streptophyta > Magnoliopsida > Santalales > Viscaceae > Viscum > Viscum album. Next base: position 1,362,154,772 of record OY728145.1, on the reverse strand, counting down.
TTCTATTTTCCTTGGACATATAGTGTTTCCAACAAAGCGAACATCTTCCAAAATAACATTTATCACTTAATCACCAAATCATTTTCCTATACCAAGGGTATTCTTTTGATATGAAATAAGAACCCAAATCAACTTATTATTGATCAATAAAATCATTTAACAAAAAAAAATTCACACTAACCAGGGACTTCACGTAGTCCAGTGGTAGGCGATAAATCCCAATCGCACTTTGGTTGTGGGTTCGATTCCCATAGCTTTGTCCGACGCGATGGGTTGTCACACGGTCTACGTGTTGTCCTTTTTCAAAAACTATATTTTATAATATTGCCAAAATGAGATAAATTCCTCAAAATACTATATCATAAATTTAACCACAAATGTTATATCATACCTTGAATCTTCATCCCAAATTAGAATAACTTATTATTCTCTCAAACCCCAATGATCATATAAATCCAAATGGTTATTTATACCCAAATCCACAAGAGAAGAGACAATTCTTCCTCAAATATCATTCTCACATGGCAAACTGCGGGGTTACAAATACAAGAGAAAATTATTCCATAGTAAACCCATCAACAAGGAGTGCTAATACTTTTTAAACATTTCTCCAACCATTTATTACCACATAGCTTCTTCTTTGACCAAGAAAATATCCTATAGAATAGGACATTCACTTGGGTAATGGCCAGGTCCCCTACATTTACGGCAAATGACTGTAAATGGACTCTTGGGACCATTTTTATCTTCTTCCATAGTACTCTTCATTTTTCTTCGGCAATTCTTTACTTTATGTCCTTCCTTCCCGCACGTAAAACATTTCGTTGTCCCATTGAGACACTTTCCTGGGTGTCTCTTTCCACATTTCCTGCATGATGAAAATTGAGGGTTCTTTTCTCCATGGTCTCCATTGCTGGAGCTCTTATCATTTATCACCTTTCTCTTCCTTGTTGAGTCTGGGAGTTGGTTAATATATATGTTGTTGATCATATTTTTGGAAAACTGATTTGGCATAAAGACGATATCTTTTACGCCTATCAACATTCCATTTTGTTGCTCATTGCCACCACCGTTCCCATCTTGTACATCATTCTCAAAGTCACTATGACTTCCTTGGAATCCAGCCATTGACTAAAACCATAAAGCATTGTGTGAGTAATAGTAGTCGTAAAGTCATTTAGAGATTAAAATGTCACCATATTCTCAATTTGAAACATATTAGGATTAACCAAGGTCATTTACTCTCATCTTATATATATATTACTTAAATTGGTTTGTAAAGAAAATGTAAATTATCCTAAGTATATCCCCCGGGAGTGTCGTAACCAAGAGTGCAGCAAGGCCCGTTGTCGTGCACCAGTTCCCGTTCGAGTCTAGCTCAAAGCGGTGTTTTCGGGTTTTACCCCTAGGTACATCTGTGCCAGAGCCGCCTCTACCTGCTCGTATCCAGACAGGGATGTATTGCTCGGAAGACTCACAAAATCTCTACAATACCAAAATTCTAGGAAGTTCTTTTATACTAATCCTCAAAGTTCATCTTAGGTCTACGTGCTCTAATCAGAGTTTATCTAAATCTAGCTACCAAGGTTTGTACTAAACTTCCTCTGATACCAACTGTAACGCCCCGACCCTAATTACCTAGAGTCGGTGCATTATTACATAACATTGGCATGATCATGAGAAAGATCAAGTCTCGAAAGACCGATTAGTTTAGTAGCCTTGGAATAACTAGATACATCCATAAATTTTTACATTACATCATAAAAAAAACATCTTGTCTTCATATCCCCTCATACTATCCCTGCAGGTCATTCATAAATTACTTCTTCATAATCATGGGAAAAATAAAACATTGAAAGGGGTGAGCTCGGATGCTCAGTAAGGATAACATTATAGCAGAAGCTTTCATAAATAAGCATAAACACTTAAGGCAATTTATAACTAAAACAAAAGCCTTTTAAAATTGAACTTCAACATAGTATGGAAAAAGTAAAATGAAATAATTCCATTTACTTACTCACATGGATATTCTACTAGTCGAATGATCACATGCAATATCAATAACCACTTTCATAATGATGGAATGCATAATGCCAGACTATCATAACCACATAGCCAAGGCCTCGTGCCAAGACTACAAATAAGATTTTGCCAAGGCCTTGTGCCAAGACACTAGTTTGTCTCATGAGACCTACCGATGCATCGAGGAGCTATAGCGGGCTCCACCCGTCACTTATTAAGTCCAATTCATTCCTCATATGAACAAGTTTAAACATAACATAAACATTCGTATTGAAACTAGCATACGAAATGTCAATACTTTTACCACAAACCTTGAATGGTATAAAAATAGCACATCCACAGTAAAACATAATTCATTCGATACAATATGGAAGATTGTATTGTATCACATTAACCTCAATCAATAATAATGAAGGATGTTGACATAGATGAAAATAATCATGAAAACTATTTGAGAGAAATATTCCCCTTTTATTGAAAACATTTAAAAGTCACACTATTTGTCAAGAAGCCATTTAAAAGTATATTTTTGAATCAAAGTGTCCCATACCACTTTGAAACTTTTAAAAGGAGTTTTAATTTTAAAACTTTAATGTCCATATAAATAAATCCTTAAAACCATTTTTAAAATATGGACATTAATGAGCATGATTTAGAAGAATAATTCTTTAAAACATTTTAAAATGGTATTTTGGTTAGAGTTTCTAACCAAAAGAGAGACACTTGAATACAAATAATTGAGGTAATCAAAACATTGTAATATCATGAGAATAAAGGAATTCATGATATACTATGTCAAAGTACATTATATACACCACATAGAAGTGATTTGGTGTATATCATCAAAGAAGTCTCAATGGAATGTAAATTGAGATGAAATTTCCCAAAAAGGTTGTATCCTTAGGTTAAGGATAAATAAATGACATAATTATGTGTGAAAAATATAAATACACTAAATATGATTGGATATTCAGTGTAAAACAATCAAAGGACATTCACACATATTCTTGTAAAAAAAACAATACCAACGAATTGGATGTTTAACTCAACAAATGGAGAATTACTCTTATCAAATTCATATCAATGACTTGAGAATTACCAATGGAGTGATTATGTGTATCAAACTTCTATCCACAGGAAGGGGAGTGGAAATTATGACATAATCAAATGAATAGTGATTCCACACATAATCTTGGGGTAATATAATCAATGAAATATGTGTAAAGCCAAATGAGTGGAAATTGAAATCTCAAATTCCCTTATCGATTAGGTAACTTACGAAACATACACCCATGAAAGAAGTATCATACCATGATGATGTAAATACCCATAAATTAAAGTATATTACACAATGAATATAATCATGGGCAGTACACATACACCACATGCAATAATTAAGTGGTGATCAATGGAATTCTCACGGAATTAAAAGTGAGATAAGAAAACCCTTACCACGTTAATCAACAGAGTCGCATGGCCAAAAGTTAATAACCACCAAATTATTTACAGAATAACATGAATATAAAGTTAATCATGATAATATATATCAAATGGAAGTACACAATACACCACTTTCAATAATTTAGTAGCGAACAATGGAAATCTCACGGAATTGAAAGTGAGATAAGAGAATCCCTTACTTTGTACTTTTTCCTTGTCGATGGTAGGTTTACCTCCTGTATAATGGTGAAATAATTGTTATTGAATAATACAAGAATCATTTACTTTAATATGATATCATATATGATCTTTTAACATTGATTTGTTAATAATATCTTAGTATTAACGCCGTTTCGGGTGTTAACTTACTCATTTTCTTTTATATGTTTTGTTACATAAGTCATGTTTGTTGTATCTTATTCATATCCAGAATGATATCAAGTCCTTAAACATCATTTTTAAATCATTAAATGATAATTATACTTGAATGGATACGATGGATAATGAATCTCATCGCGTTCGTGGAGACGGTAGTCCGTACGTACGCACGAACGCTACTTCCATTTAATTTTTTATTTTAAAAGAATCGAATCCAAATGATACATAGGTATATTACTATTTCAGTATAATATAATATTTTATATATGTTACTTAAGTTCATTAACACCATCCTTTATACGTTCCATGTGTGGTATGAACGAGTCATATCATTTTAAGGGGGCGGTAGTCCGCACTTCCTCAAATGAAATTATCGTATGTATATACGACATGAAACGAATAATGGTATGAAATAAAATGGAATTACAGAAGCTTATATATAAAATATATATCATTAATATCATATTTAATTACAGTGCCATCATAATGGCCACCATGAGAGGCGGTAAGATGTTTTTGAACAATCATCGTTTCGTGAGGCGTTAGTTTGCCATCCACAGAAACATTATGTTCATCATCCATTAGATGGCGTTGTGTGTATGTGTAGTTTGAATACTTCTTATAACAACATCCTAGTATATTGAGGATACTGGTGTTGTTACAAAAGAAGGGAAATAAAAAGAGTTTGGGGGTTGAAGAAGCAAAATAAATGAAAATAATTTAAGAGAAATCGTTACCTTTAATTTAGGTAACTCACTTTGGTTGGAACCAAAGGACTTGTTGAAATGCTTTCTGCCTAAGGGGAAGCTTCAAGGAGGAGTAGAGGGATGTGGGGAGCTTAGTTGGGCAGAGTTTGGACGAGCCAAGTGGCTTGAGAGGTGTGAGGAAATGAGAAGGAGGAGTGCCCTTTTATAAGAGGGGTGAGGGGCACCTTTGGAAAAGCTAGAAATATTAATTTATAATAAATTAATATTCGGTTTCCAATGGCTCCAAAGTTGACTATTCAAAGGTTGAGGTGGGGATAGGTCTAAAACCACTCATCCAATAGAATTTAGACAGGTTTGGGTACTTATATTAACCTTATCTTTAAGTATTAACTCTAAGTTAATTAGTTTCACTTTTACAATGTCTCTTTGTATTTTTATATAATATGGTTAATAAACTTACTATATACATCCAAAAGACCCCCAAGTGGTCCATTAATGATTAACCTATAATAATATAAGTCTCTTGGCCGAACCTTAGATTTTTAGGAATTTAATATCAATTAATAATATAATATTTGTTTTAAGAACTCTTTTATGTCAATTTTGACACTATTCACTAGTTGATTTTTGTGAAACTCATAACAGATTGATTACTTCGAACAAAGTCAAATAAATCAATCCTAATATATCATATTATCCTATAAAATTTGTTTAATTCATTAAAAGTTTAATATTATAATTATTTGGGTATTTATAATATCAATTATGTTAATTTTTTACTATTTTAGTAATTACTGCATCATCATTGTGTCATAAATAAAATAAATTATTTAATGTCAAAAAATTATAAATAAAATATAATTATGTAGTAAATCTTTTTAGCTTTCTAATGAATATTTATAATCTAAAATCCAGCATATATAACCCTATGTAACAATTGTTTTTCTAAAAGATATATGCTTGTGTCATTTTTGTATTCATTTTAACTTAATTAATATAAAGTGTCATTATCACTTACAAGTGGATCCATGGGGTCCCCAAATTGACCCAAAGATGCCCATGGTCGACCATGTATCAACCAATAGGGTTAAGACACATTTTAGGGTAATTTAGTATTATTATAATATTATTTTTTTAACCCTTATTTACCGGATTTACCCTTAACCATGGTAAATAAAATATTTACCGCAGTAATTATTCAAAATGTCTAAAAATAAAAGTTACCTATTTACACAATTTGGAAATCCTGATTCCAAATATGGAATCCATTTTTCTAAATTCAAAACACAGAAGTGGCAGAAATTAAATTAAAATTAATTCCCGCTGTCAAAACAAAAAGCGGGTTTTTAAGAGATAATAACTATCAAAAGATTGACACTTGTTTATGTTCGGTTTAATTGTAAAATTATGTCCAATGACCAACATTATATTAAATGGTAAAAATATATTCTAAATATACTTTAAAACCACTCAAATTCACAATTTATCACTATTAATTATTTTGATTAAAAAAGTTGTTTTTAATTAAAATTTAGTAATTTTCACTATTCATCAAAATATGAAAGTTATCCGAAAAGTACCAAAATTTCACCTTAGGCTAAATTCGATATTCTGAATCCAGAAATGAAGTCCATTTTGAAATATAAAATATATATAATTTCTAAAAGTAGGTATTACTATTCATAACGGCTAGTTTGATTGGTTGTGGTGTGTTAAAATCTCGAAGTTGCGTACAATGCACGTCATTGCATTATTCGAAAGGAAACATACCGAGGAAGCTTGGGGTGTTACACTAGATGTCATGTTGAGATCATTTTATAGGAATTTAAATTGTATTTACAAGCAAACACTTCTTTTGGTAGAATTTTCATACAAAAATAGCTTTCACTCAGTAATTAGGATATATACTTATAATTCCCTTTATATGTATAGGTGAATAAATCCAACATGTTGTAATGAATTTGGATAAATAATTATATTAGTAATTAAAATAGATATGGTGATGGATGAAAATGTTATATCTGTTGAATAAAATATAATGTAACTCAGAGTTAACATATGAGTGACACTAACAGTCATAAGTGAGATCATGAATTATATGTTAATGAGATGGTATTCCTTTAAATTTTTCATTACAAGATGGAATTGGTGAATTTTGAGACATATATAAATTTACAATTTTTATATTCATACTCAAATAATCATGTTTTTTTATTTCTTGGTTCTTTCTCTTGACATATCTTATGTTCATGATGTCTTTTATATATATCTCCTAACTTTGTACATGCTCGATCTATAACATGTACTAAACACATATATCCTACCACTGAATTATGATATTCATTATGAGGAAAAGGAAATAAATATTATGTATCATAGAGGTAATGTTTTTCAAAATAAGACCACTCACCATGTTAATTATTTATGTTGAAACCATAAATTTGATAAATCTAGATGGGAGTATGAAAATGTTATGAGGTAGAAGTGTCCTCAGTTTCTCTTATTAGAGTTGAATAATTTTGACTGAGAAATTACTATAATGGGTGTAGAATGTAACAAAATAATATTTTATGATATATTTATCTTGGAATAAAGGTAATTTTTCTTATATATTTCTTTACAAGCAACAATTGTTTAAAACAAACCATGATATCTGATTGAATTATTATTATACAATTTTATTATTATCACATATAAAATTGATAAGATGGTATGAATAGTACTAAATAAATAATTATAATTTAATCCTTATCCGTGGAAAAAATTAATTCATTGGATATCAATTCCAAATGGCATACAATAAATACACTTAAATATAAAAATTATATGATTTTTGTGAAACACCTTTTATTTATAGAATGAGTTTTTCTTATTTTAAATTATATTTTTCATTATTTATTTATTATTTTAAAGAAAAATTTAGTTTATATATACCATAAAAAATCATAAAATCTTTTTTGTAGTATTTATTAGGAATTTTATTAAATTAAAACTTAGTTTAATGATTAAAATGTTTTTACCAAAAAACTGGTTATGTTATGTTTTAGAAATTATATGAATAATAATTTATAAAAACTATTTAATGTAATTAATTAAGTCGGTACATATGTTTTTTTAATTATTAATATAATTTTAAATGGTCATCTTTTTTTGGTCGTTATGAACTGTAACTTTGTTGAAAAGTTATTTATCATAGAAAAAATTTAATCTAGTTAAAAGGGAAAAAAATAAAATGATAAAGGTTAAAATAGAATATGAATTTTCCAATTAATTTTTTGGTTAATATTATTTACCATATCATCATATATTATAATATGTATTTTTTTGATCCATTTTACTCGAGTAAGACATTAATATTTTTTAATATTCTGAAAAACAATCAAACTATGACATTTAGTTCAATTATTAAATGAGAAAATTTCTTATATCTTCTCTAAAATACATGATCATATAGATATTACATTAAAATACAATATACCAACTTAAAATCTCTCCATATATAATGAATTTACTAGTTAGATCAAAACACCATTACCCTAGGGCTTAAGGTGTAATCTGAATGAGGTTTGTCAACAATGTTGTAGAACTCTTAACTGATTAATTACAATTTAATTTATTATTTAGCCTCAATAAAAACTAGTTTATGGATCATAAAATTTTATACTATATTATAATAATAATTATATGTTATTAGTTTTATATTTTTATATTTTATCTATCTTCTTCTCTATCAAATGGGAAAATAAAGCATGATTAGTCATTTTATATGATGACTGTAGCATTAAAAAGACATGTATTTTTTTTTCATCACCATAAATGTGGGTTTTTTATAAGGGAAATTTTTTGTTTATATATATATATTTTTACATAATTATGATTCTCTATTAACATTATCTTTTCTACTTTATTACATTTTAATCGGTTAGAAAACGATAACATCACTCATGTGTACGTAGAGAATACCATTTTGATGAAGTGATGTGGTTCCTTTTTAATTATTAAATTATATGGATATTAATGACTATAAATTTAATTAATATATATAATATGTATGATATAAAAATAATTACAGAATGGTTAATTGTAATTTTCCTAAATTTCTTCACAGTAGTTACAAAGTTGAAACATCACTCATACCTATGTATAGACTACTATCTCCATTAAGTGATGTAATTCATTTTTCATAACATATTTATATGAATGATTGTAGTAGTGTATATTATTAGGAAATATGATATGTATTTCATGATAATTATTTTTTATATTATTAATCAATTACCATACTTCTTATACTAGAACTATCAAATTGAAACATACATCAAAAGTGGACTAGTATTAAGCCAGAATAGATTTTTAATGTAGAAATTGATAATAAAAAGATAATGGAACCATAAAATGAATGACATACAGTAATATATATAATATTATATAAATGGAATTTATTTTTAAAAATTATGTATTTATTGCATTAGTGGTTTGAACACATACGAAGCAGGATAAGACTTGAGGTAAAGGATTGTCCTATAATATCATTTCCTTCAATGATTTTCTATACTAAATTAACTTTGAGGGAAATTAAAAATATTTTATAATTTAATCCTTTTATATTTTTAAACTACTAATTATAAGTTTATTTTTTTGTATTATTTCAATTTTCCACCCATGGGTAATTTAAATTATCGATAATTTTATTTTAATGAAAATTTTCTTATTTAATTATAATGATAAAAAATTTCCATAAAATCTTGGATTTTAATTATTATTTAAGAATTATTTTACAAAAATTTGATTTTTTTAAAATGTTCAATTAAATTATTTAATACTTCATTTAACTATTTTTAAAAAAAATATTTTTAACGAAATATTTTCAGTCTTTTTATGACATTAAAAATGAGTGAAATGCATATATGATTTTTTCATATGTTGTATGAACCAATTTTTCAACTCTTTTTAATTTTATTTTATTTTAATATTTATTTATATGTTTCCATGTTTATTTAAATAGTAATTTTTTTTGTCAAAAATATGGAAATTGATAATTAATATTTTATGAAAGAAAAATTGAAATTTTATCATCTTTCCAAATAAATGTTTGAATATTATTTTAAAGGTATATTTAATCTTCCTCAATATTTATTGTGGATAAAAAATATTCCCTTTGAATATGATCTTTAAATTCCATACCCTTTAATTAAATGGATGTCTTTTGATGATGATAAATTATGTGTGATTCTATAAAGGTTGTTTCTTTCCCATGTGTAAATAATGTTATGATAAAACCCTTTTAAATTTTTTTTACCAAGTAATAACATTATGAAATGATGATATTTTAATGAAAAATGTTTCCATTTCTCATTTATGATATAACAACATGATAAATGATTTGTGATCTTATGTGAAACATATGTATTGTTTTCAATATGTAAAAGCGGGACTAGAATGTTATATCTCTTTAATGCACTGGGTAGTGATGGATAAATCAATGGATAATTATATTATACGTGAACAAGTATATATGTTCAAGAAATTATTCTTATACCTGGTTTATTGTTTCTAAATACATTAATGACATTCTTTCATGTTTATTGTTTTATTTTTAGACTAGGTGTCTTGATCACGAATTTAATTGTTATCCCGATTTCTTGTTGTAAAATTAATGAGTGAATCATTTTTCATTTATAATATTAACAATTTTATTATATTATGTTTTTCCACATTTATATTTCCATAATATTCTCTCATGGATAATTATTTATTGTTGATGATTCCTCACTTTTATGAATTTTTTTATGTTATAAAAAATCCATATTCCATTACTTAATATTTAGGATATTTGATTGATTGGATAAATAATTAATATGTTATTATTTTGGTCCATATAACTTGATATATACATATGATTATTGATCAATAACTTTAATGATTACCCATTCTATCATCTATGTTCACCCATTCATATATTTATATTTTCCATTGATTGTGATGAAAATATTTAATTATGGAACATTTAATGAATGTATTATGATAGAAAAAAAATTCAAGGATATGTGAATATAATTTATGAAATACGATATTTATTTTCCTAGTATCAAATAAATCTAATCCATTATGATACTTGGGTGTGTATGTTTTGTAAAATATATTGAATATTAATCCAAAATGATATAATATTTATGCATTTTATTATCGAGACACCTAATATAATAATCTCCCTAAAATTGAATATCATGATATGAGGTAGAATTTTTTGAAGTCATGTAATTTTATTTTCGATTATATATTACTATCAAGATCCCTATTTCAACTCAAGGTGGGGATGTGTGTCACCCCCAAAAACTGCTGACTTAGTAACTACAACCACTCTTATACCTCTAATTAATTATCATCTCATAGTGATTTCGAAAAAAAACATATCTTCCAAAGGAAATAGGGTTCGATGAACATTCCCATACATTTTACATACGAATGAAATATTTGGGTTGTATCACAGAAATTTATTATCAAGGAAGGGTAGACCATAAGATCCAAAATTGTAGATAATGAATATGTATAGCAGTTTTCTATATCATTATACATATTTTAGTAAATGGTTAATCTAACATATTATATTTTCCATGGAGAATCTATGGTCTTGTGTGATTTTCTCGCATATGTCACTATGCATATAGTCCTTACAAGGAAGAAATTTCATACTTGCTTCGTAAATTTCTTTTTACCTGATACATTTTGGATGGATAGTTCTTGAGAGTTTATATAACATGTTTAAATATTCATTATAGTTTGGGATTGAACCTCCCAATTTAAAATTATCTTATTTTTCTCTTTCTATATTGAATGTTGATGAAATTATAGGAGTCAGTGTTGTGAAGTGGGATTGCGGCGTTCTTACTCAGTCAACAGTGAGAATTGTTTAATTGAAATTATTACTATAATGTGGTAATCCATGAATTTATGCCTGGAGGATACTAAATAGAGGATATATATTATATAATGTGTTCATTATCTTATAATATATTTCGTGGGTTTTGTAGTTGAAAGAGGTATGTGTATTATGACTCATTCCTTTATTGTTACAAATCATATAATGTAGCCAAGGGTAAAAACTTCTTCTTCGGGTGATAAGGAGGATTATGTTCTAATAGTGTATGAATCTAATAAAAATATACATTTGTTATGATATTCCACAAAAGGAAGTCAGATCTTGTGGAGAGTTATGGGACTAGTAGAGGTTCTATAATATTACCCCATGTTTAGTAGGATGAAATAGATCAAGTAAGACCCATGGATTGGGAATTGGTATAATATATATAGATAATTTTAGTGGTATAAGTTCCTCAGGTTTCCAAGTCAATTATAGAGGATGTGGTGCACATGTGTAAGGGTAATATGACATATACATTGAATCCCACTAAGGGTGATGGAAATTGTATATGTGTGTATGATAACTAAATAGATTCATGAAACACTAAATATTATTATTGATTATGTTAATGGTTTATCAACTATTCTGGGTATGATTTATTTAGAATGTAAAAAATCTTATATTATATTTGATATTGTTTTGTCACACAAATTTATATCTACTCATTCACTTAGTAACATGGGGATTTTGGTAAAGTATCATACTGGTTGATGACAGTAGATATGCCCGTAGGGCTGTGATCCACTAGTATTGTGTGGTGTTCACTTTGTACTATAATAATAATTTATTGTTTTATTATTTGGAAATTATTTATGTTTGATATGTAAAATATTGACGTGGTCATTGATATTGATTATTTAACTCATTGTAGATCACACATGGACTTGTATCACATATGTATATCATTAATTTCCATTAAGGGTGATCACAAATCCTTGATCCAATAGAGGGGTTTTTTGGTTGTATATTGATGAGAATACACTATGTAGGGTGAGGAAATCCCAACCTCTATTCATACAATTATCTTGGGAGATGAAAAGCTGATATAGAAATTCATTCCTCCTATTTTTGCTCTATCTTCACACATTTTTTTGATTTTTTGATGGGATTTCTTCCTAAAAGAAAAATATATTTTATGATATATATGATATCAGGTATGGATATGATATATACATTTTAGCAATAAAATATGTATATTTTTGAGAATATTGAGTTCAGGACATAGACTTTGGATCCTACATTGTAGTGTAAAATATACCCATGAACATCCCATATGGGTAATCCTATAACAACCCAACTCTAGAAGCCCAGAGCTGGTGCAATATTTTAATACATTTTCATGATTACAAAGAATCATGTCCTGATGGTCCGATCAGTTTATCATTCTTGGAAGAATAATTAAATACATAAACATTACATTACATATTAAAAAATATAACACAGGCATAAATAATCCATTGAGAAAACCATTATTCCCCTATATTAACCCTGCATATCAATCATAACACGCTTATTGGAATATTGGGAAAACAAAACATAAGAAAGGGGTGAGCTCAGATGCTAAGTAATGGTAAATAATTTAGCAGAAGTGATATAATTTTAAATAAATATGTGTAATTAAAACAACATCCTTTTAAACATCAAAATTAATATAATATGGTGGAAATAAATAAAACATTACCATATATATATACACACACATAGATATTCTACTTTTTGAATATTCACACATAATAATAAATTTCATAATGAGGGAATTTATAACATCAGACATCATTGTCACATAGTCAATGCCCTGTGCTAGGACTTCAAATTAATTTTTTTCAACACCATGTTCCAAGACAGTTGATTGTCTCATGATATCTACTGATGCATAGAGGGGAAACATCAGGCCCAACCCATCACTTACTATGTCCACTGCATTCCTCATATAAAAATGTTGAAACATAACATACACATTTTTATTAAAACAATCTTTTGAAATGTCAACACTTCAACCATAAACCATGAAGTGTATAAAAATAGCACCTCCACAGTCAAACATATCATAACTGAATCAATACAATATATTATATTGTATTATAATAAATCATCCTTAACCAAAAAATAATAACCTACAAAGAATGTTGACATAGATGAAAATTATCAGTAAAACATTTTGAGTGAAATATCCATTTTGTAAAATAATTTAAAAGTAAAAAATTTATAAAATAAGTCACTGAAAAGAGATTTTTGAATAAATGTTTCCCATACCACATTGAAACTTTTTAATATAGTTATCATTTTAAAATAATCATGTCTATATAAATAAATCCATAATTTTTTTTGAAAACATGGACATTAATGAGAATGATGTAGAAGAATAAATATTTAAAACATTTATAATGATTTCCGAATTAAATATTACCTTAAAATATTTTTGAAAACTCTTTTATGAAATATGTACATGTATAATAAATATGTCCTTGAGAAAACATACACATAATCAATGAGGGATAATAATGAGATTAAGAAATTAACTCTTACCTTGAACTTTCCTTTGGCCGAGGGTTTGTTTAACTTCTTGTATAATCACCATAGTTTGTAATTAAATTATAAAATAAATATATTCATAGTTATTATATCATACATTATTCATTTATGACATTATACTACCCATTTAATTATGATTTCCATGTTAAATTAACATTTCAAGTAATAATCACTTTCTTTATCGTACATGTTTTAACTTTTTATTCCTTATCATATCATTTAGATCATGATTTAAATACTTACAATATATGAAACATGATTTTTATATAATATATATTTAGAATATACATATGTGTAATAGGTAGATATATGAAATGTAAAACACCGTTTATAGAGACAGTAGGTCGTACGTATGCATAAAATCTATTTCCATTTTCATATTGTATTGAAAGGAAGTAAGTGAATAAGATATATGTAGGTACATATATATATACATATATATATTATAATTATTAGGTCATATATTACATAATTATTAATAATATATAGTTTTATAATCATAATTGAATGGTGAACCTGGAAATGAATCTCATCGCGTTGTGGAGATGGTAAGCCGTACACACACACACACAAGTGACGATATCATTTCTTTACTAACTAAAAGGGGTGGAATTGGATGATATATTAACTATAATGTGATATTACAATTTTATTATCATTATATATGAATCGTTATATCTATCCAAATAATGGAGTGTTGAATAAAAAATTACACCACGACATGGAGACGTCAAGCTGTATGTACGCTCGCATGGTGACATTATCATTCATTTGATGTATAAAATAAAGAGTATGGTTGTAAGATATTTATAATTACATATATATATGTATAAGGTACTGGATTTTTTTATGGATATATCATTTAAAGAGAAAGTATAAGGAGAACTGAACTTTGAAAGTGGTTATAAAATATTTACCTATTCCTTGAGAGTATCCTTTTGATTTGAACAAATGGGATTCACAGGATAGATTTATACTCAATATAATGCCTCTTTGTTCAATTTATGCAAATTTCGAGGATATTTTGGAAGAGTTTGTCCAAGACAAATGGCTTTGGAGTTGTGATTTTGAGAGAAGGGAAAGTACCCTTTTATAAGGGAGGTGAGGGTCACATTAGGAAAGGTTTAAAATATTATTTTATTATGTAATAATTATATATATATAATGGCTGAAAATGAATATATATCGAGACTTAGGTGGTTATTGGTCAAAGTACACTAATCCAATAGGTTTTAGATAGGTTAAGGTTACCATTTTAACCTTATCTTTTAGATTTAACTCTTAGTTAAATAGTTTTACAATTACAATGTCTTCTTGTAGTTTTATATGACATGGTTAATAAAGTTACTATAAAATGACAATATAAACCCATGTGGTTAAATAATTAAATATATATCATTATAATATTCTTTTGGATGAACATTAGATTTTTAGTACTAGTATATAGTTTTGTAGTATATTATTTTATTTAAAAAATAATTTATTTCAATTTTGACACTATTTGGTATTTTGTTTCTGTGAAAGTCATAACAGTATGATTACATAGAAAAATATAAATTTAATCACCCCTATAATTTCATTTTTCCGAGAAAATTAGTGTAATACATCAAAATTCACATTTTACATTTATTTGGAAATTTATAAAACCAATTATTTTAATCTTTTATTAATAATGAAATTACATCATCATCATTATGTCCTCAATAAATTAAATTATTTAATTTTTAAAAATTATAAAAGAAATACTATTATTTAGAAAATATTTTTAGATTTCTAATTAATATTTTTTGTCAAATTTATCTTATGTATAACCCAATATTAAATTTTTTTTTAGTTATTAAACTTTGAATTTAACAAATTTAACTCTTATTTAAGTAAAATAATTATTAATGTCCTAATATAATAAAAGTGTACCAAAAGTACCATATTTTATTCCTAAATTTGGTATTGGTCGAAATAAACATATCCAATAGAATTAGCACATGTTTTATTGTAATTATAATATCATTTTTAACTTTAATTACACAATTTAATTTTAACTGTGGAAAATAAAAGACAATATTTTATGTTGAATAAAAATCATTTTCATCTTATTGAACCTCATTTTACTTATTGATGTCGACTGTGTATCTCATATTTTTGAAATTAATTCACAGAAGCGGTAAAATTACGTTGAAAGCTAATTTGCAAATGTTCCTAGAAGGTGGGTAAAAGATGTTTAAAAGATCAATAAAATTTTATATATCTATTTTTTTTATAAAATGACTTTGATGAAATAAATTGAAATTATATGGGTATTATATATCTATTTTAAATTAAAATAAATTAAAATAATATAAATAATTATTTAAATCAAAAATCTGTTTTAAACAATAACAAAGTGTTTTTCATTATTTATCAAAAATTGAATGATTTTAGAAATATAACATTACTTCCCCCAAAGATAATTTTGATATCCCAAATTTTAAATATTAATTCTATTATACTGAATTCAAAAAATTTATGTTTCATTTATTAATTTGAAATTAATTCCCATTTCCAAAACAAAAAGGCAGGTTTTTAAAAAGTAAAAACGATCAAAAGATTGATATGTGTCTATTTCAAATTTAAAAGTGAAATTAATTATAATGACCTAAATTGAATTAAATGATAAAAATTTAATCTAATTTTACTTCCAAACCATTCAAATTTATAATTTAAATGTATAAATTAATTTTTTTTAAAAGTTGTTTTCAATTAAAATATAGTATTTTTCACTATTCTTCAAAATATGAATGATATCATAAAATTACCAAAAATTTATACAAATTAATTTTTTCCCTATTATAATTAATAATTTAATTTCATTAACATTAATATATAAAAGTGTCAAATATATTTTTTAAAAAGGGTTCTCCCTTTAAACAATATAAAATTGCAATTTTTTGGAAAAAATTTCTTTTATCTAAAAAAATTAATTCGTTGTTATATTATGTCTATGAAACACATAATATATTTTCAATGATTATATGGTATATATAAAATTCAAAATTATGCTAAAAAATTTGAAAATTTCATTATTAATTTCTAGTTTAGTATGTTGTGGTGTGCTCGAACTCAATGTTGTTTAAAGTGCAAGATTTTGAATTACTTTAAAGAGTAAACATACTATGAAATATTGGGGGGCTGAATTCTAACCTACATTAAAAAATTTCTTCCTAAAAATTTGAAATTGATCTTCTAAATACTATTTTAAAAATAGTAATAAACATTTTTGGAAATCCCACAACAAAAATGGTGTTAATAAAACACAGTCTTAATAAGAGGGAAAGGAAAATGAAAATGTCACCCCCAAATTATTATTTTGATTAAGAGAGCATTGTTGGAAATTAAAGACACATAATTGGCGGGAAAGCTTAAATATTTATAGGAAGTGATTGAGTTTATAAATCACAAAAAATTGTAAAATTGAGGGCCTCAAATCCATTATTCTATGATGATTTAGAATATCATCGGTTAAACAAAACATAAGGTATTAGGATAACACATTTTTCGTATTATAATACCTTCACTAAAGTTTATGAAATAATATATTTATATAATTAGAGGGAAAAAAGATACTAGCCAAGTAGAGTTTCACCCGTCAACTAATTCCCACCACAAACTCATCATTCACTCCAAAAGATAACAGAATTCCAAAATTTTCTATTTATCATAATCATATAGGGTTCCAAACATAATGAATTTATAAATCCATTGTTAGACATTAAAAAAACAACATTATACAAACCAAGACATCACCTATGTTAGCCATAGGTGATGCACTATTGTCTCCCTTCGGTTGTGAGTTCCTAGCTCGCAAACATTCCAGACGCGACGGGTTGTTACTCAACCTCTAGGTTGTCTTTTTTATATAACAATCCAAAAATAATTTTAAGAAAGCCATTATGCATAACAATAGAATCCAAATTCAAACATAATCAATACCAACATTTAGACATATCCAAAATCCTTTTGTCCAAACTCAGTGTCCAAAATTTATAAGGTAAAAACAATGAAGATATTTTTGGCCATGTAATAACATGTTAATACCTTAATCATTTATTCTTTTAAAACATTGTAACAACCTGAATTACCATAAAATCGTATTGATTACATTCTTGATACCATATTACTTATATAATATTGGATATAATTCTTATATCCAAAAATTATGTAAACTCCAACAATAATTTAATAAACAACCAATTATTTATTTTCAATGTAGTCATGAATATCGAATATAATTTACCAAATAAATCATATATTATTCCAAAATAACTACCTTAGTGTCATAATCATGTTATGTTTTATCTTTCCTTCAACCATTTTATTTCCAAAAATATTAACTTTATATTGAGTGACAATTTAAGAACCATATAATCTCAAATCATGAAAGAAATAGTACTGAAGTTCAATCCTTATTTATTTCCGCGGTTCATGTAACCAGTACATCATTGATACAACACACAAATGAAATAATTCATTATTAACAATATAAGAGAACTAGTATTTCCTCTTAATCTGTGGTAATATCGTAACATGTTTATTATCCAATAGAATCATTTGGGGAATACTCTAACTATTTTGACATTGATTTTCATAGTGTTCCAACTCTTTACAATTGAATCATTGTACATTTTAAACCATTTTCTGACCCATCGAATTATGTACTTGGTGTCCTTTTCTACACACATGTAACAAAATCACATTCCCTTCATCCATTTACCAGGTTGATTCATTCCAAATTTATCACATATGATAAAATCTATCTTTCCCATCTTCCCTTTATCCATCTTTCTCTCTACCATATTTTTCTTCCACTACTTCCCTTCAAAGCCATATGATTGAGAGAATTATTTTCTTATCTTATTAACACATGATATTATTTCTTCATTTGATTAGATTATGTGGGAGATTATTTACCTTATAAATTTTATCTTATTACCATGAAAGATATGATCCTTCTAACTTTTTGGATTGGGTGTATTACTAGAGTTCACATTCCTTTCACTAGGTTCCATTTCTTAACAATGAAACACACTATGATTGTTTATAAATCGAAATTCATAATTCCGAACTTGTAAAATACCTAATGTAAATTGAAAATATTATGCATATAATATGTAATCATAAATAAATGTTTTCATTGAAGAATTATTTAATCATAAATCCTTCATAATGGATTTTAAAGAAAATGTGAATTATCATAAGCATATCCCACGGGAGTGTTGTAACCAAGAGTTCAGAAAGGCCTACTGTCATATACCAGGATACGCCAAGTCATGTCTAAAACTCCTTGTCAATATTTTCACTCCTAGTTACATCTGTGCTAGAGCCTCCTCTACCTTCTCGTAACCAGACTGGGAAGTATTTCTTGGAAAATAGACAAAATATCTTCATTACCAAAATTATAGGAAGTTTATCTATATTAATCATCAATGTTTATATTATGGTAATTATTTATAAATAGAAATTATATAAATATATTTTAAAGGATTTCGTTGAAAATACTCTGATACCAACTATATTTCACTGACACCAGAAGCCCAAAGATGGTGCATTATTTTAATACATTGACATGATTACAAGAAATCAAGCCCCAAAATACTAGTCAGTTTTTTATTATTGGAAGATAGATTACATACATGAACGTTACATTACACATGAAAAAAAAACCTTAAATAATTTGTTTCGAACTCTATTATTCCCCAATCATATCCCAGAATATCAAACAAAATACACTTCTAGGAATCAAGGGAAAACTAAACATAACAATGGTGTAAGCTCAGATGTTCAGTATGGGTAAATAATTATTCAAAAGCTAGAAACTTTTAAGGAAATGTGTTTAATAATAACAACAGCCTTTTACACATAAAAATGAACATAATATAGATAAAATAAATCAAAAAATACCTTATAAACATGCGCATGGATATTCTACTAGTCAAATAATCACTTGTAATATTTAATTTCAAAATGGGGGAATACCTAACACGATACATCATTACCACCTATTCAAGGCCTCATGACAAGTATACAAGTAAAATTTTATTCAAGGCCTTGTGACAAGACACTAATTTGTCTCACAAGAACTAACAATGAATCGAGGGTCTATATCATGCCCCACCCATCACCTAATAATTCTACTACATTACTCATATGAAAATTATGAAACATAACATAAACAGTCGTATTAAAACTAGAAAATGAAATGTCGACACATAAACCATAAACCATGAATGGTTTAAAAAAGAACATACACAGTAAAAAATAACATAACTCAATCAAGAAAATATGAATGTTTTTATTATAATAAATAATCCTTAATCAAGAATAATATCCACTAATGAATGTTAACATAGTTGTAAATGATTAGAAAAACATTTTGAGAGATATATCCCATTTTTTGTAATCATTTAATAGCAACTAATTTATAAAATAATTCATTTTAAATTGATTTCTGAATCAACGTGTCCAATATCACATTGAATTTTTTTATGGAATTATCAATTTAAAACAATCATGTCCATATTAATAAATCTTGAAAACCATTTTGAAAACATGTACATTAAAGGAAATGATTTTGATGAATAAATATTTAAAACATTTAAAATTATGTTTTAGTTTAAGATTACCTTAAAAAGAACCATTTTTAAAACACTTTAATGAAATTTGGACATGGATAATAAATATGATCTAGTAAAACAAAACCATAAACAATCTTGGATAATAACAAGATTGAAGAATTTACCCTTAGCTTGCACCTTTGTTTGGTCGAGGGTACGTTTAAACTCTTGTATAATGACCATATTATGATATTAAATTATACCGAAACCATATTCTAACTTATTATATCATACATGATTCATTTATGACATTGTACTACCCATTTAAAAATGATTTCAATGTTCAATTAACAATTCGAGTAATAATCCCTTTTTTAACATACATGATTTAAATTATTATTCCTGATCATATAATTCAGTTAATTATTTAAATACTTCTAGATTATGAAATTTGATTTATATATAATATATATTTAGTAAATAAATTTTAACAAATGATTGTTATATGAAATGGAAAGCACCGTATATGGATATGGTATGCTGTAAATATGCATAAATACTGTTTCCATTTTCATACCATATTAAACAGAAGTAAGTGAATAAGATATATGTAAGTACACATATATATATCTTCAGTCGCATTATTATTTACTATATTATATACTTAATAATAATATTTATTTTCATAATAATTGTTGAATGGTGATCCTGGAAATGAATCTAATCATGTCGTGGAGATGATAAGTTGTACGTACATACGAGCGATAATATCATTTCTTTATTGATAAGAGGTATGAAATTGAATGGTATATTAACTATATAGAGAAATTATAATGTTATTTTCATTTTATATATACATATTACTCATCATAATATCCATCCAAATAATACAGTGTTGAATAACAAATTACACCATGACGTGGAAATAGTAAGTCGTACGTACGTACGCATGGTGAAATTATCATTCATATGAAGGATAGAATAATGATTATGGTTGTAATATATTTATAATAACATCATATAATGTAGAAGGTACTTGTGTTATTAATTTTTGTATTAAAATAACAAGGAAATAAAAAGTGAATGAAGAAAATATCTTTCAAAGTGGTTGTAAAATAATTACCTCTCCATTGGTAGTTTACAATTGATTTGAACAAAAGGGCTTCATAGGTTGCTTTTCTGGTCAGGAGAAGACCCTTATGTTGATGTAACCGATTTTGGGAGGTGATTTGGGAATTGTTTTTCTAATCCAAATAGATTTGGAGTTGTGATTTTAAGAGAAGGGGAAGTACCCTTTTTTTAGAGAGGTTAATGTCACTTTAGGAAAAGATTGAAATATTGTTTTATAAAAAAATATTTTTGGTGTATAAATTATCAAAATAAATTTTTTTGAGCCTTAGGTGGTTATGGGTCGAAACATTCTCAACAAATAGGTTTTAGAGATGTTTTGGTTTTCATTTTCACATTATTTCTTATATTTAACTCTTAGTTAAATAGTATATCTTTTACAATGTCTTCTTGTATTTTATGTTGCGTGGTTAATAATGTAACTATAAAAACCCAAGAGAACCCAATGTGGTTCATTAATGGATTATATATCATTATAAGAGTTCTTTGACCAATCATTTGATATTTATAACAATTATATAATTTAATAATATGGTATTTGTTTTAAAAACTGCATTTTTGTCCATTTGGACACTATTTGCTATTTTGTTTTTGTGAAAGTCATCACAACATGATATCTTAGATTAAATTTCATTGAATTAACCCTAACTTGTCATATTATCCAATTAAATTAGTGGAATACATCAAAATTCTCAATTTAAATTTATTTGGATATTTATAATATCAATTATTTTAATCTTTAATTAATAAGGTAATTACTCCATTATAATTATGTCAAAAATAAAAATTATTATTTATCTTATTATAATTATCGATAAAATACCATTATTTATGGAATATTTTTATATTTATAATGAATATTTATAGTCAAATTTATCTTAAGTATAACACTATTTTAAAAATGGTTTAGTTTTTTAAAATTAAATTTTATACTATTAACACTTTTTTAGTAAAATAATAATAAATGTCCTAATCTAATATAATATTACCTAAAGGATCATATTTTATTCATATGTTTGGTATTTCTCTAAACAAACTTTTCCAATAGAATTAGTACATTTGTTAAGGTATTTATAATATCATTTTTATCTTTAATTACCCTATTTACTTTTAATCGTTGTAAATAAAACTCAAAAGTTACTATTCACCAAAACCTATTTTCAACTTATTGAACCAAATTTTAATTACTGATGTCATACATGTCTCTTAGTGTTGGAAAATTCAATTCACAGAAGCAGTAAAATAACGTTTTATGCAAATTAGTAAATGTGTCGAGAAGGTGGGTAAAAGGGGTTAAAAGGTTCATTAAAATTTTATATATGAAACTTTTTTATAAAATGACATCAATGAACTAAATTGAACTTATATAGGTATTATATATCTATTTTTAATTAAAATAAATTTAAATAAAATAAATATTTAATTAAATAGAAAGTCAATTTTGAACAATAACACAGTGTTTATCTTTTTTAATCAGAAAATGAAAGCTTTTAGAAAAATACCAAAAATTCTACCTAAGCTAATTTTGATAATAAAAATTTAAAAATTAATTATATTTTAAAAAATTGAAAATATATAAGTTGCCTAAAATAATTTAAAATTATTTCTAGTTGTCAAAACCAAAAGGTGGATTTTTAAATTGTAAAAAATATCAAAATCTTGACATGTCTTTATGTCAAATGTATATGTGTAATTACATATAATGACGTAGATTTTATTAAATGATAAAAATATAATGTAATTACACTAAAAAACCCATTCAAATTCATAATTTGACATGATAAATTATTTCAATTAAAAAAGTTGTTTTCAATTAAAATTTATTAATTTTCACTATTCGCTAAAATATGAAAGTTATCAGAAATGTACCAAAAAATTATCTACAATAATTTTTTATGTCCCAATTTTAAAGAATAATTTTATTTCATTAAATTGAATAAATAAAAGTTTTATATATTGGTTTTTAAAGGGGTTCTCCACTAAAAGGCGGTAAATTTTCATTTTTTTGAAAATAATTTTTTTATCTGAAAAAATAATAAATATATTCTTATATTATGTCTAAGAATCACATAATATAGATTTATAAATTTTATAGAGTATATAAAATTCAAAATTAAGTTAATACTATTCTTATCCTCTTTTTGAATGTCTAGTTTATAATGTTGTGGTGTGCTCGGACTCGGTGTTGCGTGTAGCGCAAGTTATTGAATTACATTGAACAAATAACGTATTATGAAATAATGGGGTGTAACATTCTCCCATACTTCAATAAATTGTGTCCTATAAATTTCAAATTGTTCTTCGAAAATAACCGGTTAAAAATGAAAAATACCATTGTGGAAAACCCACATAGAAAATTGGGTTAATAAAACATAGTGTTAATAAGATAAAGGTAAATGAAAAAGTCACCACCAAATTATGATCTGGATAAAGTGATCATTTGGTGGAAATTAGAGACACGTAATTGGAGGGAAAACATATATTTATAGGTAGTGATGGAGGTCATCAATCAAAAACAAGTGTAATGTTGAGGGCCTCAAAGCCATCAATATATGATGATTTAAAATATCATCAGTTCAACAAGAGCTATGGTTTTAGGATAAGAATTTTTTTTTTTATGATCTCTTCCATAATTTTAAGAATTGATTTTTCATAGAATAAGCGTAAAAAAATATACATGAATAGAAGAGTTTCGTCCTTCCACTAATTCTCACCAAAAACACATATTTCACTCCAAATGATAATAGAATTTAAATATATTCTATTTATCCAAATCGTATAGGGTTCCAAAAATAAAGAATTTATAATTCATTTTTATGAAAATTGAAAAATTAAATTATACAAACTAGGACATCACATAGGTCGGTGGTAGTTGATGAACCCTTGTCTCCCTTCGATGGCAGGTTCAAGTCTCGCGACCTTTCCAAACATGATGGATGGTCCCCCAACCTCTGGGTTGTGTTTTTTATAACAATCTAGAAATAATAATATGAAATTATTAAACCTTTAATATAGTATCCATTGTCTAACATAATCCATTAAAACCTTTAGACATATCCCAAAGACTTCTACAAAAACTCAAAATAAAAAATTTATAAGGAAGGTAAACACACTGAAGATCTTTTATTCCACGTAATAACATGTGAATACCTTTATAATGTATTATTTTAAAAAACAGTAACACCCTGAATTACCATAAATACTTATTGATTACATTATTTATCCCTAATTCTATATAAAATACGAGATATAATTTCTATATCCAAAAATTTTATATACTCCAAAAATGATGGAATAAAAAATTAATTAATTAGTTTTAAAGTAGTCAATAATAATGAATATAATTTACCAAATCAATCATATATTATTCCAAAATCACTACCTTAGTATCAGAACCATATTATGGTCAATCTTTCCTACAACCATGTATTTTCCGAAAACATCAACTTGTAATTGAGTCACTTTTCATAGACCCATATAATCAAAAATCTTCAATGAAATAGTATTGCAGTACAAACATTATTTATTTCTAAAATTCATATAACCAGTATATCGTTGATACAACTCTAAAATAAAATAATTATTTATTAAAAATAGAAGAAAACTTGTCATTCCTCGTCATCTGTGGTAGTATCACAACATTATTATTATAAAATAGAATCATTTTGGAAATAATCTGATGATTTAGACATTGATTCACGTAATGTCACGACACCATTCATATGAATCATTTTACATTTGAAACATTTTTCATACCTTTGAAATAACGTACTTCGTGTCCTTTTTATCCACACTTATAAAAAACTACCATTCCAATCAAGAATTTTCCAAGGCGGTTTATTCCACAGTTATCACATATGGGAAAATCATTCCTTCCCCTCTTCCCTTAATCCATCGTTCTCTCTACCATCCTTTTCTTCTTTTTCTTCCCTTCAATGCCATAAGAATCAATGAATTATTTAAATATCTTATTAACACATGATAGTATTTCATCATATGATTAGAATAAATTGGAGACTATTTCCCTTCTAAATGTCATCTTAATACAATTATAGATTTGATCCTTCCTACTCATTGGATCATGAATATTGTTGGAGTTCACATTCCTTCTACTAGGCATCATTTCTAAACAATGGCATACACTATATTGGATTATAAATCACAATGCATAATGCCATACTTCTAAAATACATAACATAAATTGAAATGATTATACATATAATCTATAATCGTAAAAAAAAAAGTATTCATTGAGGATGTATTTTATACTAAATCATTCATAATGTCGTTTAATGGAAATGTGAATTATCCAAAGAATGCACCGCAATAGTGTAATAAACCATAGTGGAGCAAGGCCCTGTTGTCAAATACATGATACCCCAGGTCAAGTATAAATCTGCTTTTCAATGTTTTCACTCCAAGATACATCTGTGTGAGAGCCGACTCTACCTGCTCGTATCTAGACACATATTCATTGCTTGAAAAATACCCAAAAAATTCTATATTAACAAAATTTTAGTATGTTATTCTATATTAAACCTCAAATTTTAACATAGTTTAATGTTTCAAAATAAGAGTTTATCTAAATATATTTCAAAGGATGTGGATAAACTTCCTCTGATACCAACTATATCACCCCGACCCCAGAATCCTGGAGCTGGTGAATTATTTTATTACATTGGCATGATTTCATGTAATCATGTCCTGATGGACCGATTAGTTTATTAGTCCTGGAAGATATATTACCTAATTAATGTTACATTACACATTCAAAAATAAAACACTACATAAATAATCCATTAAGAATTCCAATATTCCCCAAACATAACCCTACATATAAAAAAAATACACATTTTGAATCCTAAAAAACAAACCATAAGAAAGGGGTGAGCTCATATGCTCAGTAAGGGTAAATATTTTAGCGGAAGCTATAAAAATTTAAGGAAAGATGTTTAATAAAAAAACATCCTTTAAAACATAAACATGATCATAATATGGAAAAAATAATTCACGAAATACCACATAAACATGCACATGGATATCCTACTAGTTGAATAATTAAATGTAATAATTAATTTCCTAATGATAAAATGCATAACGTTGGACATCATCAACACATAGTCAACACCTCGTGTTATGACTTAAAATAACATTTTTGTCAAGGCCTTATTCCAACACACTATTTGTATCATGAGACATACCGAATCATCTAAGTGATATATAGGGCCCCACCCATCACTTACTAAGCCCACTTCATTTCTCATATGAAAATGATTAATCATGACATAAAAATTCGTATTAAAACAAGAATAAAAAATTTCAATACATGTCCCATAAACCATGAAGGGAATAAGAATAGAATATCTATAGTCAAAAATGTCATAAATCATTTGTTACAATTTGGAATATTTCATAATAATAAATCATCCTTAATCAATAATTATATACGCGAAAGAATGTTAACATATTAGAAAATGATCAGTAAAACATTTTGAGAGAAATATATTTTTTTAATCAATTAAAAGTCACACAATTATTAAGGAAGACATTTAAAATATATTTTGGAATCAAGGTGTACAATATCTAATTGAGAATATTGAAAGGAATTAAATTATTAATATAATCATGTCCATATAAATAAAAACTTAAATCTATTTTTAAAACATGAAACGTAATGAGAATGATTTAGAAGAATAAATATTTATAACATTTAAAATATTATTATAGTTAAAGATTACTATAAGAATAATAGTTTTAAAAACTCTGTTATGAATCATGGACATGTATAATAAATATGTCCCAATAAAAACATACACATCAACAATCTCAGATAATAACGAGATTGATGAATTAACCCTTACATGCAATTTACTTTAGTCGACGGTTCATTTAACATATTTTTTAATGACCATAATATAATATAAAATTATACAAGAAATATATTCATATTTATTTTATCATAAATGATTCCTCTATGAATTTATACTACCCATTTAATAATGATTTCCATGTTAAATTAACATTTCGGGTAATAATCGCTTTCATTGTCATCTGGGGTTTAACTTCTTATTCTTGATCGTATAATTTAAATAATGATTTAAATACATCCATAATATGAAACATAATTTATATATAATATATTTTTAGAATATAAATATTTATAATATATAGATATATGAAACAGAAATCACCATTTATGGAGACGGTAGGTCATACGTACGCATAAACAATGTTTCCATTTTCCTATCTTATTGAGCATAAGTAAGTGTATTATTTATATGTACGTACAAAAACAAAAACACACAAAAAACACACAGATATATATATCTCTAATAGAATTATTATATCATATATTACATTCTTTTAAAAAATATATTTTTATAATCATCGTTGACTGGTGAACCTGGATATGAATCTCATCGCGTTGTAGAGACGGTAAGTCGTTTGTACGCACTAGCGAGGATATCATTTCCATTATTATTAAATGATGTGGAATTGAATGGTATATTAAATATAGAAAAAATTATCATGTTATTTTCATTATATATATATATATTTCATATCATTATATCCATCACAATAACATAGTGTTGAATAACAAAGAACACTATGACATGGGGACAAAAAGTCATACCTATGTACGCATAGTGATATTATCATTCATATGATGTATAGAATATTGATAATGGTTGTACCATACTTATAAAAACATCACATTATGTAGAAGGTACTGGATTTTTTTTATTGAAATAAAAAATAAAGAGAATGTGGAAGAAGAAAATAGAATTGAAAGAGGTGATAAAATAATTACCTCTTCTTTGGGTTATTCCTTTTGATTTGAACAAACGGCTCTTTAGGATGGAATTATGCTCAATATAAGCCCTCTAGTTTGAATTTAGGGAATTTGGGGGGATATTTGGGTAGGCATTGTAAATTCCAAATGGCTTTGGAGGTTTGATTTGAGAGAATGGGATGTACCCTTTTATAAGAGATGTGAGAGTCACTTTAGGAAAAGTTTGAAATTTTGTTTTTTTATAAAATCCTTTTCTATATATAATGGCTCTGAATAAATATATTTCAAACCGTAGGTGGTTATAGGTCTAAATACTCTAAACCAATAGGTTTTAT
Organism: Viscum album; assembly: GCA_963277665.1. NCBI lineage: Eukaryota > Viridiplantae > Streptophyta > Magnoliopsida > Santalales > Viscaceae > Viscum > Viscum album. Next base: position 1,362,125,928 of record OY728145.1, on the reverse strand, counting down.
ACATGTTTAAGTTACAATTTTATCCTTTTCATTTAGATTTTACAGTTAGTTAAATAGTTTGTCTTTTACAATGTCTTCATGTATTTTTATTTTAAATAGTTAATTAACTTACTATAAAATGACAAGATAACCCCATGTAGTTATTTAATTAAATATACATTTTTATAATAATCTTTTTCTTTAACCTTATAATTTTTGGAAAATTATTTAATTTAATAATATAGTATTTGTTTTAAAAACTCATTATATCAATTATGACACTATTTGGTATTTTTTGTTAAAGTCATACCAGCATGATTACCTCAAAAAATATTTATTGAATCAACCCTAAAATGTCATATTAACCTATAAAATATGTTTAATGCATCTAAATAATCATTTTAAATTTATTTGGATATTTATAATATCAATTATTGTAATCATTCGTTAATAAGTAAACTACTTCATTATCATTGTTTCATAAATAAATTCAATTATTTTATTTTTAAAAATTATAAATATAATAAATTATGTAAGAAATATTTTTGTCTTAATAATTAATATTTATAGACAAGTGTATCATAGGTATAAACTTTTATTTAAAAAAATTATTTATTAAACATTGAATTTAACACTTTCAACTCTTCTTTAACTAAAATAATAACAAATGTTCTAATATAATATAAGTGTACCAGAATGATCATATTTTATTTCTATGGTTGATATTGGTTGAAAAAAACTTATCAAATAGAATTAGTACATTTATTGGGTAATTATAATATAATTTTTACCATTAATTACCCTTTTAACTTTTAACTGTGGTAAATAAATGTCAAAAGTAACTATTCAAAATAATATTTTCATCTTATTGAACCACATTTTACTTACTGATGAAAAAAATTTCTCTCAGGGTTTTATAATTTAAATCATAGAAGTAGTAAAATTATGTTTTATGCAAATTTGTAAATGTCCCTAGAAGGTGGGTAAAAGACGTTAAAAAGTTAAATAAAATTTCATATATCTTATTTTATTATAAAATGACTCCAATAAAATAAATTTAACATAAATAGGTATTATATATATATATTGAATTATAATAAATTAAAATAAATAAATAATTACTTAAATAAAAAGTTGGGTTTATATAATAATGCAGTGTTTTTCATTAAACATCAAAAATTGAAGGCTTTCAAAAAAATACCGAAAATTCACCCTTATTTAATATTGATATTCCAAATTAAAAAATGAATTATATTTAACCAAATTCAAAATATATATGTTTCATTATTTAATTATAAATTAATTCCGGTTGTCAAAACCAGATGGAGGGTTTTATATAAATTATAACTATCAAAAGATTAACATGCATTTATGTCAAATATAAATGTAAAATTACATATAATGACATAAATTTTTATAATGATACATATATAGTCTGATAATACCGCTAAACCATTCAAATTAAAAATTTAACTATATAAATTATTTCTATTAAAAATGTTTTTTTTTCAATTTAAATTTAGTTTGTTTCACTTTGCATCAATATATGAAAGCTATCCAAAATGTACCAAAAATTTATCCAAAATAAATTTATATGTCCCGATTATAAAAAATATTAATTTCATTAAATTTAATATATAAATATTTCAATAATTGGTTTTAAAAAGGGTTCGTCATCAAAAGGTGGTAATATTAATTTTTTTGAAAAATACTTCTTTTATTTGAAAAAAAAGAATTTTTTCTTATATGGTGTCTATGAAACATATAATAGGGATTATAAAATTTTATGGAGTATATAAAATTCATAATTTAGTTACTTCAATTCATAACTACTTTTTGAACGTATTGTTTTTAGTAATTTTTTGTGCACTCAAACATAGTGATTCGTGTAACGCATGTTATTGAATTATTTTAAATAGATAACATACTATAAAATCATGGGGTGTTACACCTCCATTGTTATTCACCAATAAGGTGGACATTTCATTATTTTGTGCGTTGATTACAAATTGATGAAACATGTGATGGATAATGACTAATATCTTCTTCCTCATAAAAAAATATACCTATTTAGGGGAGCCATGTTGATCTCAATCATAAAAATGATATGAATTTACCTCCAGTTGTGGTGATATCATCTGATATTACAAATACTACATTAGGATTATTCCTAACACATGTGAGTATCTACTGATATTATTTCACTTTATGATCATTCTAAATAGTTCCCAATCATTGATGAACAATACCATCTATATACATTAAAATTCATTTATTATTATTTTTACTAGTGTTATTCATGGGTACTCTTAGTCAATAGAATATCAGGACTGGAATATAGATATTCTATGTATTATATTGACATAATATTGAACATATTCCATTATAAAGATAATTCTATTCTTGAAAATGGTGGTTATATTTTTGGTATATCTTCTATTTGTGGTTGGAATTTCTATATACCTAGAGAATGGCGAAATTATTGTTTCATGGTAGTATATTGTTAACATCCTTCAAAACTATTGTTTTTTGGATTTTCAATTATTACCAATGGGTGTATTTTATGGCCTATACATGTTGGATGTAAAACAATGAATATAAGGAAAAAGGGGATAATTTTGGGTGGTCATACTCTTTTGAGAGAGCCTTTCATGAGATGAATGGTTGGTTGAAATTGATAGTGATAAGGTCCTTGCTTAATGTTTGTAAGTGGAATATATTTTATTGGGTGGAATTAATGGTTAGTATTTGATTTTACCTCATAAAAAATGGTGAGTAAACTCATATTGGTATAATTAAAATATTATATATGAATTAATTACTTAATCTTTAGTATTTTTTAAAAGGGATATTTGTAGGTGATTTTGTTTTAGTATGACTACATGTTGGTCATATGTTCTTAGTTTGTATTAAATAAAGAAGGATGATGTCAACAATTTAATTTCATGAATCAATATTACAAAAATTGTAGAGGGTTTATTGACACCTTAATTTTTGAATTTATGATCGAACAAACCACTTGATGTTCTAATGGAATAACATAATGATTGAATATAAATGAGTATGTTTTTGTTTTTTAAGAGGATTTTAGTGTGTATAGGTTGATTAGCCTATTCACATAGATGTACCTTGATGTCATAGAGTATGATGGTAGGGTTTTATAAATTCTTCATTGTGAATTACCAAATCACACCTTGATATAGTAGAAAACATTCAATTATCTAATTTATATAGTCTGATGATCTAGGAAAATTCATACAGTGGGGAATCACATGATTATTGGTCTGTTTATACAAATAATAAAAATTGATTCTAAGGTTATAGGGTATCCCCATTGATATTTTACATGAAGATAATGATATAAATTCCTTTCTTGATTTAGATTCCTCATACATAGATTACTAATATGTTCTATGGATTCCATCGATAGTACCGATGACCTATGATAAATATGTATATTATAGTATTCAGTTCATGTATCTTCACATGTAACTATGATATAGAAGATAATAAGGGACCCATATCTATTGTCCAATTATATCCCTTCCCATAGTGGAAGTGTGATTTCAGGAAGTTAAGATTCAAGATGACGTTGTTGAGGTCACCCTAAGGTAAGGATATAGTGTTAGTTGTAGTTAACCGATGTATAATGGTCATTTATTATTTCTACTTTTCATTGATTTAAACACTAATTATTAGATGGGTCAGTGGTACAGTCAAGAGATAATTAATTTATATCGGGTTTCTCAATGTAATATTTATTATTCTGACCCAAGATATATATCCCAATTTTTTAGTGATAATAAAATTAACTAGATACACTATTGAATTTTGGAATAGCATACCACACTATGAAGAGAGAATGTATAGGGGTATTTTCCTTCAACTAGAGGAATTTTTCAATGAATACTTTCTTTAATTTTTTAGATCACTCTATAATCATGTAATTTTCATAATTTCTCTAATGATAATTTTTATTATCATATGATTTAGATGAAACCATTAATGTACTTGTATGACAGTTTGTTATGAACCCCTTATGTTTTTGAGATGTAAATTAGTCTTATATCATTGGAACAAGTCACAATCATGAGATATTAAAGAATATTTAATAGAATTTGAACAGGTTGTATACCACTATGAGTGTGTGGTGGTCATGTAATGAATGGAAAAACTGTCCTCTTAATTTTAGATTGGTGGATATAGTTTCCTAAGAGTGGCTATCTAGTTAAAGAACCAGATTATTTAGAGATATAGAAATTTGGAACCCATTTTAGTGAGGGAAATTTTTCATTATCGAATGATTCAGTGTTGCCTCATACTAGTTTCCAATTATTTAATGACACCATTTTATACATTATTTATTCTATATATCTCATCTTGGAGGCTAAATTACAGTCCCTTTAATGTGATCAAATTCTTGTAAATATAGATTTGTTATTAAAAAATTGATCAATTCATATAATCGATTTAAGTGATAATATCCTCTGAGGGAAGAACATTCCTATGGTTTGTATATAGTGGTGGCTCCAAAATATCTTGCTAGAAACATGGGAACGAGAGGATAATATATGAGTAAAATTCATAAATCTTTTTGATGATGAGGCATGATAGAACATCTTGGGGATGAGTTTCAATATAGTGGGGGGATTCTATAATATTCCTATAATGACGAATTATTATATTTTTACATTTGAAACCCATGATTAATTATTCTGTTTTATGTTTTTTTCTTTCTATTGGGGTCTCATGGTTTAGTTTTGGAATGTTTGATATATTTCTAGGAAAATATATCATTTGGATTAACTCCATCAAGTAACTAGTAGACATTTATCATGTAACTAGAAGAAGAAATCCTGGAATTAGTTTCCCTTGGAAGGCCACTAAGAGGCTAGGGACCATTGGATGAGTACCCAGGTAGGTAACTTGTATATTAAAAAGGTAGGTTGTGTACTTGATGGTTACATGAGTAGTTTCAATTATTTTATATTTTTTAAATGTTTTTTTAGAATCATATGGACCCTCATTTATTTCTTAATATGACTTGTATCCTTTCTCATATAATATTTAATTTATTCCTCTCTATAGTGGGATTCCCTCTTTTTGAGCTTGGATATTCAATCAATCTATCAGAAGAAGTTTCAATGGGTAGAATTAACCACCCTCTTTGATCTATTCCTTTTTTTCTTTCATAATTTCATCAAATATATGCATATATTATTTATTTTTATATGATTCCATGTTTGTATTTTTATTTAATATATCACCTAATAATCCAACAGTATCTATCAAAAATGATCCAAAAAAAGTCAATCTCTGTGTTCTTTATAATTTTATAGTGGATTCTATTAGTTTTTTGCTGTTGTAAGAAATTTCATTGGTTCTAACCATGTTAGAATGCGCCAAAAAAAAATTCATTGGTTTCTGAAGTTCCATTGGAGAAAATGAAATTCTTCTTGGTTTCGAGTAATTCCCTTTGATATTTTTTGCATTTCCATGGTAATTTATGACCATTAAACTTTCCTATTTGATATTTAAATGTGAAATAGGACTTTTCGTGGGTGTATATTTCCAAGAGATGTAACTATATGAGAATCGTATGTGTCTTAAATTGTCCCATTTAGGGAAAAAGAATTATTATTCCATAGGTTATAATTTACTAACCATTGACATAAGACATAACTCGACTAGATATAACTCATTAAAAGAAAATTTATGACTAGATACATATAGTGTATATACATTATTTTACTGATGAATTATAATTTATTTTCTCTCTATATATACTAGTGATAAATCATTATTTTATAATTCATGGTTTTTGGTATGTTGGACTCATCGGTAATATTTCTAGAAATTATTTCTTCAGAATCTTCTCCACTATAGTTATTTCGTTGGTGGAACATATTGCACCAAGAAATATTGTGTTGATAGTTGATTGTATTATATTGAGCCATGTTGTGGTAGTGGATCATCAATATTGAAATAAAATTTAGGTGATAGATCAATATATTATTTGTTTTTCAATACTAATAAACCATTCATTGTGACCACATTATGTAGAAACATGGTGATCGAGTCTATATGTTATTAACACATTTTTCATTATATGTAAGAAAAATTTATGTTCTATTCACCATGACTTGTGTGATGAGGGGTGAAATATGAATGAATATCAAGGTGTTTTCTAAATCATGTTGTATCATACAATTACATTTCTAATAAAAGAATATATAGTAAATAATGGTTTTTTTTTGATAACTCCATGAAAAAATAGATTATTTATATACTTTGGTAATAAGAATTTTATATCAACAATACACTAGTTTTTACTGGAACTGTTTTGGGGCATAGTTTGTGGTGGCCAAATAAGTTATACCCAAAATATTCCAAGGATCCCTAGAACCATTAAAATATAGTAGTTTTTTAATTGGAATTGGAATAATTGATGTATTGGATAGGTTACTTGGTGGTGTAAGGATGGAGTTTGGATATAGGGCCATGTAGGGACTTGATAAAAAGTTTTCTATTTTTCTTCTTTGTTTATATCGATGATAAATAACCTTTTATATGATCTACCCATGGATGATCTCACATTTTGGTTTCTACATATTTGATAGTACAATGATTTAATTTTTTATAGAATGAGTGAATATTTTTTCCTATAACTATAATTTCAGGTTAAAATATTATTTTCATTAATGGATGTAGATATTAATAATATTATTTATAGTTATAATCTATAGGATATAACCATCCCTTGAGTTATCTATCAACCCTCATTTGTATTCAAAAGGCAATGGTATATATGGTGCTAAACCAGAAGTCTCATATATCCTCTATTAATGTTTCTATTTATAAATCATCTGTTTAGATGTCAAAGAGATATCTATTCATGATTCAATTTGACATTAATCATATAATGCCTATGTTAATAAGAAAAGAATAATATATTTTCTCATTATATATTTATCATAAGGGATTCCATGTCTAAGAATAATGTATCCTAGTCATAGATCTATTATCTAAATTTCCTTTCTATGATTAAATTTCTTAGATAACTTCTTTATAGTCCCCATAATGGGTTTACCAACATCTTTGATCCTAATGTATATCTATATTTCTATTTCCATCATTAAAGGACCGGTTATCAACATGGAAATTAATTTGTTCTAATACTATTATAAAATGTTTAAACAAGTGATTAATCTTGTTATAAGAGTGTAATTTTTATTAGGTAGGAATTTTTTTATGTTTTTAATAAATTCCAATAACATGCATCCTTAGAAGAGATTCATTTCAAAAATTATCATATTCTATTCATGTTTTTTATGCCCATTAAAATCATGGAAGATTATTTTTTGGTAATAAAGAACACATTACAATTGGATAAAGATGATTACACTCAAGCCACTAGAATTGGAATCCATGATCCCTCACATAACTTATTATAATAGAGGCACACAAAGCCACTTATTATTATTTATTTGATAACACCTAGGTACATTGATGTAAAAAAATTCATTTATATGGTTGAGATGTATAATGTAACCCCTTGATTTGTTATTATAGAAATTTAAAATGATGAATTTGATCTCCCACTAAGAAACATTACATTATGATCCCTACAAATTTTTGATCCTTTTCACAAAGAATCTATAATAATAAAAATCATTGGGTGAAAATTTTGATAGAGCAGGAAACAAGCCACCATCCTTCCAAACCAACACCATAACTTATTCGCATACTTCACCTGAGTTTCCTCTTACACTAGTGAATAATAAATTGGTTGAGATAATTTATATGGATAAATTATAATTTTGAATTGTATTAAAGTATAAATATAATATATTTTTACCATTGAATATAATTTATGTCATCAACATTAATTTCACATTGAATTCATAGGTAAAAACATTTCAATCTTTGGCAATGTTTTAACTTCTAAAACCTGTTTTCTTAACAAAAATATTTATTTTAAATTAATAACTTCAACTTATATGTTTTGAATTTTGAAAAATTGATTCCATATTCAGAATTAGTGGGTCCAAATTTTGTTAATAGACAACATTTTATATTTGGGCATTATGAATAGTAACTACGGTAAATTTTATTTACCATAGTTAAAGGTAAATCAGATAATTAAGGGGACATATAAGATTATAAAATTACCCTAACACCTTCCAAATTCCTATTGGATGACTAAAACTCGACCCGTATCACCTAAGGGTCGGATTGGATTCATTTAATGGACTTTTGTCCAATGAAAATAATTTAATTATTATTAAAACCAAAGAATGTGACAACATGTCATTTTCTTAAATCTTATAAGTATAATAATTTTAATTTGGTGATAAACTTAATGAAAATTCGAACATGAAGAGTATCCAGAATGATAATACAATTATCTACATAATAGGAATTTATTTATAATTTTTATGGATTAAATAATTATCATTAATTATGAAACAATAGTTATATTGAAATAATTTTATTAATTAAAATATAAAATAAATTGTTTTAAAAATATTAAAATAAATATTATATGATCTATTTAATGTGATAAACTAATTTTATAGATACATATGACATTTTATGAATCTATGAAAGCTTTTAGTTCAAACATATCTTCTGTATATATTTTATTTAAATTCAAATAAATGAATAGTGTTAAAATTGACAGAATTGTTATTTTATAAAAATTACATATTATAAAATTGTTTAAAAATCACAAAAATATTTAAAAATTAAATAATAAAATTTATATGGTCGAAAATGTCATAAAGTGTAAAATTATGGATAATTCACAACACATATGTAATTATTTATAGTAATTTAAAATTTATAATATTATTACCACAAATAAAATTAAATTGATATATAAGGATTAATCAAGTTGATAATGTTTAAAATAAATTCCTAACATGTCTAAATTATATTGGTTGAAGAGATTAAAACCCTATCTCATCTACGCTTCAGATATGAGTCATTTTGGAAGTTTTTAAGTGGGGTTGGGATTTAATATAAACTAATATTTCTTATATTTCCAAAGGTTCCCCTCTCCTCCCTTATAAAAGGGCACCTCCTCCCTCTATTCCTAATACCAATTTGAGCCTTCAAGATCGGCCAAAACCTGCCCATTTCACATCCCCACTTCCTTAGAAACCTATTAGAGTTACGTGTCTTATCAAAAGACCAACACTAGTGCCTTAAGAGAAAGTTTAAAGGAGGCACTTCGAGAAAGAGGTAATACCTTCTACCGTTTTCTTCAAGATCCATTCTTCTTCTACTACCAATTATTTAGTTTTTTCATTATGATGTAATAATATCAATATCACTTATATAATTATATGTTATTATAAATATGAAACAACCCTATTTCACCTCTTATCCATCCTACAGAAAAAGAAATCATCGCGCGTGCATACGTACGGAATACCGTCTCCACGCCGTGGTGTAATCTATTTTCCACCACCGCCTTACATGGATGGGTATAAGGGTGAATGTAATGAATATATATGATTATTTTAAAGTGGTATTGATTCTGAAATAGTATACATACACTCCAATACAATTCCATGATCATGGGAATGATATCATCGCTCGTGCGTACGTACGGAATACTGTCTCCACGATGTGATGTGATTCGTTATACATGATCTTCATTTCATAATGATTATATAAATGAATTGAATGAATAAATATGATATATATTACAATAATACCATTCTAGAAATTAGGTATCTATAACCAAAAGAGAATAATAAAAATTTATTCGACAAACACGCATAAGAACAAAAGTAATAAACACCCGAATAACAAGTAGTAATGAAATATTACTAATAAGAAGATAAGAATATGAGAATATATGATATCATAACAATATGTATGATTCTGTAATAAGTCAATAATATTATTTAAATCATTATATATGAGGTTCAGACACTTACGAAGAAAATCGGACCTAAGGTAAGGGAAATATCAAAATCTCATTTTTATCTGAGATTGTTTATACTTTACTGGGGTTTATTTTATAATCCACATACATGTTTCCTCAATATGTAATATTTACATCCTTTTACAACAGTTTATATTACATTTTACCCTTCTGTGAGGTTTTACTAAAACGTATGAATGGAATCTGTTGTCGTTTTTCGTACGAGGTACTTTTTGACTTTTCCGAAAAAAGTACGAGAAGAATGTTTTTTTAACTTATACGGCATGAATGGATTTTTAAAACATTATCTCCAATAATATTCCTTTACATGATTTAATGTTTATTTTTAATAAACTTTTTTTAGTTTAGAATTGAATGACATGTTACGAAAGGAAAAGGGTTTTTGAAGTAGAAAGGATATTTTCTTCAAGAATGGAGTTCAAGTGTTTTATCAAAATTATTTTCCATCTAAGATAATAAAGGGTTCTGTTTCTATCCCTATTATTACAATGATTTGATTATGTTGTGATGGAATTATTTTTATGAATTCCTTTATCTTATATGAATTATTTTATGATGTCGCGATGTTTAAGATTCCCATTTTTATTACATGGGTTATGCTATGATGTATGGTTTATGATTTTGTGGAACACATAAGAATGGTATCATTATGAGATTGGTGGGACCTATATCTCCCTCCAATTCATTGGGTAATGATTTTATATCTCATGAGATAGACATGGCTAGAACGGTAGGTTAAACCGATTCAGTGAAACAGGACTGAAAAGAGGAGTGAACTCGGTTCAGAAATGGACTTTGTCCACTAAGATAGGCTTGGCAATGAGTCTTGACTAATAATAAATGATTCTCTATGATTATGTGTGTATGACACAAAGTTTCATGTTTTAATTTATGATTATTTGGATTTCATTTCACTACTATGATTTATCCCATGTTATGAAATTATCCTCTCTTTTGCAGGTTAAGATTTCCAAAATGTTATGTTTTTATGAATATGATGTGATTGATATATCTTTTGTTTACCCTTACTGAGCATTTGAGCTCACCCTTTTGTATTTTTTCTTTCCCCAGGTCAGGAAAAAGCTTATTAAGTAAGATATGCCAAAAGGAACTATAGATATGATGAAATAAATGGGAGACAGTGTAGATGCTTTATGAACCAGTTGTTTATGTTTCCCAGTTTCTAAAGACACTATACCTATACAGTCCTTTCATGGTTTTTTATATGTTGTAATAAGTATGTTTAAATTTTGATGTAATAACAATGTATGTAAAGTATGGGTCGTTATAGATGGTATCAGAGGAAAGGTATAGTCAGCCTTTGGAAACTAGGATGTGAAAGCCTTAGAAAGAACCCTAAGGAAAAGTCTAAACATAGAACAAAATCTTAGTGTTTTATGAATGACCAAGAATAACCTAGTATAAGACCTTAAGTGTGAAATTTTATTCTTGATTGTGTGGTTTTCCTATTATAATTAGTGTTGCTCACACTATTATTCTTGGTTTTAGTCAATGGATGGAACCCGAAGGAACCGTGTTAATGCGGAATGCAACAAGAAATGAAATGATTGTCCCCCTGAGAAACCAAACATTATGGGAGATAGAATGAAAAATCTTGTATCCATGCTCACAAAACTTTCTCAAGCTATGAATCATGCAGGACTTCCAAACGAGCAATGTAAGGAGCAACATTCTGTTGAATCCTTCATGAGGCAGCGTCCACCTTCTTTCAGCGGGTCTACCGATCCATTAGTTTCTGAACAATGGATTAGTACTACTAACAATATATTCTTAGTTCCTCAATGTTCTGAACATGATGAAGTCATCCTAGCAGTGTATCGTTTGGATGGAAATTCTGATCAATGGTGGAATCTTATTAAGAATATAAGGAAAAGGGATGAAATTGAGTCCATGGAATGGGACGAGTTCAAGAATGTATTTTTCAATAAGTACATCCCTCGTATTCTCCAAACAAAGATGGAGAAAGAGTTTCTTGAACTGAATCAAAAGGATGATGAATCTATTGGTACATATGATGAAAATTTTACAAGACTTTCAAGGTACGCTTCTGGTATTATTATCCAACCTGAGAGTAAGATCGATCGATTCTTTAGTGTCTTAAAACCAAGTCTTCGAAGGGCGTTATCCATAAGGGACTTCAATAGCTATGAGGAAATCGTTCGATGTGATCTCAAAGTCGAGATGGATATTGGAGTAACCCATCAGTCTTATGGGTTTGATAAGAAGAGGAAAATGGAATTCAAAGGAAAATATAAAGAGCACACTAAAAAGAAGAGGAGATTTCTCTTATGCTTAATGTGTGGAAAGAAACATGGAGGGAGTTGTCTTAAAGGGACAAGTAAATGATTTAAATGTGGAAAGGAAGGTCATCGGGCATTTGAATGCCTCAATGATGGGAAGAAGATGTCTAATGATGCAAAAAAAGGAAGGGACACACAGAATGAACCTACTACACTTCAATGTTTTAAGTGCAAGGAGATGGGGAATTATGCCAATAAATGCCCTAATCCAAGGGTTGTTGATGATGATCGACATCAAAAAAATATTAAGGCTACAGAAAAAGGAAAGTCACATGCAATTTCTATCAGCGATGTGTAGTACGATAACGATGTGGTGAAAGGTACACTTACCATCCACTCGAAAGTAGAAAATTTTTTATTTGATTTTGGATCCACCCACTCTTTTATTTCTGATGATTTTTCAAAGAGTATCACCGTATTACCTCAACAATTAGATATTGAGTTAGTTGTGACACCACCTAATGGCACAACAGTCGCATCAAAAGATTATAATTCTTCCTCGATTGAAGTTTGTGGGAAAGTGCTTCCTGCAAATCTTGTGATCCTTCCTATAGTTGAATTTTATGTGATTCTTGGAATGGATTGGCTTTCTTTATATGGAGCTCATATCAATTTCCAAAGAAGGGAGGTCACATTTAATATTCCAGATCAATCTATGATCGTCTATCGATGCAAAGATGAACATAACCTTCTAGTGGAAATTTCTTCCATATTATGGGTATTGATTCCACTAAATGAGGGTTATTTATCTCAAATGGTTGGTGAGAAACTCACCATTAATAATTTTCCCATTGTACGAGAGTTTGATGATGTCTTTCTAGAGGAATTTTTGGGTCTTCCACCAAATCGTGAAGAGTTTTCAATAGAACTCGTACAGGGTGCTTTGCCTACTTCAAATACACCTTATAGAATGGCCACAATTAAGTTGCAGGAATAGAAGAAGAAACTCCAAGAGAATCTTGATAAGGGATTCATACGCCCTAGTGTGTCACATTGGGGAGCACCTATTCTGTTTGTTAAGAAGAAAGATGGATCAATGAGACTCTGCATTGATTATCGAGAACATAACAAGATCACTATCAAGAACAAATATCCTCTCCCACGCATTGATGACATATTTGACCAACTACGCAGAGCTCAATCCTTTTCCACGATTGATCTTCGTTCAGGGTATCATCAATTAAGGGTCAAAAGGGAGGATATTCCAATGAAGGCTTTCTGTACAAGGTATTGACACAATGAATTTAGAGTGATTCCATTTGGTCTTACTAATGCCCCTAATATCATCATGGATATGATGAATAGAGTCTTTAGAGACTACCTTGATCAATTTGTGGTAGTCTTTATAGACGATAGTCTTTTCCATTCAAAGAGCAAGGAAGAATATGAAGATCACTTGAGAATTATATTGAAGACCCTGAGAAAGGAGAAGCTTTATGCCAAATTTACCAAGTGTGAATTTTGGATTCAAAAAGTTACATTTTTTGGTCACATAATCTCAAAAGAGGGGATATCTGTGGATCCAGCAAAAATAGAGGTTATCAAAAGAGGGTCGAGACCAACAACAGTAACTGAGATCTGAAGTTCTCTTAGTTTGGATGGATATTATCGACGTTTTGTGAAGGGGTTTTCATGATTATCTAATCCATTCACCATTTTGACTCAAAAAGGAGTTATGTTTGTGTGGATGGACGAATGTGAAGAGAATTTCAAGGAGTTAAAAATAAGGTTATCCATTGCACCTATACTCACACATCCTTATAGTAGAGAAAGGTTTGTGATCTACAGTGATGCATCCAAGAATGGACTGGGATGTGTTCTCATGCAAAATGATATGGTGATAGCTTATGCCTCACGACAGTTGAAAATCCATGAGAAAAATTACCCAACTCATGATTTGTTGTTAGCTGCGGTAATCTTTGCATTAAAGATTTGGAGGCATTACCTTTTTGGTGAAATGTGTGATATTTATACTGATCATAAAAGTTTAAAGTATATTTTCACACAAAAGGAGATGAATATGCGTCAAAGAAGATGGTTGGAGCTGATTAAGGATTACGACTGCTCAATTCATTACCACCCTGGGAAAGAAAACAAGATGGCAGATTCATTAAGTCCACAAGACCATGCCAGTTTATCCATGATGAGGATCACAAAAGATCCAATATTTATGGATTTACAGAGGATGGATCTTGGAATTATAATGGAAGGGGGAAAATCTTATCTTTCTCAAATGAATGTTCAACCATCTATACATGTGAATATTTAAGAGGCACAAAAAGAATATGTAGAGTTACAAAAGAAGGTGAGAAATGTTCCTGAATTCAACCTTGATTGTGATGGGATAATAAAGTTCAGGAATCGGGTTTGTGTTCCTCCCATTCATGAATTAAAGAAGTAGCTGCTGGATGAGGCTCATAGTTCTTCATTCTCTTTTCATCCTGGAACCACGAAGATGTATAGGGACCTGAAAGAGTACTTCTGGTGGGATGGCATGAAAATAGATGTTGCTGAATATGCCTCTCGATGCTTGGTTTGTCAGCAAGTTAAATCTGAGAGACAGAACTCTAAGGGGATGTTACAACCACTACCCATACCCGAATGGAAATGGGAAAACATCACTATGGACTTTGTCACAGGACTTCCTAAAACATCCAAAGGCAATAATGCTATCTGGGTCATAGTTGATCGTCTTACAAAGTCTGCACACTTCATTTCTATTAGATAGGATTTCTCTCTGGATCAGCTTGCCAGGATATATGTAAAGGAAGTGGTAAGATTGAATGGAGTACCACTTTATATTATATATGATCGGGATCTGAGATTTACCTCGAAGTTCTGGAGAAGTCTTCCGTATACTCTAGATATAGAGTTGAGTTTCATCACTGCTTATCGTCCTCAGACAGACGGTCAGTCTGAGAGAAAAATTCGAACTCTAGAAGATATGTTGAGAGCTTGATCTATGGATTTCAAAGGAGGTTGGGATCAACACCTACCTTTGGTGGAATTTTCTTATAATAATAGTTTTCACTCCAGTATTCAGATGGCTCCTTATGAAGTTATATGTAAAGAAATGCAGGACTCCAACTTGCTGGGATGAAGTTGGGGAAAGAAAGCTATTAGGACCTGATCTCATTGATGAAATGGAAGAAAAGGCCAGATCTATTCAACCACACATAAGAGCAGCATAGAGTCGACAGAAAAGTTATGCCGAGAAACGATGAAAAGACCTAGAGTTTGAAGTGGGTGATTAAGTGTTCTTATGAATATCTCCATGGAAGAGGGTCATGAGATTTGGAATGAAGGGGAAGTTGAGCCCTAGATATATCTGTCCTTTCGAAATACTGGATCGTGTCGGGAAGGTATCTTACCGATTGGAGCTTCCACCAAATCTCTCTCAATTACACGATGTGTTCAATGTATCTATCCTGAGAAAGTACATACATGATCCTTCATATGTAATCAGCTCAGAAGCTGTACCACTGGAGCAAGATCATTCTTTTGAAGAACAGCTGATAGAGATTCTGGATCATAGTGAAAAAGTCCTACGAAACAAGACCACTCGCTTGGTGAAAGTTTTATGGAGGAACCACCAATTAGAATAAGCTACATGGGAGCTTGAGTATATGATGAGGGAGAGGTATCCTCATCTATTTGTTACAATGTGACAAATTTTGAGGGCGAAATTCATTTTAAGGGGGGTAGAATGTAACACCCAAGACTTTTATGATAAATATTTTGTTTTTATGTTATATAAATCATCAAATGAATCTTTTACTACACACAACACTAGCTTGGCTTGCTTTACATGCAACCGCGGCCTTCCTCGATAGCTTGCGTCGTACGTAATACCGAGTTTCACTAAACAATGGTATGCTATTAAAATATTATTAAAACTAGAAGTTATGAATAGTACTAACTGAATTTTGAATTTGATAACATTTTAATTCAACTTATACATTTTCTATAATGAGGTATAAAAGAAAAATCAATTTTTTTGGATAAAAGAAATATTTTTCAAAAAAATACAGTTTTGCCGCCTTTGGATGGCGCACCCACATTAAATCTAGGGTTTGACATTTTTATAACTGAAATTTGACAAAATAAAATTCTTCTTTTGAATAAGGGTATAAAAAAATACTTTGGATAAATTTTTGATATTTTTTTGATAACTTTCATATTTTGATGAATAGTAAAAATATGCTAATTTTTAATTAAAAATAACTTTTTTCATTGAGATAATTTATATGGATAAATTATAAATTTAATGGTTTTAAATTATAAATAGAATATATTTTTACCATTTAATATAATGTATTTCATTAGCATTAATTTCACAATGAATTCATAGGTAAAAACATTTCAATCTTTGGCAATGTTTTAACTTCTAAAACACGTTTTCTTAACAATGGGGTTTATTTTAAATTAATTACTGAAACTTATATGATTTGAATTTTGAAAAATGGATTCAATATCCAGAATCAGTGAGTCCAAATTATGTTAATAGAATACTTTTTGTTTTTGGGCATTACGAATAGTAACTACGGTAAATTTTATTTACCATAGTTAAAGGTAAATCGGGTAATTAAGGGTAAATATAAGACTATAAAATTACCCTAACACCTGCCAAAATCCTATTTGATGACTAAAAGGCGACCCATATCACCCTAGGGTCGGATTAGATTCATTTAATGGACATTGTTCCATGAAAATAATTTAATTATTATTAAAACCAAAGAATGTGACAACATGTCACTTTCTAAATTCGTATAAGTATAATAATTTTAAATTGGTGATAAACTTAATGAAACATCAAACATGAATAGTCTTCAAAAATATAATAAAATTATCTACATCATTGGAATTTATTTAGAATTTTTATGGATTATATAATTATCATTAATTATGACACAATAGTGATATTGAAATTATTTTATTAATTAAAATATCAAATAAATTGTTTTAAAAATAATAAAATAAATATTAGATGAACTATTTAATGTGATACACTAATTTTCTAGATACATATGAAATTTTATGAATCTATTAATTCTTTAATTTTGAACATATCTACTGTATATATTTTCTTTAAATTCAAATAAATGAATAGTGTCAAAATTGACACTATTGTTTTTTTATAAAAATAACATAATATAAATTTTTTTAAAAATCAAAAAAAAAATTAAAAATTATAAATTAAAATTTATATGGTCTAAAATGTCATAAAGTTTCAAATTATGGAAAATTCACAACACATATGTAATTATTTATAATAATTTAAAATTTTGAATATTATTACCACAAATAAAATTAAATTGATAAATAAGGATAAATCAAGTTGATAATGTTTAAAATAAATTTCTAACATGTCTAAATTTTATTTTTTGATGATATTACAACCATATCGAATCTAATCTTCGGATATGAGTCATTTTGGAAGTTTATAAGTGGGGTTGGGATTTAATATAAACTAATATTTCATATATTTCCAAAGGTGCCCCTCTCCTCCCTTATAAAAGGGCACCTACTCCCTCTCTTCCTCACACCAATTTGAGCCTTCAATCTCGGCCAAACCCTGACCATTTCACTTCCCCACTTCCTTAGAAACCTACTAGAGGTACTGGTCTTATCAAAAGACCAACTCTAGTGCCTTAAGAGAATGTTTAAAGGAGGCACTTCGAGAAAGAGGTAAGACCTTCTACTGTTTTTCAAGTTCCATTCTTCTTCTACTACCTCTTCTTTAGTTGTTTCATTATGAGGTAATAACATAAGTATCACTTATATACTTATATGTTATTATAAATATGAAACAACCCTATTTCACCTCTTATCCATCCTACGGAAAACGAAATCCCCGTGCGTGCGTACGTACGGAATACCGTCTCCACACCGTGGTGTAATCTATTTTCCACCACAACCTTACTTGGATGGGTATAAGGGTGAATGTAATGATTATATATGATTATTTTAATGTGGTATTGATTCTGAAATAGTATAAATAAACTCTAATACAATTCCACGATCATGGGAATGATATCACCGCTCATGCGTACGTACTGAATAACTTCTCCATGATGTGATGTGATTCATTCTACATGATCTTCATTGCATAATGATTATATAAACGAATTGAATGAATGAATATGATATATATTACACGAATACCATTCTGGAAATGAGGTATCTATAACCTAAAGAGAAGAATAAGAATTTATTCGACAAACACGCATAAGAACAAAAAGTAATAAACACCCGAATAACAAGTAGTAATGAAATATTACTAATATAAAACTAAGAATATGACCATATATGATATCATAACAATAAGTATGATTCTGTAAAATTTCAATAACATTATTTAAATCATTATAAAGGAGGTTGGGACACTTACGAAGCAAATCAGACCTAAGGTAAGGGAAATATCACAATCTCATTTTTATCCGAGATTGTTTATACTCTACTGGGGTTTATTTTATCATCCTCAACCATGTTTCCTAAATATGTAATATTTACATCCTTCTAAAATAGTTTATATCCAATTTTACCCTTCGGTAAATTTAGTAAAAGATATGAAAGGTATCTTTTGTAATTTTTCGTACGAGGTACTTTTTGACTTTTCTGACAAAAGTATGAGAAGTATGTTTTTCTAACTTATACGACATGAATGTATTTTTAAAAAATTATCTCCAATAATTTTTCATTACAAGTTTTCAAGTTTATTTTTAATAAAATAATTTTAGATTATAATTGTAATACATGTTAACAAAGGAAAAGTGTTTTTGAAGTAGAAAGGATATTTTCCTCAAGAATGGAGTTCAAGTGTTTTATCAAAATTATATTCCATATATGATAATAAAGGGGCATGTTTCTATCCATTTTATTACATTGACCTGATTATGTTGTGATGGAATTATTTTTATGAATTCCTTTATCTTATATAAATTGTTTTATGATGTCATGATGTTTAAGATTCCCATTTTATTACATGGGTTATGCTATGATGTATGGTTTATGATTTTGTGGAACACATAAGAATGGTATCATTATGAGATGGGTGGGGCCTATATCTCCCTTCAATGCATTGGGTAAAGATTTTATATCTCGTGATATAGACATGGCTGGAACGGTAGGTTAAACCTGTTCTGTGAAACATGACTGAAATGAGGAGTGAACTCGGTTCAGAAATGGACTTTGTCCACTAAGATAGTATTGGAAATGAGTCTTGACTAGTATGAAATGATTCTGTATGATTATGTGTGTATGCCACAAAGTTTCATGTTTTATGTTATGATTATTGGGATTTCATTTCACTACTATGATTTATCCCATGTTATGAAATTATGCTCTCTTTTGCAGGTTAAGATTTCCAAAATGTTATGTTCTTATTAATATGAGGTGATTGATATTTTTTTTGTTTACCCTTACTGAGCATTTGAGCTCATCGTTTTGTATGTTTTCTTTCCCCATTTCAGGAAGAAGATTATTAAGTAAGATATTCCAAAAGGGACAATAGATATGATGAAATAAATGGGAGACAGTGTAGACGCTTTATGAACCAGTTGTTTATGTTTCCCAGTTTCTAAAGACACTATACATATACGGTCATTCATGCTTTTGTTATATGTTGTAATAAGTATGTTTAAATGTTGAAGTAATAACAATGTATGTAAAGTATGGGTCGTTATAATTATGGTTTATAGTGAATAGTTTTTTATTACCATAGATTACATTTTATTTCAATTTATATATTTCTAATGTTTAAGTATTATCTCGTGTTTCAATTTAATAGTTCATAACATATAATTTTAAGATGATATGTACTTCTCTTAAATTTAACGATATTTTCATGATTAATTTTGTTTTGAAAATTATTCCATAACAAATACATAATATATTCATAAGATGGAAATTGTAAACATTAAATTAGTCTCCATTTTCCTAGTAACAAAAAACATTTAACATAATGAATGATTCAATTTAAAGGAATCATCTCTAAATATTTAACCTCACTTATTTATTTCACTTACCTATCCTTAAACACTATGGAAAAAAATTTAAACATTGGATGAGAATAAGAATATTGGTAAGTGATATTAGAAAGAACATTTTTCTATCGAAAACCCCAAAAAATAATAAATCATTTTCCTTTTCAATCAATGTTCTTTGAGTGTTATAATCAAAAATTTCATCCTAAAAACACACACACAGATTTTTCTCAATGAAAGCATATAAATATCATATAAAGAAATAAAAAACAAAATATTGTTTAATTAGTGCATCATATTCATAAAATACTTTCAAAACAATTTTAATTTATATAACCATGCATACATCAACCAAAACAATCACTACCCACTACATTGTAGAACTGTAATGGGCTTCACCCTCTAAATAATCTATATTGATCTCAACCAATTTTCCTATGTAATTATGGGGATGGACCCTTCATATAATCTATGTTAGACTAAACCATGATCTATTATTGGTGATCTACTCATCATATATTTTGTATTATCAAAACCCAATTAATATAATTGTGAAATAACGAATTAGGAAAAAAATAATCATAAAAACTTTTTAAACCCCCTTTTAGACCAATATAAAAAACATTCAAATAACAATAACATTTTATTTTAAAATCCAATTTTCAATAGTGGAATAAAAAATAAAATATATGTCAGGGTTTTCATTGAAGAGAAAAATTGATCATTAAATGTAATCAAGAAATAAAATAATGGAAATAGTGGTGGAAATGATTTTCTAACTATGTAAATTAATAACAGAAGTTGGATATTGTATTTTTCAAAACAATTCCATATAAAACATATAAAATGATTCTTTTTATAGCATTTTAAAAAAATCTAAAAACAAATGTACATTAAAAACATTTAATGTTTATATAAAATAATATTTTATTAAATAGAAATTATTTATATAAATTTATATTGTATCTTTCAAAATAGGGTTTAAAAATATTCCTTTATAATAGTAGAAATATTTTAATCATAATCCCAATGAAAATTAAATTGAGACCAAGTCCATTACCTTGAGTCTGACTTGTCAAGTGCGTATTTATATTCCTAAATAATAAAATTATGTTAACTATTAACATATATTAAAATATTTTGCAAGTTTATTATTACTTATAACTTACATATTACAATGTTATAAACAATTAACTAATCAATTATGCTTACATAAACTGTTTTGACCATATTTGACTTATCTGTCAAAAATAGATTTTTAAGGTTGACTATAATGACATAGGGAATTATTTAAAGACATATAAAATAATAATAACTGAATAATTATAATATTTTAAAATGAATTATAATTTTAAAACCAATAATTAATCTTTAATTTTGAAAAAATTAGTATGTTATGATCATGGAGATGGTAGGTCGTACGTACCCCTGAGTACCGTTTCCATTTTTTGATAATCAATATGGAATTATGATTTCTATTTTTTAAAAAAATATTATATTAATAAAATATTTACCATATTTTTTTAATATACTTTTATATATCATCAATGTGGTGGTTTGATGAAAATATGGTCACATTACATAATAAAGGCAATAGTCCACATATACAAGAATAACATGATAATTTTTTTTAATGAGATAAAATGTAATAAAAAATGATATATTACATGTTAAAAATTTTAAATATGAAATTAATATTATAATAATATCAATTATATAACATATATTCATAGACATTTCCCTGCTTACCATCTACATAAAGCGTTAGTAAAAAAGCATCACATCACATCGTGAATATGAATTCGCCATACACACAAGATTTGTAGTATTTTACCATAGGGATACGAATGTAAAAAGTTATAAGAATGATATAATTATATTATAAATACCATATTTGTACATTATATTTATAATCATACCCATCTATTATTGGTGGAAATTAAAAAAAATTACATCATCTTACGTGGTGGTAGTATATCATACATAATAAATATTATTTCAAAACCCATTTGATAGATGTCAAAATGGTTTTAAGTCAATCCATTATTAATAAGAAATCCAATTAAATATTTTATATTTTATTTATCATATCATATTTTATTATTGATATTTTAATGTATTGGGGAAAGAAAAAAATAAAGACACACATTGAAGAACATAACATATTTATTGGGATTCCTTATTAGGTTTTCTGAAAAGAATTAATAAGATTGATTATTTGAAAAAACAATATATTATTGCATTATATGAGGTAATTTTGGAAGTTATTTCAGTAGGTATCAACTAAAAAAATTTGTTTCATGGTTTGAATAATGAATGAATGGTGTCTTTTTATAAGTACTCTGTGTAATGTCACAGAATTTATGTGTACATTTTTTTAATTTATATTGATGTATTTCGAGAACACACACATTGGTGGCTTGTGATTCCATGTCCCAGTGAGCGTGGATTGGAATATTGTACTTTTTGTGTGTTTTTTTGGTAAACATTCATGTTATTTTTTCTAACTTTTAAACTCATCTACGAATCAAAAATCTGCGGGCATCATTGAACTCAGAACCCAAGTATTCTTCTAGAAAAGACATAACTTCTTCTGGAAGGTTTCAGATGGTAAAGTTACTTTTTTGAAAATTTTTAAAATAATAAAACAACATAACGAAGTTATTTTATTTTTTATTTCTCATTTTTGAGGGGCATACTGCAGTACTGCAGTGCAGAAATGAGGTGTATTAAATATAGCTTCTTAATTGATCTTTTTTGTGTAGTGTGATGAATCATTAATTAAAGCGTAATAGATATGCTATTTCTAAATGAAACAGCCTAACGAAGTGACATCAAGGAGTAACATAGTTGTTGCAAAGTGTATTATTTTTAATAAAATAATCCGTTGGAGAAATAGTAATTAAACTGTGTAAATTCATTGAAGAAACTACAATAAGGATTACATCCAACAATGAATGAAGAATGATGGAAGGGTCACTAGTGACGTCGACACATTATGAAGAATGGGACTAGGAAGCGAAGAATTCCAGTAGTGCTAGAATCCTCAAGGGCATATCACATCAACCACAAATATCGATAGAGGTAGGGGTTTATTTGTTTTATGTTTTCCCACTTCTTTTTTTAAAAAATGAAAAACCAAGAACAACCCATGAACAGGTTGATCTATATATTTTTTGTTCATATAAGACGATGTTCATATTGGGTTTTCTAAAATGGGATAAATGTATTTTTAATCGAACTATTATTCGAACCTCCCCCATTTTTAAAACACTAACACGGATGGTGTGGGACAACACGAGGAAGGCCCGATCCCATATGCTTGTGAGTTCTAGATGGTCACATACTAAAAATGGTTATAAGGATGATCTAAGTCCTTCGTAAGGAGAAGGGGATATTCTAGAGGACATAATGACAAGAGGCATGAAGAACAGACCACTGGTGCAGACTCGGTTGTCTGTGAAAGAACCCACCAGCATGCTAGCTCTGACGGTCAACTGCGGGGGGCCAAAATTGGGTGGCGGCATTCCACGAAGGTGCCCTGAAGGTGTTCCTTAGTCAACCAACAATGGTATTGTGGAAAGGGCCCAAATTTGGAAATGGTTGGATGCATCCACCCATCCGCGTAGGTTCACTAGGTATGCGGAAAAGTCCGCAGTCACATGACCACGGAAAAAGTCACTATCACTTTAACACGGTGAATAGGATGGCCCCATGAATCATCCCTGAGGCATGGGGATCTGAATGTGGATTCGAGGCACATCTTGTCCAGGAGGACCTATCAGGGCATGTGTCGAACCCACCCCAACATCGCTAGGTCAGGTCAGTGGGCCCCGGGCTTGGTGGTGTTGGGTCAGTCCGAGCGGTTTTGATAGGACTTAGACCCGACATGCCCTTTTTATGAATAAAATGGCAATATATTTCAAACTTTTTATCCAATTAACGAGAAAATTATGGAATTAGAACCCTTGAGATGAGATATATGTTTTTAAATACTCTATGAAGTATTTCATGGATGTTGATTTTCATCGATTATCATGATGAGAAGTTCTTCTGATATCAAACATCCTACGTGCTGAATAATTATAGTTGTCTGAGACCTAATGACTACTGATAAATAGATTCTATTTGACATGACATGAACAAGGTGTGGTGCATCTTCTATGGGTCCAGGAAGACCCACAATTATTCATTAGATGAGTACCTCAGTATGGCCATGGTGGGAAGTAGCATCATTCTGACCCGTCATGCCCATTGTGGAAAGAAACATCTGAGTGACCCAGTATACCAATGGTACTCATCTAGGAGAAGTAACAAAAAAGTGTCAAGGTAAGTGGTAAGTGTCTTATTTGTGACCTATCAGGCCCACATTACTCATTTTGGAGGATTTTTCTAGCATCCCATGGTGTTCGATGATGTGACTAATGGTCATACCTTCATATTGTAGAATACAACTTGTGTGATATTGCATTTTTCATGATCAAGATTAATGATTTATTTTTTCAAATACTATGTGAATATTCTTTTGGGTTATGGGGTCCCTAATTTTTATATGATTACTCACATGTACATCAGATTCATCTGGATGTGTCATTTCTGGTGCAGATGACTACCACCTTAATGGAGGACATATTATCCAAGGACCTGGTGGTGCCTAGTGAGACAAGGTAGGTGGGGCATTCCTCTACAGCTTCTAGTATCTTTTATTTACTAACCCAACAAGCGGTGTTTCCAGCGGATGGATTTGAACGTTTTAGAAGTACATTCATACCTCATGTTTATCATTTGGTTGTGTTTGTATTGTGTTATGTTTGACATAATGTTTTTACATTAACTTAGTGGTTGTTTAGTGGATTTCATGATTACTTTTATAGCATTGGGGTGTGGTTCTGAGTGCCTGTATATAGTTACTCAAGAAAATTCCTCCCACTTGCAGGTTTACACCTTCGGCGCTAGTCACCAACCTTGGCCTTTGAGAGGCAGGTATGGGGTATGTCACAGTACGGGACCAAGGGTATCTGTCGTCACAAAGTGTTTTCATATGAGGTCAGATATAAAAATTAAACAAAGAGTCTGTTGTTATGGTTTTCTTGGAAACAATGTAAAATATTTTGAGTAGAACTTGTAGATTCGGTTAGTTTGGTGTTGGTGTGGCATTTGATGTATTCTTATACTAGGAACCTAAATTCATTTTTACGGCTATATACATGAAAACAATGGTTTCATAATTGTGTTTTATGATATTCATTAATAAGTGTCTTCTCACTGGTTATAATCATATGGATGTAGAACCTCTTGGTCTATTTAAAGGTGCCTCCACGCTGAAAGTTAGCTAGGATTATGATATTTGATTTTGTGGAAATCCTGCATAACAATGATACATCATTTCAGGGACCAGTGCTAGAGATTTCCCCACTCTGTGGTGCACTGATGTGGCCACCAAGCATTGATCAGAATATATTTCTAGTGTTACCAATAGAGGATTTACATAGACTCAGTGCCTTGAATGATTTTCGGAGACAAAGAACTCCATGTTTCAGGGTTGAGATAGATCCTCAGGTTGCTGAGGACTAGTAGTAGGAAACAATGAACGTATTACTCTTGGAGAGGACACCACTTGACAAGATAGAGATCTTGGCTACGATCCTTCAGCAAGGAACAACTGGCATATGGTAGAGATTGACCATCCAGACACATTATGAGGATATCCTCACCTGGACATACTTCTAGTGTCTATTCCAAGAGGTGGTTTTTCTCGTGATCTTGCGCTCTTTGTGCATACTCGATCTACTTTCAATACAACAGGGAAGCAATTCAGTGGCTGAGTACACTAGGAGGTTTAAAAATCTATATCACTACTCCACATACATTGCTTGATACCATTTCTTCAGGGCCCCAACAATTGAGTAGGGACTCAGATGGGAGATCAGGGAATCCATGCTATCTCTCAACATCCCCACATAGGCTGTATTGCTGGAGTGAGACCTTATTATGGTGAGATTCCCTGAAGAGAATTCACTAATAGAAAAATCCACCAAAATATATTAGGTTATATTGTTGTCAGTGATGAGAAGAAAGAAGTATACATGGGGTTTCCCATGGGGGCCAGATCATTTAGGGGGTGACCCCATGACATAGGGTTGGTAGTGTGGGGCTCCCAGAATAGAGGGAGTTAGCAGGGAACTAAGTTGTGCTTTAAGTGAAAAAGGAAGGGACACATGGATTGTGACTTCCCAATTCACTGCAAAGACAATGAGTAGATGGTACTAGTACTGCCAATAAAAATTTAGACGTTCGTGTGAAGAGTTCTGTAGGGTGGAAGACATGGTAGGGGAGAAGTTTGAGTGGTAGGTGGTGGATGATGGTTTGAGGTGCTACCACCACCACCCTAATGTGGTCCCGTATGGGCTTAGGGAGTTGTGAGACATGGATGTGGCCAACATTATATAATGGTGGAATAAGATCATGAAGCTCCAAAGATGAATTGAGGTATGATATGTGTCTTCTCCACCTGGGATTTAGTACATATTGACACGGGTTCTAGTCAATAATTCCTTTCTACAGACTTGGTTCGAGGATTAGATATTCTGGATTATCCATTGGCTCGATCCTTATGATTATGGACTGATACGGGAGGGGATTTGACAACTAAAAACATGATAGGGTATTGTAATCTTATTTTTTTAGGTGAGATCTTCAGCTAGGATCTACTTGGTGCGGTGTAAAGGCTATACAAAACTATCTGGGTTATGGACTTTCTGTCGACAGTCTATGCTCTGATATATCATTTTAGGTGCAATGTACGATGTGTCTATGATGATGGGAACAAGTATTCCTACACCAAAAATAAGTGAAATTCTTCATCATAGGATGGACTTTAATGGTGGAGTGTGTAGTTAATTACCCAATAGTAGGCTAGCCTCACCCTCAGTGCAGTAGAAGAGAGGAGTCTAAGATTTCCCATAGTAGTGGATGAGTATGATGATGACTTTTCTATGTATGTTCTGGGACTACCTTATCATAGGAAGGTAGACTTATGCATTGATCTGTACTTGTGAATGGAAATGATATCCACAATAGCATATCAGATGGCTCCCATTGTGCTTCATGAATTGATTGTACTGTTGGAGGACTTCAAGGAGAAGGTCTTCGTGAGGCCAACATTTCACCGTGGGCAGAACTAGTGTTATTTTCCATGAAGGCATGTGGGAGATTAATTTTATGTGTGGACATTTGGATTCCAAACCATGTGACCATAAGAAGAAGTATCCACTTCCAGGGATTGCTGACCACTTCAATCAGCTGAATGGAGAGACATGGTTCTTAATGGTTGACCTCAGATCATAGATTCATCTGCTATAGGTATGGGATGAGGACATAACAAAGACAGAATTTAGATACCAATATGGGAACTACGAGTTCTTGGGGATTCCATCCAGTGTGACCAATTCCCATGTAGTTTTCATGGGACGCAAGATCCTGATCTTCCAGCTTTACCTTGATCATTTCATGGTGGTCATTATTGATGAAATCATTGTGTAATCAGCATCTGAGTAGGATCCTGATACACACCCATGGATAGTTCTGGATACACTCTTAGAGCACTGGCATTATGGTAAGCTCTTGAAGTGCCAGTTCTGTATTTGATAGGTCCACTTTCTAGGACATGTCATCTCAGAGGTTGGAGATTCATCAGATCTGACACTAATAGAGGAATTTCATTCTTGGGACCCACCCTGAAGCATGACTGAGGTGTAGATTTTTTTGGGGACGGATGGAAAATAATAGAGGTTCTGGACTTCCTTTTCCAGAGTAGCATTTCCTTTATCAGACTTGACACAAAAGGGATAACCCTACATGTGGATTGATATCATCCTGTCAAGTTTCCAGTTTCTGATGTGGAGACTGACTAATTCCCCCCTCATGAGACTACCCGAAGAGGGTGTTGGTTATGTAGTCTTATGCGACATGTCAGGGACCACCCTGGGATGTGTCCTAATGTAGGAGCAGGGAATTATCACATATGGATCATGGTAGTTGAGGAAAAATTAGAATAAATATTCAACCCTTAGCCTAGAGTTTGCAATATTTGTCTTTTCTTTGAAGATGTTTCAACCGTACATGATGGGTGTACTGTTTACCATCTACTCTGACCACATGTGTCTTAGGCATAAATTCTCAAAAATGGAACTGAAATTTTTATAGTTAAGATGGTTGAGTTCCTCTAGGAATACAAATTTTAGATAGTATATACACCTAGGAAAGGGAAACATGGTGGTAGACACACTAAATAGTAGTTCGGGTTTTCAACTACCTGGTGAGGTTACCATGTAGCTCGCCGCAATATTGATATCCTTCATGGATCATTATGGATTATCCTACCATTATTCAATGATTGTCACTCCCACAGACATAAAACAAGTTAGGTAGGCACATCATTTAGATGTTCACTGCAAGGCCCGACTTTCTCATATGTCCTCATGATAGGGTCTTATTGGATTTTTGATAGGTTGGGAGCAGTACATCATTTTTAGAGGATGCACCATAGTAACAACGATGTTGTGGGAGGAGGTGTTGATAGAGTTCCACACATCCACTTTGTTGGTATATCCTGGAGTGGATATGATGTACCGAGACCTCAAATGCCTGTAATAGTGGCTAGGGATGAAGAAAGTGGTGGAAGGGTTTTTTTCATGATACCTCCATTGTCAGTAAGTTAATGATGAGTATTAGGTCCCAAAATTAATGGAACAACCACTTGAGGTGGCATAATGGTAGTGGGATGGTATCCCCATGAATGTCCTGAATGAGATACCACACATGTGTAGGGGCCACAATTATATTTGTGTGGTCATTTAACAACTCACCAAGTCATCTCAATTTCTACCCATCCGGGAGCGTGGATCGGTAGAGGTCTTGAGTTTCATTTACATCGTGGATATAGTGTGGATACAAATGGTTTTTTTTGATAATCTCATACCGTTATGAATGCTTTGCATCCCGAATGTGGATGGGATTGCAGGAGGTGTTAGGGAGACATCTGTGCTTCTGCAGATCCAATCACCCTTAGACAGATGGTCAGACAGAGTAGACCATGAAAAACTTTAAGGACATGCTTCATGCATGTGTCCTTGATTTTTGGTTGTAGTTGGGAGGAATACCTCCCACTAGTGTAGTTTTCTATAGAAAATATCTATAACTCCACCATTGTCAAGGAACCGTTTAAGCGCTTGTACGAGAGGCCTCGAATATCACCTCTATTATTGATAGACAAAGGGTATTCAGAACTCATGGGTCTAGATTTGGTATGGGATACCATAGAGAAGGTACAGATCAACCTGGAGTGGATAAGGACTTCACAAAGTAAGAATAAATCGTATGGTGATAGGATTTAAAGAAAGTTTGAGATTGATGGGAGAGACCATGTGTTCCTTTGGATCTCAACCCGACAGGGTTTTCTAGATTAGGTGGGGAAAAAATTTTACTATAAGGTTCATTAGACATTTTTAGATTCATATAAGATTTGGTGAGGTGGCGTACTGCCTAGATCTTCCCCCATTTATGCATAGGATGCGTGATGTTTTCCACGTGTCGCATCTGAGGAGGTATGTTCATTCTACATCACACATCATCGAATAGAGTGAGATGGAAAATGATGATGGGGAGAAATTTGTAGAGTTCGCCGTGGGGATATAAGATCAACATGTGCAGTTTATTTGTAGATAGTCAATTCCTTTGGTGTGTGTTCATTGGTAGAAAAATAATCTCCAAGAGAGAAAATAGGGGCAAGAGGCTCAAATTTATGCTCAGTAACCGAAATTGGTTATTTTGTATTTGTATTGGTATCACATATGTATATCCATAAGTTGGGGAGAATGTAATGTCTTTGAAGTGCCCAGATCAGTGTGAATCACTGAGAGGGGGGGGGGGGGTGAATCAGTGATCCTTTAAAAAAATTTTACTAATTGATTCTTAATCAATTAAACCTCTATGGATGGTTAAAGCCTCGATCCACTCTTCTTGTATCTCTCAACCTTTCCCGGATAATGCAGTAATGAAAAGGCACAGGACACAAGGATTTACAAGGTTCGGCACCAAAGGCCTACATCCTTGCCATGCTCTCCCAGCATGGATTCTCCCATTATAATCTGTTAGTATTACAATGGTCGATACAGCTTCCCACCGTGTCTCTCCTGAGTCCCACAGGAGGGTCTTTATACTGCGTCCCACAGTGTTACCAGAGTCCCACTGGCCTGCTCCAGAATCCCACTGAAGACTTCCTCCACCCTGAGTCTCACAGGGGTCTTCTCCTGGCTCCTCGAGTCACACGAGTAGCTCTTCTTCTTGTTCAGCTCTTCAAGTATCCTCAGCAGTCTGGGATAAAGACTGCTGGCCTTGCTCTTCTCTTCTGATCACTTGTGGTTGATCAGGGCTTCTCAAATACTGCAAACTCAGACAAACAATATCTTTCACTTTAGTCTGGCTCAGTCTCAGTTCACTTCAACTTCATGCACTGAATGCATGGCATCACAATATCTTCAAGATCTCCTGGTCTTGGACTTCTCAAATGCATACAAGCTGATTCAGACTTGTTCACGTGTGCACGTGCATGCATGCACTCTCCTTTTCTTCCTCTCGGTGCAGTAGACCCACAAAGGGTGTAATCAATTATAGCACACACCTTCACCACAATCTTCACACACTATATTCAAATTGTTCACACACTAAAAGTGTGTTATACTTTAGTGTGTGTCCTCCCCTTTTTCTTCTTCTAATGTGTATACACTTTTAGTGCACACACTAGGTTCGGCCTTTTTATTCCTTTGCACACACACCACTAAGGTAAGTCTTTAGCCTTCCTCCTTCACTTTGCACACACAAAAAATATTCTTTGTTCTTCAAAGTGTGCACCCCACAAGGGATACGGCCTACTTCACTTGCACACACAAAGTGTGTTCTTCAATTGTTCATTCACACAAAGTGTGCCCTCGGCCTTGCTTTCTCACTTCCACAACCAAACCTCGGGTTCTTCCTCACTTAGCACACAACCCGTAGGTATGTAATGCACTCCATCTTCATGTTGCACTAAGCACACACACTGCCTTCTTCTCTTTTTGCACACACAGCCCGAACACTCAACTCTACTGTCGCGCAGGGTCACAAGGTGCAAGGGTGCGACCTCTACTGTCTTCAAATGCCGCGCGCAAGTCCTCAAGCACTTGAGTGCAAGGAGGCTCGGGTGCGCAAGTGCCACTGCCACAAGGGCGTGCAAGTGTGCACTGGCCGCGGGTCGCGCAAGCCACAGGTGTGAGGACACCTTGGGCGCGCGAGCTACTCCTGCCGCGCAAGTATGCGGGCAGGGAGAGCTCTTCCTGTCGCGCAAATAATGCGCGCAGGGGACCTTCGAAGCCTCGGGTGGCTCCGGAACCTTCAGCCGCGCAAGTTCTTTGCGCGGGGCTTCAAACCTTCGCGAGGCAGAGAGATGCGCTCACGAGTCTTCAAAAATTCAGCGCATCAGCAAGCAATCAGAGAGCCTCGGGCTATCCTTTTATAGGCGAGGAGAGCCTTTAAACATCCGCGTGATAAATCTTTGAACTCCCGAATGTTTCGGGTTATCAAGATTTTCCAAATCTTGATTTCTTTCCTCTGTTTCCACGCGGGTTCCCTTAATTTTCTTTCCTCCTCGTGCATGCGATTTATAACGCATGCACGGCCTTCGCCTCTGTTAAAACCCAATCCATGCAAAAGACGAACACCCTGATGCCTTGGCAACTTCGTTTGCCTCGGCCTCGAACGAAATTTTCCATACATTGCATGCACACCATTTTTTATGCATGGACGTGTTCGGTGTGGAGAGACGAGCTCGAGGGTATCTTCGGCTTCGAGAGAGATGGCCAGAATCTCAAAAACCATCTTCGGGAGTCGCCTGGTTCAGCGGCGGCTGCGGGAATGCTCGGGGAGGCCTCAGCCGAGCTCGGGGAAGAGGACGAGCTCTCGGCCGTCGGATCAGGCGTTTGAGATACCTCGGGCGGCCTGGATCTGAAGATCTCGCGTGGGATGCGATGAGCGGTCCAGATCGAGCGCGCGATTGATCGAGCGGCTCAGATTCGCTCCCGGGATTTTTTGCGCGTCCCACATCGAATCCTTCCGCGGATTTCACGCGGCTTATTACTCAGCCGCTCCCTTCAACTCGCCAGTTGAACTTCTCCCCTCCCGGTGCCGCCCCGCACCGGGTTCTCTCTGCGGGCGCGCTCTGCGCCCACTCTGCTCCTGCAGGCGCGCTCCAAGCGCCCACTATGCTCCCTTCGGGCACGCTCCAAGCGCCCACCATGCACACTTGGGTGCGCGGGCTTCACCACCGCGTGCCCTCAGGGATTATACACGGCCCCGGCCACTCTTGGGCTGGCCCCATGGGATCCCCTTGGGCGTGGTGACTGGTTCCCACATGTGCCTTGGGTTGAACCCTTAAGGCTGTCCCTTGATGTTGGCATATTTTTTGCTTGAATATACACTAAGTATACAAAGTACTTAAGTGTAAAATGCCAAATGCCCTTTCTCTTCTTCTTCATTTCTTCCCTTCTCTTCTTCATTAGAATTCCTCAAATCTCCTCAACATATACTCATTACTTATGAGTGAATTCTTGAAGGTTCTTCTTCATCAACCGAACTCTTGAATCAAACATATTCATCAAAGTTCTTTATTGATCCAATCAGAGATCAAGTTGGATCTTCTTCTGATTCACATGCACTAAGATATAGTGCATGGACTTCTTCATCTCACTTCATCCACTTAGGACTTGTGGATGGATCTTCTGCAACTCCTCATGCATTGTCAATACAATGCATGGTCTTCAAATATTGTTGTGACTTTGTATCATCAGGATACAAGTTCTATGAACTTAAAGAGCAGCTCAACAATCGTCAGATTTTACTAGAGAATGTTTCAACCACATCTCCTATGCCACTTAGTGAATCTCCTAAGTGGCATGCCTCTTAGTACCATGGCCACTCTCCATTCATCACCAACACCATCACAACCTTTGTCATTCACATCTTGACTTTCCTCGACATCCATTCATTCTAAGACAACAACATGTCTCATTGACAACAAATGCAACGCAATGCACTTCAATCTTCCCCTTTGTATTTGTTGTCAATACACTCCTTCAGCACATATGAATGGGTCACTATGTGTGCCAATATTTTCTCCCCCTTATTGGCAATCAAATGCAAAGGTGTGGTGTGGTTCTCTTTCAAAAATCTCTTCCTCCCTTTGAAAAGTATTTTCTTGACAAACACTGAGAGAGGGATGATGTCACATGTTCTTCTTTAGCAAAGAACCTTTAGTAGATCAACTCTAAGTCTACTTGGGCAAACCCGGTGTAGAAAACAAGAGTGATGTAACCAAGGAATTCAAAGCTGTCCATAATTCTCTACACATGTGAGATCATGCTTAGGGGTTTGAAATTTTTCAGATATTCAATGAATTGCTGAATCCTGCACATACTTCACAAAACTCATTAGAAAGTTCAGTGCAAAGATAAAGCACCCCCTTTCTTCCATTTGTCTTCAATTCATACTCCCCCTTAATTGACAAGATAAACTCAATTAAGAAACAAGGGATGAAATTATGATTGGAATACCTTCACTTTTCTCAAGATGGTATTAATCTAAGAATGCCATCTTCTTCAGATTGGCTCCCCCTCAAGGGGTGCACTCCATTCAATCCAAACCATCCTCCAGCTGAGAATGATCATCATCTTCAATTCCCTGCAATGTCAGCACATGTAAATACCAATAGTACAAGGGAATAAGATGGAACCTCCTTGGTTCATCAATGTGAACAACAAGGTTGAGAAGATTCTCTCAACCGAGATGTCCCATTTTCACCATTCTTCACACTTGCACATTTGATCTTCAATGATGTTTGTGCTGGTGTGGATCTCAAAACATCTTCATGTGAAATCTTCTTCTTCTCTTTTGCTTTAGCAATTGCCAGTACTTCCTCTTCAGCTCTTTGTAGATCTTTAGCAAGTTGCAACTGATTTGGCCATATGACTAGTAAATCATTTGGAAGAGTGGCCTCAGTTTTGGAAGTTCCACATGGTTCCTTAGATACTGTCAAGCTACCTCTCTTAGGCAACTTGTTTTCAATCAATCCCTTCTTCTTCTGGATTGATTGTCTTTTGGAGTTCAGTCTGCTTCTATTTAGTTTCATGGCTTCTTTACAAAGGTCCATGATGTGTCCTTTCTTTCCACAGTAGAAGCATGTTTTCTTGGTGGTCCTTCTGGATGCATCACCCTTCTTGGATTTCAATTCCAAGGACTTCTCTTCATTCTTCAAACTCTTCTTGGGAGCATCTTCCACTTTCTTCTGCTTGCTTCCCAAGGAATCTTTTTGAGCCAGGTTCAGTGATCTTTTCTTCTTTTGAGCTCTGGATACAGTTGGAGATTGACATGTATCTTTTTGACCACTTTTGCAAACATCCCAGATGTTGTCAAGAAATCCAAATCTGTTAGCAGTAAACTGATGTCTCTGGACCTGTGGATGCTGCTTCTTTTCTTCTGGCTTGCTCCCCCTAGGCATGGGCTTTCTCTGTGCTTTGGCATTCAGTGGATTGTACCAACAATCCTTTGCACAATGCCCATACTTGTTACAACACCAGCATTGTCCCACGAATCTTGACCTCTTCAGTCCTTCTGATTGTAGGGTACTTTTCATGACATGTTGTGCTGTTTCAGGAGGGCTTTGCTTCTTTACTGTCTTCATCCATATTTGTTTGGAATTATTCTTCCATCCTGCACTTTTAGTAGAAACACTATTAGAAGCATCAGTACAAGATGGGATGGATGGTAGCTTCCTTTTAGAAGATGTTGCCCTTTTATTAGAGGATGTATTTCTTTTAGAATCATCCTTCTCAAAGATCACTTGAGTGGCAACATTTCTTCTTTTAGCTGACTGGGAGGATTCAGCTTTGGGTGATTGCAGATTTTTCAATATCACCTCTAATTCTAAACACTTCATGTTAAGGGAGTTCTTCTAATCCTCAACAGTTCTTAGCTTTCCTTCCCATTTCTCTTTCAGCTGTTTCATTTGGTCTTCATGCACCTTCGTTAATTCTTGCAATGAATTGTCCAGCTCCTTCACCAATTTGACTTTTTCTTCGAGTTGAGAATCTCTGACATTCATTGACACTTTGTGCCTCTTTTCCAGTGCATGGAAAACATCTTTGATTATTACTTTAAATAATTCTTTCTCAGAAAGGCTTCTCTGCAATTCTTCAGCAGTGTCTTCATATCATTCATTGCAAAGATATACTGTTTCATCTTTGGCATTTACCAGCTTTCTGAGAGTGTTGGTTATGCCAACCCTTTTTGCCAATTGGACTTCTAGAGAATTGGCTTCATCTTCTAGCTGTAATTTTTCTTCTTGAAGATCAAGGAGGCCTGTAGCTATACACATTGCAACTTCCTTGGGGACTCTCTTCTGAAGATATTTGATTTCATTTAGAAGATCATTGTTTCTTCCATCTTCATCACAGCTAGAGCAGGCTTCATCAGAAGAATGATAAAAGGAATTGTCATCTGATGTGACGTTCACATTTATTTCCATAGAAGGAGTTTCTCTGATTGCAGCAACCGTCTTCCTCATCTTCTTTGCCTGTTTCTTCATTCTGTTTTTCAGAGTCTTGGCAGATATCTCCATTTGAGGCTGTTCTTTCATTTCCTCAAATCTGCACTCCATATAGACTCTCTTGGATCTTTTAGAGGTAACCTGCCTTTGATACCAATTGAAGTGCCCAGATCAGTGTGAATCACTGAGAGGGGGAGGGGGTGAATCAGTGATCCTTTAAAACTTTTTTACTAATTGATTCTTAATCAATTAAACCTCTATGGCTGGTTAAAGCCTCGATCCACTCTTCTTGTATCTCTCAACCTTTCCCGGATAATGCAGTAATGAAAAGGCACAGGACACAAGGATTTACAAGGTTCGGCACCAAAGGCCTACATCCTTGCCATGCTCTCCCAGCATGGATTCTCCCATTATAATCTGTTAGTATTACAATGGTCGATACAGCTTCCCACCGTATCTCTCCTGAGTCCCACAGGAGGGTCTTTATACTGCGTCCCACAGTGTTACCAGAGTCCCACTGGCCTGCTCCAGAATCCCACTGAAGACTTCCTCCACCCTGAGTCTCACAGGGGTCTTCTCCTGGCTCCTCGAGTCACACGAGTAGCTCTTCTTCTTGTTCAGCTCTTCAAGTATCCTCAGCAGTCTGGGATAAAGACTGCTGGCCTTGCTCTTCTCTTCTGATCACTTGTGGTTGATCAGGGCTTCTCAAATACTGCAAACTCAGACAAACAATATCTTTCACTTTAGTCTGGCTCAGTCTCAGTTCACTTCAACTTCATGCACTGAATGCATGGCATCACAATATCTTCAAGATCTCCTGGTCTTGGACTTCTCAAATGCACACAAGCTGATTCAGACTTGTTCACGTGTGCACGTGCATGCATGCACTCTCCTTTTCTTCCTCTCGGTGCAGTAGACCCACAAAGGGTGTAATCAATTATAGCACACACCTTCACCACAATCTTCACACACTATATTCAAATTGTTCACACACTAAAAGTGTGTTATACTTTAGTGTGTGTCCTCCCCTTTTTCTTCTTCTAATGTGTATACACTTTTAGTGCACACACTAGGGTCGGCCTTTTTATTCCTTTGCACACACACCACTAAGGTAAGTCTTTAGCCTTCCTCCTTCACTTTGCACACACACAAAATATTCTTTGTTCTTCAAAGTGTGCACCCCACAAGGGATACGGCCTACTTCACTTGCACACACAAAGTGTGTTCTTCAATTGTTCATTCACACAAAGTGTGCCCTCGGCCTTGCTTTCTCACTTCCACAACCAAACCTCGGGTTCTTCCTCACTTAGCACACAACCCGTAGGTATGTAATGCACTCCATCATCATGTTGCACTAAGCACACACACTGCCTTCTTCTCTTTTTGCACACACAGCCCGAACACTCAACTCTACTGCCGCGCAGGGTCACAAGGTGCAAGGGTGCGACCTCTACTGTCTTCAAATGCCGCGCGCAAGTCCTCAAGCACTTGAGTGCAAGGAGGCTCGGGTGCGCAAGTGCCACTGCCACAAGGGCGTGCAAGTGTGCACTGGCCGCGGGTCGCGCAAGCCACAGGTGTGAGGACACCTTGGGCGCGCGAGCTACTCCTGCCGCGAAAGTATGTGGGCAGGGAGAGCTCTTCCTGTCGTGCAAATAATGCGCGCAGGGGACCTTCGAAGCCTCGGGTGGCTCCGGAACCTTCAGCCGCGCAAGTTCTTTGCGCGGGGCTTCAAACCTTGGCGAGGCAGAGAGATGCGCTCACGGGTCTTCAAAAATTCAGCGCATCAGCAAGCAATCAGAGAGCCTCGGGCTATCCTTTTATAGGCGAGGAGAGCCTTTAAACATCCGCGTGATAAATCTTTGAACTCCCGAAAGTTTCGGGTTATCAAGATTTTCCAAATCTTGATTTCTTTCCTCTGTTTCCACGCGGGTTCCCTTAATTTTCTTTCCTCCTCGTGCATGCGATTTATAACGCATGCACGGCCTTCGCCTCTGTTAAAACCCAATCCATGCAAAGGACGAACACCCTGATGCCTTGGCAACTTCGTTTGCCTCGGCCTCGAACGAAATTTTCCATACATTGCATGCACACCATTTTTTATGCATGGACGTGTTCGGTGTGGAGAGACGAGCTCGAGGGTATCTTCGGCTTCGAGAGAGATGGCCGGAATCTCAAAAACCATCTTCGGGAGTCGCCTGGTTCAGCGGCGGCTGCGGGAATGCTCGGGGAGGCCTCAGCAGAGCTCGGGGAAGAGGACGAGCTCTCGGCCGTCGGATCAGGCGTTTGAGATACCTCGGGCGGCCTGGATCTGAAGATCTCGCGCGGGATGCGATGAGCGGTCCAGATCAAGCGCGCGATTGATCGAGCGGCTCAGATTCGCTCCCGGGATTTTTTGCGCGTCCCACATCGAATCCTTCCGCGGATTTCACGCGGCTTATTACTCAGCCGCTCCCTTCAACTCGCCAGTTGAACTTCTCCCCTCCCGGTGCCGCCCCGCACTGGGTTCTCTCTGCGGGCGCGCTCTGCGCCCACTCTGCTCCTGCGGGCGCGCTCCAAGCGCCCACTATGCTCCCTTCGGGCGCGCTCCAAGCGCCCACCATGCACACTTGGGTGCGCGGGCTTCACCACCGCGTGCCCTCGGGGCTTATACACGGCCCCGACCACTCTTGGGCTGGCCCCATGGGATCCCCTTGGGCGTGGTGACTGGTTCCCACATGTGCCTTGGGTTGAACCCTTAAGGCTGGCCCTTGATGTTGGCATATTTTTTGCTCGAATATACACTAAGTATACAAAGTACTTAAGTGTAAAATGCCAAATGCCCTTTCTCTTCTTCTTCATTTCTTCCCTTCTCTTCTTCATTAGAATTCCTCAAATCTCCTCAACATATACTCATTACTTAGGAGTGAATTCTTGAAGGTTCTTCTTCATCAACCGAACTCTTGAATCAAACATATTCATCAAAGTTCTTTATTGATCCAATCAGAGATCAAGTTGGATCTTCTTCTGATTCACATGCACTAAGATATAGTGCATGGACTTCTTCAGCTCACTTCATCCACTTAGGACTTGTGGATGGATCTTCTGCAACTCCTCATGCATTGTCAATACAATGCATGGTCTTCAAATATTGTTGTGACTTTGTATCATCAGGATACAAGTTCTATGAACTTAAAGAGCAGCTCAACAATCGTCAGATTTTACTAGAGAATGTTTCAACCACATCTCCTATGCCACTTAGTGAATCTCCTAAGTGGCATGCCTCTTAGTACCATGGCCACTCTCCATTCATCACCAACACCATCACAACCTTTGTCATTCACATCTTGACTTTCCTCGACATCCATTCATTCTAAGACAACAACATGTCTCATTGACAACAAATGCAACACAATGCACTTCAGTCTCAGAATATTTCTGTTTGTTTAAAATTATATGGAATTATTTCAAGACCACACGTTTTGAAGGCACGTGATTCCGAGGCCCGGTGAGCCCCGAACGCAATTTCAATATTTTATTATGTTTGTTTAAGTAAACACGAAAGTGGGTTTTTCAATATTTTTAACTAGTGAAGTGGTCATAAATCTGATAACACCGTTGAAAATGGAATTATGGGATTCTCTTATGAAGGAATTAATTTTGACCTGAAAGGGTCAAACACAAAATGTAATTTTCAAATATTTCGGAAAATTGAAAAATAACATAAAAAAAGTTATTTTATTTTTCTTCACCCAATATTGAGCAGTAAACAATGACACTATTATGTGATGATCTGGATCATTAATGGATTCTCATTAATGGATCATTTTTTGGTAGCATAACAACACATTAATTGAACCGTATCGATATGATGTCGTAGCATAACAGAAACGTTGAGATGTGTTTTGTTTTTAATAAAGTACATCTTTTGAGAAACAATAGCTAAACTATAAAAATTCTATAATGAACTAATATAAGGGATTACCTTCAATGATGGGTGATGAAATATGTATTCATCTATAGAGAATATGATTCATTATGAAGAACAAGACTATGATGTGATGAATGCCAAGAGATCTTGAATCCTCGAGGGAGGAGCCCTTCAATGAAGAACGCCAATTGAGGTAGGGGTTTATTTTCTTTACATTTTCCCCATTATATTTTTATAAAAAGGAAAATTTGGATAAACCCAAAATCTTTTTGATCCACATATTGTTTGTTTGTACGGGAGGGTGTTCTTCACGTGTTTTCTAGAGAAGGATTAAATTATTATTGATAGAACTATAATCCAAACCCCCTCCCTTTTTAGAAACTCTAACACATAGGGCTCAGGTTGACCTGATCAAGGCCAGACTCCCTCAACATGGGGTGTTTTTAATGGATGAATCATCAATATAATGATAAGGAGGCTTTAACACCATTAAAAAGAGGAGTGCATCTCCCATAGTCGACAAGAGCAAGTGGCATAATGAATGGACCACTGAAGCAGACCCTGTGGTCAGTAGATGATCCCGCCGGCACACCAGGATGGCATGCCGAATGAGCACCATGGTAAACTGACCATTGTGGTGTGGAAAGGGACACCGGATATCAGCAGGTGGACGTAGCCACCCTGCCTCGTTGCTAACTTGCGGTCTCTTGAACACATAGGAGAAGTCAGCCCCGCAGATGCCCCACCGATAATGGGGAACTGGACACAGTTTATCATCACCTCCCAACAATGTGGAATAGGA
This sequence comes from Viscum album, assembly GCA_963277665.1. Lineage (NCBI taxonomy): Eukaryota > Viridiplantae > Streptophyta > Magnoliopsida > Santalales > Viscaceae > Viscum > Viscum album. The sequence continues at coordinate 1,362,085,342 of OY728145.1, read as the reverse complement.
AGGCTGAGGGCATGTCCTAGGTCGGGCGAGGTCTATGTCGGGATCACAGACTAGGGTCGGGTAGGTGGACCGCAGGGCAGGTCGGGTCATACCAAACCTAGTCTCACCCGGTCCTTTTTGGAAGATGATAATTTTATTACAAAATGGTTGTCTAATTGATGATCCATTTGTGATGTTGTAACCCTCATAATGAGTCTGATCTTTTATCATACACTATAGAGGATTTAATGGATGTTACTGTTTGATGAATGGCATGGGGAGTCATATACCAAAGGTTACGCGTGTTCTGTATGGTAACCTTGTAGTTCGATAAGAGGTAAATACTACTAACAAGTGGCTTATGTTTGACATAGAAACCCCATGGTGGGGGGGGGGATTTTGTGAGAACTAGTAGACCCATGATACTCGATAGGATAAGTACCTCAATATTTTATTGGTGGAAAGATGCTTTTGTGCGACCCCGTATTTCCATAGTGGGGAGCATCTATTGTGTGACCCAAGATTTCCATGGTACTCACCACGGATTAGAACCAAATTAGTCTTAAGGATATTGTGAAGTTCCTTCGATGTGATCTGATAGGACCATTGTACACATTGAGGAGGAGTTATCCAGTAGCCTATGGTGTTCAATAATGTGTCTAATGGTCCTTCTTTCCTACTCTAGAATATACCTGTTGTGAGTTTTCATGCTTCGTGATCATGTTTCATGGTTATTTTATGGATTTAGTTTTTGTCTTCCTTTTGTGTGTTTTGGTACATAGTGAGTATATTGTTACTCACCATTTATGGGATTTTACCTCACATGTTTTGTCTCGTGCAGAAAACCACTGCCTTGATAGAGGCCTTAGTTTCCAAGGACCCAGTGGTGCCTAGTTAGACAAGGGAGGTAGGCTGTACTTCTACGGCTTCTAAAAGATACTGTATATATACCCATTAGGTGGGGTTTCTAATAACCATATTTCAGAATTATCCTTGTACTTTCCTGATTCTAGATTATCTATTGGTAGGGTTTTTTTATATACCATTTGACCTACATTTGTTTCTTGTACTCAGTGGTTGTTTAGTAGAATGTATGACTTCTTTTCTAGCTTTGGGGTGTGGTTGTGTGTGTGTGCACACAAGTACTCAGGAAAATGACTCCCACATGAATGTTTATTCATTCGGCACAAGTCTCCATCCCGTTTCCATCTAGAGGCAGGATTTAGGTTTTTCACGGCATGGGCCCCAGGGGATGGATCATGTCATGGTGAGTGACACTGTTATAATTTCTGAAAATTATTAAATCATACCAACATTATTGTTCATTCCAGAAGAATCTAAAATGGTCCATTATATAAATTATAATAAATAAGGTGGAAATATGTCAGTAAAAGAGGATTTTATTTTGTTTTTAAATCATTTATGACACATTTCTTATTAGTTTAATCCCTGTAAAATATATTATTACCTTAACAGTGATAATCCATTTTATTCATTTCATGACTCACTTTCATAAAAATAAATATTAGCATGTTAAAAAAATATAAATTATTCTTATTACAACAATGGAATATATTTTTAAGAATTATAGTCATAAAATTTTAAAATTATAGATTAAAATAAATCATGTAGACTTGCAGAGGAAGTGGGTTTTCAATGAAAAAATGTTCAATAGTATTTAAATATTTATATTGAAATTCAATTTCAAAAATAGTTCTATAAACTAAATTAAACTACTAGTTATGAAATTGAACAAATTATATTTTAAAATGATTCCAAAATATAATTTATCATTGTAAATAATTTAATCTAAAAATGTGTTTTTAATTAAAATTTAAATATTTTTCACTACTGATAATAAAACAAATTTAGTAAAATTTCAAAGGAATAAAAATATAATAATTTTGATATTCCTAATTAAAAAATAATGATTTTTCTAATAAATTGTATATAATTGGTAAATTTTTTTATTAAATTCTATGCACAACGTGTGACTACATTGCAATTTCTAAAATAGTTAGTTGGAAAAAATTTGATTTCAATAAAATTGTTCTAATTTAATATAAAATAAATAAATAATTAATTAATATTTGTATGCTGAATAATTTTATAATTTAGTTAATCTTGTTTTGGAATTACATTATAATAGTGTTGTGATAACTATCACATTAAATAATATTATTTAAATATTATTTCACATTTCATTTAGAAATGGTTTTCTCGGCATCACAAGCTAAATTTAATTTTGTGTGTAATGATATCTATTGAAGATAATAATTTCATTTAAAATATATATATTATAATATCCTCGAGTGTAATATTTTATTCTAATAGTAGTGGTGCATTTCGCATATGCTATCGAGTAATAATTTTTTTATTTTATAATCTGAAGGCATTAAATCCCTCATACTATAAAAAATATCATCGTCACACTTTAAAATTTATCCTGAAATTCAAAAGATGTATCTTTTAGAAAACATTTATTATAAACCCAAAATATAAAAATTATTAAATTAATGTCCACTAAATAATATATAATATGATTTAAAAGTTTTATATAGAATAACACATAACTAGGTTTCAAACTAAATATCATTGTTTAAAAGTGAAGATATGGGCATGGAAGAAAAAGTGTAAATAATTACAATGAGTAATTGAGTTAATTTATATCAATAAAATGAGTGAAGACTGTAATTTTAATGGCCTTAAAACCATATATAATTGTTATGGCTTATAATATCATTGTATTCATTTCATATTAATGTAATAGGATAAGATTTATGTGTCATGATCCATTTCAAAACAATGATAATTTTTATTGACCTATAATAAAAGGTAATAAATAGACATGATATGTTTCTATTTCATACGAAATGTTTCATAAATTTGTTGTGAATTGATCAATTTAAAATTTATACTATCATGCTATTAATATCCAAAAAATTATTTATTTCTACCAAAAGCACTAAAATTCACCTTTAGCAAATCATAACTTCGATAAAAGAGTTAAAATACACTCAATTTATTTTTTAAACCCAATATGGATAGAAAATTTTATCCAATATAATAAATTAATCTATAAAACTAAAAATTAATTCCATTTGATCCTCATTAGTATTTATATTTTTAATCCTTTAACAAAAAAAGATGTCATATTATGAAATACATTTTGTGTTCTAGTGGAAAATAGAGGACTTCATATGATATTCAAATTATAATCGAACATTGAAAAATAAAAATCATTAAGATGTTCTCACTACTTCACCATTCAAAACTATATCAATTGAAGTAGTTGAAAATTATTCTTCCACATCATTTTTTCATTCGATAAGGATTATTTAAAAAATATGTATGTAACATCAGACACATGATAGAATAATTTTTTACCGCATTGTGGAAAAAAAATATCAGTTTTTACTAGATATATATTATTTTATTATTTTATTATTTAAGATAGTTTTCATTACATTAACAACCCTTGTGAGAAATCATACCATACCGGTAACACAATCCAGATCCTTGAACACATTACCCGAAATGCATTTTAACACATTTGGATCATGTGTTGGGATTATTTATAGGGGTTATTGTGTTTTTCTTCAATAATTACTTCCAATTTGACAATACCTTAGTCTTTTCACATTAGTGAATATATGTTTCAGAAAAATCCATCTTCAAAAACACTACACAATAATCATCATTTTCATTAATTTTAAATGTGCATATGCTGAAGTCTCTTCACTATATTGATTTTAATATTGAGAAAGACATGTTAATTTTAATATAAATCATTAGCACAAAATATATTAAATACCTAAAAAAATTGGTAATTTTTCTTCATATCCATATGTAAAATAATCATTTTCTTACTCAATTATAATTATTGATTATGTATAACAACCCAATATTTCTTAGTACATTATTTCATCAAAGTAATGCAATAACTTGGACTAAACACAACACTGAGTTCAAGCGCATCAAGACATACCAAACTAGCCGTTCAAAAGCAGTTATGAATAGTATAAAATTAATTTTGAACTTTATATAATCCTTATAATTTTAGAATCCATATAATGAGTTTCATAGACATAAAGAAAGAACAAATTCCTTTTTTTCAGATAAAATAATTATATTTCAAAAAATGCAATCTTACCGCCTTTTAATGGTGAATCCTTTTCAAATCCAATATTTGAAACTTTTATATATTCAATTTGAAAAAATATACTTCTTCATTAGATTAGGGACATAATAATTGAGTTTTATTAAATTTTTGGTGTTTTTCTGATAACATTCATATTTGGGTGAATAGTGAAAAATACTATATTTTAACTAAAAAAAACTTTTTTAATAATAATAATTTATAGTGGTTAATTATAAATTTTAATGGTTTGGATGTATACATAGATTATATTTTTACCATATATTCCAATTATGGTCATTGTAAGTAATTTCACATTAAAATTGGATATAAACAAGTGTCCATCTTTTGATAGTTATTATTTATTAAAAACACGCTTTTTGGTTTTGACAATGGGAATTAATTTTAAATTAATTAATGAAAATTATATGTTTTGAAATTGGAAAAATAGAATTAAAATTGGAATCCAGAATATCAAAATTAGCTTAGGGTGATGTTTTGGAATTTTTTAAAAAAACATTCAAATTTTTATGAATAGTGAAAAACACTGAGTTATAGTTCAAAACCATGTTTATATTTAAATAATTATTTATTTTATTTAAATTTATTTTATTTCAAAATAGATACAGAAAACCTATATAATTTCTATTTTATTAATTGGATTTAGTTTATAATAACTTTAGATATATAAAAATTTTATTGAACTTGTTACCGTCTTTAACTACCTCCTAGGAGAATTTGTAAATTCGCATAAAAATAAATTTTACGGATTCTATGAGTTGAATTTCAAAAATCCGAGAGACATGGTTGATATCAATAAGTGAAATTTATTTCAATAAAATGAAAATAATTTTTTCTGAATAGTAACATTTTACTTTTGTTTACCATAGTTAAAAGTAAATAGGGTAATTTAGAGTAAAATGATATTATTATTACCCTAACACATGTAATAATTCTATTGGATAAATGTACTTTGATCATAAACAACCATAAAAATAAAATATGATCCTTCAGGTCCACTTGAATTATATTAGGAAATTAATTATTATTTAATTGAAATAAGAGTTAAATGAGTTAAAATCAAAGTTTAATATCTAAAACATTTTTAATATAGGGTTACACATAAGATAAATTTGACTATAAATATTAATTAAAAATATAAAAATATTTTATATATAATTGTATTTTATTTATATTTTTTAGACAATAAATATGTTAATTTATTTATGACACAATGATGATGCAGTAATTACCAAATTAATGTAATATTAAAATAAATGACATTATAAATATCCAAATAATTGTAATTTTAGCTTTAAGTGATTTCCACTAATTATTTAGGTTAATATGACCTATTAAGGTTGGTTAGATTAATTTGTTTGATGTAATAAAGTTGTTATTAATTTACCAAAAACAAAATACAAAATAGTGTCAAAATTGAGATAAAAGTGTTTTTAAAACAAATATTATATTATTAATATATATTCTATTTCTAAAAATCTAAGGATTGACCAAAAGACTTATATAATGATAATTATATCATTTTTGAACTTCTTTGGGTTATCTTGAAAGTATATAGAAAGTTTATTAACCATATAATATAAAAATATAATGAGTCATGGTAAATGTGAAACTATTGAACTAAGAGTTAAATCTAAAAGATAATGTTAATATATTGACCCAAACCAGTCTAAAACTATTATTTGAGTGGTTTTAGACCCATACCCACATTATAATTTAAATAATACATTTTTGATCCAATATAAACCAAAAATTTTATTATTATAAAATAATATTTCTAGCTATTCCTAAGGTGCCCCTCACCCCTCTAATAAAAAGGTACTCCCTCTACTCTCTAATTCACACATTCAAAGCAATTTGGCTCCGCCAACCCCGGACCAAATACCCTATAAACTATCCTCCATTTATCCTAGAGGCCTTAATTTAGAAAAAAACTCTACCTACAGATCCCTTTTGATCAAATCAAAATGAAGAACCCAAAATAAGGTTAATATTTCATCACCTCTTTCAAGTTCTTTTCTTCTTCCATGTCCTTTTTCTTTGTTTTTTCCATTATAAAATAATAACTCCAATATCTTCTATAAACTGTAATGTTATTATAAATATGGTACAACCATATTCATTATTCTATCCATCCTTTGAATGATATGTCATCATACGTGCATACGTACGGCTTACCGTCTCCACGTCATGGTGTAATTGTTATTCAATACATTATTAGTTGTATGGGTATAATAATGATGTGCAATTGAAGTAAATAATAAATATAAAATGATAATGATTATGTATATATGATATAACATCCAATTATATACTATTTTACTATCAAAAGAATGATATTGTCGCTTGTACGTACATACGAATTATCGTCTCAACGAACGCGATTAGATTCATTCCCCATCGTATCCATTCAAGAATAATTTTCATTAGATGATTAAAAATAATGTTTAATGACATAATATCATTCTGAATAGGAATAATATACATCATATCCAAAATAAACATTATTTACGTAACAACTCATATAAAGTAAAACGAATCCATTGACACCGGAGATGACGATAATTCTAAGATATTACTAACAAAGCAATGTTAAAAGGTCCTATATGATATAATATTAATTTATATGATTATTCTATAAATAATAAACAATTATTTCACCATTATACAGGAGGTTATCCTATCATTGACTAAGGAATAGTACAAGGTAAGGGTTATTTCTACAATCTCTCTATTATCCGAGTTTGTTTATACATAATTATCTACTAGGATCTCTTTATAATCCACATTCATGTTTTATAAGAATGTATTCCAAAACATTTTAACTATTTACTAGACTGTGGGTAAAATTTATTAATACCCTTGTTTGAATTTTTATAAATTGATTTGAATGGAATCCTTCTGTCATTTTCCAAACAAGTTAATTTTTAACCTTTTCGATAAAATTAAGGTAAGAATGCCTTTTTTTTACTTATACGGCGAGTGCAGATCATTTCTGCCATTATAAAAACATAGAAACTTCCATTACAAGCTTATAATATTCTTTTAAAAATCAATTTTTTCTTTATAAATTATGTTACTCTTAAATGATTTCAAAATAGAAATAGATATTTCATTTAAAAAGGATTTTTATTTCATCTATGTCAACATCCTTGTATGGAATTTAATATTATTTGAAGTTGATTTGTTATGATACAAAACATTTTTATTTTAGTTAAGGTTCTATGATATGTTTGACTCTGGATTTGTTATCTTTATACCATTCATGTTTTATGGATAAAGTATTGACATTTCGTATGCTAGTTTTAATACGAATGTTTATGTTATGTTTAAACATTTTCGTATGGGGAATGCATTGGATTTATTAGGTGATGTGTGGAGCCCTCTACAGATCCTTGATTAATCGGTAGGTCTCATGAGTCAAAGTAGTGTCTTGGAACAAGGCCTTGGAAAAATATTATTTGTATTCTAGGAACAAGGCCTTCACTTTGTGGTTACAAATGTTAGGAATTTTGCATTCCATCATAATGAAAGTGGCTATTGATATTGCAGAAGATTATTTGACTAGTATAATATCCATGTGAGTAAGTAAATGGAATTATTTTGATATATTTTTTACATATTATAATGATATTTATGTTGAAAATGATTTTGTTTTAGTTTTATACATGTCCTTAAATGTTTATTCTTATTTATGAATGTTTCTGCTGTATTGTTATCTTTACATAGCATTTGAGCTCACCACATTCTATGTATTATTTTTCCAAGGATACGTTGAAGTATATAATTAATGACATACAGTAATAGTCTATGAGATCTCAGTGTTTTCTATGGAAACAATTTTGTAGTAGTTTTCCATTTTATGATGTAATTTTAACCTTATGAATATATCTAGTTCTTCCAAAGCTACTGAACTAATCGTTCTTTCGAGACATGATCTTATGTGATAATGCCAATTTTATGTAATAATTCACCGACTCTGGGTAACTGTGGTCAGGGTGTTACAGTTGGTATTAGAGAATTTTTAGTACAAACCATGGAAACTAGATTTAGATAAACTCTTATTAGAGCACATATCCCTATGATAAACTTTGAGTATTGGTATAGAAGAACATCATAGAATTTTGTTATTGTAGAGATTTTGTGATTTTTCCAAGAAATAAATCCCTCTCTAGATACGAGCATGTAGAGGCGACTCTGGAACTGATGTACCTAGGTGTAAAACCTGAAAACACCGCTTTGAAAATGACTCGAACAGGAACTTTTGCACAACAACGACCCTTGCTGCACTCTTGGTTACGACACTCCCAGGGGATATGCATAGGATATTTTCTCATTTTCATTACGAATCATTATAAAGTATTATGGGTATATTCCTCCTCAAAGAAAATATTTTTATGATTATAGATTATATCCATAAACTGTTCAATTTATGTTAGGTATTTTACAAGTTTGGAATTATTCATTGCAATTCATAAACTTACCTAGTATAGGACATTGTATAGAAATGGCGCCCTGAAGAAGTAATGTGAACTCCAACAATGAGTATGATTCCATGAGTAAAAATGATCATATCTATCATGGTATTAAGACAAAATTTTGAATGGAAATAGTCTCCCATGTATTCTCAACATATGAAGAAATGATCTCATGTGTTAATAAGACAAATAATGAATTCTATGAATCATATGGCTCTGAAGGGAAGCAATAGTCGAAAAGGATGGAAGAGAGAAATATGGATAAAGGGAAGAGGGAAAAATGATTTACCCATATGTGATAACTTTGTAAAGAATCACCTTGGTAAATGGTTGATAAGAATGAGAGTTTGTTATAAGTGTGGGGAAAAAGAACACCAAGTACATGATTTCATGGGTAAGATAAATGTTTCAAATGTAAAATGATTCATCTGCAAGGCATTAGGGCACTACATGAATCAATGTCCTAGTCATCAGAGTGTACCGCAAATGATGCTATTGGATAATAATCACGTTTTGATACTACGTCATATGAATAGGAATGGATAGTGTTCTTATGTTGTTATTATAGAATTATTTCCTTTCAGTGTTGTATAAGAAATATAATGGTTATATGAATTATGTAGATAAATTTGTATTATACTGTTGTACTATTTTATTGAGGATTTGAGATTATATGGTTCTAAGAAAAGTTACTTAATAGTAATATACACTTTTAAGAAAATACATGGTTTAAGGAAACATAATCATTAACATGGTAATAATAATGAGGTAGTGATTTTGGAATAAGTGATGGTTGATTTGAATAAATTATATTCCATATTCATGACTACCTTGAAAATGAATAATGATTTTTATATTCCATCATTGTTGGAGTTTAAAAAAAAATTATCGAATGGGTATATCTAGGATTCTATTACGAATAAGGTAGAATGAATGTAATCAATAAGGTTTTATGGTAATTTAGGATGTATCAGTCTTTTAAAAGAATACATGATGATGGTGTTCAAATATTATCACGTGGCAGAAATTATCTTCATTGTGTTTACCTTCCTTGTAAATTTTGGACTATGAGTATGGAGAGAAGTAATTTGGATGATTATAGTTTCGTATTATTTTTGGATTTCCATAAAAGGAGAACCCGGAGGTCGGGCGGCAACCCTTCGCGTTTGGCAAGGCTGTGAGACTTGAACCCAAAAGAGAAGGTCGACAAGTGTGTATCATCTACCACTAGCCTACATGAGGCCCTGGATTGAATAATGTAGTGTTTTTAAATGTTCTGGTAGATGAATTATAATCTCATTTTTTGTAACCCTATACGAATATGGTAAATAGATTTTTTTTAAGTTCTATTATCTTTTAGAGTGAAAGATGAGTTTGTTGTAGAAATAAGTTAAAGGATGGAACTCTACTTTTAAAGTATATATTTATTTATTCTCTTATTCTATGAAGAAATTTATTCTTACACTTTAGGTATGAAATCTTATAACTAGAGATGTGTTATCATAATACCTTATATTTTGTTGAAGAGATGATATTTTAAATCATCATAGATTAATGGCTTTGAGGACCTCAATTCTACAATTGATTGTGTCTAATGACCTCAATCACTCCATATAAATATTTACATTTTTCTTTCAATTATGTGTCTCTAATTTCCACAAATTTTCTTTTTAATCGAGATCATAATTTGGTGATGAATTTTTCATTCCTCTTATTAAGACTAAATTTTATTAACCCAATTTTTGATGTGGGTTTTCCCACAATGGTATTTTCTATTTTCAACATATTATTTTAGAATAACAATTTAAAATTGTGAGGACGCAATTTATTGAGGGAGGGAAGAATATAACACCCTGATATTTCATTGTACATTATTTTTTCCAAGTAATGCAATAACTTGCACTACACGTAACACTTTGTCCAAGCACACCACGAGTTACCAAAAATGCTGTTCAAAAGCTGTTATTAATAGTATTAACTTAATTTTGAACTTAATAAAATAATTATTATTTTATAATCCATATAATGTCTTTCTTAGAAACAATGCAAGAACAAATTCCTTTTTTTCACAAAAAACAATTATTTTTAAAAAAAAATCAATATTACCGCCTTTTAATGGAGAACACTTTTTAAATCCCGTATTTGAAACTTTTATATATTCAATTTTTCAAAATAATCATCTTATTTAGAATCAGGATATAAATTTTAGTATCAATATATTTTTGGTGTTTTTCTGATAACTCTCATATTTGGGTGAATAGTGAAATATAATATATTTTAACTGAAAACAAAATTTTTAATAAAAATAATTTATAGTGTTGAATTATAAATTTTAATGGTTTAGAAGTATAATTAAATTATATTTTTACCATTTAATCTAATGATGGTCATTTTAACAAATTTGTCATTAAAATTGGACAAAAACAAGTGTCAATCTTTTGATAATTAGTATTTCTTAAAAATATAAATTTGGTTTTGACAACGTGAATTAATTTTAAATTAATTAATGAATCTTATATATTTTGAAATTGGTAATATAGATTTCATTTTTGAATTCGGAATATCAAAATTTTCTTAGGGAGAATTTTTGGTATTTTTCAAAAAACATTCAATTTTTTGATGATTAGTGAAAAACACTAAGTCATAGTTTAAAACCGATTTTTTTTAAATAATTGTTTATATTATTTAAATTTATTTTATTTCAAAATATATACATAATACCTATATATTTTTAATGTAATTCATTGGAGTCAGTATATAATAACACTATATATATATATATTCTATTGATCTTTTTAGCATCTTTACCCACCTCATTATAGCATTTTCAAGTTTCCACAAAACATAATTTTTCTACTTATGTGAGTTGAAATTAAAAAATCTGATTGACATGGTCGATATTAGTAAGTAAAATTTTGTTCAATACGATGAATATAATTTTCGGTGAATATTAACTTTTAACTTTAATTTACAACGGTTAAAAGTAAATAGGCTAATTTAGGGTGAAAATGATATTATTATTACCCTAACACCTGTTCTAATTCTATTGGATAAGTGTAATTCTACCAAAAACAACCTTAGGAATAAAATTTGATCCTTTAGTTCCTCATGGATTGGATTTTTACATTTATTATTATTTAATTCAAAGAAGAGTAAATATTGTAAAAATCAAAGTTTAATCACTAAATAAAATTTAATATAGGGTTACACATAAGATAAATTAGACTATAAAGATTCATTAGAAAGATAATACTATTTCCCACATCATGGTATTTTATTTATATTGTTTAGGCATTACAAAATGCAATTTAATTATGAAAAAATGATGATGCAGTAATTACCTAATTAGTGAATGATTAAAATAATTGACATTATAAATATCCAAATAAATTTAATTTGATACTTTTTATGAATTAAACTAGTTTTATTGGTTAGTAAGAAATATTTTGGTTGGTTAGATAGATTTTTTTCGATGTAATAATGCAGTTATAAATTTATCCAAAACAATATACAAAATAGTGTCAAAATTAACTTAAAAGAGTTTTTAAAACAAATATTATACGATTAATTGATATTATATTCCTAAAAATATAAGGATCTTCCAAAATAATTATATAATGATATGTGTATAATTAATGAACCACTTGGGGTTTTATCATAAGTATATAGTATGTTTATTAAACATATTATATAAAAATACAAAGAGACATTGTAAATGTCAGACTATTTAACTAAGAGTTAAATATAAAAGATTAAGTTAATATAGTGACCCAAACCTATCTAAAACCTGTTAGTTGAGTGGTATTATACCCATACCCACATTATAATTTAAATAATACATTTTTATCCACTGTAAATTGTAAACTATTTTATTATAAAATAATATTTCTAGCTTTTCCTAAGGTTCCCTCACCACTTTTATAAAAGGGTACTCCCCTTATCTTTAATTGAAACCATCAAATCCATTTTTCTCATCCAAAACCAGTACAAATACCCACTAAAATATCCCCCCTTTTCCTTATAGGCCTTACTTTAGTCATAAATCCATTATATGGAGCTCTTTTGATCAAATCAAACGAAAGAACCCGAAGAAGAGGTAACTATTTCATCACCTCTTTCTTGTTCCTTTCTTCTACCACATACACTTTATTGGTTGTTTCCATTCTAAAATAATAACTCAAGTATCATATATATACTGTGATATTATTCTAAATATGGAACAACAATGTTCATTATTCTATCTATCATTTGAATGACATGTCACTATATGTGCGTACATACGACTTACCGTCTCCACTTCGTGGTGTAATTATTATTCAATAATTTATTATTTGGATGGGTATAATAATGATGTGTAATTGATGTAAATAATAAATATAACATGATAATGATTCGTTTTATATGATAAAACATCCAATTATATATTAATTTAATATAAAAATAATGATATTGTCACTCGTGTGTACGTACGGATTATCGTCTCTATGAAAGCGATGAGATTTGTTCCCCATCGTATCCATTCAAGAATTATTTTATTAGATGATCAAAAATATTGTTTAAAGACATAATATCAATCTTAATATCAATAATAAACATCCTATCCATAATAAACATTACTTATGTAACAAATCTTATAATGGAAAATGAATCAGTTGTCACCCGAAATTACTATAATACTAAGATATTATTATCAATGCAATGTTAAAATATCATATATGATATCATATTAATGTATATGATTTTAGTATAAAGGAATAACAATTATTTCACAATTATACAGGAGGTTAACTTACTCTTGTCCAAGGAAAAGTATAAGCTAAGCGTTAATTTTACAATCTCTTCATTATCTGAGGTTGTTTATACTTAATTATCTAATGGGGCCTCTTTATCATCCACATCCATGTTTAATAAAAATTTACTCCAAAACATTTTTACTATTTACTAGACTATAGTTTAAAGAAATTTATACCCTTATTTAGACTTTTTATAAAATGGTTTTAATGGAATATTTCGGTCATTTTCTAAAAAAGGTACTTTTTAACCTTTTCGACAAAATTAAGGTAAGAATGTCTTTTTTAATCTTATATGGAAGGTGCAACTATTTTCTTCCATTATAACATCATTGAAGCTTCCCTCAAAATGTTATAAGAATATTTTCAAAATAAATGTTTTCTTTATAAATTATGTCACTCTAAAATGATTTCAAAATAGAAAGAGATATTTGTCTAAAAATGATTTGATTTCATCTATGCCAACATCTTTTGATGGATTTTAAGATTAATTGAAGTTGATTTATAATTATACAAAACATCGATATTTTATTGAAGTTATTTTATATGTTTGACTGTGGATGTGTTATTTTTATACCATTCATAGTTTATGGATTAATTATTTACATTTTGCATGCAAGTTTTAATACGAATGTTTATGTTATGTTTAATCCTTTTCATATGAGGAATACATTGGACTTACTAAGTGATAGGTGGAACCCGTTATTGCTCCTTGATGCATCGGTAGGTCTCATGAGACAAACAATTGTATTGGAACAAGGCCATGACAAAATCTTATTTTTAGTCTTGGCACAAGTCCTTGAATATGTGGTTATGAAATTCTATCATTATGCATTCCATCATTACGAAAGTGGCTATTGATATTGCATGTGATTATTCAACTAGTAGAATATCCATCTGAGTAATTAAATGGAATTATTTTGATTTATATTTTCCATATAATGATGAATTTTATATTGAAAAAGATTTTGTTTTAGTTTTATACATTATCTTAAATGTTTATACTTATTCATGAATGTTTATTCTATATTGTTATCCTTACTGAGCATTTTATATCACCCCTCTCTATGTTTTATTTTTCCTAGGATGAGAAGAATTATATTATGACTGTCCTATAGGGACTATCTATGGGATCTCAGTGTTTTCTATGTAAACAATGTTATTGTAGTTTTTTATTTTATGATGCAATTCAAACTATATGAATGTATCTAGTACTTCCAAGGAAAATAAACTAATCGGTCTTTCAATACATGATCTTTTTTTATCATGAAAATGTTATGTGATAATGCACTGACTCTAGGTAACTGGGGTCAAGGCTTACATTATCTATTATTAGAAAAAAAACATTATGTATATATTTTTCATGTAAAATATTCATAGTTATATTTATTTTAATAGCATCAAGATCATAGTTTTAAATGGTATTATTAACTATGTAACACCATTAATTAGCCTTATCTTCAAAATGATAAATAGAATGTGTTATATTTTTTCTTTGTTCTGAACATCCCTTGAGAAATATCATTTCAAAATCACAAATCTGACAATCCACTACCATAAGGACAAATGATCCACTAAATTCTGTGGGATGTTACCTCATGAAATTTTCTACTATATAAATGGATATTTATGGAAGATAATTTTCCAATTTGGAATAGATACCACCACAATTTGAAGATTTTTTCCAATGATCTTTCACTGAAAAAAAATTTCCATTCCAATTCCAACCATCTTGGGATGTTGATTTGCAAGGATATTATCCACCAGGTTCCTTTAAACTATTTGTACTTTGTATCCTGTATGAAATGTATTCAAACTGAACATTGTTTAGTTTATGAAATCTGTTAAATTTTAAATTAAATATCATTTTAAATAAGAAAAAATTATCAATCATTCAATCATATGAAATTAAAAATATGCCAAAATTTAAATTTATCTACACTATATCTACCACAACATTATGGTCCTAGAATTAAACATTTTATAAAATTGATATATAATTTAGTAATTCATTCTCAAACATTTGATGATTTTTTCATATCTATTATTTTAGAAAATTAATCTATAACTCCAACATAGAAAAATCTGAATTTTGAAAGTTGACACTTTAATTATTATCTTTTTCTTATAATACAATTATTTTAAAACAAATCATATATTATTTCCTCAAAAATATACATGAAATTCTTTTTGAATTTTTTGTTTCCCTAAAACATCATTAAAACCTATAAAAAACAATTTAAAACATGTTATAATGAAAAAATTATCCACCAGAGACATAAAAAAATTAAATTAAACCATTAGCCTTGTGAAAACCAATAAAACTCATATAACATAAATTTGAACATTCAATTATCATTAGGTGTTTGAAATAAAACATTTTAACATTAAAAACACACCACAAGAGTATAAAAAACCTTAAAACCCATAGAATGAAATGGAAAAATTATTTGGGTCTTAGAGAATCAAATTCCTAAAATAAATTCAAATTACATTATATTTTAAAATAGATATTGAAAATTTATAATATAATCATTTCACTATGTATTGGTTATCTTAAATGGGGAATAATATTAATAACATATCCATGGTTATAACTTAACATGTTATATTCAATTACATCGTAAATTAAGTTTACATCATAAGTTTTGACCATATTCACCTTTTGTGTTTAAAATGAGATTGTTATGTTGACTATTATCAAAGAGTTCATTATATAAAAATATAAAGAATGATAATCATGAAATAGTTATCATATTTATAACATAATTTTTAATTAATTACTAATGATGAAACTATTATTTTGAGATGTTTTTGTACGTTATAACCATGGATATGTGATGACACATGTACTTCGAGGAAACGTTTCCATTTTTATCAAAAATAATTATAGAAATTTGGAAAGTAATATTATATATATTAATATAATTAAAATTATAATAAAATAATATATTATATATTATTTCATTAAATATTATTATATATCATCCATGTGGTGTTATGATGAAATGTTAATAACATCTATTCGCAAAGGCAATAGTGTAAGGGTACTTGAACAACCTTATCAATTTGTTAGTGGTAGAAAAGATAATAAATAAAGTGATATAATTTATTTTAATAATGATTAATATATCAAAAATATGATATGTATATAATTTATGTCCCATATATTCATTATCATTACCCTTATTACCTTCTATATAATGTGTTAGTTGAAATGAATCACATCACTTCGTGCGGTGGTAGTCGGTCGTAAACCTGAATGATGTTACCGTAAATCCTACAGAATAGAATATAAATGGTTATATGTGATACTAAAACACCATATGCAGATGTGTTTTGGTTAATATCATATATATATAGCTAATTTTTATTATTATAACCAATCATTATAGGTTGTAATGAAAAATTGAATTACAACCATTTCCAATGTGGTAGTCTTCTTAACACATGAATACTGATTTCGTCATAAATTTGATAGATATGGAGAGAGTGTTAGGAAATTACATAATAATAAAAAATTCTCTGAATATTGAAGACAATGGGGTTAATAAATCATTATGTTTGAATATTAATTGAATGATGAGGTGAAATAAATGAAATAAATATTCCCATTGAAGAATATCTCCTATTCTTATGGTATCCTTATTAGGTCCGCCCCAAAGAATTATTATGATGGATTTCTACCAAAAAAATGCTTCCAAATACGAGATTAGGGGACTTGGGAATATAATTATAAAGGTATTCTCCGGAAAAATTCGGATTGATGTTGTGATTATGGGAGGAGAGGGGTGGCCTTTTATAAGATAGGTGGGTGGAGAAGTAGTAAATTTCTCGAAATATGCAATCATACTAATTTTGTTTCATAAAAAAATCATCCAAAATGGGTTGATTGTGAAACTATAAGGGATACGGTGGACATATGGCCCTAAAATTTCTATTTTCACGTTTTTATGCCTATTAGTAACCCTTAAATTCACTGTGTAACACATGATAATAATGTTTTGGCCTAAACTTAGTAATTAATTATTACATTTATCTTTATTCAATTTGTTCAATTATTAATATTTAATTATTATAGAATATAAATTATGAAGATTCTTGATATATAGACCGTTTTTAGAAATTTAATTAAAATAATGGAAAATTTTGAATTTTAATTTAATCCCAAAGGCATGATGATAAAGCAGTGTTTCAAAGAGACAGTAATCATTATTTTATAATGTTTCTGTATCAAAATTAAATATGAAAAAGTTTTAATGACCTAAAAAGGATATATATATAACTGAAATATTTATAATTTAACAAAAGTTAAATATATAATTTAATATTATAAGAAATTTTAACAAAAATGTATTATTAATTAAAATTCAAAAATTGTAACTATTAATCAAAAAATAATTTTTTTATAAACATATAAAATTAACCTAATGATTATTTTCACATTCCCAATTCAAAATTGATGTTTTTTGAAAAAATATTTTTATAAATTTAGAAATTATTTATAAATTATGTGCGCCGAGCATGATTAAACCATCTTTTTGGGAAAAAATATTATTTTTTAGAAATCATTTTATTTCATTTCAAATGGATATAATTTTATCTATTATAATTAAAAAATAAATTAAAATATGAAAATTATATATTTTTATAATTTTGTTTATTATATACAAATCCTCAATTCTAACAACTATGTCATAACTATAACATTAAATGGAAAAAAATATGCCATGTTTTGTTAAAAAATCGATGTAGCATTTAAAAAATGAAAAACACAATGTTTTTTATAATGAAAGATATTTAAGAGAATAATTTATATAAAAATAAATATATATAAAAAATAGAGGTATTATATTTTTTATGGTTGGTTCTACATGTCACCTATGTTATCAAATCAAAATTTTTTCATTTTAAAATCTTAGGGTGTCACATGGATAATGAAATAGAGTGATTTTTTCAATGGATTTTGTTGTTGCTTTTTTTATGTGACCTATCATTCAAATAACAGGTTAGTGATGTTTTAGTAAATAATTTTTATTGTGATTGGAATAATTTATTATTATTATCATATTTTTTATAAAATTAAACTTGTAATTCATATTATATAATTATTTTCTACCCTTTCTATTATTATCACATAATAGATTATTTGGGGAGATAATCAATTGTCACTTTAATCTTATCATTGACATTGGAGACATCATGTAAGGTTTGGGTGATGAAAAATCATATCAAGATAACCAATTAAATTTTTGACATTTTATTTTTTATTTATGATGTTAATAATAGTTTAATGTACGAAATATTTAAATTGATATGTATTAAATATTATCATGAGAAAATATTGAATTCAAAAAAAAGTAATCTGATATTTTTTCTCGTAAATGAAACTAAAATCATTGTATTAGATTATGGTAAGATAGTTGAATTGTAAAATATAATGATATATATATTTTGGAGGATTTTAAAATATTTTTTTTTTGAAAAGTGAATTATCATGAGGATATGGAATATGTTAAATTATATGAGTTTATACATATAACATTTTATTTCATCACTACACGATAATTGATAATCCCATAAAAAAAATCAGGTATGTCTGAATTGATGAAATGGTAAATCTAAATAAAAAAAACTTATATGTAAGCCATTAATTTTTAGGATTATGATAATTATTATTAAGGAGACTTTTAGAATATTTTTTCAATTATCACAAAAAATATTATAATATCTAAAACAAATTTTAGAGGAATAATTTCTCATAGTTGTTTCAGTTATATAATTGTTGAATAGCCCCATATTGATTTTGATTAGAAAAAGTATTCCATATCTGAAGGTGAATAATAAGTATGAATTGATTAAAGAAGATATAAAGTCCTGGGCCCGGAAGCTGCCCAGAGGTGCCTCGTACCTAGTTTGTCACATGGCATCAAGGTTATTTCCTATATCTCTAGAGGCGGCCGACTAGAACCTAGGTCCTTGAATGTGATAGTGGAGAAACTATGCCTTCATTGGAAGTGTAACATAGTGGGAGAGAAACAGATAACCAAAGAGGAAGTAGTAATAATAGCTTAGAACAGTATACAATGGAAGAATGAAAGTAATACGCAGCTGGAGCACATATATAATGATGCATGATACATATGTCTAGGAAAGCATCCAAACACGCTACAATGCTAAAATACAGTAACAAACCAATGTGCAAAAGAAAACAAGATAACCACTCCACATCATTAAAAGACTTAGCTTGGTCCCATGCTCTCCATCTCAAAAGCAGTCATGTACTTCATGTAGAAGGGAACATGCCCTTATCTATACATACAATAAATAATTTGTTTGGGCCCAAAAGCATGACCGAAATAGGGTGTGAGACTAAATCACATTATGCAACCACCAAGAGATCTATGCCTAACAATAATTGAATATATATGGCAGGAAATAATCCAATGAAGTAGTAAAAAATGATGTACTCAATAGTATGAATTCTTACAGTTTCAATGAATTCAAAACACCAAATATCTAGTATGAAGATAATCAAAAATAGGTTACACTCATGGATTTTTTCATTACCTAATTCCCTATAGTCCATCCTAGAAAACACAAGCAACCATCATGGAATTACACACAGTGAGACCACTCTAGTTTAGCATTCCCAAAGACTCTCTGGGGAATCATTTACCATCAATTCCACCTATAGTCTCGTATCAGTAACTAAATGGCTCTCTAGGGATGCACTTACGTCGCATTCCACATATATAATGTGTTTAGGAACTATAGAGACTCTAAGGAATAACTTACATTAATTCCTCCTATGGTCTCACATCACTAAAACAATAACAAACACTCTTGAAAAGCACTTACATCTATTATCCCTATGGTCCAATACACCAGGTTGTCATGAACCTGTATAAGTCAAAATAGAATAGCAATTCAAAACAGCCAAAGTAAACCACAAGAACATATTTTTAACCATTTTATATCATTACATCAAATAAAAAATAAACACTCCAACGTAAAAATATTAATCATAGAAAGTAAAAAACCAATTCACAGTAAAACTAGACCAAACAGTCAAAACAATCTAACAGGCATGCTAAAAGACGTCCAAAGAAAAACTATTAACCCAATTAACCATAAATTAACCTCCACTCAAGCATACAAGCCTAGCTGGAAATTAATAAGGATAAAACTTTAAACATGCAAAACCCCGATAAAGTGTATTGTGAACATTTACACATAAAATTAAAAGACTATCTATGGAAAGGAACAAACCACCTACCACAGTGTTGTAAGATCATTATATGTTAACCATAAGCCTTGAATCACCCATTCTCACTATAGATATAAAAAATCATCTAAAACGTTCAACTATAGAAAACGTGAGAAAGATGAGGAATCAAAAAAAATCTCTAGAAGAAGGAAGAGCATACTGAAGCTATCACAACGCAATTGATGGCAGTCGAATCGGAGGATGGATGCTCGATCGGGGGATCGGGGAAGAATCACGGTCGTACAGACAGTCTCAAATGAACATGGTCGATAAAGATGTGCTTGTGCCCATCAGATGCAACCCCTATACATTTAATAAAAAAAATAAAGTACACAGAGTTTAAATTTTATGTACATGGTGTGTACTTGCCTTTACCAGCCCCTGCATTATATGGTCTCCTGGTCACTATACACGGCTGTGTGAAAGGACACTATACGACTAGCACCTGGAAACCCATGGTAACCGAGTTCACGACGTGTAATCATAATGTACACCGTGTGAACATAAGAAATTTCTAGAAATTCCACTTTTTCTCAAAAACACCTTAAAAAGAAAAACATATCAGAGAAGAATATCCAGGTTCTTAAAAACATTCCCCCTTTAAATGAAATTCGTCCCCGAATTTCCTAGCAAGGCTCTGTAGAAGAATAATCCACAAATATATCTAGCCAATATGATCGTACATTGACCTTCCTTTCCCAAGACACGTCTTATACTTGTCCATGGATTCATAGCACTCGTACCAGAGGAATAGACCGACCATGAAGAACTTTCATACATCGATAAAAAATCCAGATATGATACTTCTCAAACAGGGATTCGACCTTTATCTCAACCTCCTCGGGTTGAAACACATGAGACAAGACTGATAAGTAATGGTGTAGCTATGAAATGTAGAAGGAAATGTGCATATCCTAGTCCTTTTGAGGTAACTCAACCGACAGGCAACTGGCCCAAATCACTCCAAAACCCCAAACGGCCCGACATACCTCAGTGAATGCTTACACCATATCCTAATCATCTTGTGACCGAACCTCAGTGTGACATGTAGGAAAACATTATTTCGGACCTCGAACTCCAGAGGTCGTCTCCCCTGATCAGCATAAGACTTCTGTTGAGACTGTGCATCAGCTATCCTCTTCAGAATCAACTTTATCTGCTCTCTGGTTTCCTAGGCAAGACGAGGTCCTAGCATTGCTTACTCCTGCTTCCATCCTACATAAGGGTGATCTTCATGGACTACCATACTATGATTCATAATGATCCAACTGAATATTTTCTTGAAAACGATTGTAGTAGAGGAACTCTATACGAGGTATGTGCTTCTCACAAGAACCACAAAAATCCAGGATGCATATAGGAAGCATGTCCTCAAGCACCTAAATCATATGCTCGGACAATCCATTTGTCTAGGGGTGGTAGAGTGTACTCAAAAGTACATATATACCCAAGTCCTTTTGCAATCCATGCAAGCCCTGAGAAGTAAAACATGCATCCCTGATTGAAACCATGGAGTTTTGAACCCCATGTAGATGTACTATCTCTCAGATGTATAGCCTTCGCATCTCATCAACATTGAAGGTGTCCTAGATTGGAAAGAATTGACCAAGATTCGTGAGTTTTTTAATGACAACCCACACTGAATCATTCCACTGAGGTGACCTCGACAAACCTGTCACGAAATCCATCGCGACATCATTCCACTTCCAATCGAGAATGTGTAACGGCTGATAAAGCCATAATGGTCACTCATGCTCTACCTTCACCTGCTATAAGGTGGAACGCATCATGGCGACACTGGAAACATACCTCTCTATACATGACCACTATTACTATCGATGTAGATCACCATATATCATGGTGAAACCAGGATGAACTTCCCAATTTTCGAAATGAATGTCCTGCATCCGCTCCTCGCGTATGACTACTGACACTGATATGCGCCCATGAAAACAGAAGATCTCATCATCGTGTATGGTCCATCTAGGAATAGGGTCCCCTCTAGAGCAACTTTCTTATAGGACAAGGCCATCATAATCTGATAGCTATATTATTTGCACTAGATCAAGAAGAGTAGGGGTAACAACTACAGAAAAATGAAATGTTTTCCCCTTCCTATCATGCACCTCTAAATGCATATCAGAGAACATAGCCATAATCTACCACACACTACTAGCCTCCTGAACTGCATGTATCTGAGTCCTTCTACATTGCGCATCAGCCACCACATTTCTTTTACCCAACATATAAGAAATATCAAAGTCAAAACACTTAAGGTACTCAACCCACCTTTTCGGTCTCAAATTTAAGTCATGCTAAGTGAAGATATACATAAGACTTTTGTGGTCTGTGAAATCCACTAATTTCTCTCCCAACAGGTGCTGTCTCAAGCACCATAAAGCATGAACAACTATAGCCAACTCAAGATCGTGCATCGAGTAATTTTTCTCATGTTTCCTCAACATCTAGGACCAATACGCAACAGCTCCTTCCCATGACATATGCACTACTCCAAGCCCGATACCTGTTGCCTCACAGAACACAATATATATTTTTCCTGGATCAAGAAATACTTGTATCGGTGCTGAAGTGATCATCCCTTTCAATTCTCGAAAGGCCGACTCAATAGAATCTTACAATAAGAACATTGCACTCTTCATAGTTAGGACTGTTCGTGTAACACCCTGAGATATCATGAAAAATATTCTTTTAATTTCATTAATTTCTTGTGTTGTATTCTACACCAAGATTACCTTGCTCTATACGCAACACCGTATTAGCTTGTAGTATACGCAACACTATTCTTTGACCGTGTTACACACAATTTTGATAATAGTTATTCTACGAAACATTGAATATATATATGTATATATATATATATATATTCAATGTATAAATGAAATATGGTTGGATTCTGTTATACGAAACAATGAAGGATTCTTTCACAACACGCAACCCTGACTTGGCTTGCATTACACGCAATCGCCACCTTCCTCGATTGCGTGTGTTGTACGCAATATTGGGTTTTAATAAACAACGATATATTATTATAATATTGTCATCAACTAGCCGTTATGAATAGTATTAACTAAAATTTTAATTTTATAACATTATTATTCATCTTACAAATTTTCTAGAACATGGTATAAGAACAAAATAAGTTTTTCGGGTAAAATAAGTATTTTTCAAAAAATGTAGTTTTTCCGCCTTTTGATGGCGCACCCACTATAAATCTAGTTTTTTACATGTTTATATTTTTAATTTGACAAAATGAAATTCTAATTTTGAATCAAGATATAATAATTTACATTAGATAAATTTTGATATTTTTCTGATAACTTTCATATTTTAATGAATAGTAAAAACCCGCTATATTTTACTTAAAAACAACTTTTTTCATCGTAATATCTTATGTATTTAAATTATAATATTTAATGGTTTAAAGTATAAATAGAATATATTTTTACCATTTAATATAATTTATGTCATTAGCATTGATTTTACCTTGAATTCGTAGGTTAAATCAATTCAATCTTTTGCAATGTTTTTAAGAAAAACTCGTTTTCTTTCGACAACGATATTAATTTTAATTTAATTACTGCATCTTTTGTGTATTGAATTTGGAAAAATGGATTCCATATTTGGAATCAGTGGGTCCAAATTATGTTAATAAGATACTTTTTATTTTTGGGCATTGTGAATAGTAACTACGGTAAATTTTATTTACTATAGTTAAAGGTAAATCTGATAATTAAGGGTAAATATAAGATTATAAAATTACCATAAAACTTGTAAAATTCCTATTGGATGGCTAAAAGTAGACTCATATAACCTAAGGGTCGGATTAGATTCATTTTATGGACTTTTGTCAATGAAAGTAATTTAATTATTATTAAAACCAAAGAATGTGACAACATGTCACTTTCTTAAATATTATAAGTATAATAATTTTAATCTAGAGATAAACTTCATGAAAATTCGAACATGAATATTCTCCAGAAAGATACTTCAATTATCTACATCATAGAAATTTATTTAGAATTTTTAGGGATTAAATAATTATCATTTATTATGACACAAAGATGATGCAGTAATTGTCTTATTAATGAAATATTGACATAATTGATGTTATAAATGCCCAAATAAATGTAATTTGAGACATTTTATGACTTAAATTAATTTTATAGGTTAATATGACATGTTATTGTTGATATATGTAACTTGGTTCGAACGTATCGTTGTGTTATAAATTTCATAAGAATCATGTACCAAATAGTGTCAAAATTGACATAAATTAGTTTTTAAAACAAATATTATATTATTAATTGTTATTTAATTCCTAAAAATCTATGGTTCTGCAAAATGACTTAGATAAGGATAGATATATTAATAATAAACCACTTGGGGTTCGTTTGGCTTGTTATGGTATGTTTATTAACCATATAGTGTAAGAAAACAAAAAGACACGGTAAAAGTTATATTATTTTACTTAGAGTTAAATCTAATTGATAAGGTTAAACTAATAACCTAAACTTGTCTAAATCCTATTGGATGAGAGGCGTTCGACCCATAACCACTTTATCTTCGAAATAAGACCCTTTGGAAGCATTATAAACCGAATTTGACCTTAATATAAAATAATATTTTGAGATTTTCCTAAGGTGCCCCTCCCCTCCCTTATAAAAGGGCACCTCCTCCCTTTCCTCCTCACACCAATTTTAGTATACAAGATCTTCCAAAACCTGCCAAAATATCTTCTCCATTTCCCTAGAATTATCTTAGAGGTCCTGGCCTTTTTCAAAGACCATCCTTAGTTCATTAAGTGGAGGTTAAGTGAAGGCGCGTCAAAAAGAGGTAATATCCATTACCGATCTTTTTCAATTTCTTTCTTCTTCAACTTATTCTTATTTAGTTGTTTCATGAAAAAGTAATAACATCAGTATTTCATATATACTGATATGTTATTATAAATATGAAACAACTCTAATTAACCTTCTATCCATCCAACGGAAAAAGGAAATCACCGCGCGTGCGTACCTACGAAGTACCGTCTCCAGGCCGTGGTGTAATCTATTTTTCGCGACCACCTTAATTGGATGGGTATAATGGTGTAATGAGTGACTATATATTATTATTATAAATTGATATTGATACTGAAATAGTATACATACACTTCATCACAATTCCACGACCATGAGAACGATATCATCGCTCGTGCGTACGTACGGACTACCGTCTCCACGACGCGATGAGATTCATTATCCATGTTAACCATTCCAAAATGATTATAAAGTATATATAACGAATAATAATGAAATATATGACATGTTAAATCTACAGGATTTATGTATATATATATGTCATCTACTTACTTCCATTCAAGACAATAATGAAAGGAAAACAACGTTCATGCGTACGTACGGACTACCGTCTCCATGAACGGTGTGATTCATTTCATTTATCTATCTATTATATATATATATATACTGAATATATATGATATATAAACCATATTTTATATTCTGGAAGTAAGTAAATCATGATATAAGTAATAATAATGTCAATAACAACAAGTCCAAACACCTACGATAAATGAAACGATTTTACCCAAAACGCTTCTTTAACATGGAATTTAAAAAAGAACGGGTAATAGAAAGTCATAAGTAAACCATATATGATATCATAACAATGAATATGATTCTGTAATAATTTAATGACATTATTTAAATCATTATACAGGAGGTTCGGATACGTACAAAGCATATCAGACATAAGGTAAGGGAAATATCACAATCTCATTTTTATCTGAGATTGTTTATACATTGGAATTTACTGGGGTGAATTTTATCATCCACATACATGTTTCCTCAATATGTAATATTATTTCCATCCACCTACATTTGTTTAAATCCAATTTTAACCTTCGGTGAGTTTTTAGTAAAAGATATGAATGGAATTTTTTGACGTTTTTTGTACGAGGTACTTTTTGACTTTTCCGAAAAAAGTACGGGAAGAATGTTTTTTTTAAATTATACGGAATGAATGGATTTTTAAAACATTATTTCCAAGAAGCTTCCTTTAAAAGTTGTCAAGTTTATTTTTAATCAACTTCTTTTAGTTTAAAGTTGTATGACATGTTAAGAAAGGAAAAATGTTTTTGATGAAGAAAGGATATTTTCCTCAAGAATGGAGATCAAATGTTTTATCAAAATTATTTTCCATCTAAGATAATAAAGGGTTCTGTTTTTATCCCTATTATTACAATGATTTGATTATGTTGTGATGGAATTATTTTTATTAATTCCATTATCTTATATGAATTGTTTTATGATGTCCTGATGTTTAAGATTCCCATTTGTATTACATGTGTTATGCAATGATGTATGATTTATGATTTTGTGGCACACATAAGAATGGTATCATTATGAGATGGGTGGGACCTATATCTCCCTCCAATGCATTGGGTAAAGATTTTATATCTCATGAGATAGACATGGCTGGAATGGTAGGTTATACCGGTTCAGTGAAACAGGACTGAAACGAGGGTGACTCGGTTCAGAAATGGACATTGTCCACTAAGATAGTCTTGGCAATGAGTCTTGACTAATAAGATATGATTCTCTATGATTATGTGTGTATGCCACCAAGTTTCAAGTTTTAAGTTATGATTATTGGGATTTCATTTCACTACTATGATTTATCCCATGTTATTAAATTATACACTCTTTTGCAGGTTAAGATTTCCAAAATGATATGTTCTTATGAATATGATGTGATTGATATTTATTTTTTTTACCCTTACTGAGCATTTGAGCTCACCCTTTTATGTTTTATTTTTCCCAGGATATAAAGAAAGGTTTTAGGTAAAAAATATCTTTATGGGAGATGTTGATGATCGTTCACCATGATTAGAAGATTATATTCCGAGTTTCCAAAGACACTAAACTATTACGATCCTTATGTGTGTGTTTTTGTTATGTACTAAGTATTCCACAAAAGTAATGTAATGTCTATGTACGTCAGGCTTCGGGTCTCTATAGTTGGTATCAGAGGAAATGTTTAGTCAACCTTTGGAAACTAGGATGCGAAAACGTTAGTGAGATCCCTAGAGATATTTCTAAGGTATGTCTAGGGATGTCCCTAAGGATAAGTATACGTATAAGATACAGTTCTAGAACTATGGTAACGATCATAGAATTTAACCTAAGATGTTAGATATTGAGGGTACTCCCCCTTTACTGTGTTGTTTTCTCTAGCATTATTTTTGCCTCTCACAAGATTCTTTGTGTGTTTTAGTTAATTGAGGGAACCAGAAGGAATTTGGTTTACATTGAATCCAATGGACAAATTGGTGACTATGAGAAACAAAATTGTTTAATTCCTATAGATAAAGATATTGTGATTTTGCTGAATCAGTCATCGTGATATATGACTAACAACGTGAAATTTAGTGGTATTCCTAATTCATCAAAGAAGATGAAGATAAACCATTATGCATGTTCGCATGTTGAGGAGAATAAAGAAAGGAAGATTGAGATTTCTAAAGAAGGGAGGAAGAACCTTGAGGAATACCTCAAATGGAGGGACCGATGTTATCTGTGTGGAGAAAAGGGTCATAGAGTGACAGACTGTTATGGAGTTCAATGTCTTATTTGTGGAGAACATGGGCATTACCCAACTCAATTCCCTGACCTAAAAAGTTACTTATAAATCAAGGAAGGACTTATTCCAGGACAATCATTGAAGTGGATGGATTGAAGTGTTTATGTATTGGTATTCATGAATAATGTTGTTGAGGTACTTTTATGGTGTATTGAAATATTTATGTATTGGTCTATTGTGGTTTTCAATAATTTTAAGGTACCGGTAACCAAGAAAAATATGCGCATAATGAAGGGATAAAGAGAAAATGAAATGTTTGACAGTATTCATGAGCTCATGATTGATATAAGGACTAAGTGATATCATGGTTTCAGTATATAGAATTTTGAGGATTTTGGTATGTGGAAAGAGTTAACTTTTGACAGCATTCATGTTTTCACTAAGGTTTAATGGGTATTCATTTTTCAAAAGAATACATCATTAAGGTATTCACATGATTGGAATGTGACCATCAAGATATATGGGGGAGAAATGATGGTATTCACATGCTTGGTTGATGACATTTCAAGTTATCATTTTCTTTATACTATGAGCTTGGACCAAAGTATTTTAGATAAGCCTAAAGATTGGAATGGATTATGTTAACCATAAGTTAGTATTGTTTAAGGATAGAATTTTTTTCGATATTATTTATGTGATGTTATATTAATGTAGTTTTAGAAAAGGACAACCTACAGGATGGGCGACAACCCATCGCGTCAGACACGGCTATAGGAATCGAACCCACAACCGAAGTGCGACTGGACTTTATTGCCTACCACTGGCCTACAGGAAGTCCCTGTTTAGTAGAAACTAGTTTTATTATATTAAGCAGTCTGATATATGATGTATAAGTCCATTTTAGGAACCATATATGATTAATCTCACTATAGAATGACTTATGTATATTTAATAACATTTGCTAACCTTTTGTTTGAGACAGATAGAATGACCCGTCATTCTATCACATGATCTGCTAACACTTCACGAATAACAAATTCAACTTCATTTATTTAAGAGATGAAGTGGAAATTGTTCAAGGCACGAACAATAGTGAGATTGAACCAAAATAAAGTAAGTATTTATTCTAATTAAAATTCTTCAACTTTAGGGAAACGATCTTGAAAACCAAAAATGTTGTCCTAGTGCTCTTATGTCTGATTAATCAGATGATACCTTAGATCGTCACAAATTTATGGATTTGTGATTGTTGGCTTTTCCATAGCCATATTCTCTACCACTCTCTATCAGAACATGATGGTTAGATTTTTCATCCATATCCATATTTTCACCTATGTGGAAAGCCAGTGATTAGTTTATTTGGGTTACCGTTACGTTTCATACTTTTGTTTTTAAAGATTGGTTTTGGTATTCATTTTTACGATGTGGGTTTCTATTAAAGATATTTTCATGTAGCAAACCATTTATAACCCCAATGAATTTCGAGGGCGAAATTAATTTTAAGGGGGGAAGAATGTAACACCCTAAGGTTTTATGAAAAATATTCTTTTAATTTCATTAATGTCTTGTGTTGTATTCTACACCAAGCTTACCTTTCTCTATACGCAACACCGTATTAGCTTGTATTATACGCAACACTATTCTTCGACCGTGTTATACACAATTTTGATAATAGTTATTCTACACAACATTGAGTATATATATGTATATATATATTCAATGTATAAGTGAAATATAGTTGGATTCTGTTATTTGAAACAACGGAGGATTCATTCACAACACGCAACCCTGACTTGGCTTGCATTACAGGCAATCACGACCTTCCTCGATAGCGTGTGTTGTACGCAATACTGGGTTTTAATAAACAACTATATATTATTATAATATTGTCATGAACTAGCCGTTATGAATAGTATTAACAAAATTTTTAATTTTATAACATTATTATTAATCTTACACATTTTATAGAACATGGTATAAGAACAAAATAAATTTTTCGGGTAAAATAAGTATTTTTCAAAAAATGCAGTTTTTCTTCCTTTTGATGGCGCACCCACTTTAAATCTAGTTTTTGACATGTTTATATGTCCAATTTGACAAAGTAAAATTATTATTTTGAATCAAGATATAAAAATTTACATTAGATAATGTTTTGATATTTTTCCGATAACTTTCATATTTTAATGAATAGTAAAAACCCGCTATATTTTACTTAAAAACAACTTTTTTCATCGTAATATCTTATGTAGTTAAATTATAATATCGAATGGTTTTAAAGTATAAATAGAATATATTTTTACCATTTAGTATAATGTATGTAATTATCATTGATTTTACCTTGAATTCGTAGGTTAAATCAATTCAATCTTTTGCAATGTTTTTAAGAAAAACCCATTTTCTTTCGACAACGGGATTAATTTTAATTTAATTTATGCATATTTTGTGTATTGAATTTGGAAAAATGGATTCCATATTTGGAATAAGTGGGTCCAAATTATGTTAATATGCTACTTTTTATTTTTGGGCATTGTGAATAGTAACTACGGTAAATTTTATTTACTATAGTTAAAGGTAAATCGGGTAATTAAGGGTAAATATAAGATTATAAAATTACCATAACACTTGTAAAAATCCTATTGAATGGCTAAATGTAGACTCATATAACCTATGTGTCGGATTAGATTCATTTTATGGACTTTTTTCCATGAAAATAATTTAATTATTATTAAAACCAAAGAATGTGACAACATATCACTTTCTTAAATATTATAAGTATAATAATTTTAATCAAGTGATAAACTTCATAAACCTTCGAAAATGAATAGTCTCCAGAAATCTAATACAATTATCTACATAATAGGAATTTATTTAGAATTTTTAGGGATTAAATAATTATCATTTATTATGACACAAAGATGATGCAGTAATTGTCTTATTAATGAAATATTGACATAATTGATGTTATAAATGCCAAAATAAATGTAATTTGAGACTTTTTATGACTTAAATTAATTTTCTAGGTTAATATGACATGTTATTGTTGATATAAGTAACTTGGTTTGAACTTATCATTCTGTTATGAATTTCATAAAAAATTATGTCCCAAATATTGTCAAAATTGACATAAATTAGTTTTTAAAACAAATATTATATTATTAATTGTTATTTAATTCCTAAAATTCTAAAGTTCGGCCAAATGACATAGATAAGTACAGATATATTAATAATAAACCACTTGGGGTTCGTTTGGATTTTTATGGTAAGTTTATTAACCATATAGTGTAAGAAAACAAAAAGACACGGTAAAAGTTAAATTATTTTACTTAGAGTTAAATCTAATTGATAAGGTTAAAATAATAACCTAAACATTTATAAATCCTATTGGATGAGAGGATTTCGAACCATACCCACTTTAGCTTCTAAATAAGACCCTTTGGAACCATTATAAACCGAATTTGACCTTAATATAAAATAATATTTTGAGATTTTCCTAAGGTGCCCCTCTCCTCCCTTATAAAAGGGCACCTCCTCCCTTTACTCCTCACACCAATTTGAGCATTCAAGCTCGGCCAACCCCTGCCAAAATCACTTTTCCACTTCCCTAGTATCATCCTAAAGGTCCTGGTCTTCTTCAAAGGCCATCCTTAGTTCATTAAGTGGAGGTTAAGTGAAGGTGCATCAAAAAGAGGTAATATCCATTACCGATCTTTTTCAATTTCTTTCTTCTTCAACTTATTATTATTTAGTTTTATAATGATAAAGTAAGAACATAAGTATTTCTTATATACTGATTTGTTATTATAAATATGAAACAACTCTAATTAACCTTCTATCCATCCTACGAAAAAAGGAAATCACCGCACGTGCGTACGTACGAAATACCGTCTCCACACCGTGGTGTAATCTATTTTCTGCCACCACATTAATTGGATGGGTATAATGGTGTAATGAGTAACTATATATGATTATTATAAAGTGATATTGATACTGAAATAGTATACATACACTTCAACACAATTCGACGACCATGGTAATGATATCATCGCTCGTGCGTACGTACGGACTACCGTCTCCACGCTGCGATGAGATTCATTATCCATGTTAACCATTTCAAAATGATTATAAATTATATATAATGAATAATAATGTAATATATGACATGGTAACTCTACTGGATTTATGTATATATATGTCATCTACTTAATTCCATTCAAGACAATAATGAAAGGAAAACAGCGTTAATGCGTACGTACGGACTACCGTCTCCATGAATGGTGTGTTTCATTTCATTTATATATCTATTATATATATATATATACTGAATATATATGATATATAAATCATATTTTATATTCTGGAAGTAAGTAAATCATGATATATGTAACAATAATGTAAAGTACAACAAGTCCAAACACCTATGATAAATGAAACGAATTTACCCAAAACGCTTCTTTAACATGGAATTTACAAAAGAACGGGTAATACAAAGTCATAAGTAAACCATATATGATATCATAACAATGAATATGATTCTATAAGAATTTAATGACATTATTTAAATCATTATACAGGAGGTTCAGATACGTACAAAGAATATCAGACATAAGGTAAGGGAAATATCACAATCTCATTTTTATCCGAGATTGTTTATACATTGGAATTTACTGGGGTGAATTTTATCATCCACATCCATGTTTACTCAATATGTAATATTATTTCCATCCACCTAAAATTGTTTAAGTCCAATTTTAACCTTCGGTGAGTTTTTAGTAAAATATATGAATGGAATCTTTTGACGTTTTTCTTACGAGGTACTTTTTGAATTTTTCGACAAAAGTACGAGAATAATGTTTTTTTTTAAATTATACAGCATGAATGGATTTTTAAAACATTATATCCAAGAAGCTTCCTTCAAAAATTTTCAAGTTTATTTTTAATCAACTTCTTTTAGTTTAAAGTTGTATGACATGTTAAGAAAAGAAAAATATTTTTGAAGAAGAAAGGATATTTTCCTCAAGAATGGAGTTCAAGTGTTTTATCAAAATTATTTTCCATCTAAGATAATAAAGAGTTATGTTTTTATCCCTATTATTACATTGATTTGATTATGTTGTGATGGAATTATTTTTATAAATTCCTTTATCTTATATGAATTGTTTTATGATGTCATGATGTTTAAGATTCCCATTTGTATTACATGGGTTATGCAATGATGTATGATTTATGATTTTGTGGCACACATAAGAATGGTATCATTATGAGATGGGTGGGACCTATATCTCCCTCCAATTCATTGGGTAAAGATTTTATATCTCATGAGATAGGCATGGCTGGAATGGTAGGTTATACCGGTTCAGTGAAACAAGACTGAAACGAGGGTGACTCGGTTCAGAAATGGACTTTGTCCACTAAGATTGTCTTGCCAATTAGTCTTGACTAATAAGATATTATTCTCTATTATTATGTGTGTATGCCACCAGGTTTCATGTTTTAAGTTATGATTATTGGGATTTCATTTCACTACTATGATTTATCCAATGTTATGAAATTATTCTCTCTTTTGCAGGTTAAGATTTCCAAAATGTTATGTTCTTATGAATATGATGTGATTGATATTTATTTTGTTTACCCTTACTGAGCATTTGAGCTCACCCTTTTATGTTTTCTTTTCCCCAGGATATAAAGAAAGGTTTTAGGTAAAAAAAGATCTTTATGGGAGATGTTGAAGATCTTTCACCACGATTAGAAGATTATATTCCGAGTTTCCAAAGACACTAAACTATTACGATCCTTGTGTGTGTGTTTTTGTTATGTACTAAGTATTCCGCAAAAGTAATGTAATGTCCATGTATGTCAGGATTCGGGTCTATACAGTTAGTGGAGCAAATAAGCATGATAATTTCTGTATGAAACACAGGTACTATCCAGCCAGCCCTAGAAAACTATGTACCTTGAAAATGTTCTTTGGATGTTCCCAGGAAAGTGCTGCTCTCAATTTCTCTAGGTATACTGATACTCCAGTCTCTGAAATAACATGTCCAAAGAAGTGAATTTCTTCCATTGAAAAGTATCATTTCGAGAGCATAAAATATAACTAATGCTATCTCAATGTACTCAAAATGATATCATGATGGGTTTAATGGTCCTGTCAAGTGTGATATTACACCAAGAAATCATCCACGTAGACCACCACTAAGAATCTATGTATGGATAGAACACTCGGTTCCTTAGTGCCATGAAAACTACAAGAGCATTCATGAGACCGAACGGTATAACCACATACTCGTATAGACTGTACATACCGCAGAAGGATTTAAGTGGTATATCAGATGGCCTAATACACAACTGATGATAACTAGATCTCAAGTCAATCATTAAGAATTCCCAGGATCCTAGAAGCTAATCAAATATATCATCAATCCTTATCAAGTGATATCATCTCTTGACTGTTAACTGGTTCAGCTTTTGATAATCTACACAAATTTAGAGAGTATCGTCCACCTTCTTCACAAACAGGACTTTCAAACCCCAAGGAGAAGTACTGGGTCGATTGAAACCCTTTTCCTACAACTCTTCAAACTGATTATTGAGGTCTTGCAACTTTGGTGTATCCATCCTATAAGGAGAAATGGACACCAATGTTGCTCTTGGAAAATGCTCTATAAAAACTTCCACCTCTCGTTCTGAAGGAAAACCTGAAAATTCCTCTGGAAAGACATCACTGAAACAATATACAACCATTTGAATGTCCACCTCTGAGGTCCCCTAATCATCCAGATAAAGACTAGCAATCTAGGTTGTAACTCCCATTAACCCAAGATGCTCAGGTCCTGCTCTATTCACCTGGACATCCCATTGGACCTTATGAAGAAACGATCCACCCTATCATGACATGAAACTCAACCTACGACGACAACAATAGAAAACTTCCTAGAAGGGAACTAACCAGACCATTATGAGAATGACATCATATAATGTCATCTCTTGGACATTAAGGCCCCATAAATGTGACACCCACCATCCTTTAGAGGGAAATCATTGCACTGATGCACACTAGCCATTCTAGTCCCCAACAGTGTGTCCAACGTCAATGCATCAACTGATGTATATATACAGAGCCAACGAATATCCACAATAGTAATAGATAATAGGCTATGGGAACCCCCTGTATCAAAAATATAGGAAGCTAAAACTGAGGAATCTAGGATTGTACATTGAACTGTAGAGGGTTCGAGATCCTGGTCACGCTGGGTCTGCTATATTGAAAAAGTCTGATCTACACCACAACCATGTGACCATGTCTGACCACTCTTAGCCAATCCACCCTATTTTCGCTAAAATCATGGTGACTGACTACCATGTCCCTGACCTCCAATTCAGCCTGAATGGCTGGAATAACTCTATTTCCCAGAATGATGAGAAACTGGTGGCACTGCTCCTGACCACATAGTCATCGAATAACCTTGGTCACCAGCTACTGGTGAGAAGATCTGATAGAAGCACTGAAGATGACCCATCTTGCCACAAGATCAACACTCCAATAGTCTCTTGGGCAATGTGGCCTCGTATTCCCGTTCTTCTTGCACTGGTACCACAACACCTGTCTACTAGAAGAAGTGTATCACCCCCTTGGAACACCACGCGAAGACCCACTGTGGTAATTCATACTGTTAGTGGGAGGGATACTAACTCCAATTGTCGAATTTATCTGTCTCACAACTCCAGAATCCATCAAATTTTGATCTATGAAAATCTCATGGTTGATGATAAGCGATGGAAGTCAACCGGAAGATGTTCACCTGCGATCAGATGTCGATCCTCAGACCGTACTCAAACTTCCTTACAACGAATAACTCATAACCTCATAGAATAGGTGTGAAGCACTGTGGATTAGTGAAATGAGAATAGTACTCCATGACTAAGAGAGTACCCTACTCCAGACTCATGAACTATCGGGCTCGATCGGCCCTCAAGGTCTCCAAATAGATATTTTCGTAGACGACACACTGGAAATCATTTGTAACCATAACCTATAGGCATCTCACTTATCATGCCATATCCCATAATATCTTGGGGGAATCCCTATGCATCTATGTATCATGTTTGGACCTCCTCTCTAGAGGAATATTAGATGATCTATGATGGAAGGCATGGCCTGTAACCATGGCTCTGCCGCCCGAGGTCCTCATTACCTTGTGAAATTAGGAGTATGATGCTACTAGAAAATACATGTCAACTCTTCCATGGAAGGGTCATGATGTGGTTCTCCTCAGATGATCTACACGATCCCCATGAATCCCTCTCAGAACTATGCATCCGCACCTGTGTCTGGAATGACGGATATTCAAAGAATCGCACAACTGGTGGATCTAATGGAAGTCCATGACCAGCTAGGTCCAGTTTCTGATTGTTTCCCTGTAACTGGAATCCAAGCATAGGTGTCTTCGTGGAATGACTGTACAAGGTCATGTGCACACCTTATATCAATATTATCAAGGACTGAAAACTGGAAGAGTAAGGAGGGAACAAGATAATGAAAGCGTTCAGGTTTTTCAAAATAGGGATTCATGACATGTATATTAACTACACAATGTGTTCCCTTAAGCCTTAACATAGGTGTGTACTTCTGCAAAATCATGTCACATAAGTCCCAATACTCACGGCGTGTTGTCTTAACACACAATGTATACTTGAATTTTCTTCCCCTACCTGAGTTCTTTTGCAATACTAAGCCACAATGTTTTACAATAAAGAGACTACATGGTATCTTAGTGACAAAAACAGCATGTACTAGATGATCTTCATAGACCCTTATTGTTAGTGGCACAAAAAGATAAATAGCTCACAATACACGATGTGTTAGTTCCAGACACAACATGTACTAGATGAGCTTCACTGACCTGTGTTGTTAGTGAAAATTACGCATACTAGGGTTACAGTACACGCCGTGTTCCATATAGACATATCGTGTATTAGAAAATACACAAACCACCTATTTTGTTAGTGACACGGTCGGTTACACGGTTCTACAACAAGGAATGTACATCCGTTACACGACATTTCCTACCAAATATCCCAAACACCGTGTCCCCACACACAAAGTCTAAGACACGGTTAGCAACTACACGGCATGTACTTAAGAAAAACTTTTTCTTCCCAAAAATAACAAAAGGGATGTATTTATCATTACACTGCATGTATTCTAGGTTTTTCCAGAATGTAAGGCTCAAAAACTTCTGTAGAGCCCAGAAAAAACAATAAAACGAACATTAAATTTCCAAATTCTAATCCATGAGGGCCTATAATTCCTTTGAATCAAATATTGGGATTATATACATGCCATAAACCAATATAATAGATGATTTGTCCATCAAATTATGATCCATGAGGGCCCATAATACCTAAAGAACCCATGTTTTTCATTCATTCAAACAAAACCATACACGACCAACACCCTATCAAACAACATTTATTTTAATCAAGGCATCTATCACAATAGAATTCATATCTAGCACAACACCTATCACAACAACATGAAATCACTAATACACCCTAAATGGCATGGAAAGAATTCATGACATGTGATTCTTATCAAGTTCTTATATGATGCATGAGATTTCATACCCTCGTATCATTGAGTTAAAACAAAAATAGAACCCCAATAACATCAACAATCACAACACAATCCTTTTGAATCACTCAATGGTGAGAATCAAATCTGCTGTAAAAATGCAAAACTAGAAAACTTGTAATAAACGACGAAGATTGGATTTTCCCTGTACACGGGTTAGCTACTACTGAGCACATCTAATCACCAAATGCCCATTGATTCCTATAGATGTCTATAGGCTCCAAATAGTATGTCAAGATGACAATAACTCCTATGATACCACATTGTAACATGCTTGGTCAGGAAGCCAATCAGAGGCGCCTCGTACCTTGTTTTTCACTTGGCCTCAAGCTCATTTCCCCTATTTCCAGAGGCTTCTGATAAGCAGCGTGGGACTTGGATGCGATATTGTGGAAACAACGACCTCATTGGAAGTGTAACATAGTGAAGGAGAAACAATTAACAATATTATAAGTAGTAATAACGACATACAACAATATAAACTGGAAGAATAAATGTTTTATGTTGAAAGAGGACATATATAATGATGTCTGAAACATATATCTAAGAAAGCATCCAAATATATCACAATGCTGAAATACAGTTCAAAAAAAAGATAAAAAGAAAACAAGAAAACAGGAAAAAAAAATACTCAGCATTGTAAGCCTAAGCTTTGTCCCATGCTCTATAGCTCCAAAGCAGTCAAGTACCTAAAGTAGAAGGGAGATTACCCTTATCTATACCCCCAACAATATAATCTATTTGGGCCCAAAAGCATGAATCAAACATGTTGTGAGACTAAATACCAATTGGAAACAATTAAGATATCTATGAATAAATATCAATTCATATATATATATATATATGGAATTCAATAATCCAAAGAAGTTGTAAAAAAAGAAGTACTCAACAACAAACATTCCTACACTTTCAATGAATTCAAACACCACATATCAAGAAAGAAGATAATCAAAAACAGGTAACCCTCTAGGATGTTCTCACACCTTAATCCCTTCTGGTCCTACCTAGCAAAAACAAGCAACCCTCTGGGAAGTACACACTGTCAAATCCCTCTAGTTCGACTTTTTCACAGACTCTCTAAGGAATCATTCACTATCAATTTCCCCTATAGTCTCATATCGGTAACTAAAATGAAATCTGGGGAAGCAATTACGTCACATTCACCATGTAGTAGACGTTGAGGAACTACAAACACTACGAGGAAGCACTTATGTCAATTACCCCTATTTTATCGCATCTTCACAATAATTATGGACACTCTGGAGAATCCCTAATGATTATTCTCTCTATGGTCCACTACTCTAGGTTCTCACGACACTATATACATCAAACAAGAATAGAAATTAAAATAAGACATTGGAAACCTCATGAACTACAACACTAAAAAGTCTATAACATTAAAACATAATAGATAATAACCACTCCAACCTAACAATACTATACATGGAAATTAAACAACAACTTAACAAGCTTACTAGACCTAATAGTGAAAACAATCAATCATGCATGGGAATACTCATACAAAGAAAAACAATTAACCCTATTCACCTTCAATTTAACTCTAATCCAGCATACAAGCATAGTAGGCAGTTAACAGGTCTAAAACTATAAACACGCGATACCCGAATTAAGGGTAATGGGAACTTTTGCACATAAAATTCAAAAACTACATACGGAGAGGCACAAATCCCCTACCTCGTTATTGTAGGAACGTTATAAGTGAACCGTAAGCCATTAATTTACAATGAACACTATAGATCATCAAAAATGTCAAACAAATTCAACCAGAGATAACATGAGAAAGAGGAGGAATCCGGAAATGAAGCTCTAGTAGAAGGAAGATATTACTAAGCCAATCACAACGCAATCGAAGATAGTGGAATCAGAGGAAGGATACTTGTTCTGGGGCCTGGAGAAGGATCGCATCCATATAGATTCTCTTGGATGATCTAGGTCAAGAAGGAGATGTTTCATTATTTTAGACATTACCCTAAGATGTTTAATGACTACACAAAGTGTACTTTATAAGTACACAACGTATACTTTCCTTCACGGGCCCCTGTATTAAGTAGTCTTCAGGTCACCACACACAGCCGTGTGCATGTCCACTACACGGCCAGCACCCAGCTTCCTATGGTATTCGTGTACTCGGAATGTACTCATAAAGTACATGATGTGTACTTAATAAATTTCCAGAAATTCTAATTTTCCTCAAAAACACTAGAAAAAGTAAAACATACCTGAGAAGAAGATTTGGGTTATTGTAGAAGAAAAACCCATTCTAAGGAAATTTATTTTGAAAAGGGAAAGTAGATTTCATCGAATATGAAATGATTTGTATCTAGACAATAAAAACAAGACTTTGATACTGACATTATAGATTCAAATAAGATGTCGTTTCTTATATTAGTCATAGAACTGATCTGAATGATGTTTTAAATGAAGTATAATTTCATTAATGTGACAGAATAGAGTAATATAAAATATATATGCTATGATAAATAATCTATGAAGCATATGATAACATCATCAAACTTAATAGAATAATAAATAGAAATATCACAATGGATATAAAACTAATAAATAATATTTTGATTTTATTTTAATAATATATGTGAAAATATATATTTTATATTCTATAATAAACAATCCTCAACTAAAATAATAATTTCATTATCATAGGGAAGGGCTTGGTGGATGTCAAATAATTTTTTTTGATGCTAAAATTACTCAAATGAAAATAAACTATGGAAATAATATTACTTTTGAATTAAAATATGATCCATCTAAATGTGTTGAGATGAAATTTTTTTCCACAAGTATTATTGATCAGTGATTTGGATTTTAATGTTCATAAAAGATAAGAATGAATGAAATGGATTTATTTCAATATAATTTTTTCAATGAAAATAAAAAATAGTAAAATATGTACATTATAATTATTAAAATAATTCTATTTTTTAGGTTTTCTTAGATTGAAAAATTCTAAATATATAAAATATTGGTTAAAAATTTAATATAAATCCAACTTGAACCTAAGGGATATAATATGTCTATCCATGAAAAAACTTGTCTCATGATAATAATAACATATGTCTAATTTTTGCATAAAATATGAATCTATAAGAAATATATAAAGTATATTATAGAGTGGAAATTAGTTTTTTAACAGGTAATAATAATTTTGTTGAGAATATGGATGTGTGAACTACATTTTCAATTACATAATTTAACTCCTAGAAAAATAATAATGCCTTTAGTAAGGGGGGACCAATAATTGAATAATATGTATATAGGTGTAATGAGAAAAAAAATTATGAATTTTAATTTTTTATCAAAAATATATAATACATAATTTAGAAGGCATGTGGGAGATTTTACAAAACGTATCATTATAAGAATTATTTCCAAACCAATTTTCCATTAGTGCAATAATATTTATGAAATCAATAAATCAAAAAGAAAAATTATCTAAACATTAATATAAGGTGGATGTGTTTTTAATGTCAATAAAGAGTAAAATTCAAAGGATTTTGATTTATTGATAATCATCACGCAAAAAAAGAGCTTACCAAATAATAAGGATTTTTTAATTTAGTAATAGTAGTTATGTTATATTGGGATATAATGGATCCTTTAGGATCGTATGTGTATGTGTAACAACCCAAATCATTGGTACAATTGTTTATTTCAACTTAATAATATATATTGAATTAGTAAATAAATTTTTTGGAAGAATGAATCCTAATAATAATTCACTCAATAAATATGTATTTTACAATACATAATAAAACAATTATTTATATTATAATCCAAATTTATAAACTGAATTTATTATAAATTATTTATTAATGTAAAATTTAATAATAAATATAATCAAAGAACATTCCATTGTGTTATTAATATAATTTTTTATGGTAACTTTGAAATATCAATTTTTACCTAATCATTATAAGTATATGAAAACTTTTGCTAATATGATATAATTTTTTTAAATATATATATAGAACTATGAAAAAATTAATTTTTGATGGATTTATTGTTTATATATTATCTATAGGGTGGAGAGATTAAATATTATCACTATAAATAGTAATTTATTTATTAATTATAGTTTCTTAAAATATTATAATCAACATTTAAATTGATATAAATAAACAAATAATATTATATAGAATAATAAAAATATATATATAAATGTTTTCCTTTATGAAAAAATATATTATTAATCTATTAGGGTTTTTTAAATTTAAATTATCCTATTTTTATATTTTTTGTATAAATAAATGTACTATAACTGGAATTGGGAAATAAAAATTGTGTTATGAATTTATGTATAATAATTTTAATTAAAAAATATATAGGTAAAATATAATTTATTAAATATGAAATGGTCACATTTTCATGTGATGAAGAAATATTTTAGAAAATTATGATATAGGTTTTTTCAATAATTTTGGAATATTATTAAATGTAATAAAAAAATA
Source organism: Viscum album (assembly GCA_963277665.1). NCBI lineage: Eukaryota > Viridiplantae > Streptophyta > Magnoliopsida > Santalales > Viscaceae > Viscum > Viscum album. Next base: position 1,362,042,946 of record OY728145.1, on the reverse strand, counting down.
TATATTATTTGTAATGAAAAAGACATCATTATATACATTATTTGATTTCAAACTACTCCTCGAAACCACCTACAAAATCCCCTTTCAACCATATTTTAAACTAAGTACAATAGTTTTATGTATTCCCTATGTTTTCCCACATAAATCTCTTAAATTCTATTAGTGTTGTTATATGGCCTTAATTCTCTATGGAGACATTGAATCAATACATTTAAATGAAAAATTGGATTATATTCATCTATATGATTATCAATTGTTAGTACTTATTTAATTATATGTATCATTTATTCATAATATTCATTCATATTAATAACCACTATATGATCATTCTATTAAATTTATATTTTATTTGAATATATAAATATATATATACCCACACATAATCTCATAGATCTTTATTTCCCAATACCACTAGAAACATTTCCTTAAACGATCAATTTTTACATCAATTAAAAACAATATCATTCTTAAATTTTCCCCAATATCATATATGAATAATTCTATATAAATATTATATTAAAATGTAATTTTATTCTCATTTAATCGGTATAAATAATGAAATTTTGGTTCAATTAATTTCCAAAAAAATATATTTATTATAGTTAGTTAAAATTTCTCAAAATAGGAACTAGTGATATACAAATACAAAAATATCAATTATCCTCATAATAATGTGATAAAGGAACATAAAAACTATATTACCTCTCTTGTTACTATAAAATATTATATTTTTCTATATAAAGGTAATGGAATAACGAAAAATGATTATTATAATGATGTTGTACAAACTATGTGGTGTTTAAAATGATTCATTTATCTAGTTTATGGTAATTAATAGAAAAATTATTTTATATTAATAATATATATATATATATATATAAAATAGATCAGATATTCCTTTAATGTTTTTGTGATTGGGGGTTTCATGAAGAGGAATGTTAAGAAAATATGTGTTGAGGTGAAATTTGTTATGGTAGATACCATGTGGCGTTGAAACCTATATTGTAACATGAATGTGTGGTTAAAGGTTCTTGAAATTTATTAGTGTGCATGGTTGGGAAGTAGGTACATTAGAGACCTATTTTAATGGCTCCAACATTTATTAAATACATATTTCATAGTCATGTGGATTAAAAAAACTCATGAAGTTTGTTGATTCTTCTTGGGGTGGTTTGCAATGTGATCCTTGATGATGCAATGTTGTTTTTTAATATTGGGTATCATAGATTTTCCTTAAAAAGGATTTCTATGGTATGTTGACTTGGGTTGTGTTATAGATCTCAATGATCAGGACAATTTCCCCTATTGTTTGGGATACTGATAATACATTATGATATTGATGTGATATAGCCATACCCTAATTTTTTTCGATATGTAAATGGGCAGATTATTGGAAAGGGGAATTCATATTAGGATTTATTTAATTTATTATAAAGGGTGCCTTATAGTCAGACAGTTGTGACATATCCACCCTTGATACTCTATGGTTTTGGTGAAAGAATTAACTATTGTGGTATGGTCTAGGGGTGTCTCACTGAAGTCCTATTAAAAATTAAATTTATAAAAATTTGGAATCCCTTCTAAATTTCATTAATTTTGTATCATTCAATAGTACTTTTGGTGATTCAGATCTAATTTTTCTAGATCATTATAAAATTTTTATTCTCATGGATATCTTGTATAGTCCTGTAATTTCTCAATGGAAAATACCATTTATTTATTGTTCAAATAATAATAAATTACCCTAATTATGATTCAAAAAAGTTTCAAGGAGTATATTGCCTCAATCATGGCTATTTAAAATCTTAGAGCCCCAAAATTGGTAAAAGATACATAATATCATGTTTTGGAGAAAAAGAATCCACACATCACGCTCAATTTCATTAAATTGGGAGGCTTTATACAGTGGGAACCTATGATCTCCATGGTTTCTCTAAATCTGTGTAACCTAGGGGTGCATGGTTTGGTAACCATTTTTAATTCTTAAAATATAGGGTTTTCATGATTATTGAAAATGTGGGTAAATCATTGTGATGTTCCCCTTAAATATGTGTCGTGGGACACTTTTGGCACATGGTTTGGAATACCATTTGACCAAACCATGCATTGAAATTTTTTTTGGTGAAACAACCATTTTCCAGAAATTAATTCATTAAACCCTATTTCATTTTCCCTTTTCTCATTCTTGGGCCTAATCCTCCATCTCCAACACACAGAACATATCTTCCATCAATGGCTAGGGATCATGGGTTCACCTCTCTACAAACTCCATTTCTATTACTTCTATATCCATTGAGAAGCAATTGATAATCTCTAACCCTCCCTTGATTCTATTTCAATTTTTATTCCCATCCATTGTGGTATCTCATTGAAAGACCGTTTGCCCCATTTTTAGGGAATTTGATTTTTTTTATTTCTTCTAATATAGCTTAAATCAAAGGTTGAAGCAAAACGATGGATTATATATGAGGAAATTGTAGGTGGTCTATGATATTTTCATTAATTTAGTTTTATTCTTTAAATTGTGCTATTTGATGTTATCTGTACTTTTTTGAAGTCACATATAATTATTAAAATTTAATATTGTTGGGAAAAAATTCATGAATGTAACATTCCTTCATTTTTAGGTTGGTTGTGCTTGTTGAAAATGTCAGTTTACATGGTGAATTTTCGAGTTCCAGAGATTTTGTTGACAATCTATGTTGAAAAAGAACAGTTAAAATGGAATGAAATATCTGGAAGAGGTGCCAAAAGAGAAGATACAAGGGGGATCCATTTTCTAGTGTTTGACCAATTTTTGTGGTCCAAAATTTGGTGTTTGTTGATAATCAATAAATATGTATTTCCTTAAAGATCTCATCAATATATGGAAAATTCATAAGTTTTGAAAAGATGGGATTATTAGTTTGTATTTTTCGAATACATGAATAATTTTGATAGAGTTATTCTCCATTATAATGAGATCCACTAATGGAAGAGTTGAATATCATTATGTTAGTGAATGGAATTGTGAGTGGAGCTTCGTGGTGATTGCGTGAAGGAATTGATGGAACAATTATTCATTATGATGAGCTCCACGATATGAAAATTACCATGTTACTTCGTGATATAGTGAAAATTTCAGAAGAAATTTCAGAGCTTCACAATTTTAGATGATGTGGCACTAACATCGCATAAACGGTTTGAGGGATGGTGCAATCGACTATAAATAGGCCTTCATCCCCTCAAGATATGAAGAATGTTTTTCCCAGAAAAATTTGTATCTCTCGAATTATGATGGGGGTTCCATAGAATGTGTGATTAGAAAAATATATTGTTTCACGACAACAAATCTAGATCTACAAAATACATGTGTTCCATGTAGGCTTAGTGAGCATCAGGAAGTAATTTTTTTTGTGATGGATTAATATTCATGGTGTCCAAATCAATGCTAATTCGAGATATATGTGATCGCTTGAGATCTTCAAAGAAGTGTGCTCTACACAACAGTGAGCTATACGAAGGCGAGTGCTTCACGAAGAGGAAGGGAATTTATGAAGGATTATTTTAGCTTCACTAAATATGGAACTTCGTGATGTAGGGTGCTTTGTGAAAGACTTTCAAATGGATATTTCGTAACGATCACTAGAAAAGGGATATTCACTAGGTTATGAAATTTGGAATTCATCATAGCATCAATATATTGTGATGGATGCATTCATTAGTGATAATAAAGAGACCTACAGGTCTATAAGTGGATCACTTCCAAGTGTAGTGAAAAGATGGAGAAACACAAGTATATCCTTTATACCATTAGTGTTCTAGAGAGAGGGAAATATGAAGTGACCATTGGGAAAGCAGTTTGCTAACCCAAAACATTGTATATATAGTGAGCTCGGGTATAGATGGGATCTAGCCTAAACATTATTTGTAGTGATCTTTAGTGGATTTGGTACATTGGAACACTTTCATTGTATGTTCCTTGGATAAAGCCCAGTGAGGGTGAACCACATAAAAATCTATGTGTCTACCAATTTTCATTCCTCCATCGCATTCAAAGCATCATCATCATCAGTTAAATAATTGATGAATAAGTTCAATAGTAACACATAAGTTCAAACAATTTAAACATTATAATATTTATGTCATATATAGTGGGAATGGAAGAATTTTGCAATATAATATCCATACCCTGATTCACCCCCCTCTCAGTGTATTTGGACCCCTTCTATTCATAACAAATATAATTCGATGACTTATCATACTTTTTTAACCAAATAAAGTGTCTAATCAACCCATGTCTTGGTCACCTAATGTTATGCCATCCATTTGGATGTGATTTACCATAGATCCCATTTTTACAATGATCTAAAGGGCATAATAACCCGTGAGTGGTAAATGCCCTTGATAAATGATTGTTTATAAATTTGATTGGATTTTGTGATGAATTATATGTTAAACCCTATACATATTTCTTTGATGAAATAGTTAATTCCTTCAATTGGCCATGTGATAATTACGTATGCACAATTCCATGAATGAACTACTAATATGGTAATTCCTTGAGTAAATTGAATTACATGTTATAAATAACTGAATTAAATTTAATGGGTCATATTGGTATACATGTTACAGGTATATGTATTCATTATTATCAGCTTCACCTTAGTATCAAGGGTGATAAGATGGGTTTGATTATAGTAACCCTTTGAAGGACTCTTATTCCATTTTCATAGAACTATTGCTTATTGGTAAATACAATATGAGAAATATTATATTTTCTGTAGATGGGCTTGTTGTATTTTCAATGGTTTCCCCTAGATGGATTACACCAATTCCCCAGGGGTGACCACATAGATGATATCGATGATGTAATTGGTTATACCAGGTATTAAGGGAGACTCGAGAACCTACATGTGAAATTGGGAATAGAATCTTAGGATTTATATTCTTTTACTTTAATCACACCATTATAGGAGGGATACATTAGACATCATCCTCAGTTCACCATGGATGGACTCCACTACACGACACATATGACGATCCCCTCATTTGATACTTGGGATGTGTTAATACATTTCCATGGATAGGATCAAGGTTTCATTCTATATATGTAATATTATATTTAAAATTGAATTAATTAAATTTTAATAAAAAATTTCAAATGAGAATTGATCTATAAGTTTTTAAAATATCAGGATGTTTCTTCCAATAATAATCTAAATATTTTGGAAAATATATCCAATGTCACATTACCCCACATACTTTACCAATATAATATCCCATGGTTCAGACACACTAGTTTTGGATAAATCAGGTAAATTAGATGGGAATACAATTTCAGAACTGTCTAATGAATTTGTTTATTTATTTATATTTCTAATATAATAACCGTGGAATACAATAATTTATATTGTATGAAATGGAATGTACAAGACATCATCAGTTCTAGTCTATAATGATTGTATCTCAGACCATAATTTGCCATATTTGGTACCTAATTAGACCTTATAGTTTTATGTATGGATAATTGGAAGGATCCAGCTTCCAATTCATCATCGACTTGCATTAATGGGATGTAGTTGGGAGTAGAGGACTTACCCGATGATCGAGATTCTAGTCATTGTAGTTTTTGGGTTTTTCTATCTTGTTGTATATTCATGTACCCCCTTCAACTATTTATTCATTTTCGTATAGGTTTTCCATCATGATCATTATATAGATTCTTTGGATTATTAAGATTCACTTTATCATTAATTATTTGTATTTTTATGTATAATAATTCTACTTCCTTTTATTGAGAATAATTGATTGTATTTATACTATTACAAAGTGTATGATATATATATTGTTGTGATCCTCTGATCAATGATGGAATAGAATACACATAAACTTAAATGAGGACCACACTACACGACAACATACACTCGCATTTATGGAGGCATGCTTGTGGTGTTATTTCTAACTAGCTTGGGAGACTAGTGAGTCCCATATATGGGGAACACTACAATGTGAAATCAATGCATATTTTCCTTATTTTCTTAATGATAGGGATTAGACATGATACTATAAAAGAGTAATTTTTTATAATCACTTTCATGGGAGTAGATACACCACCTATAAAGGAAAACCAAATTTCAGGGTATGGGTAATTGATTTTTTTTATTGACCTTGTTACAATTTCATGGTATTTCCTGATTCAATAACCCAATTGTATTGATAAATTATTAGTATTGATTTTATTTCAATGGGTTGATTATAACTAGTATAATGATATGATGGATTCGTATCATAATGAATCATACCATGAACAATAATAATTAAATTTCAATGAATTATTCAATGCCATCATTATTTTATATTTGAATTGTGTTTTTTAATGTGATTGATGTATGTGACTTATTAGTTATGCCTTGTAGTGTGATTTTATTCTAAATTATGGAATAATAGTTTGAATTGACAATGAATTCCATAATAGTTAACTTTATTGGTGAGTTACAATGGTATGTCATCTGATCATATCATGACCCTTGGACTTTTAAACCTATTAGATAGTGCAAGGGCTGGGTAATACTTACATAATGCACAAACATAAATTTATAAGGTGTATGGTCCCTTAAGAAGAGGAATTAATGGAAAAATTACCTTGATCGTGATTCAAATAACAAAAAATTAAAATCAATATATCCTTTTAAATTAAATTCCTTCTTTAAATGTGTAACAATGAGATCCAAACCCTTTCCCAACTTAGTAGTGGAATGTTTTTATTACCTCAAATGTTTCTTATGTGGTTTATTCTAATCTCCAAGACCTGGCTCTTGGAGTAGGAAAATGGTTGTATCATGATTATAGGTAGTATTATACCTTTTATTCATTACCACTATCCTTATTTGAAGGTTTTACGATCTAAGGCTTGATCATAGAATTTGTTAATTTTTTCACCATGAAAACCTCATGTTGTATTCCAAAAAAAGTGGTGATGAACATACATTTTAGGCGGTGGGACCTGAACAACTTGTGATACCTAATGTATTTCCACCAAAGGTACCAAATGAATATCCCCTACTGGGTGTTTATTCATAGTTTTAGGATAACAAATTCCACATCATGACATCAGTATGGGGTGGTCCTCGATGTTCCCCTATAATAGAAGATCTGTCCATAGAGATTCAACATCAAAAGTCTCCCAAAAATTCGGCAGATAGAGGACCTCAGGCTGGTGAGTCAGGGATTGTGGATATGGTTTAAATTTTCAAGAACATCAAGATACATAAATAATGGAATGTAAAGAACATGATATACACATGGAGTGACTTCTCCATGAATTGGTGGGAAATTCTAACTCTACCTAGTTGGAATTCAGGTATGACCTCATTCGACTTCCATAAAGACTTCATTAACAATTTATTTCCTCAAACATAGAGAACATATTATTTTTTGGTATTCATGTAACTTGATTATGGGGACTTGTTTTGGAAGGATTTATTTTCCCACTTCACTACATTATATCACTTCTCATTGACCGTGACCATGGTTGAGATGACTAATATGAGCCAATTTTAGGATTTTATTTCTTATTCCATTAACTCTCTGGTGAAAATATTTTGGAAGACCATTATTTTTAGAGATAATTGACAATGATTTATTCATTGCATAGAAGATTAGGGAGTCAACTATTGTGAAATATGGATGTTCTTCTTCTATGTAGTGTATTGGTAAATTCAGTGGCAAGAAGTGACTCTTTCAGGGTACATATAGGGGATGTACGATCCAGGTGGGATTTACTTATAGAAATTTGGAGTGTCACATGTTTGAATGACTATGTCATAATAATAAGTATTGTATAACGAACCCACTCAAGTGCTATGATTTTGGTTGGGTGGGTCAGACCTTGTGTTTCAATCGATACTTACATCTAGTGACATGAAAAAATGGTTCCATTCTAGCTCAAACACCATGTGTAGGATCATCAACACCATTTCACAAAGGAATATGGTGTTGTACTGTTCATTGTGGATGAGAAAATGGTTGTGTTTAATTAATTCCGGATTTGTATTTTCTACATTAGTAGAGTAGGACTACTAAGGCTAGTGGAACAATATCTATGTGTTGTGGTTATTGAATTTTCTATGTAGTGTATCCTACTCCCAGGGATAAGGCTAAGGGGATTTCTATATAGTGATTTACTATCCTTGTTGACTATACATTAGTTTCTTTATTTTTTGATATAGGTTCAACACACTTTTTTCTATATTCTCAATTATTGGAAGCTTGGACCTAGTGACAGAGTAATCTAGTGGTGTTATGACCATTGACAGACAATCAGGTGTTATACCAGATGGTATACACCAGTGTACGAAGTCCCCCCTTGAAATAGAACATTACAATTATCTATAGTGTTACTTTTTCCATTAGATGACTAAGTTCGATGACTTTCCTAGAATGGAAAATACTTTTTCATATTGATATCATTTGAATTGCTATTGAGGATAGGTATCGTTCACATCACCATACTGAAACAAGTATGTCCTGATGGGATTATAGTATATTCTGAATATCAGATCATCAATCAAGCATATTAGGATATAAGAATAACATCAAATATATTTATACTCTTTATGATCTACTAGGGAATGAATCATGTAGAATTTATTCTTATAGTGGCTTATTTCAACAATTTCTTCCATGATTATTTATCATTTTGACCTACTGAGAGAGAGGTTTAGTTCACAATCAAGATAGTTTCAGATGGGTCATTGGCATGAATTACTGTCCAAAATATAAAACTATATAGAACTATTAACTCAATATATACCTTAATGTCATATAGGATAAGGGTTTTATCAAACACATCATGTCACCATGGGGTTCAATTGTCCTTTTTTCCAAGAAGATGGATGGTAACATTTGATTGTGTGAGAATTACTACCAATAAAACCTGACTGTGGTGAAAAATATTTATCCTAAACCATTGATAAACAATATCTTCTTCCATATACTAGGTGAAACAATTTTTTCCTAGATTAATTTGCAGTACCTCTATCATCAGGTGTGAGTAAGGTAATCAGACATACCCCATTTAGTGTATCAGAGGAGGTATGTAATGTTCGGGTATTTAGTAATTACATCCAGTATAATTAACATGAAAGTAGTCTTCATGGATTTGATAAATTGGTTTTTCAACACATATGTTGATTCCTTTTTGGTGGCCTTCATAGATTCCATTTTATTGTATTTGCATACCACACATGATTGTGCCTACCATTTTGAGATCGTTCTAAATACACTGAGATATAGAAAACTATACAGAATGATCATCAAATGCAACTTTTGGATTAGTAAGGTTCACCTATTAAGTCACACAATATTTTAAATTGTAATATTAGATAACCCATAGATGGGGATGTCGTGGTTTCCTAGATGTTATTGAAGAATGTGTTTTTCATAAACAACATCTTCGAGATAAATGGATATTATTAGAGACCAATACATTAAATTTCAATGCTTGATGTTCTATTTATAGGATTTATCATGAAGGGTGTTAAATTTGACTTGAAAAAATCTTGTGAGGTAAATTTTTAAGAGATAAACTGAAGACTAACTTGAGAATCAATTTCAATTCCTTATATGTTGGGATGAAGTTATAGAGTATATTGTGATTCTTTGAGGATAAGAATGGGCGTATTTCTTATGAAAGATGATCATTTCATGGAATATGGATACATATAACTATGATCTCATGAGAAGAATTATCCTATGAACAACCACGATATTGAGTTTATGGTTCATCATATATGTTTTTTGAGGTATAATTTTTTCGCATGAGTTATTAATTATTTAAAGGGATAAAATGAGCCTCAAATTCTACTATTCACAGAGAGACATGAGTCTAAGGAAGTGAAGGTGGGTGGAATACCTATTGTCCTTAGAAATTCATATTTCTTATGCAGTAGGAATGGGTAATAACATGGATGATTCCTTGATTATGATAACATAGAGGAAAGCCATCAAGGATTCCGTCTATAAGTATCATTTGATTGATTTTGTATCTAGAAAGCACCTGTAGGATCCAATTCAGTATGGGAAATATAGAAAGACCATACTGGTGTTAGATGATATGATAAGGTCTTGTATCCATGAATTTCGAGGTTCTTTAGAAAAAAATATTCCTTTTATTGAGTATTACTACAACAACTTATTTTGGCAAATGATTCAGATTGATCCATATGAGGTCCTATATAATAGACCGTTATATTCAAGTTTTTGCAAGATAAAGTCAAGTGAGGAATCTCTACCAGTTCCTCTTATAATTTAGGTGACATCAGTGAATGTTCATCTAATTCTGATGTTTATGGGTACACATTAGTCTATATAGGATTCTTATTCCAATCGTCATCATAGGACTCTAAGTTCGAGGTGGGACATTGGGTCATCTTGGGTGTATCACCTTGATAGTCTCATAGATGATTATAGAGGTGGTTCATTCTGTCTCCTTATTATGTCAAGCCTTTCAAGACAGTTGAGAGTGTCAGGATAGTCAAATATCAGTTTCCTTTACCTCATAGTTATCATCCTACACACTATGTATTTTTTTCGTCACATAACATTGAATGTATCATAATGAATCATCTCATATTTTTGTCCCGAAGGATATCGAGATGGTGGAAGATGTGTCCTCAAAGGAGCATTAAATTCATATCATTGATAATACAACAATGGATCTCTTAGGATGGTCAGTTATTTTGGATTTGGTTATATAGAATCACATATGAATACATGATGAAACATGGGAATAGAAAGCCAATGTACATGCACATAGGTCAGAACACTTGTCAAATAATGTTCTACTACCCTCAGAAGTGAATCATAGGGTTTATTTGTCTTCCATAGGTGAGGTTATAATGATTGAGTTTCTCCAAAAGGTATAGACCACTAATTATTGGTTCTAGTTCCTTTAAATGGACCTAACTATGATTATGAAACATTTGAAGGAGTAATAATGTGTGTATGTGTTTTCTCGGAACATGGATCCCCAAAATGGGAAGAAATGACCCGTTCGAATAGTTAGGTGAAACTATTCCTCCCATCCCAAAAGGATTCTATAAAGCCAGTATCGTCTTAAACTGTGAACCACTAGGCCACATAGTATTCATGAAACCATGAGTCCTAGGTTACATAGATTGTATAACCATGTCTAATTGTTCTATAAATGGTTTGTAGGGTGTTCCCATGGCTAGAAAACCACACGATGAACCATGAGTGGTTCCCTCTTGATGAAGTGGCATGGAACATGGTTTCGGCACATTTTGGCCATCAATGTGGTCAAAATGTGCAAAAACTTTTTTTTGGAGTGCATCACATTTTCACCACCTTAACACAGTGGGTCATGTGATAAATAAATATTCTCCATGCATTGAATGAACCACTAAATGGGAATAACTGGACTAAAATTACATCCACACTATAAATGAATGAATTAAATGTAATGGGTTATCTTAGTAAAAATGTCATATAATTGTGTATTTATTTATATGGTACTTCAACATAATGATGAGGATAATACAAGGGTTTATGATTTTTGGATCCCTTGGACAAAATTTTATTCTTTTTAGATTGAATTATTAGAGTATGATTAATGTGTTAGGGGTTATATAAGGTATGTATGAGATTATATCTCCATGGATAATATGTTTTTCGACTAAACAAGTGACACTAATTTCCTATATGAGACCCATTGGATGGTCTCGATTCCATGACTGGTTATACTATGACATGAGAGAGATTTGATCCGCTAATTTTGATACTTGGTTCAGACTCAGAAACCTTTTATTCCTTGAGTATTGGAACACCATAATAAGAGGGCTACTTGATACATAATCCTCTGTTCACCTTAGATGGACTCGTTGGAATTGGTCATATGATGATCCCCTTGAGAAACACCAGTAATTTCAATTTAGATTTGCCTTGATGGACTTCAGGTGTCTCACTTTTTTATAAATAGAATATTTAATTGAATTAATAAATATGTAATGAATTATTTGAAATTAGAAATGATCCATTGGTTTTGAAAAATTGTGGACATGTACTCTAAGACCCATCAGAAATTTTGAGGATCCCATGGATTAGATTGATTGTCATAGGACAAACATAGTAAATTGGACTAGTATTCTAATGGAACTCAGTCCAATGAAGTTATTTATTTATTTCAATTTATCTTTTAATCACCGTGGAATATTGTTTATTTTATGTCACATGAAATGGAATGGTCTAGACACCATGGGTCCTGACCTATTGAAATTGTATCTCACATCCTTTTCCATAACATTTGGTACCCATGTAGACCTCATGGATGTTTGTATGAATAAAGGGATGTATCTATATTCAAATTCTTGATTGACTTTAATTACTATGATGGATTTGGGTGCAGAGAACTGACCATATTCTATGTCAATAGTAATAGTAGTTTTTATGTCTATTTTTTCATAATTTTTTTATATTTTTGTATCCCATTCCCCAAGTCATTAAATTTTTTACTAATTAATTATGCTCGTCATATTGTATGTTTTGATTATATATCCTCTATTAAACATTTTTTAGTTTTTGTTTATGAATTATAATTCAATTGTTGTCTTTTGACTATAATTAATTCTATTTACACTATTTCATATTGTGATATATATATATATATATGAATTAATATTCTATACTCAGATTAGTGAGGTAATTTTCACTCCATAGACATACCCAAGGCCCTCACTACTAGTTGGAAACCTCTGGCATCTGAGGAGGTGTGTTTAAGGTCTTCAGTGTAACCGTCTTAGGGAATTTGTTAGGTGAATTTGGGGAGGGACACTAAATACACTACTTTAGAAAAATAGCTATTGTAGATACATTGGGATTCTTTCCCCATTTCATCATATATATCTTTACATTTATTATACGAATTCATTTTTATGTTGTCTGTTATTTTTTGTATTTTTTGAGGTTAAATGTGTTTTTGATTATGGATGTTTTTCCTAGTTTATGAAGTTTCCATTCGTGTGATCTTGATCAAAGTTTCATCGATTAAATTTATTATCTGGGTGTATTTATTTTTAATACATCAGTTGAGCCATGGAATTCAACAACTCAACATTATTTATGTAAATTTTGGGATTGGATATATATTGTTTTTTATGGGTAGGGTATGGATTAAAAAAATTCCAATGGAAACAATGAAGCTAAATTGATTGAAGTGAATATTATACATGTGTTTACCTATAATATATTATAATACTGAAATGTTTATTCATGTTACAATTAGTGTTGAAAATTGTTGTTTCCACTAGGATTAATGGAACCTTCTGTGATAGAATGGTAGAAATAATCTTAAAAAAGGATGAAAATTAAATATGGATAATGAATTGATTTTTGGGATTTATTGAATTGATATGTAGTTCAGCTATGTAATGGGGAACTGATTGCTTCAAAAACAGTTTTTTTTGTGGTAGATTTTGATACAATGGATATTTTTTTTATGAATTTTGTGGGCTAGTTCTATGGTTTGGTAATGGTCAGATGTGGGAAGTATTTCATTGTCAGAATTTTCATTGGTTGGTAATTGAGAATATGATTGGTTAAAATTGTATTCATAGATGGAATGATTTTTAGGGGTTGATTGATTTTGGTTGGGATATTAGAGTGTGTTGTATATAAGGGACAAAATTTCCTTTATTTTGTAGTTTGGAGGGAACAAAAACATTTTCATGGGATAATGGCATAACATGTTGTTATAGATTTTATTTTTTAATTTACATGTAATAGTGAAATATTAGTGGTAATGATGAAATTATTATTGGGATTGAATATAATTAAATACAGTAATGTATAAAAACTAATTAATTTTTCATGAAATGGACACATAATGTATTGAATTAAAGTGGAAATGGATAATAAGAGTTTGTATTAAATATATATTTTGATGGATTGATGAATTTAAATTGATTTGTGAATGGAAACAATTTAAAGAGTGTAATTGTGTGACTAAATGGGAAATTTTGAATGACATTTTTGGTCATATTGTGTGTGAAGCTGGGATAGACTGCCTTTTTGTTGGTGTAAGAAGTAGTTGTAATTAGTTATGGCAGTGAATTGATGTTTTTTTGACGTGATGGGGTTATGTTTATGTAATATATTTTTCATGGATTCAGTGTGCCTATATATACATAATTATTGTATTTTATTATGATTTCATTTACTCACCAACCTATGTATGATAAAATTACTGATGATATTTTTGGATTCTGGTGCATCATTAATATTTAGGTTGTTGAGGATAGATGACTGGACACCCACTCCCCTCTCCAAAATTTAGAGACATACATTAATGTATTTCATCCTAGTAGGGATTATTCGTTGATGTATAAAGGACTGAGATATATATACTTCATGTTCTTGGAATGCAGCTTTTAATGTTTTAATGTAAGTGTAGATATGTGGTGGGGTTCAGAGTATAAAGGGTTAGGGAATGAGGTTATTATTCTTAATGTCATTAATAAAATAAATTTACGGATATAAAAATTGATATTTGATGGTATACTAATGATAACTAGAGATTTTGGACCTTGTGCATGGTGGAAAAAATAAGGCTGGCACCCTACGTACAATAGACGTTTACTAATATTGAAGAGGTTAATTTAAATGTTTTTAGACATAATGGAAAGAGTAAAAAATCATCTGAGAAATTTTTGTGTGGTTTTCATGATTGAATTACATGATATAATTTTATTATATTAGATTTATGATGCGGTGAGAAATCATTGGTGATGTTTTGGTTTACTGATCGGATAGGTTCTTTTTTGTAATATTATTTGTTCAATGATGCATAAGTATTTTCTTTACACATTTTGATGTGTGTTCTTCAGTATAATCTAACTGAGTATACCTGTTATGCTCACCCCTAGATATATAATTTCCTTTTATCTAGTTTCATAGTCGAGCTTGTGGATTGGGATTGATATTATGAACATGGAGATGCTAATTGTTTTTATGCTTAATTCCATGTATAGTTATAGGTATTTAAATTGCAGAATTGTATATTTATGATATATTTAAGAATCATGGGAATATTATATATTATTTTTTATTTATATAATTGTGTTTATTAGATTTCTTTCATTCCATTGATATTTGAGGGAAATTCCTTCCATTGTATTGTTCTATAGGTGTAGATATGGTCACTAACATTGGGCCTATTAGAGGTCAGCCCCAAGGGTCAATGTCATCATTACAAAAGTACTAATAGAAATTTCATTAGGGTGAGAGTCGTGATAATGTTTTATTATATAAAAAGTTGATATTTTTATTAAATATTAGAGTTATGCAATAGTGTGCATTGAAACAATTTTTTAGAACAAGAAACAGTTGTATTTATTCCATAATTCATCCAAGGTAGATCTACATAATGAATTCAATTATACCAATATTTATTTATTTTTTTTATCAATTTTTTCTGATTATATGTATATAATTATAGATTAATATAGTCTTTTTTGTAATTCCTTTCATGTTTTTAAAAGGTTTATTGGGTATTCATCAATTTTTTTAGTTAAAATAATTATGAAAACGTTTTTCTCACATATTATAACTCTATCTACAATATTGTGTGATGATTATATTTTCTTTTAATGTTTGACATTTTTTTAAATATTTTTAACTTGTAATAATAAGAAATAAATAAATTCACTTAATGTAAACGACATTGAGGATATTTTTTCTTTTTCACTAATAACATGATATTTCTTTAAACATTGATCGTTTTTACAACCTGAATTTATCATAATCCCTATAATGATAACTAACCTAGGGGACCATTAAATTTGATAAAACGTGTTACAAAAAATTTCAATCATTGAAAGCTTATCAATAATTAATCATAAATTTTTATATTTTGGTTATACATGATCAAAATCATTTGATAGATTTTGATATTGTTGCATTAGTTTCATGAATGATAATATTGGGATAACATGTGAAATTTAACATATCATTATATCTGATTAATTATGAAAATCATTTTTATATAGTATTGGAGACATCATGTTTAGTATGTATTGATTTTCAAAGGGTTCATAGTAAGCCAAATGAGAATAAAAAATTTATTATACCATAATACCATCATAAATATTAAAATCATGTCATGTAAAATAAGTTATATCAGTTTGAGGATTGGTTAATATATTAATCATAATTATTAATGAGATATTATAAAATTAATTAATTAAATATGAGCATGTTTTAGTTAAAGAATTATTCCATGTTGTGTAGTAAATGGATAATTCATTTTTAGTGTTATTTTAGAGACCCATGCTTGACGTACATGGACATTACATTAATTTTGCAGAATACTTAATACATAACAAAAAAACACACAAGGACCGTAATAGTTTAGTGTCTTTGGAAACTATGAAAAATAATATTCTAATCATGGTGAAAGATCTTCAACATCTCTAATAAAGATCTTCCCCATTTGTTTTCTTACAAAAAACCATTTATTATATCCTGGGGAAAATAAAACATAAGAAGGGTGAGCTCAAATGCTTAGTAAGGGTAAGCATGGAGAAAAATAAAACAAACCATATACATATGAACATAAAAAACATGACCATAATGTTTAAACATCAAAATATTGAGCAATGACATGAAACATGTTAGTACATAAGGCATAGATCATAATGGAACATCAATCATGATAAAATAGCATGGAAATAAATCATGTAATTGTGGTAAACCGTTAAACACATGATATGATTTCCATACAAGCCAAGGCATTACTTCCAAGACCATCTTAGTGGACAAAGTCCCTTTCTGAATCGAGTTCACTCCTCATTCCAGTCATGTATCACTGAACCAGATTAACTTACCATTCTATCCATGTCTATCTCATGAGATATAAATCATTACCCAATGAATTGGAGGGATTTGAAGGTCACACCCATCTCATAATTAAATCATTATTACATGTACCACAACATAAACATAAATCATTAATCATAACCCAAAGAATAAAATGGGTTTCATAAACATCATCCCATCATAACATAATCAATATAAAACAAATGGATATCATTTCATCATAAGAAAAGGTAAAACCATGTCAATCATAGAGACATTATACGTGAAACATAAATATGAAATAATGTCATCTTAGATGGAAAATGGTTTTGATAAAGCAAATGAAATGAATTCTTGATGATAATATCCTTTCTTCATAAATTTTTTTTTCTTCTCACAAAATTCCATGAAATTTTAAAAGAAAAAGATTTTGTTGAAAATAATCAGGAAATATTGTGGAATAAGCCTCATGAAAATAAGGCTTTATGAAACTATAAAATCTGTTCATGCCATATAAGTTAACAAAAACAATCTTCTCGTACTTCTGTCGGAAAAGTCAAAAAGTAACTCATATGGTAAAAAAAGAAAGATTCCTTACATACCATGTAGTAAAAGTCAAAAATATGTAAGAAGGACTTTAAACATACATGAAACCATTTTTAGAAAACAGGGACATGGATGATAAATATAACCCCAGTAAATACATATATATAAGCAATCTCGGATAAAAATGAGATTGAAAAGTTATCCCTTACCTTAGGTCTGATATGCTTCGTAAGTATCTGAACCTCCAGTATAATGATTTAAATAATGTCATTTAATTATTACAGAATCATATTCATTATTATTTTATCATATATGGTTCACTTATGACTTTATATTACCCGTTCTTTTCTAAATTCCATGATTAAGCAGTGTTTTGGGTAAAATTGTTTTATTTATCGTACGTGTTTGGACTTGTTGTTCTTGATTTTATAATTACTTATATCATGATTTAATTACTTCCAGAATGTAAATCATGATTTATATATCATATATATTCAGTATATATATATATAATAGATATATAAATGAAATGAAATACACCATTCATGGAGACGGTAGGCCGTACGTATGCATGAACGCTGTTTTCCTTCACTTATTTACTTGAATGGAAGAAAGTATATGAAATATATATATTTATACATAAATACATTAGAATAATCATTTCATATATTTAATTTTTATTCAGTATATATACTTTATAATCATTCTTGAGTGGTTAACATGGAGAATGAATCTCATCGTATCGTGGAGAAGGTAATCCGTACGTACGAACGAGCGATGTTATCATTCCCATAATTATTTAATTGAATTGGAGTGGATGATATAATATCTCAGAATCAGTATGATGTTATAGTTTATATATATAGTTATTATTTACAATATTATACCCACCCATGTATGATGGTGGTGGAAAAACAGATTACACCAAGGCGTGGAGATGGTATTATGTATGTACGCACGCGCGGTGATTTCATTTTCTGTAGGATGGATAGAAGTTTAAATGGGGTTTTTTCATATTAATAATAACATATCAGTATAATAGATATAATAATGTTATTACTTTATAATTGAACAACTAAAGAAGAAGAAATTGAAGAAGAATGAAAACATGAATGAATTAGTAGAAGAGATTACGTCTTCTTCGACGTACCTCTTTTATAATTCCTCTAAAGGAACTAGAGATGGACTTTTGAGGAAACCAACTTCTATAATGTTTCTAGAAACGTTGATAAGGGAAATGGGTAGGGTTTGGCAGAGAATGAAAGCTCCAAATTGTGTAAAGAGAAGAGGGAGGAGGTTCCCTTTTAATAAGGAGGAGAGGGGAACCTTTGGAAAGTGTGAAAATATTATTTTATTATGAACTTATCTTCAGTTTAGAAAAGACAAAAAATCATTAAATATGATTATAATATGACTCATGGTCGAAATGAAATCATCCAATAAGAATTGGACATGTTTTTGACAATATTTTAATCATTATATCTTATTTATTTAAATCATTTTTAATGAGGTAAATACTGCATCATTATTGTGTCATAAATTATTTAATTTATTTGATGTCTAAAAATTATACAAAAAAATTCCACCATGTTGGAAATATTTTCTTCTTTACAATGAATATTTATAGTCTAAAATATAGTTTATATACCCCCTAATAAAAAATAATTACTAAAATATTTTTGTTAATGTCAATTTTGTCTTTACATAAAACTAATTAATCCAAATTGTCATTATCAGTACGAAGTGGATCAATGGGGTCCCAAAATCAACCCAGGGATGACAATGGTCGGCCAATACTCATCCCATAATGTTAGGAAATGTGTTATGGTAATTTTGAATTATTATAATATTTTTTTAACCTTGAATTACCCAATTTACCTTTAACCACAGTAAATAAAAGTCAAAAGTTACAATTAACAAAAAATTATTTTATTCTTATTGAACCAAATTTTACTTCTTTATAACAACCACGTATGTTGTATTTTTGAAATTTAATTCACAGAAGTGGTAAAATTTCATTTAAATGAAAGAGCCAGTTTTTTAACTACAACTAAGTGTTTTCACTATTTACCAAAAATTGATGTTTTTTAGAAAAATACCAAAAATTAAGCCTAAGATACATTTGATATTCCAAATTCAAAAATGATGTATATTTTCCCCAATTAAAAACATATAAGTTTCATTAATTAATTTTAAAATTAATTCCCCTTATCAAAACAAATAGTGTGTTTTTAAGAAACAATAACTATCAAAAGATTGACACTTGTTTATGTACAATTTCAAAGTGAAATTAATTCCAATGACTAAAATTGGATTAAATGGTAAAAATATATTCTAATTAAACTTTAAAACCAATTAAAAAGATAATCTAACCATATAAATTATTGTGATGAAATAATTTGTTTTAATTAAAATATAGTGTGTTTTTACTATTCATAAAAATTTGAAAGTTATCAAAATAAAATGAAAAATTTATCCAAATTAAATTTTTATATCCTGATTCCAAGGAAATATTTTATTTTTTCAAATTGAACTTATGAACATGTCAAAAACTTGTTTTAAAGTGGTCATGCCATCAAAAGGCAGCAAAACTGCATTTTTTGAAAAATACTTATTTTACCTAAAAGATTTATTTTGTTCTTATACCATGTTATATAAAATGTGTATGATGAATAATAATGTTATAAAATTAAAATTGTAGTTGATTATATTCATAAATTCTAGTTCATAAGTGTAATATATCCATATATCGTTGTTTAGTGAAATATGATATTGCGTAAAACACACACTATCAAGGAAGGTCACGATTGCCTATAATGCATGCCAAGTTAGGGTTGCGTGTTGGGAAAGACTCCTTCGTTTTCTTGTATAAATGAATCCAACCATATTTTATTTATAGATTGAATATATATATATATTTATAGACTCAATGTTGCGTGGAATAACTACTATCAAATGAACCTAAAATTGTGTGTAACATGATCCAAGAATAGTGTTTCATATACTACAAGCTAATATGTTGTTGTGTATAGTTCAAGGTAATCTTGGTGTAGCATACAACAGAAGATATGAAAATAATAATATATCTCATAAAATCTCGGGGTGATACATTCGACCCCCCTTAAAATGAATTTCTCCCCCAAAATTCATCAGGGTTATAAATGGTTTATTACATGGATTTTCTTTCAAAGACACCCACATCATAAAAAGGAATACTAAAACATATTTTAAAAAATTATCGTAAGAAACAAAATGGATACCCAAAGTAACTCATCACTTGGGTTCCCACATAGGATATCATAGAGGAAAAAATATGGATATTGAAGAGAAATCTAATCATCATGTTCTAATGGAGACTGGTAGAGAACAAGTCTATGAAAAAGCCAATAATAAAAAAGCCATAAATTTGTGATGATATGAGATACCATCTTATTCATGAGATATTAGAGCACTAGGATGAAATTTTGGTGTTTCAATATCATTTCCCAAATGTTGAAGATTGTTTTAATTAAAAATAATACTTAATTTATTTTTGTACAATCTAAACATTGCTCGTGCCTCGAACAATTTCCACTTCATCTCTTAATGAAATGAAGTTGAATTTATCTTTCTCAAAGTGTTAGCAGATCATGTGATAGAATGATGGTTCATTCCATCTGTCTCAAAAAAACGGCTAGAAAAAGTTATCAAATACACATAAGTCCATCTATGGTGTGGTTAATAGTATAAGATTCTAAAAATGGAATTATACTTCATCTATCATAAAAATTAAAATAAAAATAGTATCTACTAACCATGGACTTCCTGTAGGCCAGTGGTAGGCGATAAAGGCACATCGCACTTCAGTTGGGGGTTCAATTCCCACAGCCTTGTCCAACGCAACGGGTTGTCACCCATCCTGCAGGTTGGCCCTTTTATAAAATTACACTATTATAATATTCTATAAATAATATAGAAAAAATTTCTATCATTAAACAATACTATATGATTTATAACATAATCAATTCCAATCTTTAGGCTTATCCAAAATACATATTTCCAATCTCATAGTATAAAGAAAATGATTAAATGAAATGTCATATAATAAAAACATGGAGACCATCATTTATCCCCCATATATCATAATATTTATCTTGTTGATCGCATTCCAAACATGTAAATACCTTTATAATGTATTATCTTGAAACATAAATTACCATAGAACCTTAGTGAAAACATGAATTCTATCAAAGATTAACTCTTTCCACATACCAAAATTCCAAAATTCAGTATACTCAAACCATGATATCCCTTTGTCCTTATATCAATCATGAACTCATTAATACTATCAATCATATTATTTTCTACTTATCCCTTCATTATGCGCATATCATCTACTTTCCAAATATATTTCAATCACTTTTCATGGTTACCGGTACTATATTCTTATAGAAAACCACAATGGACCAATACACATATATTTCAATATACTATAAAAGGACCTCAACAACATTATTATTGAATTCCAACAGATATGCCCTTCAATCCATCCTCTTCAATGATTAATATGGAATAGGTCCTTCATCGATTCAAAAGTAACTCATTAGGTCAAGGAATTGAGTTGGGTAATGCCCATGTTCTCTACAGATAAGACATTGGACTCCATAATAGTCTATCACTCTATGAGCCTTTTCTCCACATAGATCACATCTTCCCCTCTATTTGAGTTATTACACAAGGTTCATCTTCACTTCTTTATATATCTCAATCTTTCTTTCTCTATTCACCTCACCATGCGAACATGTATAAAATTCCATCTTCCACTTATTTGATGACATAAGAATTCAACTAAAGTTTACCTTGTTAATCATATATCGAGATGACTGATTTGGTATAATCACAATATATTTCCCTCTAGGATTTACAAAATTTCTTCGATGATTGTCACCAATTTTTCCATTGGAATCAATGTTAACTGAATTCCTTCTTCTTCCCTCCGTTGACTAAGACAAGAAACTATAGTGTAAGAAACAGTAAAAATTACAAGGAACCACATAATCATAAAAAGTCACTTATGGGATGTCAATCTTATCAAAAATTCATTAATCCAGGACACCTTAGGTTAAACCTAGGTTATTCATGATCGTCAACATAATTATAGGACTCTAACCTATACGTATACTTAACCTTAGGGACATCCCTATAAATACGTTAGAAATATCTCTAGGGATTTCACAAAGGGTTTCACATCCTAGTTTCCAAAGGTTTACTGAACATTTCCTTTGATACCAACTATAGATACCCAAGCTTGATGTAAATGGAAATTCAATTACATTTGCGGAATACATAATAAATAACAAAAACAAACACACAAGGACCGTAATAGTTTAGTATCCATGGAAACTCAGAAAAAAAATCTTTTAATCATGGTGAAAGATCTTCAACATCTCCCATAAATATATTCCCATTTTGTTTTCATACCCAAAACCTTTCTTTATATCCTGGGGAAAAAAACATATAAAGGGTGGGCTCAAATTCTCAAAAAGGGTAATCATGGAGAAAATAAAACAAACCATATACATTTTAACTTAAAAACATGACAATAATGTTTAAACATAAAAATCTTGTGTAATGACATAAAACATGGAAGTACATAAGGAATAGATCATAATGGAACATAAATCATGATACAATAGCATGGGAATAAAAAATTTAATTGTGGAAAACCATTAAGCACATGATATGATTTCCATAGTAGCTAAGGCATTGCTTACAATACCATCTTAGTGGACAAAGTCCCTTTATAAATCTATTTTACTCCTCGTTCTATTCCTGTATCACTGAACCGGATTAACTTACCATTCCAGACTTATGTATCTCATGAGATATAAATCTTTACCCAATGCATTGGTAGGAGATATAGGTCCCACCCATCTCATAATTAAATCATTATTACGTGTTCCAAAACAAAAACATAAATCATTCATCATAACCCAATGAATAAAATGGGTTTCATAAACATCATACCATTATAACACAATCCATATAAAACAAATGGATGTCATTTCTTCATAAGAAAAGGGAAAACCATATATATCATACAGAAATTATACATGAAACATACATATTAAATAATGTCATCTTATATGGAAAATGGTTTTGATAAAGAACTTGATATGAATTCTTGAAAAAAATACACATTCTTCTTAAAAATTATTTTATTTTCACGAAATTCCATACATTTTTAAAAGAAAAATATTTTCTTGAAAATAATCATGAAAAATTAGGGAAGAAGCTTCATTCAAATAAGGATTTATAAAAATGTAAAAATATATTCAGGCTATATAGGTTAAAAAACATTCTTCTAGTACTTTTGCAGGAAATGTCAAAAAGTACCTCGTATGGTAAAAAAAGAACTATTACTTACATAACATGTAGTAAAAGTAAAAATGGGTAAAAATGAATTTAAACCTACAGGAATCCATTTTTAGAAAACATGGACATGGATGACAAATATAACCCCAGTAAATATTTATGTATAAGAAATCTCGGATAAAAATGAGATTCAAAAATTATCACTTACCTTAGGTCTGATATGCTTCGTACGTATGCAAACCTCCTATATAATAATATAAATAATATCATTGTCTTATTAAAGAATCATATTAATTGTTATGATATCATATATGATTCTATTATGACTTTATATTACCCGTTTTTTTGAAATTCCATGTTAAAGCATCGTTTTTGGTAAAATCATTTTATTTATCGGACATGTTTGGACTTGTTGTTCTTTGTATTATTATTACTTATATCATGATTTAATTACTTATAGAATTTAAATCATGATTTATATTTCATATATATTTATTATATAAATATATAATATATATGTAAATAAAATAAAATACACCATTCATGGAGACGGTAGGTCGTACATACGCATGAACGTTGTTTTCCTTTTCTTTATTGACTTGAATGGAAGTAAGTAGTTGATATATATATATATATTAATAAATAAATTATCTTCATCATGTCATATATTTCATTATTATTCATTATATATACTTTATAATAAATCTTTATTGGTTAACATGGAGAATGAATCCCATCGCATCGTGGAGACGGTAATCCGTACGTACGCACGAGCGATGATATCATTACCATAATTATTGAATTTATTTGTAGTGGATGATATAATATCTCAGAATCAGTATGATGTTATAATTACTATATATAGTTATTCTTTACACCATTATACCCATCCAAGTAAGGTGGTGGTGGAAAAATAGATTACACCACGGCGTGGAGACGATATTCCATACGTATGCATGCACGATGATATCAATTCCTATAGGATTGATAGATGGTGAAATGGGGTTGTTTAATATTTATAACAACATATTAGTATATTAGTTATACTTATTTTATTACTTTATAATGAAACAACTAAATATGAAGAAATTGAAGAAGAATGAAAACGTGAGAGAATCGGTAGAAGAGATTACCTCTTCTTCAACACACCTCTTTTTTTCTTCCTCTTAAAGTACTAGAGTTTTTCTTTGGAGGAAACCAGAACATCAATAATGTTTCTAGTGATGTTTATAAGGGAAATGGACAGGGGTTGGACAATTATGAGAGCTCAAAATTGTGTAAAGAGAAGAGGGAGGAGGTGCCCTTTTATAAGGTTGGAGAGGGGCACCTTTGGAAAGTGTGAAAATATTATTTTATTATAAACTTATCTTCAATTTTAAAAGGTCCAAAATTAATTAACAATGATGATAAGAGAACCCATGGTCGAAATAAAATCATCCAATCATAATTGGACATGTTTTGGATAATATTTTAATCATTTTAATCTTATTTATTTAAATCATTTATTAATGAGGTAAATAATATATCCTTATTGGGTCATAAATAATTTAATTTATAGGATGTCTGAAAATAATAAACAAAATACCACAATGTATGAAATATTTTTACATTTCAAATGAATATTTAGAGTCAAAATGATAATTTATATAAACCCTTATAAAAATTAATTAATAAAAGATTTTTTGTTAATGTCAATTTTGTTTTTACATTAAATTAATTAATCCAAATCTTCATTATCACTACCAAGTGGCTCAATGGGGTCCTAAAATCGAACCATGGATTCCCGTGGTCGAAAACTACTAATCGTATAAGTTTAGGACAAGTGTTAAGGTAATTTTGATTTATTATAATATTTTTTTAACCTTGAATTGCCCTATTTACCTTTAACAGCAGTAAATAAAAGTAAAAAGATACTATTCATCAAAAATTATTTTCATCTTATTGAACGAAATTTATAATTATTAATAACAACCATGTATGTAGGATTTTTGAAATTCAATTCACAGAAGTGGTAAAATTTAATTTAAATGAAAGATTCAGTTTTTGAACTACCACTAAGTGGTTTCACTATTAATCAAAAATTGACGTTCTTTAGAAAAATACCAAAAATTCAGCCTAAGATATATTTGATATTCCAAATTAAAAAATGATGTCTATTTTTCCAAATTCAAAACTTATAAGTTTAATTAATTAATTTTAAAATTAATTCCTATTTTCAAAATAAATAGTGTGTTTCTAAAAAACAATAACTACCAATTGATCGACACTTTTTAATGTTCAATTTCAAAGTGAAGTTAATTCCAATGACCAACATTGGAATAAATAGTAAAAATATATTCTTATAAACTTTAAAACCAATTAAAATGATAATATAACCATATAAAATATTGTGTTGAAAAATGTTTTTTTAATTAAAATATAGCGTGTTTTTACTATTCATTAAAATATAAAAGTTATCAGAATAATATGAAACATTTATCCAAATTAAATTATTAAATCATGATTCCAAGGAAGAATTTTAATTTTTCATATTTAACTTATAAACATGTCAAAAAAATATATTTAATGTGGGTGTGCCATCAAAAGGCGGCAAAACTACATTTTAAAAAAAAATAATGATTTTACTCGAAAAATTTAATTTGTACTCATACCATGTCTAGAAAAGGTGTAAGATGAATTATAAATTTAAAAAATAAAAAATGTAGTTGATGCTATTCATAACTGCTAGTTCATAATAATATTATAACCACATAACATTGTTTAGTGAAACCTGGTATTGCGTACAACAAACGCTGTCAGGGAAGGTCGCGATTGCGTGTAATACAAGCCATGTTAGGGTTGCACGTTGTGCAAGATTACTTCGTTGTTTTGTATAATAGAATCCAACCATATTTCATTTATACATTTAATATGTATATTTATATACACTCAATGTTGCATAGAATAACTATTATCAAACGAAACTGTTATTGTGTGTAACATGATCCAAGAATAGGGTTGCGTATACTGCATGATAATACAGAGTTTCATATAGAGCAAGGTTATCATGGTGCATCGTACAATAGAATATTTGAAAAAATATACATCTCACAAAATATCGGGGTGTTACATTTTTTTCCAAACAATATTGAATAGTGTGGTGTTTATGGGAACTAGTTTTCTTAAATAAGTTAAAATATCATATTTAATAATGAATTCGTTCTATTTAAAAATGTATTTTAGTTTTTTTGTCTATTTAAGAGTATTTTGTTCTCTAAATATGTTATTTATTCATGTTCATTTAGACTATATAAAATTATTTTTTAAAATTAATATATATTAAATTTATTTCTTTTAAGAAATGATATTAATGTTTTGATAATTTTTTTATAGGATTCACTCATCCTGATTACTATTATTTGAAATAATGATTTATGAATTATTAATTATAGGACTGTTTTTATCGATGTTTTTTTACTTTTTTAAACATATGGTCTAATTGTATAGTCAACATGGTTGGTGGTAATGTGTAATGAGATGTTTGATTAGTTGATGGTTTTATAGATGGTGGACTGATATTGATGGTGTTTTCAAAAATGTTATGTTATGATTGGTTAGGATTAGAAATGTGAAGCGGTCATTCAATTAATCGTGGGGTTTTTTACAATATAGTGGTGAACGTGGTTCTTATAGTGAATATGGAATAACATAACTTATTATGATGTTTACATTGACTACATATCATTGGATAATTATCAAATTATTGTTTTTTGAATGTAGATGGGGTAATGGGATGAGTTGATGTTTAGATATTAGTAGCACCAACTCAAGGTTTCCAAATGTGGTGTTAGGTCTTAATGATGAGGTGGGTAACAAAGTGGATGGTGTTTCCTTCAAATTTTCACGGATTCCAAATCCATTATGGGTTTCCATGGTTGTATTATTTATATGAAGTGTGGAATAATCATGGTTAAATATTTTTCATGGATTGATAGAATTGACCTCATTGGTAAGGATTTGATTCATTGATATTATAGGAGTTAGTTTATTTGTAATAAAAGTTTTAATAAATGAATGTTATCTTCGATCAATGAAACAGAAATTTAGTTCATGTGATCTTATGATATGATTTTCATGTTATCTAACTAGTATCTAGACTTCTTAATTAATTAATACTTAAACGAGTTGAATTATGAGGATGAATTGAGGCGAAATAATATATTGAGAGTGGAAAGATTTAAATTTATGTCATGGATGTAATTAATTGATAATTAGGATTAAACTCAATGGAGTCTAATTTTGATAGATGAGTAATATGAAACAATAACCTTCATATATGGGGTTTTTGGTATTTTGTGACAGGTAGTGTGTTAGTCTATTGATATTTGCATGTATTATCAAAACATTGGTGTAAGAAGGTCCAGGTGTACTATGATTTGAAATAAATCATATGTAATTATAATATAATGGTGAAATAATAGTTTTAGTTCATCCTATATCCTGGGGTACCAATGTTTATGTGATGGGGTTGATTATTCAATATGTAAATATGGATTTCATAGTATGATAGTTATAATAGTTTATATTTAGTTTGAGAGTGTGGGGTTCTGTTTTTTGGTTGGTAACCATATTCTATCTATGAGGAAATTCTTTAATGTTCTTCTGGATTTTAGTTTCATGGTTTTTTTTTGTAAAAGCGTGTACTATAATATCATCATAATGTGGATTTTATATTTTATGTTTTATAATTTTTTTCTAGTTTTTATGAGTTTTAATGTTTTAAATTAGTTTATGTTATATTTTAGAATGCTTCTAAAAATAAAAGATAACAATGAGCTGAAAGCATTGAACTATAAACTAATTTTAGTACACATTCATCACTAATATGGATGAGACATCTATTAATGAGATTTTGGTTGTATTTTAGGTTTGTATGGTGAATTATTTTATTCAAATTTATTTATTTATTTAACAAATGTTGATGATTAGTTATGTAAAAACCCACAATATTCATGGTTAAAAATCATGAACGAAATCCAATTTCTTAATTTAATGATGGTTTAAGTTATGATATTTTAATTCAGTTCATTTTTTAGATGCTTCAAATATCTCAATGAGATGTATTTTAATGTGGATAAATGATTGGGGGGTGTTTTTTTTTGAGTGGACTGCAGTTCAAGGTCGGGTGGACTTGTACTGATTGTAGATGCAATTGAACCACAGTGGGGATCATCATGGCATGTAGATTTCTATAAATGGATATATAAATTCTATGTTCTGGGGGTTATTTTTTCCTGTATGATAATTTTCATCTAAGGGGTATATGTATGGGAAACTCCCAGGGTGATTAGGCCCATAGTGTTGGGTTTTTTCCCCAAATGGAGACATGGGGTCTTTAGTGTTGTACAACCAAAATTGAGTGACACAAAATGTTAGCATCATGTGTCATTTATAGTGCCTAATGGTCTATTGGGGACATCCTAGATTTTCACCAAGGAATGGTTCATTCCCTACTATATATCACGATGAACCTCATTTTTCAATAAATCGGTGGAATTACCATTTTACCCACTATGATTTTAAGTACATCCTCGTCCTCACATTCCATTCAAATGTAGATGAAATATGGAAGATATATCCCCATTATTTTAATTGATTTCCAATTTTAATGATGCTAGTTTTTAAGTGATTCTTAAATTTTTTGAGTCGTGATAACCCAGTTGAATACATATTTGTCTTAATCATATGTTTAATTCTAATTTGTAATACACAACACGGTTATTAATATAGTTTACCATAGATAAATGTGGATTACAACAAACATGATCCAAATTTTTGTCGGCGTACCATGACAATATTTTAGGAAAATAAACATAAGTTGTTCCATTCAGTTTTTGTGAAAATACAAAATAGGATTAAATTATTTGAGGTTTTTTGTTAGTGTTTATTAATTAGTTTATCAGTTGTCTTTTGGTTATCAGGTATTTTTTCTATTATGGGGTGGAGAGTATCCCATGAACCTTATATTAGTGGTTACTCAGAACTTCCATGTAACGAAGTTAGTCAGTTGGTTCTCGGGATGTTGATATGATTAAAAATTTCAAAGTAAATGGACTTTCAAGTATTGTATCAAGAGAAATAACCATATATTTATGTATGTTTTCCTTTTATATTTACACATTCAAAAAATGAAATTTATTTGATTATGAATGTGATTTCTTGTCTAACCACAGATTAATATTGATCTTTTAAATTATTGAAATTGTTTATGTTAAATAAAATGAATATAGAAGGATACAAGGGCCAAGGTACATGATAGACACTTGGGAAAAATCATAAAACAATTTTTTTGGATGGTCATGAACATTATTATAAATCAATTCCATGAGAACTATGGATTCACATGGTGTAATTTAAATGAATATGAAATAAATAAAAAATACCCATATTATCGGTTCCCTTGGTGCCTCCATGAATAGGAGAGTGTTGGATTTGGGATGGACTTCTCAAGTATCCCATGTAAAAACCTTGACATTCATTAAATCATTTGTTTTAGTTATGATTATTGTAGAGTGATCATCCCTCCCCATCATTAATGATATTTCATTAGAAGATATTCTTACGTTAAAATTAGCGATTGGTTGGTTGTGTAACGTATGACCTGAGATGTATCTGAATTTCAGATGATCCTTGATACATATCTCGAGTGTGATACCATTATATATTAAACAATGAGGCATGTTTGGTCGAAGTATAATTAGAAAGAATTTGATGAATGTTCCATACTTTGAAATATGATTTAGATCTTGAGAGGTGATATTGATATAGAGGAAATAATTTAGGGTGTTAGAGTAATGATACAAATAAGGGGGATCGAGAGGGTTCTCTAGTGATGTGGAAACCATAATGATGGATCATTTATAAGTGGTTACATATTACTAAGGGTGTCACATTATAAAATAAAACATTAATGAGATAAAATTGAGATATAGTTATAATTACATTGGATATAATTAGAGGGACACACTATTATCCATATTGATCCAAAATAATTAGAAACAATAATATTAATGAGGTGAATAGAAGTTTAAAAAAATATAACTTTATAAACACTCTGGTTATCACTAATAAAAAAATATGATCTTACGTCTAAGATATATATATATATATAAATAATAAATACCATATTATAATAGACCATGACTTTTACTGGATATTCTACCACAAAATATTTACTATTGACAAGCTGGTGTTACATGTAATAGTAAACAAAAATAAAACTACATCTCCAAAAAATAAATTACTTAATTTTGTTGTTATAACTACTAAACTAAGGGGAATATAAATTTGGAACTATATGTTGTATTCCAATTTGAATAATAAATTTAAATATCTAATTTCACTAAATTAACATCATTTTTTTGTTTATTAATTCAATATTATCTAAAAATTATTTTTCTATATTTTTTAAAAAATTTAATTTTTAGGGGATTAGTGAAAATACATATTATGAAAATATTTTAAATATTAGAGAAATATGTATAAAATTATTAAATAATAAATAAATTTGTATAATGTATGGTAATCCATTTAAAATTACCAATATATATTTATAAAATTCCATTTTATTTTTTAGACTCATATGTAGTTGTTTAATTAAACAATCATGTACAAAATATACTATTATTAATTTTTTTCAATTCTATTTATGAAAAATAAAAAATTGGATTAAATATTTTAGATTATATTTACCATATTATGAAATAAGGTTAATTTCACTTTTTTAAAAAAGTTATCTTACTACGATTAAGGTAAATTACCATGACAAT
The DNA here is from genome assembly GCA_963277665.1 of Viscum album. Taxonomy (NCBI): domain Eukaryota; kingdom Viridiplantae; phylum Streptophyta; class Magnoliopsida; order Santalales; family Viscaceae; genus Viscum; species Viscum album. The sequence continues at coordinate 1,362,011,387 of OY728145.1, read as the reverse complement.
TGAAAAATAGTGTTTTCACGCAGAATTGTTTTATTATGATTGCATAACATTTCATAGTAAAAAAATAAAAACTTATAGATATTGATTATAGTGAAATGTTTTGACCTATATATATATATATTTATTAAAACTAATTATTTTATTAATCATTACTAAATATTACTAGGAATGCTAAATTATGAAACATTGTATTATTACAAAAAATGTTATATATATATATATATATTAGTATTTTAATCAAAATATAGTTTTGTCTTATATGTTATTGGAATTATATTAATTAGTGATTTAGTTTAGCTTCACAAAATAAATAATTTTTTATAATGGTGACCTGGTTTTTAAATAAAATTTAAATATCTCAATTAAAAAATAGTTAAATATGAAAAAAATGGAATGTAGTAACTATATAATATTAAAAACCAACAACATGTTTAAAAATGGTTTGGAATTCATTAATTTGGAATTAAAAAAACTAAATATTCCACAAATTCCATTATTTATTACTTTTCGTGTTATTCAACTTAGAATAATGCAATCATATCATTGAAATATAAAAGGTATTCACAAATATGCTCATTTCATCCATTATAAAAGGGTATCAAATCCAAACCATAAATGATAATTTTCCCAATTTAATTTCTTCTCAAAATATTCCCAGAATTCATATTCTATAATTTAATTTTTCATTTATATTCTCCTAATCTCTAAATTTAAGCCTAAGAACATCATTTCAAAGGAGATCTCTAAGATAAGATCGAGTCTTCAGCATACAAATTTACAATGTTTATTATTTTTTTAAATATTATTATTCATAAAAATCAATACTCATAAAAATATAAGTAAATATTGATAATAATTATAATGTATGTTAATATATGAATGGAACAATGGATATTTATTCCCTCATATCTACTAAAGTAAAAATAGATTTGTTTGTACTTGAGCATATACTAAAACCAAAAAAGTTCGATGTCTACTATTTTTCATAACCACCTATCATGGTTTATTTTAGTGGTTGAGTTGATTAATAAATATGATATACATAATAAAAATATTTTCATTAAATTTCATGATTTCATATAATTAAATTATTTCTCACTTTTTTAGAAATTAGTGATTTAATATTGATTTTGTGAAGACTGACTCATCTATATGTGAAAAAATTCATTTATCTTCCACACCCATAATGGATTGATTTGAATATATATATAGATATATATATAGACTTGATTTTATTTACTAAATTAATATTCTATATATTTTTAGTCTATTCTAAAAAACATTTGATCATGAACAAAAAACGAATAGTTTAATATTAAATAAACAACCCCATGTAAGAGACAATACAAAAATTATATTAAATTTTTATAATATTTTATAATAAATATACATTATAGAATTAAATTTAGATAATTATTTTTGGAGACATGTTTTCCCTTTTATGATTTTTAGATATTTTGAGAAATATTTTCGGGGAAAGGAAATGATACGGAGCACACTTTCAAGGCCCGATGAGCTTATAAATAGTTTTAGTAAGATATTAGATATATTTTCTATAAATCACATATATTTATCCAATGAAAATGGAATATATCTAGAATTATGTACCAGATACAAAATATTGTACCACATTTGAATTATAAGAACATGGTTTACCCTAGGTGTGACATGTTTTTTTCATGTGCTTAACGTTCTAATGATTTACTCCTTCATGGGTGCATTAAAATTAAAATAAATGATTATGTTTTTTATTTAAAATTATATAACCTAAATATAATAATATATATATATTTCATTATTTCATTTTGTTATGGGTTTTCTCATAATCCTAAGAGGTTTTTAAGATGATATTTGATGAATTTTGTTTATGGATTGAAATCAGATGCCTACTATTGATCAGCTCAAGTTGAATCGATACGAAGAAGACACAAAATGTCATCCTCTTTGTTCAAAAAATAATACCAAAAAAATCAAATATTGATGTAGGGATTATGAAATATAGTTTCTTCATTATATTATAATACTGATCATGTTATTATATTCGGTTTTTTTATCTGTGATTAATTTAATTATTCAAATGAGTTTGGGTATCATATAATTTTCTATGATATATATATTCATGATCATTCCATTTTCTCAGCCCAAATATCCACAATATATGATGTTCAAAAAAGAATGATTTTCTAATTATTGATTTACATTGTTTCATAATAATTGGACCCATCTATGATATATGTACATTATTTTTGGGCTATGGGGATATGGTTGGACATTTTTGTCCAGGTTTCGAGTGTCATCATACCACTAGATGCATAGTGGATGTGATAATGATGTATGGATAAGTGTTTTACTGATATATTTGGATGATGTTTTTTGTAGAAGTGATGTCTTCTTGGATCTTGGATATGATGATTTGATGGTGGTAACATAGGGGGAATGCAAGATGCACTATAGGATTACTCTTGATGTCCAAAGTAGTATATTTAGTAACCAAAGGGAAAAATCATATGAATGAGTTTTTATAATATTGTCGGGGGATAATGAATGATTCAATGATATATGAGGTATATATGGTTAACACATGACGTTATTTGACTTTCTACAAATAAATGTGACAACATGCCATCTATTCTAATGAACACATGACTTGTATCCCTACCCAGTTATGGATTCTTAATGATTTCAAGAAGATAACAATCAGATTTCATTGGGTTAGGACACATTTCATGTCACCCTCCCCGGATATCCAGGCATTGTGCTAGCCACACACACCATAGACCCTAGGTGGGAGGAAACAGAGTTTTCTTTTGGAGTACACATGTATGGGCCGAGACATAGGCATGACCAGGTTTACAGACAACAAAACATTTCTTATCCATATAAGGAGCAGAAAAATTTTGTAGTACACTATGATGTTGTAAAATAATAAAAGTCCAATAATTCATTTACTCACTAGGTAAAATCTAGGATTCTAGATATAGAAACACACCATGTTACCCCTATATATATTCCTAATAATTCATTATAAAACATCATTATCTCTTATCTCTTTCATTATGACACAAATTTTTCCCATCAGTATCCTATCTTGAGTGTATTCCAAGTAATAATTGGATTCTAGCCTTAATTGTGATGTTATTTTGTACGATGTAGTATTATCTAACATTAACTCTAATTTTGGTGATTCTTATGATGATAGTGATATGGAAGAATCATTAGAGAGAGGACAGTGTTGGAAAATCCATGTCATAATAAGGTGAGGGTCCCCTCTACATCTCTTCCTTCTGAGTTGTAAACCCATATAATCTTGGTTTTCGGTCTTCTACCTACTGAGTTGTTTCCCCATTATGGTCCATGGAATGGATCCTACACGTACTGATTGGTACCCCTTTCAACCTAGATCGTGGTTCCCCAATGTACTAAATGGTACTCCGCTTATTGATTAGGGTGTGTGTCCTCTACCTACTGAGTGCTACACCCTTATAGACTAGGGTGTGGGTACCCTCCCAATGGAGTGGTACCCCCTAAAAACCCAAAGCATGGGTCCTCTATTTAATAATTGGAATCACCTTATAGAATATGGTGTGTGTACTCTGTCAATTGAGTGGTACCCCACTTACAGACTAGGGCCTATGTCCACTACATACTATGTGCTACCCCATAATGGACTAGTGTGGGGGCCTACACCCATTTAGTGGTATAAACCATATTGATTATGTAACATCCCAGGTAAATAAAGAATAATAAATTTTCATATTTATTAATATTTGCAAATGAAATATTAATTTTACTTAAAAGGGGTTGCTATGTTCGATAGCGTACTCGATACGCAACGATGAGTTTCTTTGAAAACATACATTGCACACTAGTAATATAATAATATTATTTTAAATGGTAGTTAACATGTTGCCGTTGTATTGGAGAGAATGGATATAAATAACTAAAATATGATTATATATGTTTTTTAAATGTTTTTACATTTATCCAAAAAAAGATAAAGGGTTAAAATATAGAAAGAATTCAATTTTAGGCATTTATACCCTAATTTTCACTAAAGGTTCACTTATCGCCTTTTGATGGAGAACTGTCATTAATTATAGTTTTGATCACTCTTATACATTCTATTGGACCAGATATAACTCTCTTTTTTAGAATCGGGACATCAAAATTTTCTTTGTGTAAATTTTTGGTATTTTTCCGATAAAGTTCATTTTTTAATGAATAGTGAAAAATGTTGTATTTTAATTCAAAACCACTTTTTAATATAATTTATTTATATGATTAGATAATATTTCGAATTGGTTTTAAAGTGAAATTAGAATATATTTTTACCGTTAAATCCAATAGTGTTCATTGGAATTAATTTCACTTTGAAATCGGAATTAATCTAGTGTCAATCTTTTGATACTTATTGTTTCATAAAAACATGCTATTTGCTCTGACAATGGGAATTAATTATTAAATTAATTAATGAAACATACATGTATTAAATTTCGTAAAATAAAATTCATTTTTGAATTCAGAATATCAAATATATCTTAGGGTGAGGTTTTGGTATTTTTATGAAAAACTTCAATTTTCGATGAATAGTGAAACCACTAAGTGGTACTTAAAAAACTGATTTTTCGTTTAAATGAAATTTTACCACCTCTGTGTTCTGAATTTCAAAAATCATGCATACATGGTTGTAATTAAGAAGTAAAATGTGGTTCAATGGGATTAAAATAATTTTTTGTTGAATAGTAACTTATTAAGTTTTAATCGCGATTATAGTTAATTAGTGTAGTTTAAGGTAAAAATAATGTTTTAATAAAATGAAATGAAATTGACACATGTCCTATCCTCATTGGATGTTTCATGTCCGACCAAGACAATCCATGGGTAAACTTGGGGACCCCATGGATCCACTTTAGTTAGAAAATGACATTAATACCTTTTTATATAATGTTAAAATAAAAATGTCACAAACATGAGTTGTTTTACTAAAACAATTTTTACATGGGGTTATAAAAATCTGATTTTTGACTATAAATATTCATTATAAAGATAAAAATATTTCATACATCATGATATTTTTTTATAATTTTTAGACATTAAATAAATTATATTATTTATGACATAATGATGATGCATCGATGACCTCATTAATAAAGGATTTAAATAAAATGAAATGATAATGTACAATTTATGCCCTACACATGTAAAAAACCTATTGGATGGGTGGAGTTAGAACCATTATCACCTTATCCTAGAAAAACATCAATGTGGGACCATTGAAATCCGAAACCCATTCTAAAATAAAGTAACATTTCCTTACTTTCCAAGAGTGCCCCTCCTCTTCTCTTATAAAAGGCCCCCACCTCTACCACCTTACCCACACTTCCAAAGCCTTTGGCTCGGCCAAACTCTACCCATTTTGTCTCTCCACATCCCTCTCTTACTCATTGTAGCCTCACTTTGGGCAGAAGTTTTTCCAAGGAAGCCTTTGAGCTAAAATCTAAGAGAGTTACCCGATTTTAAGGTTATGTCTTCACTTGTGTTCTTTTGTTTTATTTTGCTTCTCCAACACCCTAAAATATTTTTATTCTTTTCTTTTGCAAAAACTCCAGTATATTAAATATACTAGGATGTTGTTATAATAATATTTCTAGCTACACTTACACACATATACATCTAATGGTTATGGAACATAATGTTTCTGTGGTTGGCGAATTTCTGCCTCACGAAATGATGATTGTTCAATCTTCTTTTAAACACATTTAATGGTGGCCATTAAGACGTAACACTATTTATATATGATATATATTATGTTTATTTTCCCTTATGATTATTTATTTTTAATTTTTGGTTTACCTTTATGGTTTCCATTGTGGGTAAACACGATAATTTCATTTTAGGAAGTGCGGACTACTGCCCCCTCAAAGTGATGTGATTCGTTAATGCCACATGTGGGACGTATAAAGGATGGATTTAAAGTTATTATATATGATGTTATACTGGAATTATAATATTCCTCTATATCATTATTATTTCTTTCGATTAATTTATGAGAAAGAAATGAAAGTATCATTCATGTGTACGTACGGCTTACCGTCTCCATGAACGGTGCATTTCATTTCTTATCCCCAAATGTAATGTACTATTATAAGTACATATTTATAATGGATATATATAATTTATGTTACATATAAATGATAAATATAATTTTGGAATTAAAATATACATACCTCTAATTGAGTTTTAATTCCATTAATATGACATAGAAATGAAAGTAGCGTTCATGCATACGTACGGCTTACCGTCTCCACGAACGGTGCATTTCATCTCTTACCTCTAAATGATTATTTGATATTATAAATACAATTATATGATAGATATATATGATATATATGATATCCAAACCAGGAATTTCATCCTGGATATAAAGAACGTTTGACCACACGAACAACATGTAATTGTAAGAAGTCCACTTTCGACTTAAGAACCAAATATCGACAAAACAAACATTATTAACATAAATGATTACATAATGTTTATAACATGATAATAAGTGATATAAAAGTAATAATGAACTTTATGAAGGTTCTTAAGCAATTATAAATTAACTCAAGTTTATTATTCATGACATTAAAGAACGATCGAGTCATATCGGACCCGAGGTAAGGGACTTTGTCTCAATCTCTATTCATTGAGGCATATTTCATTTTATACACAACTTTCTTTTATACAATGTATAAACCCCTTTGAATTTTACTTTTATAAAAAATGAATCTTTTTCTACGAAGTGTTTTACAAAACAAAAAAAAGGAATGATTCTTTTAACGTATGCGGTGACAACGACTTTTTCCGCCGCCACGAGTATTATTTTGTCTTTGGCTTCCTCAACAAGCCGTAATGTTTATTTTAAAATGAAATAAATACCATATACTATTTTATGTATTTTGGTATTGAAAATGGTTTTTATAATGGATTTGTTATGTCAATATATTTAAGTGATATATTGTGATGAAAGTGTTGAATTTTTTTCTTTCCATTATATTTGTTTTATGTCTTATTTTTTTTATAATGGAACTTGGAAATTTGACGGGTGGTTACGTGATAAACAATATGACGGGTGGTGCTATGAATACCAGGACGGGTGGTTACGTTATAACCTCCAATGAATTGGGTATGGAAGTCGGCCATATGGCTATTCCATTAAGTATGTATGGAAGTTGGCCATATGGCTATTCCATTAAGTGATATGTGTGGAAGTTGAATGTATGGTTATTCCACTTAAGTATGTTTATGTCCCAAGTTACCTTTATAAGTTATGTGTTTTTATATGGGTTTTATTGTAATCTTTTGGTTACAAAAGGGTGAGTAATGGTCCTTTATTCAGTGAAGAGTTTTTACTACTTCATAAAGGTGAAAAGTATTACTTTGATAATGTATACATGGTTTACTTTTTGTTTTGATAAACTAATAGTTTTTATTCTTTGTGTATCCCTTTCTGAGCTTTTTATGCTCACCCCATGTTTTTTTTAAAATGTTTTTCACAGGACTTAAGGTGGAATAGGGCCAAGGATAGGATCAAGGGAAAGTCATACAATATAAAACATGGAACTAGACATGTTTCTTTTTAAGAGTTTTTTTATTATATGGAAACTTGGTAGAAGTGTCTACTTTGTAAATATTTTGAGATGTAATAGATATGTTATAATTCTCTAAAACTCTAAACCTGAAAAGATCCTCATTGTGAATTATTCATTTAATTCAATATTAAGTATGGTTTATGTCTGTGGCCTTATAGTTGGTATCAATGGTCAGTTAAGACAAATTTAGGAGTTAGAAAAGTGTAAAATTATAAGTTAATTTATGGTACGATTAAAATAATAAAGAATTTAAAGACTACCATGTTGCTTCGCCTAAGATATTTCTGTGTTCAGAATGGTTTTCCGCATGGGAAACAAAGCAGCTATATTGAGACAACATTAGGAAGAAGGAAACCTTCCAAATCAGGAACCTGAGATGGTCGGAATCAGAACTGAACATTTTTTGCAGTGATGGCGCAGTTGACTCAGGATATAAATGGTTTTGGTATACAAGCATGAGATCATCCAGATCAACTGCAGATGAACATGTCTGTGGTGGAACATTTCATGAGGCAACATCCCCCATCATTCAGAAGATCATCTAACCCTGTGCAAGCTGAAGGGTGGATTAAAGCATTGGAGAAGATTTTTGATGTCATGGGGTGTTCAGAAAATCAAAAGGTTAGTCTTGCTATTTACTATTTTGAAGGTGAAGCTGATCAGTGGTGGTCGATGGTGAAAAATATCAGGGATAGTGATGAGATTGATGATCTTCACTGGGATGAATTCAAAGGTATGTTACTTTAGAAATATTTTCCTAAGGTGGTTCGTCTTAGGATGGAAAAATAGTTCTTATAATTGAGGTAGGAGGATGAATCAGTGGCTACTTATGAAGCAAAGTTCACTCGATTGGCAAGGTATGCTCCAAACTTCTTACGAGATTATGATAGTAAAATAATCTGTTTTTACTCAGGGTTAAAGCAAAAGTATCGAAGGTCTTTAGCTTCACGTGAGTTCAAAAGTTATGAAAAACTTGTTCGATGTGCGAAGGGGGTGGAAATTTAGTTTGCCGATGATCATGTGTTCTATGACAAACAACAGAATAAGAGGTCCAGTTGGTAGACAAAGGGGAAGAATTCATCAAATAAAAAAGGAGGTAAGAAAACCAAATATCCATCCTATGAGAAGTGTGGTAAAATACATCCTGGAGAGTGTTTATCCATGTCTGGTAAGTTCTTTTGGTGTGGTATGTCTGGTCATATTGCTTGTAACTGTAAGGAAGATGATCAAGCAGGCAATGAAAAGCCAGTGGTAAGATGTTTTATGTGTAATGAAATGGGTCATTATGCAAATGAGTGTCTAACGAAGAACTCAACTGGGGAAAAGCAGCCAGACTACAAGCAGAAAGGGGTGGTGAAATCCTTTGCAATAACTTTATAAGATGTTGGGCCATCGAATGAAGTAGTATCAGGTACACTGTTTGTTTGTTCAGAATTTACCAATGTGTTGTTTGATTCAGGGTCTACACATTCTTTCATTTCTGAGAATTTTTCTAGTAAATTGGAAATTCTATCTCAAGATATGAACCCTGAACTTATGGTAAAAACACCAGGAAGGAATGTTGACACAAAAAAGAATTATAAGAACCTTCCTATCATTTTGTGTGGAAAGAATGTACCAGAAAACCTTATTATTTTGCTTCTATTAGATATTGATGTTATTTTGGGCATGGACTAGATTTCTGTTTATCATGCTAAGATTGACTGTAGAGCTAAAATGGTTTCTTTTCAGAAAGATTTTCAGTTTGTGTACAATAATGAACCCTTGATTTTTGATAACATATCAGGAAGTTGAGAAACTAGTAAACGATAGAAATGAATGTTACCTTGCACATATTGTTGAAAATAAAGGAACTGTTCAGATTAATGATGTGCTAGTGGTAAATGAGTATCTTGATGTATTTCATGATGAGTTTCTTAGTATTATTCATCATTGGGAAGTTGAATTTACTGTTGACTTAGTTCTTGATTCTAATACAATTTCAAAACCCCCTTATCGAATTGATGAAGTTGAACTTTTAGAGTTAAAGAAGTAATTTCAGGAGTTTTTAGATAAAGGTTTCATTCGACCTAGCACATCACCATGGGGTTCTCCTGTCTTGTTTGTTAAAAATAAATATGGCTCAATGAGACTTTGAATTGATTATAGAGCGTTGAATAATATTACTGTTAAGAACAAGTTTCCTTTGCCTCATATCGATGATTTGTTTGATCAGCTCCGGGGAGCTCAGTATTCTTCGAAGATTGACTTGAGGTCGGTGTACCATCAGTTGAAAGTAAAAGATGCAGACATTCTGAAGATTGCGTTCCGTACTAGATATGGCCCTTATGAATTTGTAGTTATGCCTTTTGGGTTAACCAATGAAACTGCTGTATTCATGGAACTTATGAATAAATTTTTCCATGAGTTCTTAGATAAGTTTGTGGTTGTTTTCATCGATGATATTTTGGTGTTTTCTAAAAGTAAAGAGGAGCATAAAATTCATTTAAGGGTTATCTTTCAAACCTTAAAAGAAAAGAAGCTATACGGGAAATTCAGAAAGTGTGAGTTTTGGTTACAAACAATTTCTTTCCTGGGTCACATTGTTTCAAAAGATGGCATAAATGTTGATCATGCTAAAACAAAAGTTGTTGAAGAATGGCTAAGACCCAAAAATGTAACCAAGATCCGTAGTTTTCATGGTTTGGCAGGTCACTACCGAAGGTTTGTTGAAAAGTTTTCACGGTTATATATTCCAATTACTAAGCTAACTTGGAAGGGTGTTAGGTTCATCTGGAAAAAAGAATGTGATGATTGTTTTCAGGAGTTGAAAAGAAGATTGGTGAATGCTCTAGTTTTGGAACTTCCTTCCAAGAATGGTGAGTTTGTTATATACAATGATGCTTCGTTGAAGGGACTTGGATGTGTCCTTATGTAGAATGATCAGGTAATTGCATATGCTTCACGTCAGTTGAAAACTCATGAGGTAAATTACCCTATACATGATTTGGAATTAGCTGCTGTTGTTTTTTCTCTAAAAATTTGGAGGCATCATTTGTATGGAGTCAAGTGTTGAATATATACTAATCTCAAAAGATTAAAGTATATATTCATTCAGAAAGAATTTAAAATGATAAAGATGAGATGACTGGGATTAATCAAGGATTATGAATATACAATTCATTACCATCCGGGAAAAGCAAATAAAGTGGCTGATGCTTTGAGTCGAAAAAGTAATGCTTCATTAACAATGTTTCATTTGGAACGAGATCCTTTGGTTTTTGATTTGATGAAATTTGGAATATAAGTTATTGGTTCATGATTTTCTTCTGCTTTGTTTCAGGTATCAATGAAATCTTCTCTATCAGACAGAATCAAGAAAGCATAGAAGCAAGACAGTGAGTTGCAGAAAAAGGTAGAGCTGGTTCCGAAGGGTAAGTTGCCTGAATTCAACATTAATAATGATTGTGTTTTGAGGTTTGGGAAGAGATTATGTGTCCCTGGTGATTCACAATTGAAGAATGAGTTGTTATGTGAGGATCATAGTTCCCCATTTTCAGTTCATCCTGGCAGTACTAAGATGTACAGAGATCTGCGAGAGTATTACTGGTGGGATGGAATGAAAAGGGTTATTGCTGATATTACTGTGAAGTGTTTGACTTGTTAGCAGGTTAAAGCAGAGTGGAAGTTACCGAAAGGGATGATTCAGCCTTTAACAGTGCCAGAGTAAAAATGGGAAAATATATCCATGGACTTTGTTGTGGGATTGCCGAAGACCTCTCGAGGTAATAATGCAATCTGGGTTATTGTTGATCGCTTGACTAAATGTACTCATTTCCATTCTAATAGAGATACTTTTTCCCAAGATCAACTTTCCTATTTGTATCTTAAAGAGATAGTCAGGTTACATGGAGTTCCCCTCTCCATTGTATCTGACCGTGATCCCAGGTTCACTTCTAACTTTTGGAAAGGCCTTCAGAAGACATTGGGTACTGAATTAAATTTTAGTTCAACATTACATCCTCAATAAGATGGCCAGTCAAAATGAATAATTCAGACCCTATAGGATATGCTACGAGCTTTTTCGATGGATTATCAGGGATATTGGTGCCAACATCTTTCTTTGGTTGAGTTTTCTTATAATAAATATTTTCATTCCAGTATACAAATGGCACCATTTGATGCGTTATATGGGAAGCGGTGTCGAACTCCATATTTTTGGGATGAAGTGGGTGAAAAAAAGCTGATGGGACCAGAATTGGTAGAAAAGTTGGCAGAAAAAGTTTAACTGATATAGAAACACATGAGAACATCTCAGAGCAGGCAGAAGAGTTATGCGGATAATCGGAGTAAGGATCTATCTTTCGAGGTCTGTGATCATGTTTTTCTCAAGATTTCTCCATGGAAAAGTGTGATGTGATTTGGTAAGAAAGGAAAGCTGAGTCCAAGGTTCATTGGACCATATGAAATTCTAGAGAAAGTTGGATCAGTTGCTTACCGAGTGGCTTTACCTCCGAGTTTATCTCAGGTACACAATGTTTTTCATGTTTCTATGTTGAGGAAGTATATGCCATATCCATCTCATGTTTTGAGTCAAGAGGTAGTTCAGCTGGAAGAGAACCTATCTTATGAAGAACAACCAGTCCAGATTCTTGACCGAAGAAAGCAAGTGTTGTGAAATAAGGTAATTCACCAGGTAAAGGATTTGTGGAAAAACCATATGGTTGAATAGGCAATGTGGGAATCTGAAAATGCTATGAGGGATAAATACCCACACTTATTTTGATAAGTGAATAAAATTGTGAGGACGCAATTCACAAAAGGGGGGAAGGATGTAACATCCCAGGTAAATAAAGAATAATAAATTTTCATATTTATTAATATTTGCGAATTAAATATTAATTTTTCTTAAAAGGGGTTGCTATGTTCGATAGCGTACTCGATATGCAACGATGAGTTTTTTGAAAACTTACATTGCACACTAGTAATACAATAATGTTATTTTTAATGGAAGTTAACATGAAGCCGTTGTATTGGAGGTAATGGATAGAAATAACTAAAATATGTTTATATATGTTTTTTAAATGTTTTTACATTTATCCAATAAAATATAAAGTCTTAAAATATGGAAAGAATTCAATTTTAGGCATTTATACCCTAATTTTCACTAAAGGTTCACTTATCGCCTTTTGATGGTGAACCGCCATTAAATATAGGTTTGATCACTCTAATACATTCTATTGGACCAAATATAAATCTTTTTTTAGAATCGGGACATCAAAATTTACTTTGTGTAAATTTTTGGTATTTTTCTGATAAAGTTCATTTTTTAATGAATAGTGAAAAATGTTGTATTTTTATTCAAAACCTCTTTTTAATATAAATTATTTATATGATTATATTATCTTTTGAATTGGTTTTAAAGTGAAATTAGAATATATTTTTACCATTAAATCCAAGAGTGGTCATTGTAATTAATTTCACTTTGAAATCTGACTTAAACTAGTGTCAATTTTTTGATACTTATTGTTTCATAAAAACACACTATTTGCTCTGACATCGGGAATTAATTATTAAATTAATTAATTCACCTTATATGTTTTAAATTTTTTAAAATGGACTTCATTTTTGAATTCGGAATTTCAAATATATCTTTGGGTGATGTTTTGGTATTTTTCTGAAAAACGTCAAATTTTGATGAACAGTGAAACCACTAAGTGGTACTTAAAAAACTGATTTTTCATTTAAATGAAATTTTACCACCTCTATGTTTTTAATTTAAAAAATCCGACAAACATGGTTGTCATTAAGAAGTAAAATGTGGTTCAATGGGATTAAAATAATTTTTTGGTGAATACTATCTTATTATGTTTTAATCGCGATTAGAGATAATTAGTGTAGTTTAAGGTAAAAATAATGTTTTAATAATATGAAATGAACTTGACACATGTCCTAACCTCATTGGATGTGTCATGGCCATCAAATACAATCCATGGGTCAACTTGGGGACCCCATGGAGCCACTTTATTTTGAAAATGACATTAATACATTTTTATTTAATGTTAAAATAAAAATGTCACAAACATGAGTTCTTTTACTAAAACAATTTTTACATGGGGTTATACAAATCATCATTTTGACTATAAATATTAATTAGAAATATAAAAAGATTTCCTACATCATTATATTTTTTTTATAATTTTTAGACATTATATAAATTAAATTATTTATGACATCATGATGATGCAGCGATTACCTCATTAATAAAGGATTTAAATAAAATGAAATGATAATGTAAAATCTATGACCTACACATGTCCAAAACCTATTGGATTGGTGTATTTAGAACCCTTATTACCTTATCCTCGAAACACATCAATGTGGGACCATTAAAATCCGAAACTCATTCTATAATAAAGTAATATTTCCTTACATTCCAAGGGTTCCCCTCCTCTCCTCTTATAAAAGGCCCCCACCTCTACCACCTTACCCACAATTCCAAATGATTTGGCTCGGCCGAACCCTGCCCATTTTGTCTCTCCACATCCCTCTATTACTCCTTGAACCCTCACTTTGGGCAGAAGTCTTCCCAAGGAATCCATTGAGCTCAAATCTAAGAGAGGTACCCGATTTTAAGGTGATGTCTTCACTTGTGTTCTTTTGATTTATTTTACTTCTCCAACCCCCTAAAATCTTTTTATTCATTTATTCTGTAACAACTCAATTATATTAAATATACTAGGATGTTTTTATAAGATTATTTCGAGATACACTTACACACATCTACATCTAATGGTTAAAGAACATACTGTTTCTGTGGTTGCTGAATTTCTGCCTCACGAAACGATGATTGTTCAATCTTCTTTTAAACCCCTTTAATAGTGGCAATTAAGATGTCACTCTATTTATATATGATATATATTATGTTTATGTTTTCCTTATGCTTATTTATTTTTCATTTGTGGTTTACCTTTATGGTTTCCATAATGGGTAAACACGACAATTTAATTTTAGGAAGTGCGGACTACCGCCCCCTCAAAGTGATGTTATTCATTAATGCCATATGTGGGATGTATAAAGGATGGATTTAAAGTTATTATGTATGATTTTATATTGGAATTATAATATACCTCTATATCATTTTTATTTCTTTCCATTAATGTATGAGATAGAAATGAAAGTAGCGTTCATGCGTACGTACGTTTTACCGTCTCCATGAATGGTGCATTTCATTTCTCATCACCAAATGTAATGTACTATTATAAGTACATATTTATAATGGATATATATAATGTATGTTACATATAAATGATAAATATAATTCTAGAAATAAAATATACTTACCTCTCATTTAGTTTTAATTCCATTAATATGACATAGAAATGAAAGTAGTGTTCATGCGTACGTACGACTTACCATCTCCATGAACGGTGCATTTCATTTCATACCTCTAAATGATTATGTGATTTTATAAATAAATTTATATGCTAGATATATATGATATATATGATATCCAAATCAGGAATTTCATTCTGGATATAAAGAACCTTTGACCACACGAACAACATGTAATTGTATGAAGTCCACTTTCGACTTAAGAACCAAATATCGAAAAAACAAACATTATTAACTTAAATGATTACATAATGTTTATAACATTATAATAAGTGATATAAAAGTAATAATGAACATGAAAAAGGTTCTTAATAATATATAAATTAACTAAATTTTATTATTCAGGACATTAAAGAACAATCGAGTCAAGTCGGACCCGAGGTAAGGGACTTCGTCTCAATCTCCTTTCATTGAGGCATATTTCATTTTATACACAACTTTCTTTTATACGGTTTATAAACCCCTTTGAATTTTACTTTAATACAAAAGGAATATTTTTCTAAGAAGAATTTTACAAAATGACAAAAAGGAATGTTTCTTTTAACGTACGCGGTGACAACGACCTTTTCCGCCGCCGGGAGTATTATTTGGTCTTTGGCTTCCTGAGCAAGCCGTAATGTTTTTTTTAAATGAAATAAATACCATATACTCTTTTATGTATTTTGGTATTGAAAATGGTTTTTATAATGGATTTGTTATGTCAATATATTTAAGTGATATATTTTGATCAAAGTGTGGAAATGTTTTCTTTCCATTATATTCGTTTTATGTCTTATGATTTTTGTAACGGTACTTGGACATTTGATGGGTGGTTACGTGATAAACCATATGACGGGTGGTGCGTGAATACCAGGACGGGTGGTTACGTTATAACCTCCAATGCATTGGGTATGGAAGTCGACCGTATGGATATTCCATTATATATGTATAGAAGATGGCCGTATGGCTATTCCGTTAAGTGATATGTGTGGAAGTCGACCGTATGGTTATTCCACTTAAGTATGTTTATGTCCCAAGTTACCTTTATATGTTATGTGTTCTTTATATGGATTTTATGGTAATATTTTGGTTATAAAATGGTAATTAATGATCTTTTATTCAGTGAAGAATTTTTACTACTTCATAAATGTAAAAAAGTATTACTTTTATAAAGTATACATGGTTTACTTTTTGTTTTTGATAAACTAATATTTTTTATTCTTTGTGTATCCCTTACTGAGCTTTTTATGCTCACCCCAAGTTTTTTTTGAATTTTTTTTCAGAGGACATAATGTGGAACAGGGTCAAGGATGGGATCAAGGGAATGTCATGCTATATGAAACATGGAAGTAGACATGTTTCTTTTTAAGAGTTTTTTTTATTCTATGGAAACTTGGAAGAAGGGTCTACTTTGTAAATCTTTTGAGATGTAATAGTTATGTTCTAATTCTTTAAAACTCTAAACATGAAATCATCCTCAATGTGAATTATTCATTTAATTCAATATTAAGTAAGGTTTAAGGCTGGGCCCTTATAGATTAGGTTGATGTTCCCATACATACTACATGGTTCCACAATAACATAACAGGGTTTGGGTCTTCTATTTAGATGTTTTACCACCCCTTAAACATGTGGTGTAATGGTGGGGTCTTAGTCCACCACACAGTTAAATTTTTATGTAGTCATGTATAATTATAAGCATCGATGAAAAGCTATTTATGATTAAAAAGACTCATTATCTTAGGTTAGGTTCTGTGATAGAGATCTCTTTTCAGTCTCATCTAGGATTATTATATGATAATATATATATATTCTGTTAATTTTTATTTTCCCTTCTTTTATTTGTTGATATGACTACTTCAATCATCGATTCTATGTCTACATCACCAGCATTGGGGGTGACTTACTGGGTATGTATATACTCACTCCCTCATGATATTTTCTAGGTTGTGTCATGTATTATGTATACAAAGGATATATCAGTTGTGGTATTGGAAGTGTATATGGATTCATTGGTAAATAGACAACGTATGGTGGTTGGAATTTGATATTAGGAGTTTGACTGTCTCAAATTTTATATTCCAGCTACTGTGATATTGGGATATCAATAACCAGGACATGTATTTTTCCCTTTTATTTTTATTTTTCAATATCTCACTCATTTTTATTACCCATATTTTATTACATGCATGATTTTTACTCTAGATATTAATTTCATATATTATTATTCCTATGAACATATTTAAGGAGATGGTTGTGTGCATGTGTGCTTGAAATTTAGGAAAATGCTAAACATTATGTTACAAAATCTCAGTTTTTTTCCAGCCACAATCCTATGGAGGTAGGATTTAGATAGTTGAAGATTATCATTCCACCAACCAATAAGATCCCAATGGGGTTAGTCATAGAATATTGGTATCAGAGATTATTTTACCTTGGACTGTTGTTGATAGTTTTCCCTCTCATGTGGTATGTTTGGGAACATAGGGAAATGATTTAAAATATTATTAATTTTATCATTCAGGCCAAAGAAACATGTTCTTGGGAATTGGATAGTGTATCCATTTTTTATTACTTTTATTACATTCTATTTTACTTGAAATGGGGGGAAAATTATTTATAGGGAACATTGGTACTTGCATCATATAGGATTGAGACCTTTGACTTCTATTATTAAGTCATATCCCAATATATTTATGATCATTTAACCCTGGTATGTCTTGATTGATTTTTTTGGATTTATCTAATTGGATAGCTGAATATATTTCCATAATAGTGTTGAGAGTATGACCCGATGAGTTATGGGTACTCTATAAAGGGGGATAGAAATGATGTGGTCATTCTTCTGAATTGTATGTGCATTGTTGTTTATACTATTGACCAGTCCATAAACCCACCTCCTTTGGATCATTTTGATTTAGCATGATAGAATAGGTCATAATTTTCTATTTTGGTGCAGTATGACAATGTGCAGGGATTTTGTGTGTATCATAATCCTATGAGGTAGAGATCTCATGGGATACATGGTTAGTAGGGCCATAGACAATAGGGGCCGGAAACAAGTCTCATTATAAAGTCAAACATCATTCTCATAGGCCTTATGCATTTATTATTCCACTAATATTTTTTCACATAATTAATTTTTATAGGTATGAAAATATAGTTTTTTATTCTTCTAACATTCATACTATAGTAAAAGTGGTGGTCGGAGAGCTGCCTAGGTAGAGGTGCATGATGGAGAAATGTGGTTTATAGGATGGAAGGCATGACTATGATAAGGGGGAATAGTCATAGGTGGATAAAAATTTGGTTTTATCCTCCCAAAACTAACCTAAGTGGACCAATATTGGATCAAGATTCTTGTTTTCAGAGCCATGAATAGCCATAAGTGCTTGAGGTTATTTTCCAAAATGATCTAAAAGTGTTTAGAGGTATGATTTTTGTTCCATATATATTTCATGTTGAACAATTAGAAATAGATATGAAAAAAATTTCCTCATTTGTTTGAGTACATTATAGGGAGACAGAATGAAATGGTAGATCCCTATGCTGGTGATGTTTGATGAAACATTGTGCATGAATGAATTTGGGAAAATAACCTCATCTAGATTCAGTCAAGAGACACAATCCAAAATTCATACATGTGAGTGTATTATTCCTATAATGTTTAGTTTCTAAGGGTGGTGGATAATATATTATTACATGTGGGTTTGTGGTTTTTTCCTATGGTGTTGAATAATAATTATGTGTAATAAATAGGTGGGAAGGGGAAGAATAAGTTACAACTAGATGGTTCTAAATGAGTCTTTGAGTACATCTCATCATTTTGTATATGTTTTGTAACACCACAATCTTCCACTATACGTTTCCCATTGAGTAATACAATAACATGCGTTGTATAGAACGTGGTGTTTTACGACACCCTGAAAAATCAAACTAGCCCTATTGAATGGTAATACACACTTTTTGAAATTTCATAAATTTTATTTTTCAAAAATGATTTCATTTTTGTATTTGGAATATCAAAATTATCTTAGGGTGAATTTTTGGTATTTTTCCGAAAACATTCAATTTTTGATGAATAGAAAAAAACACTATGATACTGTTTAAAAAAGACTTTTATTTAAATAATTATTTATTTTTTTTATTTAATGTCACACTAGATACATAATACCTATATTATTTCAATTTAATTCATTGGAATGATTTTTATAACTAAATTAGATGTATAAAATTTTATTGAATTATTTACTATCTTTACCCACCCTTTAGGTGCATTTGAAAACTTTCATAACACCTGGTTTTATGGCTTCTGTGAGTTGAATTTAAAAAATTTGAGACACACGGTTGACATCAAAAAATCAATTTTTTTTTTCAATAAGATGAAAATATTTTGTGGTGAATAGTAACTTTTGACTTTTATTTACCACCGTTAAAAGTAAAAAAGGGTAATTGAAGGTAAAACTGATATTAAAATTATCCTATCACATGTTATAATCCTAGTGGATAAGTGTAATTAGGCAAAAAAAACAACCTTAAGAATAATGTATGATTTGTTTTCCACTTGTATATGATTAGGAAATTTATTATTAATTTTTTAAAAAATAGTTAAAAGTGTTAAATTCAAAGAGAAACAACTAAACAATTTTTAATATATGGTTACACATAAGATAAATTAGACTATAAAATTTAATTAAATATATAAAATTATTTTCAACATAATGGTATTTTATTTATAATTTGTAGAAAATAAATAGTAAATTTTTTTATGACATAATGATAATGCAGTAATTAACTTATTAATGAAAAAATAAAATAATTTATATTATAAATATCCGAATAAAAGTAAATTGAGACATGTAATGAATGAAAATATTTTTATAGATTAATAAGAAATTTTAAGGTTGATTAAATTAATTTATTTCGAAGCAATCATTTATTTAGAACTATTACAAAAATCATATACGAAATAGTGCCAAAATTGACATAAATAAGTTTTAAAAACAAATACTAGATTATTAAATGATATAATAGTTTTAAAAATATAAGGTTTGAAAAAGGAATTATATAATAATATATATTTCATTAATGAACCACTTGGGGTTATCATGGAATTTTATAGGACTTTTATAAACCATATAATATAAAAATACAAACAGACATGGTAGATGTTAAACTATTTAACGAAGTGTTAAATATAAAATATAAGGATAATATGGTGACCTAAAACTATCTAAATCCTCATGGTTGATATTTTGGAGACCCATTACCATATTATCAACAAAATAAATCATTTTGGAACCATTATAAACCGAATAATAAATTATAATAAAATAATATTTCAATCATTCCTAAAGTGACCCTCACATCTCTTATAAATGTTTACTTCTCCTTCTCTCAAAATCACACATCCAAATCCATTTCGCTCGGCTGAACCCTTATCAAATATACTACCAACTACCCTAACATAGACCTAGAGTCCTTACTTTGATCTTAAATCCAACCTATTGAAAACTTTTGATCAATTCGAAAGGAATCACTTGAAGAAGAAGTAATAATTTCACCACCCTCTATCAAGTTATTTTCTTCTTCCACATCCCCTTTTTTTATTGTTTCAAAAAAAACCCAGTACCTTCTAAATACTATTATGTTATTATAAATAATTTAAAACCCTATTATTTATTCTATTCATCCTATAAATGACAATGACACCATACGTGCATACATACGTCTTACCGTCTCGACATCATGTTATAGTCTGTTATTAAAACACTTCATTATGTGGTTGTGTATAATAATGAGAATATTTTATGTAAATAATAAATAAAACGTTTTAATGATAATGTATATAAGATACACCAATCAATTATATACTATTTCACCGTCAATATAGTGATATTGTTGCTAATGCGTACGTCTGGATTATCGTCTCAATGAACGTGATGAAATTCATTCAACATCATATTAATTCAAGAATAATTTTTATTTTAGGATTAAAAATAATGTTCAGTAACTTAATATCATTATGGATATTAATCAAATACCTCATATTCATAAAAAACATGGCTTATGTAACCAACCATATAATGTAAAACGAATCTGTTAACACCCAAAATGATGATACTACTAGAATATTATTAAAAAAGAAATATTAAAGGATCCTATATGATATCACATTTATTTATATATTTCCTTTATAATTTAATAACAATGTTTTAAGTATTATACATAAGGTTAACCTACCATTTACTTTGGAAAAGTACAAGGTAAGGTTTAAATTTACAATCTATTTACTTATCTGAGGTTGTTAATAAGTGAGTATCTACTCGGACCTATTTATCGTCCACATCCTTGTTTTCTAAAAAATGTATCTCAATACATTTTAACTATTTACTAGATTATGGTTTATTTCATTTATACCCTTATTGACCTTATATGTTTTGAAGGAAATCTTTTCATCGTTTTCAAAACAAGGTACTTTATGACCTTTTCGACAAAATTATAGTAGAATGTTTTTTAACTAATATGGAGGGTGCAGCTATTTTCTACCCTTATAAAATCATCAAAGGATCCCTTATAATATTATAAGAATATTCTAAAAAATAAATGCTTTCTTTTATAATTATGTAACTCTTAAATTATTTAAATTTAGAAAGATATATTTCTTTCAAGTAGTTTTGATTTCATATATATCAACATCCTTTTATAAGTATTCCTCTTGTTTGAAGTTGATTTCTTATGATACAAATCTTCCATACTGTATTAATGGTTATGTGATATGTTTGATGGTTGATGTGTTATTTTTAATTAATTAATAGTTTATTGTTAATGTTTTTAAATTTCATACGGTCATTTCAATATGAATGTTTATGATATGTTTCAACCTTTTCATACAAGGAATGTATTGGATTTAGTTAGTGATTATTGAAGCCTGCTATAGCTCATCGGTGCATCGGTAAGACTCATGAGACAATTAGACGTTGAATTGTCCGAGGCCTTTACCAATTTTATATTTGATTTTCGCTGAGGCCTTAATTATTTTTAGACGTCTTGTCATAGGCCTTGACAAAATGATTTCGAATGTCCTGCATTATACATTCACTCATTATGAAAATAATATTGATCATTCATGTGGTTATTCGATTAGTAGAATACACATGACTATGTTTTATAATGGACTTTTTTACTCTGCTCATATTCTTGAAATAAATTTATCATGTTTATTATTTGTAATGGAACATGTTTTCAATTATTCACTATTCCAAATGTTTATGTTATCTTCTGTTGTATTACTTACTTATATTGAGCATCTGATCTCACCCCATTCATATGTTCCATTTTCCCTGGATATGAATAAGTTAGTTATGAGTGACTTGCAGGCATAATCTAGGAGGATCAGATGTTTATAATGGAATAAATTAGTGTTTTATTTATTTTAAATTAGTAATGTTGTACTTATGTATGTATTATGTTTCCAATTATACTAAACTGATCGGTCTTTAGGGACAATATTCCTTGAATCCTTCCAATGATATGTAATTAGGCACCGACTCTTGATAATTGGAGTCATGGCGTTATAAATAGTATCAAAGTCACGTTTAGAACAAACCATAGAAACTAGATATAGAAAAATTCTTATTAGAGGGAACTATCCTGAGATAGAATTTATGGATTAATATAGAAGAACATACTAAAATTTTGGTTATGTAAAGATTTTTGGAGTTATCTGAGCAATAAATCCATTTCTTGATACGAGCAGGTAGAGAAAACTCTGACATAGATGTACCTAGGAGTAAAAAGTCTAACAAGGAGTTTTGGGCTTTACCAGGGGTATCCCAGTACATGATAATGAACGTTGCTGCACTCTTCTTTATGACACTCCCAGGGGATTTCCTTAGGAAAATTTAAAATTTCTTTCAAACCATTATGAGGTATTAATGAGTATATAATTTCTAAAAGAAAACATTTTTATTGTTATAGATTATGTCCATAATCTATTCAATTTATGTTAAGTGTTTTACAAGTTTTGAATTATTTATTGTGGATCATAAACTAATAATGTGTTTTCCATTGTTTACAAATGAAGGCTATAGGATGGAGTGGAAGCTGTATCCATTTACATAATCTATGTATGGAATTTCCTCCTACCCAAGATAATAATAGTGTAGCTGGAGATGGAACTGGTGATGATCAACTTATTACCGTACTGAGACAACTCAATCAGGTTAGGAATAATAATATTTCCCGTATGGAGAACCCTGATCCAACACATGGAGGATCAATGTTAGACCTATTAATGACAAAAAAACACCAAAATTCAATGGGTCTACAAATACATTTGAAGGTGAAAATGGATATGCTCCTAAGATAAACTATTTAATGCATTGGGGAGTAGATAAATGGAAAAGGTTGTCATGTTAGTTTATTTAATTATAGGAGATGAAAATAAATGGTGGTTATTAACTCAAAACACAAAGGTGGATCAAGAAGTATCATGAATGGATTGGTGGGAGTTTAAAAATATTTTCATTGAAAAATTCATTCCTTGTGAACATCGAGCAGATATGGAAAAGAAATTTCAGAGTCTGAGGAGAAAAGAGGATGAGAATGTCACAAAATATAAAGCTAACTTTACAGCGTTAGCAAGCCATGATGTAGATTATATACGTTACCCGATAATTAATATTGATTGTTTCATTAATGGGTTAAAACCATTTCTCTATTGAGTACTAGTCTCTCAATCCTTCTCATCATACAATGATATTTTCTCACGTGCAATCAAGAAAGAAAAGGAATTATCTATGTCATATTAAATTAAAGAAGATAAAGATAACAATTGACCTTCTAAACACTCTAGGTAAGAAAATAATGAAACATTGAAGAAGGGAATAAATGAATTTCCACTGTGTGATAATTGTCGAAGGAACACCTAGGTTCCTGTCTAAAAGAAAAATGAATATACTGAAAATTTGGATAGAAAGTCTATCTTGCTGGTGATTGTAATTGGAAGAAATTAGCTACCAATTTTCAATGATACAATTTGTAGGGAGATGGTACATTATGCACATTAATGTCATAAGCGCCCTGGAAACATAAATCAAAAAAGGCCAAGAGAGAAAGGAAAAGATTATGTGATCACTATTGCGGAGGATAATGCTCCAAATGATGTGGTGGAAGGTAATTTAATGGTTTTTCTAAAATTTACCCAATTCTTTATTTGATTCTATATTATCTCATTTTTTCATATCTTCCTAGTTTTCCATGAAAATTATATATTTTCAATTTGACATTACAAGGGATTTTTTAGTAAAAACACCTAAGGGATGTATCATTGAATAAATGATTTGTGAATCAGTTCCCATTAGGTCATATAAATGTTATTTATCTGCTGATATCATCATCATACAAATGGTTGAATTTGATATAATCTTTGGTATAGATTGGCATTCGGAAAATGATTCAAAAATTTATTTAAAGAAGAAGGATGATAAAATTTTCGATGATGATATGGAGTACCTTATCCTTAGAGAAGAAATGTCACCATCTAATTCTTATCTATATCCACCCATAGTAGCTCTACTTTATTCAATTATTAGGGAAGAAGAAAATGAAATAACCATAGGTGAGGAAATTAATGTTCAAATAGAGGACGTAGCTATTGTACCATAATATATTGATGTGTGTCAATATGATTTACCTTTACATCCTCCAGAAAAAGAAATCGAGTTTCCATTGACTTAATTCCTATATAATGGCTCATATCGACGAACCCTTATTGAATGGAACGGTAGAATTAATGTAACTCAATAAAAAACTAGAGGAATTGAGTAATAAGGGATTTATTCACCCTGGTCTTTCTCCATGGGTAGCCCCTTTCCTTTTTGTTAAGAATAATGATGGATATATGTGGATTTACATTGACTAAAGGGATATAAATGCTATAATAATAAAGAAAAAGTATCCCCTACCTTGTAAGAATAATTTATTTGATCAACTTATTGGAGTTAAATAATTTTAATTTTTTTACTTCAATCTAAATTCCATCAGTTGTGCTTAAAGAAGGAATAAATTATGAATATAACAATTTGAACTGGGTATGGGCATTATGAGTTTACAATAATTCATTTTAGGATGACCAATGCACCATCTATCTTCATGGATATAATTAATAGATTTTTCAAGGAACATCATGATGACATTGTTGTGGTATTTATAGATGATATCATGTTATAATCCAAAATCTACAAAGGTCATGAAAATAACTTGCGCACAATTATGAAAACTATTAGAAAAAATGAATAATATGGGATGTTTTGAAAGTGTAAATTCTGGCTTCAAGATATTTCTTTTCTTGGACATATTGTCTCTAAGGATGGAATCTCTGTTTATCCATCCAAAAAAAGAGAAATCCATGTATGGCTAGCACCAAAATGTATAACTGAGGTAGGATGTTTTGTTGCTTTAAAAGGTTATTATAACCGTTTAGTCCATATTTTTGCACAATTGGCTTATCCATTAATAAATATCACAAATAAAGTGTTTAAATATTTTTGTGAAAAAGTGTGTAAAAAATGATTTGAAGAGCTAAAGAGATTATTAGTCAATGATCATATCTAGACTCTACCATAGGGGAATGGTGGTATTGTTATTTATAGTGAGGCATCCAATAAAGGACCTGATTTTTTCCTTTTGCAGAAGGATATAATTATTTACTATGCATCAAGAAAACTAAAAATTCATGAAGAAAAGTATTATACTCATGATATTTTGTTATGAGCCGTAATGTATGATTTGATGATATTTATACGATATCTCTATGTTGAAAAATGAGAGATATATACCGATAACACGATCTTGAAGTATATTTTATCATAAAAAGAACTCAACATGAGGAAATAGTGATGTCTTGAACTACTCAATGATTATTATTGCACTATACAATTACACATGGGGAAGGGAAATAAGGTGACAAATGCTTTGAGTAGAAAGGATCATGGAGTTCTAAACAAGGTGAGTGTTGAAAGGGATCCAAAGACTATGGATCTAGTAGATATGGGTATAGGAATAATCTGTGAAGGTGAAACATCTATAATTTTCAAATTGTTGCTAAACCATCTTTACTAGAAAGGATAAAAAGGTTTTAGGCAGATGATAAGGAGTTTAAAAAGAAAATTATAGCAGTGAATTAAGGGAGATTGATCCACTATATATTTTATGATGTGATTACGAAATTTGTGAAGAGACTTTGTGTTCATGGAATACCTGATCTAAAAAGAAAATTATTTTACTATTATCATAGCACCAATTTCTTTATACAACCTGGTAGCACTAATTTTTATAGAGAATTTATGGAAACATTTTTGTGGGACATCATGAAGGGGGAGATTTCTGAATATGATTCAATTTGTATGGTTCATCAACAAGTTAAAATGGAAGGCAACATCTAGGAGGTGTCATGAAAGCTCCTCCTATACCTGAATAGAAATGGGATGATAATACAATGGTAATTTTCATGGGGCTAGCAAAGACTCCTATAAGGAATGAAAAAATATGTGTCATTGTTGATCATCGTACCATGTATGCACATTTTCTTACTATAAGAGAAGACTTTATGCATGAATGTTTAGCAAGACTATATATTAATGTTGTTGAAAGACTTCATAGTGTACTGCTATCGATTGTTTCTAATCGTGGTGCTCGTTTTACATCAAGGTTCTGAAAAAGTCTTCAAAACCCCCTAGATACTTAACATTGTTTGAGCACTTCCTACCAGACTCAAACTGATGGACAATAATAACGTACTATTCAATCCTCAGAAGACATGTTTAGATCATTGTCACATGACTTTTATGTTATATGGGATTGTTATTTACCTCTGGTAAATTTTTCCAATAACAATAGCTTCCATTCATGTATTCATATGGCAGTATAAGAAGCATTATATGGGAAGAGAAGTCACAGAACAACTTTTTGGGATGATGTTGGTGAATTAAAACTAGTAGGCCCAGAACATGTAGAGGAAAGAACAAAAAAGGTGAAGATTATCTAGACCCAAATCAAAGCATCTCAAAGTTGGAAAAGGAGATATGCCAATTATCGAATGAAGGATTTAGAATTTGAAGTAGGTGATCATGTTTTCTTGAAGGTATCTCTATGGAAGGGAGTTATATGTTTTGGTATGAAGGGTAAATTGATTCCTAGGTACATCAGACCTTTCGAAATTCTAGAAAGAATTGGAGTTGAAGAATACCATTTCGAAATGACACCTGGTGTCTACAAAGTTTATGATGTGTTCTATTAATAACTATTGAGAAAATGCATGCCTTACCCAATGTATGTACTCACATATTAATAAATACAACTGGAAAGAGACCTGTCTTATTACGAAGAGCCTATTATAATTCTTGATACAAGAGAACAAGTGCTGAAAAACGGGATAACACGTCTGTTAAAATTTCTATAGAGAAACCATAAGACGTTTGAGGCAACGTTGAACCCGAGGAACTTATGATGAAGAACCACCCAAATGTTTTTAGGCTATAATATTATATGTATTTTTAATACTAAATTATTAGAAGGAGGGAGAATGTAACACCCTAAACTTCCACGGCATGTTTCCCTTTGAATAATTATGTAGCTTTCATTGTATGCAAATTAGAGTTTTAAAAAACCAGAATCAATAAAACTAGATTTTATGAATAGTAATACCAACTTTCTGAAATTTTTTAAATTTTATTTTTCAAAATGGAGTTCATTTTTGGATTCAGAATATCAAAATTTTGTTAGGGTGAATTTTTGGTATTTTTCAAAAAACATTCAATTTTTGTTGAATAGTGAAAAACACCACTTTATTATTTAGAAAACACATTTATATAAATAATTATTTATTTTATTTATTACAAGTCAAAATAGAAACATACTATCTATGTTAGTTCATTGTAATTCATCGGAATCATTTTTATAATAAAATTAGATATATAAAATTTTATTGAACATTTTACATTCTTTTACCAACCATCAAGGGGTATTTGAGAATTTTCATAAAAAATAATTTTACCACTTCTGTGAGTTGAATTTAAAAATTCTTAGAGAAACGATTGATATCAGTATGTAAAATATGGTTCAATATGATGATAATTATTTTTTGTAAATAGTAACTTCTGACTTTTATTTACTATGGTTAAAAGTAAATATAGCATTTAATGTTAACAATGATATTATAATTACCCTAACACATGTCCTTATTCTATTGGATAAGTGTTATTCTACCAAAAAAAAATTATGAATAATATATGACCCATTTGGCCCACTTGGATTAGATTAAGATATTTATTATTATTGTATTTAAAGAATAATTAAAAGTGTTAAATTCAACTTTTAACAAATAAACCATTTTAATATAGGGTTATACATAATATTAATTCGACTATAAGTATTAATAAAAAATCTAAAAATATTTCCTACATAATGGTATTTAATTAATAATTTTTATACATTATATAGTTAAATTAATTTACGACACAATAATGATGTCGAAATTACCATTTAAGGAAAAATTAACATAAATAATATTATAAATATCCAACTAAATATAAATTGAGACTTTTGATGAATTTCAAGAATTTAATAGGTTTATATGACATGTTAGGGTTGAATAAATGAATTTATTTTTATGTAATTAAGTTTTAAGTCTTTATCAAAAATCAGGTACCAAATAGTGTCAAAATTGACATAAATGAGTTTTTAAAACAAATACTATATTATTAAACGATATAGTAGACAGAAAAATATAAGGCTCAACCAGAGGTCTTATATAATAATATATATGTTATTAATGAACCACTTTTGGTTCTTTTTGAATTTTCTAATATGTTTATTAACTATATAATATAAAAATACAAGGATACATGGTAAATGATAAACTATATAACCAATAGTTAAATCTAGATGATATAGTTAATAAGGTGACCTAAACCTGTATAAAACCTATTTTTTGGGATTTTTTAGACCCATAACCTCCACATCCTCAAAATAAATTATTTTGAAGCCATTATAAACTGAATATGATTGTATAATTAAAAAATATGGCATGCTTTCCTAATGTGACTGTTACCTCTCTTATAAAAGGGTAGATCCCTATCTCTCAAAATCACACCACCAAAACCATTTGGATTTTCCAACCACTGCTAAAATATTGTCCCTAATACCCTAAATTCTAGGTACATTCCTTACATATATTAAGAATCCATCCTATGGAACCATTTTAAACAAATAAAATTGAAACACCTGATGAAGATGTAATAACTTCACCACCCACATTCATGTTCTTTTCTTCTTCCACTTCCTCTTTCATTGATGTTTCGATACCAAAATAATAACTCCAATACCTTATACATGTTGTGATGTTATTATAAATAGGGTACTACCATATTCATTATTCTATCTATCCAATAAATGTAAAACTCGCCATATGTGCGTATGTACGGCATACCATCTCCACGTCATGGTGTAGTTTGTTTTTCAAACACATAATTATTTGGATGGGTATAATAATGAGTATAAATGATTTAAATAATAAATATAACAATTTAATTACTCTTTATATAAGATATACCATCCAAATATATATGATTTCACCATCAATATAATGATATTGTCGCTCGTGCGTTTGTATGGATTACTGTCTTCATGAACGTGATGAGATCCATTCCCCATCCTAATCATTCAAAACTAATATTTATTTTATGATTTAAAATGACGTTTAATAACTTAATATCATTATGCATATGAATTATATACATCATATCCATAAAAAACATGTCTTACATAACCAAACATATAAAGGGAAATGATTCAGTTAACAACTGAAACGATGATACTATAGAAATATTATTAACATTGAAATATTTAAGGATCATATATAATAACATATTTAATTATATAGTTCTTGAATAATTTAATAAAAATGTTTTAACTATTATACAGGAGGTTAACATACCATCGACTAAGGAAAATTTCAGGTTAAGGGTTAATTTTTCAATCTCTTTACTTATTCGAGGTTGTTAATATGTATGTATCTACTGGGACCTCTTTTTCATCCACATCTGTGTTTTCATAAAAATGTGTTTTGAATTTTTTTTAAAATTTACTAGAATATGGGTTAATGTCTTTATACCCTTATTTACCCAAATATGTTTTTAAAGTAATCATTCCATCATTTTCCAAACATGGTACTTTATGAACATTTCGACAAAATTAAGGTAAAGATGTTTTTTTTAAATTATACGCCTGGAGGGTCTATTTTCTGCCATTATAACATCATCGAAACATCCAATAGAATCTTATAAGAATATTTTAAAAATAAATGTTTTCATTTATAATTATATGAATCATAAATGATTTCAAAATAGAATGGAATATTTCTATCAAATATTTATGATTTCATCTATGTCAACATCCTTTGATAAATTTTAAACTTTTTTGAAGTTAATTTATTAAAATAAAAATATTCCATAATTTATTTATGGCTTTATGATATATTTGATAGTGGATATATGATTTTTATAGAACTAATTGTTTATATTTAATGGATTGAAATTTCCTATGCTAGTTTTAATATTAATGTTTATATTATGTTTCAACCCTTTCATATAAGGAATGTATTAGACATTGTAAGTAATGGATAAAGCCCAATATAGCTCCTAGGTGAATCATTAGATATCATGAAACAATTAAACTTGGAATTGGATGAGTTTTTTCCCAATTTGATATATGGTTTTGGATGAGTCCTTAATCATTTCAAGATGTCTTGGCCTAGGCCTTGAAAAAATGTTTCAGAATGTCCTGCATTATACATTCCCTCATTATGAAAATAATACTGATGGTTCATGAGGTTATTAGACTAGTAGAATACCTCTTGACTATGTTTTTATGGAATTATTTACTCATCTCATATTCGTTCCATAAAGTGTTCATTTTATAATTTGTAGAGGCATGTGTTTCAATTATTCATCATTCCTAATGTTTATTTTGTTTTATGTTGTATTGCTTACTCTTACTGAGCATTTGAGCTCACCCCTTTAATATGTTTCATCTTCCTAGAATATGACGAAGTATGTTTTGAGTGACTTTCAGGCATAACCAAGGATGCTTGAATGTCTCTAATGAAATAAGTTAGTGTTCTATTTCTTTTCATGTTGTAATGTTTAATATTATGTATGTATATTGTGTCTATTAAAACTAAACAGATCAGTATTTCGGGACCTGATTCCTTGTATCATGCAAATGATATGTAATAATGCACCAACTCTGGTTAACTGGGGTCAGGGCATTATATTTTTTTACTATGGTAGTTTCAATTTTCACATGGATTTTTGTGCCACTTATGCATGATAAGATAACCTATTTGATATCTAGTTGTACTCATAAGGAATGTTTTTTACCTTTTTTATTGATGCTCCATCATAGAGCATATTTTATTACATGCTCATATCGATAGTATTCCCAGACTCTATGAGGAAAGGGAGCCTCACTTGGAATAACATTTTAGTTTGAGTTAGATACTATGATATTTTCCTCAGTATGAATGGTTTTCCTACCATAAATAATAATTTATTTCTACCTATGAATGTGGTATTGATTCTAGATTAATAGGAAGGTTTTTTAATCCTCTAATAAGTAGTGATCCCATGATGAGTAGGATGATCTCATTTCCTGGAGATTACAACAAAATTATTATTTGTTTAGTCATAATACATTCGTGGTGTGGATGATATGTTTTTTATTTTAATTTCCTACACTTTTGGTTGTGTGTGAGGATCTATATATTAGGGTCATGCTGAATTTACCTACTCACCGAATGATAGGATTTTTAAACAAATATCAATATGAATTTCCCCTGATTTTTTCAAGAACATATTTGATAGCACCAATTGATCATCGTATGTTGGAGCTGTACATGATAGTTTGTATAGAAAGGGGGGTTTTATGACCCAATTTGTTCAACTAGGATCTATAATTTTATTTTACAAAGAGTAAAATAGGCGATTGAGATTCGGTATGAATTGGTGTAACTTGAATTATTTTACACGAGGACGTGTATCCACTCTTGAAAATCCATGAGTTCATCAAAAACATATTTTTGGATGAAGTGGTAATCAATGTTTTAACATGATATTTTTTATAAAATGAAATCATTTGGGAGCAAGATATACCAAAATTAGCAGTCCAAATCCAGAATGGATGTTTTTAGTTCACATTGATATCCTTCAAAAAAAGGGACATTAGTATGATTTTATATCTTGTGGAATGGATTCTCCGAGCTTTATAGACAATTTCATGGTATTATTTTAACTAGGGATGTTGATGGACTATCATTTAGGATACCATTGTTTTGATTACATAGATCATCATATAATTATGTATGTATTAATCATGAGAGACATTAACCTGAGATACAGGTGCTCCCTGGAGTTCCAATAGGACTATGAATTTAAAAAAGTATATAATATAGGTAAGGGAAACATGGTGGAAGATTCCATCCTCCTGATTTCCTATTCAAATATAGTAAATAATGAATCATTGAAGTTTTCTTATTTATTTTTGACCCTTCTTTATGAAAGGGGGTTATATTATATTAAATCATTGGAAATAACCTATAAGATTATTTATTATGTGAGTGAGTCTCAATTTTCACATATAGACTATGCAGTCCTACATGATGAGAATTATCAAGAGATCCACCAAATAGAAACCTTGAAAGAGGTTATCACATAATTGTTTTGCAGAGATCTATGATGGTTATTATTACATTGTGAGTGGAGGTGACAATGGAGTTTCACACATCTTCAATGAATGAAAATTCTTGTATAGGGAATATGTACATGGCATATTAGAAGAATTCTTGGTGTGATGGCATAAGGTAGAGTGTTAAATATTAATATCATAGTGTCTCAAAAGTCAGTATGTGAAGGATATGAACTAGGTTTAATCCCGTTTTTTCAAGCCATTAGATATCCCAGTTTGGAAGTTTGAGGACTTATCCATGACCATTGTGATTTGGATTCCATAGGCAACGAGAGTCCTTGATTCCTTCTATGTGACATTTCAATGGCATAAAATGATTGTGAACGTCGCATATATCATATTGTGGTGTTATGATAGGATTTTGGGGATGTTTTACATGATTTAGTTATTATACCTTCATGTGATTCCCTTTATGATTGTGTATATCTATGATTCATGGTTCACATCATGGTTGTGGAGAGGTTTGCAGGAGGAATTTGGGACCAAGATGAGGCTGACTACATCTTTTCATCCCTTTGAAATCCATCTATAGTATTTCATATTTGTAATATATGTTGAGTAATTTCATGTTAGACTTCCTCTGATGTTGGGTGGATCAAAAAACTTTTTGTTGAGTTTTTTGATAATAATAATAATCACTATACTATTAGCATGTCACAATTCAAGTAACTATATGGTAGACCCTACATGTAACCCTTAAACTAGTTTTAGAATAGTGAGGCATCAATTTTTTGAGATATATATAGTGTATGTAATGGTGGAGATGGTCCATTTGATCAATGATTTGATGGGGATATACTAGTGAAGGAATAAATTTTAGTTTTATCAGCATTGTTGGCCGTCAAAGCTCTAACAGGGAGACCATTTATAATTGATTGTATCACTAAAATGCGGATTTTAGTGGTTCATACAAGGAGATAAGATATATATGAGGTTAATTGGGCCATTATAGATCCTTTAGATGGTTTGTTAGGTTAGTTACCTCATAGACATACCCTCACAGTTGGAGCAGGTACATGGTGTCTTACACATAGCATATTTGAATGGTTCATTCGCTTGGTTCCTTTACTTCAGAAAAACGAGAACATGGATGATAGATCATAAGGTATGGAGAGATATATGTCATCTCAGAATAACACAATTTTTAAAATTTTTCAAATTTTGGTGATTAAAAAATTTGTAGTCGTGAGAAATATGGTGTCTATATTTTTCCATTGTAAAAAATAGTAATACACTACGAAATATTTTAAGATATAAACTCTATGATGACACATAATCTATATGCCCCATAGGAAATGAAATAATTTCATAAAAAAGTAAATATATATTATATCATATGAATCATTTTTATTTGTAAATGAAATATATTGTAAATGTGGTCTCAGATTTTAAATATGATATTATATTTTGTCTAGAATGTGGTTTTTACCCGAGAGGTAAGCTAATGTTAGTTGATGTCAGACATTCGAATGATGTAGCTGTTGGCGTGTGCATTTAAATAAAGGTAACAAATTTATTTATTTATTTTAATTTAAATTAACTGTATATAATAAATTAAAATTTTTTAATTTTGAAATTTATTCATGTTTAGTCGCATTGTCCAAGGAGGTTTTTTATAGGATCTCTAAAAAGCATAGATGGTGGATCAAGATCATAGGATGACCAATGATTAGATCATGGTGAATCTACAGGTACCATGAACATGAGATATTGAATTGTGAGTTTTTAACCATTTTATGTATGTTAAATTAATTTGATTTCTTGTGATTTATGATACAATAATAAAATAATTTTTTTCAGTCCAACGTAATTTTAATTTTTTTACAAAAAATTTCAAGGGGAAACTGAGAACCCTCGAAAATTAACAGTTTCAACACCAAAAGAAACTACTGATTGTTAATGAACAACATGATTTGATTGGAACCAATCTCCCTAAATAGTATCTAGGGAGTTTAATTTACTATGTATCGAGATAGTTAGTCAAGAAGTCATCATACTGATTCACCAAGTTATCCCAAGATTTTTCGAATTCCTCCTCACTAATGTTTCCCTTATTTAAGCCTCTAGGAAGAATATGACCCTTCTTATCAATCCACTCTGCTTTCTCCTTTGTGATGATCAGACGAATATATTTTCTCAAATTCTTTGATTCCATAATTTCTATAGTTTCTATCACCATTTCGTTATCCAAGTGTAAAAGTATAGCCATGTGTTCCATCTTTGACGCTATCTATCGCTAAGAGTCATCCTTCAAGCCTGACTCATGCTACTCCCCCAAGGACCTTATTCTTGGTATAACAGGATCAAATGTTGTGGACACCATGCCAGTGTCATTAGAGGAGCCAACCTCTTTACGCATTCCAAAACTTTTGAACCTACTTGTGGGGGAGATACCTACACTTGTAGGAGAATTCAAGGGCATCTTTCCCTTTCAAGCGGATCTAGTAACAGGTGGACGAGGTAGGGGGAGTAATCCTTCTTGTGTCGCACCCTCTACATTTTAATAATGAATCTGTCAGGGTCCATGGAAATTTTCTTTCCCTTCCTCAGATAGGATCATAGATAGTCCTATACCATGGCCATGTCCGTGGACACAACAGATTCCATATCCTCATAGTTATCCTCTTGAGAAGCTTCCACATCCACAAAGGGGTCCTCTTTATGGATGACCTCTACCATTACCATTTCTGTAATATCCTGGCGGTTATCATCTTCCTCTCCTAAAACTGTAAACTGGTTTTGAGAATTCAAAGCTGATCCCCCAGATTTAACCTTCTCAGCATACGTGATTTTAGTCTTCATGCCCTACTTGGACTTGTTTGAGACTCCTAGCTTTTCAAATCTGCGACCCATAAATTGGAAATGTGTTGAGGTTTCCTCCCTTTCTAGATACTTGGAATACTCACTAGTATTTTGGACATCACATAAAACTACAATGACGTCTGTTTCATTATTTGAATTTGGTGTATCCATCTCCATAGATTGCGAGACATCCATTTTAACATCCCTCACATCATGCCCAAAACTTTCCTTTTCTAGTCCTATAAGGTTTCTGACCCCATTCCTCTCCACACTACCAATCCTGTTGTCACACTAGGGAAAAACAACAGCCTCATCTAAACATACGACACCCAAGTCACATTTCAGATCGTGAAAAATATCAGAAACTATTGGGTTAACCATGGATCTGAGATTCCTTCCGGGGCACCATGGAATCTGCACATTGAGGTATGGGAATGGGAGAGATAGGCACTTACAATATCTGAAAACCACCATAATTAGAGTTTGACACATCCTTATTCCCAGCCAATCCTGAGGGACCGACCAACCCCCCTTGACGTGCCCTTCCACTTCTCCGACATGAAGAGGAAAAGTGCCAAGATGATGGCATACTGAACAGAACTACTCCCAAGATTCAAAGACCACCGGTTGTTTCCAACGAAATTATTCCCCTACCGAAATAAAAATCCATTCGACCGGGGGTTTTGACACACCAACTTCGATGAAAATTCATGGAGAGATCGGGTGAAAACCCGATTTGGTTCTCAAATCAGAGAAGAGAAAATTGACCTCCAGTTTCCCATGCATTCGAAGAATAACGGGATTTTAAATGGGAGAGGGAGATCAAGGGAGCATACACCAAAAGCAGTTTTTGAAGCATCCCACATCATATGAAAGTCAAAATACCATTTCATTAGATGGAAGTGTAATCCGTTGGAGGATGGAGGAGAACCGGACAACACAGTGATCATATCTTCTCATGAAGAGAACCAGATCATGATGTGTCGCTTGTCGAGGACACCGACTGTCGCTTCGGCTTGAAGCCCAAATTATGGGAAGACAAAGATATCAAGGATATCAACCGGTGGACAATGTGAGGAGAACCAAGAAACCATGGTCTTGGAAAAGACATCCAAAGATTCCATAAATTCCGGGGTCAACAGCTTTAGTTGAGGGTAACCATCACAGAGATCAGCAGCCTTAGGGAAAATAGATATTTTAGGGAAAGGGTAGAGGGGAGTGGGCTTGAAAGAAGGGTAAAAAAAAGGCGGTGTCTTCGTAGGGGCGAAGGCTAGCCCCCTCCCTTGACGATGAGGGAGGGTTAGAGCAACGTCAATGACCGCCTAGGTCAGGGAGGGGACGCCGAATCCAAGATCTGAAGACGAGTCTGCGATATAGTCATAATCCAATAATTTGTTAAACACTACACCAAGATAATCATATTCTCCATGTTACTCTAGGTTTTTACAGAACATCATTTTATTGAGATAATTATAACCAAAATATTAAACATAGTAATATTATTAATAAAAAATAATTTTTAAATATAATTTATAAACATTTTATTTATATAAAACAAATTGATTATAAAAAATATAATATTGGTTATGTCATTATATTTTGGAAAACACTATTTTCTCAAACGAACACATTTTACATCCTTATGTGAGAAATAATAAATTCAATTTTAGAAAATTTTAGAAATTAAATTTTATAAAATATTTTTTTTTGATTTCACAGTGATGAAATTATATTATGGTTAATTAGTGTTATTTTTCAGCTAAATTACATTTGTGGATAAATAATGAAAAATACTTAATTTAACTCAAAACAGCTTTTTCATCAAATTTTTTTAAATATTAAAAACTATATTTCAATTTTTCAAATGATTATTTAATTAAATGAAAAAGTAATTTATATAATTATGGTAATTGCAACAAACATAACCTTGAAATTAGATATAAAATCATCCCCAACATTAAAATATTTCTTCCAAAAAAACACTCATATTGCAACCTGTCTAAATGATTATTTTTAAATTATTTTCTACTAATTTTGTTATATTAAATTAAAAAATGTATTCCATACCTGGAACGATAAGAATTTTATATTTATAATATATTTAATTTAGATTTTTACAAAAATTATTGTTGGATGTGAGTAAAATTAATGAAAATCATTAATATTAAAATTAGAATAACAACTGAATAAACCATAATCTTAAGGCAGAAAATAACCTGGAAATTAATTCAAAAGATATTAATTGATTATAATTAGAACCTATTCTCCATTTTATTGGATTTTGAGAATTTTTGGATCCACTTATAATGTAAAATTGTTTGTCAGAGTTCTAATTCAAAAAAAAAAAATAGATGAATTCCTCTCATCCTGCACTATAAAAAGGCACTCACCCTCCAACTTATTCACACATCTCAATCCATTTTTTTCACAAATTATATTCAATAAAAAGATCTCTATATCCCCATTTTTATCATAGAATCATATCTATTTTCATAACATTTTCCGAGTATTCTATTTTTTGTAAACTGAAGGATTTACCCAAAGAAGAGGTAACACCATTCCACAATCACATTTGTTTTTTTGGATTATCCACCATGTATTCTATTCATATAATGCATTTATATTAAAAAAATATATATCATAATTATAAATATATATTTTATTCAAAAGTTTTTACCAAAAATTACATACACATCCATTTATTGGGGAATAATATTATCATTCTTGAGTACTGTGAAATACCGCCTCACTTAACGATATTGTTTATTTTTTATTTACCACCTCTTATTGATGATATTTATGATGGAAAATATATTTTTATGATTTAATAGATATTTATTGTGTAATTATTCTTCATTAATTATTATATGACACATACATTCAATCTTTCCATTTTTTACAAATATGATAATTTTGTTTTGGGATGTGTAGACTATCGACTCTTATAAGTGATGTGAATTGTTCACACTCTACATGGAAAAAATTAATGATGGGATTAAATAAATTATATGAAATATATGATTTAGAAATTCTACATTAATGATTATATATAAATACAATTATGTTATTTAAATTCATTCTTTCAAAAGGACAATAAATTAGAAACAGCGTTCAAGCATAAGTATGGTCTACCATCTCCATTAACGGTGTACTATATTTCATCTTTGTACATTCAATAGATTATTAAAAATATATAAAATTAATATTTATTATATTTATATTATATTTTTCATTATAGAAATAATTTAATTACTATCTATGTAATAATATCAGGAATAATAAGTCCAAACAAGAATGAAGGGAAAAAAGATATCACCTGAAGAGAAACTATAACATGATATTATTAACAAGAGGGTAATATAATGTCCATGTGAAAACATAATTCGTAATAGATATGTGAATATGGTTCCAAAATATATGCATACAAAATTGATATTAATTATATATATTATTTGTTTAAGTGAGACTAGAGTCACGACACAAGGTATGAGTATTTCTAGTCACACTTTTATTTCTGTGAGATTTCATCCTTATTCACCACTCATTTCATTTGGGTGAAGTACGTAACTCCCATAAATATATTATATTATTATTATATTTATATATATGGTTATATAAATATGAAATTTATGATCCCTATTTTATGCAGTTTACATATAAAAATATATCAACCGCTAAATTAGTTTTTCCTTAATATTACTTCATCAAGACACATGCCATGATTATCAAAAAAATGCCATTTTTTTAAAAATGGTTTTAATTTATTAAGATGAAAATTTTAAATCATATTCTAGGAAATTGTATTTTAATCTTTTCTTAAAAAAATCCAAAGGATACTTATGATTTTTTTAATCAGTTTTGAAGTTAATTATTTGTAATTCTTTTAAAATATTTCATTAAAAGTATTAAAAATATTCTCAAGGATAATCATTTTCTAAATGATTTC
This sequence comes from Viscum album, assembly GCA_963277665.1. Lineage (NCBI taxonomy): Eukaryota > Viridiplantae > Streptophyta > Magnoliopsida > Santalales > Viscaceae > Viscum > Viscum album. The sequence goes on along the minus strand of OY728145.1, from coordinate 1,361,971,847 downwards.
AATGATTCATTTAAAATATTTCAATTTTATTTTCAATAATCTGGTTTTAATATGTTATTCTCTTTTTATGAAATATTTTCAATGACTAAATGATATTATCCTCATTAAATGTTTTGATAGATAATTTGAAGTTATTTTTCTTCTAAGATAAAATCTATTGGTGTTACTCATGCCTTTATGATGAAATGATCCAATTGATCCATTCATATTTTTTCTATGAATGGGTTATGTTTTGATGGAATTCTATTTATTAAGACCGTTTCAAATTCAGGGATTATTTGATTATGAAACCTATTTATTTACATGGGTTATGCATTGATTAAATTATATAAAACATGAATTTTTCTATAGTTGAAGATATGATTACATATTTACAAAAACATTTAATTTCATTAGTTATTATAGGATTGTTTTTTATTTTTTGCACCATGTTTTTAATATTTTAATCTGTGATGTTTGGGACTATATCTCCATCAAATGCATTGGGTAATGATTTATATCTCATGAGATAATTATGGGGATCAGGTCGATAGTCTTGATTCACTATAGGATAAGGAAAAACATGATCTAGTGCGGGAAGATGGGAAAACCAGATCAACTATGGGAATAAGGGGAAAGCTAATAAATTATAGTAATATGTGAAATCTCATTCGACTATGGGATAATGGAGAATCTGATCCATTAAGGTAGTATGGAGAACCCTGATCCACTATGGGAATATGGGGAAAAAAGATCCCTTACAAATAAAGTAATGTGACTGGGGGAGGTGGTGTGTTCCTCCCAATTTGTGTAGTCCTCATGATGTTCCCTAATATGTTTTTTAAATTCTCCCATTATTATATGGAATGAAATTATATGTTTATGCAAATTCCATAATCCCATGATTTATTAATATGTTAGGATGTCATGCCTCATTCTATTCATTTCCTTATGATTCATATCCTATTTACTAAAAATATTTATGACGAAATTTACATTTATGATCATTTTCATGCGTGGTATTATCTTCTAATTTTATGATAACATTTCCATACCTTTCTACTCATGATTATTCATTCTTATATATCTTTATTTCGCTTACAAATCATCTGATCTCTCCCCATTTTATGATTCCCTTTCCTTATTATGAAGATGTGTATTATGAATGATATATCAAAGAAGGGTTATATTACTGAAGAACCTAGTGGGAGATACTTTCAATCACTTATGTAATCGTGTTAATGTTCCATGTTTTCCAAGGCACTAGGCTAATAAAATCATTGAGAATCTTTTAGGGTAAATATTTATGTATTCTGAAAAAATTATTTAATTTAACTGTATAAAATGTGAGGGTCTATGCAGTTTTTATCAGAGAAAAAGTCTATTCATCCTTTGGAAACTATGTGATAAAACAATAGGGATAAATCTGAGTAAATTTATAAGGATAGTTCTAAGAATAGTGAAAATAAATAAGAACATTTCTTAGAATTACACTAATTGACATATAAAGTAGTTTTCTAGTAATACATCCATGTTAGGATACTAAAAGTGTATGTGGTTCTATCACAAATGTATGTATGATTAATAACTCTGACAAGGTTGGTCAGGCTGGACTCAAATGTAACTTTGTACATGACTATGAGCCTTACTCTACACCTATTTCAAGACTCGTGATATATATGATTTATGAATTCATAAAAACATTATGAAACATCATGTTGGATTTAATAATATTGTGTTTTTAAATAAATTTGGATAAACATAGGGTGTTATATATTATGTAAGCTGTCATAATTTTGACATCTTTTATGGGGATTTTCATGATTATTTGGCCTATCACTATGAAAACTATTTCTTACTCAACGAATATTAGTTTTACACAATGGATGGAACCCGAAGAAACCATGATAATATTGATTCTAAATGACAAATAAATGATTATATCTTTGATCATCTAATGATATAGGAGATGGATTGAAAAATCCATTTTCTATGCTTACACAATGTTCTCAAACAATGAATGATTCATAGATTAAAAATTAGAAAAGGAGGGAAAATTATATTGAGTCATTCCTAAGGAAACACCCACCATATATATACTATAATTCTAATCCACTAGTTGCATAACACTAGATCACTACCCCAAAAAAGTTACTCTCTATTATCTAGTTTTTCATACATGATAAGATCATTCAAGAAATTTATTTGTTATATAAGGAATCATTGTAGTTGTGGATTCTAATAATGAATACGATGAAGAAATATTAAATTGAATCCATAGTTGGGATGATTTTAACAACTTTTTCTTCAATAATTACATGCCTCACAATATTTTTAAGAAGATAGAATCGAATTTCTTTGAGATTATTGAATATAGTGATGAATTTGTTGGTATATTTGAGGAAATTTTTACCAGAAATTATAGGTATGCTCTTGGTATTATCATACAACCTAAAATTTATTTTTATAGGTTTTTCTATTTGCATAAATCCTAATATCAGAAGGGATTATTCAATAACTATATTTTGTCGCTACAAAGATATATTTGTTTTGCAATGAATGTTGAAATGTAGGTGGCGTCACGTATCAATGTTCTGTTCTTTATATGAAAAATGAAGATTGATTTTAATGGAATGTATAAAAACCCTTGATAGATGGAAATTATCATTCCGTTATTCTATAAATGTTTAACTAAGAATGGATGGAATAGTTTTACAGGTTCTAATAATTCATTAATGTACATAATAGAATTCCATCAGGAAATTAATCATTGAACTAATTGAAATTAGTTTAAAAATGATGAAAATTGAGGAACAACCACATGTAATGAATTACCCACATTTCAATGCATCAAGTATGAGGAGGATTGGCATTATAAAAACCAGTTACCAGACCTATGTTTCGTTGATGATGGTTGGTGCCAAAAACAATTTATCTTAAGGGATAAAAAAATCTAATGTGACTACTATTTTTAATGAGGGTTGTGATAACGATGTAGTGAAAGGTACAGTTACCATCCACTATAGAATAGCTAATGTCTTATTTGATTCTATATTTAGCCACTCATTATTATCTAAATAATTTCCTTAGGGTGTTAATATTCCACCCAAATTATTAGATGGGGACTTAGAATAAAAAACCAGAAATGGAATGATGATTTAATATCAATTATATAATTCTAATCCAGTTTAAAATTATGGAAATTTACTTCTTACAAATATTTTCATTCTTCCCCAATTTTAATTTCATGAAATCATTACCATGTATTGAATATCAATGCATAAATCCCACATCGATTGTCAAGGAAATGATTTTATGTTTGATATTTCAAACCCATCGTGATCTTCTATCAATGTGACGGTATGTATTAACTTCATATTGAGATTACATCAATTCTATGAGTCCTAATTTTCATTCATGCGGTGTGGTTGTCTCGGATATTGGGGAGAAAATAAAAAATATATTATATGCATATTGTTTGGGTAATTATGTATGTTTTGCTAGAATGGATTCCTACCCATCCACTGAAACATGTAGTTGATTTCTAGATTAATTTCATACATAGTACCAAACAAATTTCAATGATCCCTAATAGAATATCCCCTATTGAGTTATTTTATATGAAGATGAAATTCCATGAAAACCTTAATAAGGGATTCCCTGGTTCATGTGTGTCATCGTGGGGTGAACCAATCCTATTTTATAAAACTAAAATGGATCAATGGTACTATGTATTTATTATTTGAAATTGAACAAGATGATGATCCTGAAAAAGTGCCCTTTTTTTATATTGATGACTTTCCTGATCAGATGTGCATCGCTCATTACTTTTTCAAGATTGACATTTGTTCAGTATATCATCAATATTGGGTTAAGAAAGATGATATACCCAAGAATCCATTCTGTAAAAGGTACGTACATTAGTAATATATAGTGATTCATTTTGTTATAACTATTTCCCATTAAAAAATGTTGTATTTTATTAATATAGTCTTTAATAACTACCTTGGTTAGTTTGTGGTTGTATTTATTGATGAAATCCTTATTTATTTGATGAGAATGTAGGAGAATAAAATTTACTCAATAATTGTACTAAATATCCTAAAGATGTAGAATGTATATGAAAAATTCCCATATTATGAATTTTGGATGCAAAAGGTTTCATTTTTGTGTCGCATAATCTCAAGAGATGGTATAATAGTAGACCCATCAAAGACAAAACATATTTAATAATGTCCTATACCACCCATTGTGACTGAGATCCATATTTTTCCAGGTCTGTGTAAATATAATTGATGGGTTTTGTATAACTTATCACAAATATATTATCCTCTCACTGAATTAAATCCAAAGGGTGGCATGATCCTCTAGATAAAAAAATACAAGGGAAGAATCAAGGAACTAAAGAGAAGGCTGGTCAGTACACCTGTTATTACATTACACTATAGTGGAGAAGGTATGTTAATATTTAGTGATGTATCCATGAAGGGATGGATATGTGTAATTAGGAAAAATATCATGGTTATCAATTATTACTCAAAAGAATTGATTTTATTCAAGTAAAATTACCCAACTAATGATTTTGAGATAGTAGTGGTAACTTATTTAGTAATGATACAGAGACATTATAATTATATAAAGTGATGAGATATATATAGTAATAAATGATTTATGAGATATATATTAACACATAAGGAGTTGAACAAGTAAAATATAAAATGGTTATATCTGGTAATGAATTTTTATTTCTCAATATATTACCTCTATGGGAAGGAAAACAAGGTGGATGATACTTTGAGTTGAAAGGATCATTCTAGATTATCAATGATGAGGAATGATTTTTTTTAGTATTTATTGATTTTCATAGGATAGATCTAGAAATCATGATGGAGGGGGAAATATTATATTTCCTAATTGAATGTTCAGCCCACTATCCATGTGACGATCAAAGTGGCGAAGAAGGAAGGTTTAAATATTTCAAATAATATTAGAGATGTTTCAGAGTTTAAACTTGGTAATGACGGAAAGAAAATGATCATTAACAACTTATGTGTTCCATACATATTGGATTTCATGAATGAACTATTAGAGTATTCCCATTATTCTTCCATCTCTATTAATCAAATAATGAAAAATAAGTATAGAGATGTGAAAGAATAATTTTTGTGGTATTGAATGAAGAGGGATATCACTAAGTTTGTATCTTAGTTGTTGGTATCTCTATAAGATAATTATGAAAGATAAAATTATAAGAAAATGTATCCTCAATTACCCATACCAAAATGAAAATGATAAAACATGATTATTCATTTTATTTTAAGACCCTCCAAAAACTGTAATGGTTTTCATGATATATGAGTGTTAGTCGATATACATTCTTAGGTAGAACACATACAAAATATAAAATAATACTTCTCTGTGGATTATATTTCCATGACATACATTATGTAAATTTTTGGGTTTCATAGAGTTACACACTCTATTGTATCTTATCTAGATCTCATGATTACATCAATGTTCTATTGAAGTCTACTGCAAGAACATGATACAATATTGAGTTTCAACAATTCTTATCATCATAACATGGATAGTTAGTCAACAATTACAATTATAAACCTAGATTTTTTATTTATATATTATTTAATGGATTAAATAGTTTGTTGGGATCAACATCTTAGTCTAGTTGAGTATTCTTATAATAATAGATTTCACTCACTAATGCATTTATATAGATCCATATGAATCCCTCCATTCGGGAATCTAAATGATATTAGAGAATGAAACCTATTAACACCTCTGTTAAATGTATAAATGTATGAGAAGGTTAGAATCATTTTGTTGAATATCAATGTTAGCATAATTTTTATAGAATATTTATGATGATAATCATCTGAATGAACAAGAATTTTAGGATGGTGAGAAGGTGTTTCTATAAATCTCTTCATGGAAGATGTTTATCAGGTTCTGGAAGAATGAAAAACTAATCCATAGGTATTTTCATCCCTTTAATATTTATGATCAAATTGGAACGGTATCCTATAGCTTGTCTCATCCTTCAAATAACTATAAATTATTGGATGTGTTCCATGTTTTTGTGTTAAGGAAGCTCATATTTGACCCCTCACATGTACAAAACACTATAGTCATACTGATCGAGTATGATCATTAAAATAAGGAATAACAAGATAAAATTATAGATCATATAAAGAATGTACTATGAAAAAACATCACTCACTTGATCATGTATCTTTGTATAAGTCACAAGATAGAGAAATCAATTCAGGAACATGATGATATGATGAGGCAATAATTTAATCATTTGAAAATAATATTTTCTCAAATGAACTACTTTTTATTTCCTTATATGAAAAATAATAATATTATTGTTGAAAAATTAAATAAATTAAATATGATAAAAAATCACTTTTTAATTCATTATGTTGAAATTATAATTTTGTGATTTTTATGTTTTTTTTTGAAAAATACCAGTTTTGTATGAATATTGAAAAATATTGAATTTTAATTCAAATATTTTTTTCATCTAAATTTTTTAAATATTAAAAAATTATTATGATTTTATATTTAAAGTATATTTAGTTTATTTTAAATTCATTTCATAAAATTTAGGACTTTAGAACCGAATTCACATTTAAATTTGATATAAAAAATACTAAATGTTTAAACATTTTTTCTAAAAACCCCCACTATCTCGACACATGTGTGGGATTAATTTTAAAAACAATTATTCCAAATCTGGGATTATGAATGCTAGATTCTATATTTTATATCATAGAAATATTATTTATAAATAGTTCAATGAAGTTTTTTACCTAAAATATTAATGAATGTGATTAATATTTATTAAGTCATTTTAGAGAAGAATTAGCCTAACAAAGGAAAAAATGATCCACATATGACCAAAACGACAAATAATGTGGTAAAAATCCTATATATATTTTTTATTTTTCTATGTACTCCATTTTCATGGATTTGTAACATTATTTTAGTCATGTTTCATTTAAAAAATGCAGGCATAACACCCTTTCCAAAAAATTACAAGAATGCCACTCCTCCATCACTATAAAAAGGAACTAACTCCTACCACTTATTCAAACCACACATTCCCATTTTATAGCCCAAAAACATCTCAAATTATTTTGGAAAATACCTACCTTCAACATATAATCGTATTTCTATGAATTAATACATCCACATAATTCCATTGTTGTAAACCAAAACAACTTTCTAGAAGAATAGTTAACATCCTTCCTCACAACTGTTGTCCTATTTTCTTTGTCTTCCTCCTTATTTATTCATATATAATGATTATATAATATAATAGGTATCTTTAATATAAATATATTTATTTTTTATAAAGTTTATACACATAGTTACACAAAACATCATATAATGGGTAACAAACTTGTCATTCCTATGTACAGTGAAGTACCACCTCACAAAACGATGTTGTCTATTTTTATTTTACCATATCCCATGGTTGGAAATTATAATGGAAAATGAAATTTTTTATGATTAAATGATATTATTATATCATGATTCATAAGTAATTTTTATATAACACATACCTTCTTGTTTTCCTTTTTTTTAAATATTATAATTTTATTTCAGGAACTGTGGACTACCACCTCCTCAATGAATTTTTTTTTCACACATTAAATGGAATTTATTAATGATATTTTTACTGAAATTATATGGTATATATTATATAATTATTAATCTATAATTATTATATATACATACAAGTATTTCACTTAATTGTTTTCCTTCAATACGATAATAAAATAGAAATAACATTCAATTGTACGTATGGCCTACCATCTCCATGAATGTTGTATTTCATTTGTAATTTATATATTTTATAGATTATTATAAATACATATATGATTCATATATATTTTAATTATATTATTATTTTATATTCTGGTAATAAGTAAATCATGATCTATGTAAGATTATCGAGAATAATAAGTCAACACATTTATGAAGAACAAAGCGGATATTACCCAAAGAGAAACCTTAATATAGAATAGTTAATAAGAGGATAATATATATTCATAATCAAACCATATATGTAATTATATATAAAAATATGGTTCATTAAAATATGTATAATAAACTTATAATTATTATATAGGAGGTCTATAGAGGTACGATGATAGTCGAGACATAATGTAAGGGGATTTATAGAATCACTTTTTTTCATTGATATTTATACATTATTCACAACTAGTTTATTTTTTATTTTGTATATAATTCTAATGAATAATTTCTATTATTATTATTATCAATTAATTTATGGGTATCTAAATATTCATTTTATGATCTCTCATACATGGGTATTTTGTTTCAAAAATACCAATCATTAAAGTAGTTTTATATGAATATTTCATCTGTGTGACACATGCCATGAATTTCAAAAATTCGTTTCTAAAAATTTTTTATACAATGTTTTTAAATCATTTATTTTAATATATTTTTCTAGGAAAAAGGATATTAATATTTTTATGTATTTCTAATAATCCATTATTTTTTTTAATGTGTTTTCAAAACGTTTTATCACGTCCCTTTATAATCCTTACTGATAATTTTCATTAAAATGGTTTTAAAAATGTTTTTCATTTCAAAAAAATTAATGAATACAAGATATTTCCTCTAAGAAATGTTTTTAATGTACATATCAAAAATAGTTTCTATATATAATGAAATAGAATGGTGTTACTCATGATTTTATAGGTAAATTTTCAAAAGTATCCATTAATATTCTCTATCTAAATGGATTATGTTTTGATAATATGATTTTTATGAAACTTTTTTCCCATTAATAGGTAATATGATAAAAAAATGTTTTATTTTTATAATTTATTTTTAGTTGAACTGATTAGGTAACCTATTTTTTATTGAAGTTAAAATATTAACACTTATTTGTGACACCCATTTAATTACATGGGTTATGATATGATTTTTTATGATTTTTTGAACATGTATGTATTATTTCCTTATAATATATTTAAGACCAATATATCCTTAAAATGAATTGTTTAAAGACTTGTATTTCATGAAATAATTATATGAATCATGTTTAATGTCTTGATCCACTATAAATTATAGGGAATCCTAGTACACCATGGGATGATAGGGGAACCCATTCCATGATGGGAAGATGGGGAAAACGAATCCAAAATGTTAATATAAGGAAACCCAATCTAGTATTGGAATTTTTGGAAAACCCATTCCACTATGGGAATATAGGGAAACCTAATCCCTTATAAGGAAAAGTCTATGACTAGGGATAGTTTTTTGTCCTGGCCATTTGATGTAGTCCCCGTGAAGTTCAATATTAAATTTGGTAATGTGCGATATCTTATAGGGAATGATATCACATGTTTATGTGTCTCCCACAATTCCATTTATTATTCACATGTTATGATTTTATGGTTCATACTTCTGATTCCCTTATGATTCTAATCTTATGAAATTCCAATCTTCTTGAAATTACTTCTATTCATGATCTTTTATATGAATGGTATGATCATATAATGTTATTACAACATTATCATACCATTGGGCTCATTTAATGCTTACATATCTTTCATCTTTAACCTTACTGGCCATATGAGGACACCCATTTTAATGTTTCCCTCACCTAGTTATGAAGTTATGTATTTGGTATGATGTGGATAATAAGGTTTCTAGCAACAAAGAAACTAGTGATAGATAATTTATCTAACTTATGTACCATTTTTTATGTTTCCTTTATTGCAAAGGAATTAAGATAATACGGTCATTGGGTTTCTATTTGGGTAATTAATTCAGTACCCCTTAAATGTTATGTAATGCTAATGCATTAAAAGAGAGGGTATATCTATTAGATCATCATCATCATGTTAGAACACATTAATCACAAAAAAAAATCCAATCATGAGAAAGGGCTCATAAATTTTCTTTTCTGGACGTGATAATAATATAGAGTAAGTTTTTATCTATTATTAGTTGACCATTGATTAATTTAATATATTTAATTATAAATTGAATCAATGTGAATTTTTAATTTTATTTATTTTTAATATTCCCATGTTTCTCTCCTTGATTATTACAAATCAATGATTTTTAGGTAATAATTATTAGAAAATAATTAGTTCATCGTTTTTGTCCCTTACCCCACCAATTCCTTCTGTACTTTTCTATTTTTTATATAGGTCTATATTAAGACATTGTTAGGATGTTATGAGCATGATATGACCCTTAAATTCATGGAATATGTGTATATGATAACTGGATCAGTGTTTTGTGGATATAATGGGATTGATTTATATTAGTTGGGATGGAATTGAGGATCTCTGATGTGAAGAGGCAATCATAACAGCAGATGAGGTATTTATTAAAAAATAAAGTATTCCTACAGAAGGTTAGATTTTGATTTAGGGCCACCCGAGGGTCAGGATCGATGGAAAGAGCTTTTTTATACTGTTTTTGGGAGATAAAATGGTGGATTCAGTGGAAGAAGTTGTTAAAATATTGAATTTGTGATGAAACTGTAGTATATATAAGATAATTGACTAAATAATGTGTATTCGGATGACCAAAAGTTATGTATACCCACCCAGTTACAAAGGCCAGGGTTTTGGTGAAGATATGTATCACGCACCACTTGGATGGGGAAAATGATGTGTGAAACTCCCTTAGTCACCATGCCATGTCTAGAGGTACATACCCAAGACCCCTTCTGGGATGACACACAATGTATCTTAGGATAACATAGGCATAGGTGGGTACATGTGCACTACAATGTACAGATGCAAGACCACAAATCCCAAACCCAATATCTCAAGACAAGCCATGTAGTATACTTAATCATTATTTAGTTCTACATAGATTGAAATACATGTAGTATAAAAGATACGTTTAGGAGGAAAGGGGAGATTTTATGCTATGTGTCCCCACTTACTATCCATGAACACCTACATGAAACATTTATATAATATTTCCTTCATTTGGACTTGGATTTTGACTAGTGAGTATCTTATCCAATGTGAATTTAAAGTATAATTCAATTATATAATTTTTAGTGACATTTATGAAATGATGTGAGATGATCTAAGGGTGATTATTCTTTATTAAGTGCAAAAAATAGAGGTGACCAATAAAGATCATCATTTAGATAATAGGATTGTAAATACCCAAGTCACACTAGGGTGTGGATCCCCATAATCTGTCAGCTACTGAGTCGTACCCTCATACGGACTATTGGGTGGGTCCTCTACCTACTGAGTGATATCCCGTTATGTACGACTTTATGGTTAACATACCTACTATGTTGTACCCCATTATAGGAATATGGTGTGGGTCCTCTTTCAGCAAAGTGATACACCCATTACAGAATAGGGTGTGATACATCTACCTACTATGTGTTTCCCTACTTATTGACTATGGAATGGGTCCACTACCTACTGAGAAGAACCCCCTTATATACTAAATAATTTTTCCTATATCAATCATGGTTTAAACCGTTCAAACAAGGGTGTTGTTCATATACATACTGAGTGTTACCATCGGTATGGACTAATGTGTGGTTACTCCACCTATATATTGGTACCCCAAGATTGAATAGGGCATGGTTCCTCTACATACATTGTGGTATAACCCTTACAGACTGGGGAGTGGGTCATCTTATGACTAAGTTATACACCCATGAACTACTAGGGAATAAGTTCTCTACATAGATTCCCTCTTCCACCTCGACGTTGTGGAATAATCATGATATTTGGATCCTCAACATGGTTAATTATTTGGAATGGAAAATGAGATGGTTGGTATTGATGAGGGACCATTAAAACAACATGTATACACATCATCTTGATCCGGGATGTTATATTAGGATGCATTATTACTCTTTTTAGTCTTCTTATATGAGATTATATATCATTATTAATAGGTTTCATTTTTTACTCTTTATTTTGGTTGAGAAAACAACTTCTATCATGTCTTATGTTCCCCCTACGTCATTTTTTGGGGTTCTCTATTAGGTATGTATTTAAGCACTTATAAAAGGGATTTTATAGAATGTGTTGTGTCTTATATAGACGAAGAAAAAATTATTGGTTGTATTGGTTGATAATAGTGGTCAACAAGGGAATAAGCTATGTATAGTTATTGGGTGAGGTAAATATGGGATGTACACTCTCATATATTCTTTTCCAGTTTCTTAGTTATGACATTTTTTTCTGGGTGGGTATTTATTTTTCCCTTATCAATTTGGTTTTCACTATCGAACTATTATTGAATTATATATAAGTTTTTACATGCATGCTTTTTTACTCTATATGATACTATATTTTATTATAATTACCATGCATATCAGTATGGATATGGTTGGGTGTATTCATGTATAAAATATAGTAAATGTCCCACAATTTAGTAATTTCATATTTGTGATTTTATTCATCCCTTTCCATATGATGAGGTCTTGAGGTAGGTTTGACACAACATTATATTATACAGGGGGTCTGAAGTGGGATGGAGCATAATATTTTGGTTCATTAGTTTGTATTTAATTAACATAATTTAATTATTTAGGAATTTAATCACACTTTTAAACCGAATTAAGAATTAAGGTAAGGTATCATCTAGACCACTCTAGATACTTTTCATTTAGAATATATATTGTTTTATTCAGTTTATGTAGTATTAATCTCATTATAATCATATATTTATATATATATATATATTTCATACCTGCATAACTAGTTTAATATAAATTTAATTGATGCGGTAATACATGTTATTACATACCTTTCATATTATCATTATTAATTAAATTATATTAATGCTTACATTCTAATTTCTTGTATCATGTAAAGTATCTTCCTTTGTTTTTCTTGATCCGCCGGTAGCTTCAAAAACCCATTATTTGTTAAATAAATATCACTTTAGTTTTTTTTCATTAAAGAATAAAATAATGTAATTACTTCATTGAAAATATAATGAAATTTTGTCTTTAGTATTCAAACATGTGGCTAATTTTTATTCATTCATCTCATAGATATTCCTTTGGAATTTCTATATTGGAACTATACGTTCAAGGAATTTTTACTATTAATGTTTAGAATTTGTTTTTAAAAAAATTAATTCCTCATTCTCATTATAATCAATATTATTTTGGTTTTTATTATTCATTAAAATGCAATTATGAAACCCACTTCCATATAATGGGTTTTATCACACTAATGTATTAATGTTCGATTCATTTCATCATGTTGAATTCAAATGTATGGTTTTAATAATGTGATGAGTTGGACTGGGATATATATTATTCTAATGGGTATGTTATATTATAAAATTTTAATGAGAAGTTACTTATTGGATTAGAATGTGTACCTATTCATGAATAATCATTTTCCAATTATTAATGATGGTCTATAGATAAACCCTTTAAATATATTTATTATATCATGTTTTATATTGTTACAACATATTTATGATTCTATGATATTATATTGATATTTTATTATTCCATGATTCCATAATTATGATTTCCCTCTTTCTGATATTATGTCATTCCTCCAAACTCTCATGTTATAAATTATTTCCTTGATTATACCATTTCTAGAATTTTTATATCACCAATATCAATATATAGTTTCCCCTTGGAATCCTATAATGTTTTATATAATCTATAGGATTTGGTATCACTATGTGGATAATTAAATATATACGATTTTCTCTAAATTTAATATGATGTATTTATATGTACAATCTCTTAATGTCACTAGGCCAATAGTTCCTTGGGTTGTATTATTAGAAATTTTTTTATAAATCATTAATGGATATGTGTTTTTTGTATGAGTAATTATAAATATTGTGAAAGTATGTCAGAGTTATTTTTAGATAATATGATGAGGAAACATTAGTCAAATTCCTAGGGAAATGTATAAGGGAAAATTCTATGTATATGATATCATATTCAAATTTAGCCAATGTTTTGTATTTTTTATTTTCCAAGAAAATTAATCCATATCTGTATTCTTGATGGGGATGAAGTATTTGAAACAGATATAACATGGGTAAATGAATCCAAAATGGAGGATTATATATCGATTGCATTTTTTCATAGTGGATGATAAGGAGTCCAATATGAACAAAATATTTAACACCCCCGAAAGATATTATTTTCAAAATTCACATGATCTTCAAAAACCATTAAAAATTATTTGAAAATTAATTTCAATGGGATTTATATTAGTTAATGGAATAAATAGTAAAATGACCATGAATATCACAGATGAAAACACTTTGATCCATAAGGTAAGATCGTCCTATCATTTATGAGTTAAATATTTTAATTTTATGTTTAAGAATTTATATATTTATTAATCAATTTATTCACATCCCATAGTAATCATTTTTAGAATTTGGATTGATTCCTGAGGAATCATGTTATGAAATTAAGTGATAGAAAATATCGTGAATAACCTAATGAAATGCCTTACATGATAAGAGCACTACTAATAACCTTATAGTAGTATGAGAAAAATTTAATATTTTTTTTCAATAATTACTTAAATCACATATAATTCCCCATATGATACAAGGTCAATCATCAGTTCATAATGTTTTAGTTACCACCAGCATATAGTGGATCCTATGATCTTATAATCAATGAACAATTTATTAACTCAATTGAGAAGATACTCTATGTCCATAAAATCTCTATGAAATAAGAGGCCCTACTGGTTATTTACTACCTAGAAGGAGAAATTGGTCAATTAGGGACATTAATCATGAATTCAATGCCCATTAATGATATATAATTTATAGTGTGGGATGAATTCATGTGGTTATTTATAAATAAATATATTCCTCACACTCTCCATTTAATAAATGTTAGGAATCCAGTTCAATTGTAGAAAAACATGTTGTATTTATCACTTCATTTAAGGCTATATTCAAATGACTCTCATGATATGTTTTTAGATTTATCAATAATGATGAATGTAAAATCAAATTCTAACTTTGGGATAATGATGATTCTATCAAGAGTAAACAAAATTTACGACATTACAAAATATATGATGTTTATTTATGCAACCTCAATGGTGAGATTGAAATAGGTGATTTCAAAAGGTCATGTTAGACAAGATATAATATGTGGGGAATGAATTTTAAATCTAGGAGACCACCAGATAAAACTCTTAGATGAAATAAAATATTGCATCTCACATTTAAAATGATTGGAACCATGTATCCTATATATTGAAATAAGTGGACCAGGAAGTGAGTCATGCATGGAAAGAATGTAAATAGAAATAAATCATTTATATGTGAGATAAATAATCAAAATAATGTGACTTGGGAAAAAATTTATCTATTAATCCTCCAAATACTATCTAATTCCATAATTGTATGTAACATGGATTCTATGTAGACCAATTAACTAGTCCAACATAAATAAAAAAATAATGAAAAACCCATGTTCAAGAGATCGATGATGGGATTATTTAATCCCTACAGGATATGTGGATTATGGAAATTTCATTGTGATATGAATTCTATTTTTTATTTAAATAGTAGAGATCATATTATCTTATTTTTTTTATTTTCATTCATTAATATTATGCATGTTTAAAAGAACTAATGAAACATAACTATAAAACACGGTGGATTAATTATCTGTTAAAACAACCAATAGAGTGAATTTTTAATCTCAAGTTCAAAACTCTTCTCTATTTAATATATATTAGTTAAATCTTTCCACAAACATAATAATAGACCCTTTAGTGTAAATATATGATAGATAGTGAATATATATATTTTATTTATGTATATCATACATCAATTTCTCTAATAAAGAAATCAATTTCCCAATGATGGTTTTCACTCTTTTTCTATATATGTTTATGGAGGAGGATAAACCTCTATTGGAACCTTCTTTATAATCATGGAAATGTTTTCATTTTACATAATTCTACCTGGATCAACAAACAAAAACATCATTGAGTAACACTCTTGAAGAAATGAATACTATAATTTATTATAAAGACTTATCCTATAAAGAATAACATGGACTTCCTCCAATTCAAGATCCTAATTTCCCAATTGAAATTATAACAAGATCTATGATGATATCCAATATTCCATATTGAATATTAGTTTTTAATTAGATTAATAGAAGAGTAAATTAAAATAAAATTATAACATGTGTTTCAAACACCTGATTACATAATAATGGGTGAATCATTTCTTATTATCAATAAAATGGTTGTGTTGATGAATATATATATTGATATCCATGAACATAACAAGATTATGAATGAATAAAATTGTACACTTCTATAGATTGATGAAATTTTCAAGAAATTATATAGATCTCATAACTTCTCCAAAGTGGTCCTCAGATGATGATATCATTAGTTATTGTTTACAATAGAGAATATTACGAAGAATACCTATCATATATGGTATATGTTATACAGGTAAAAATTTATGAAATTTAGACTAACTAATTCCTAATGATATTATTTAAATTTATTAACAAATTCATTATATACTGTTTTGAATTTTTTTTGAATAATTTATACATAATATTACTCTATACATCAAAATAGAGGAAAAATATTAGTGTAATTTTTGTCCTATATTGATGAAAATGAAGAAGGATATGTTGTGTGAGAGATATAGTAAATGTGGTATATGGATGTATTAGGTATCATTCTAATGGTATATTATCACTTGTAATTGGAAATATATGGAATCATAAAATAGTAGATTCACTATAGTGTGCATTATACCAACATCTATAAGAGATATCGGTAATTTTTTTATTAGATGGTTACTATTATTGATGGCTAAGAAACTTTTCATGATTATAAAAACCACTAACCAAGATGACTCCATAGGGGGGATAATAATGGCTTGATGGATAATTGTAAAGAGAGGTTTCAAGAGATAATGTAGAGGATAAGCACAAAACATATACTCCGCATACCCACAAGTGGGGAAAGATCTGTTATATATTGTGATGTCTCTAAAATGATCTTTGGTTGTGTACTATTGTAGAATGATAATGTTATATCCTACACCTAAATTAATTTGATGGATCATGGTCATGATTAAATGATACATGATATAGAGTTGGTTTTGGAAATAATTATAATAACGATTTGGATTTATTATCACTATGATGAGAAGTGATATATATATATATATACTATAGGTTTCTAAAATATATATCCACAAAAAAATTATCTTAAAATAAATAAAAGAATATGGCTATAGGTAATCAAGGATTGAAATTTATCAATCCACTACCTTATGAGGAAGGAAAATAATTGGAAGATACTGTAAGAAGAAAAGATCATACAACCTTTTCCATAACTATGATTGAGATGGATTGGATCTTCTTATACATTCAATGGATGATCCTAGGATTTGTTTTGAAGGTGATAACTTTGATCATTTCTCAAATGAATTCTCAAAAATCATTACTGGAGAAAATTAAGACAGATCTGAAATATAGTCTGGATATACAAAAGATGGTAGATTCGTGGTGGAAGGGGAAATTTATGGATTAGATTATTGATAATGGAGGGTTGAGATTTAGGAAAAAAATATACATACTTATTAAGGAGGATAAAAGATAGTAATCGAATAATTACCATAGATCAATATTCTTCATTGAACTAGACATGATAATGAAATATAAATATATCTAAGATCACTATTAGTGATACAATACAATATTCAAGATTATATAATATAAATCATGGTACCTGGTTTGCTAAAATGTGAAAGTAGAAATTGAAAATTACTAATGTATTAACAAACAATCACATATACATGCTTTGAAATTATAGTATATCATTATTTATTTTTTAATTGTTATTCTAAAAAAATACTAATATAATATTACTATATTTTATATGGTGGATAATTTGAAAGTGAATGGTTACTTCATTGTCATTCAACAGAAATATTCACTTGATCCCCACACAATTATATAAATTACGAAATTGGTGAGGCTGTATTAGAAACCACTATTTGTTATATCTCTTTTCGATCCATGGTTCAACTCAGTGATTGGAATGTGTATTCATCATGCTCCAAAAATATATTTGATCATTATTATGGATTATCACCATTGGATTGATTGGAAATATAAATGAGCTATACATACACATGGTGAAATTTTTATAGGATAATATGTTGACAAAAGTGCGGATGGTGATATTATATTATTCTTTTCATGTTCCCTTACTAAAATATATTCCAACACAATATCCAAATGGACCCATACGAAGACCTATTTTGGTAATGATTTTGAACCCATGTGAGATATAATGGTGTGTTTAAAATATAGATACTAAGACCTATTATGGTTGAATAAATGGTAGAAAATGTCAATAAAATTTAATATACATCCAAGAAATATTGAAAGGATTGAAAAGTTATGCCCAAAACCATAAGTGAGTCCAATAATTTGATGTTTGTGATAATGTATTCTTCTATAAATCGTAATTGAAGAGATTCACTTGATTCATGATGATAATGAAGCCGAGTAAAATATAAATTATATTATATTAAATTGTTCACCAAATAAGAATGGTGAAATATCCACTAGAACATCCTTAAAACCAATCCAAATGGAATTATGTGTTCATTTTATCTCTCTTAAAGAAGTATATACAGATCTATCACATGAACCAAATTCATATGATCACTAATTAGAGAGTGATCTTTATTACTAGGAGTTGACAAAGAAGATCTTAAAACATGGAGACAAAGTTTTAAGTAAAATAATAATTGACATATTCAACATACATTTAGAAAACATATGTATGCAGAGGAGGCATACGAACATGGGGAGGCAATGAAAGAAAAGTAAATTTATTTATTTTCTCAATGGAATATGAAATGAAATCTCAAAGGTGAAATTTATTAATAGGGTATTATATAACTAATAATTAACATAATTAAATATCAACCCCTATTAAAAATATTTCATAGTGTTTGGGGTTGCACATAAGAATAAACTGACAAGAAATTTTGATTTTAATAAATATAAATTTCTATATATGACTGTTATAGACATTAAACTAGTGGGAATAAATAGTGATAATTATATTTTGAATTACTACATTTAAATAATATTTATTATATTAATATAATAATATAAAATAATTTTTTTATTTATTATACCATGATTATATTAATATGAGTTTTTTTTCATATTTTCAAAAGTAATTATGTTTTATTATAAAATTGAAAATAACGATTTCTTAAATATTTCACCATTAATACCATGTGTCTAAAAGAAAAATTGAAATAAAAAATAAAAAATAAAAAATAAAAAATAAAAATAGTTCATATTTATATAAATATTAGATAATAAATAAAATATTTAATAATTACATATCATAAGTAGTGGTTCACTCACAAAATTACTTATTTTGTGCTTATATTCAAAATATATTTTCTCACATTTATGAATATAATTAAAAAATTTATTTCATGTTTGAAAAAAAATGTCTATAATTTGTAATAAGGTCAATTTTATTTTAATCCATAACATCAAGATTACTAATATTAATGTAAATTATAGTGATAATGTAACATTTTGTTTCTCAAAGATTTTTTGATATATTGAAAAAATTCTATCTTAATAAAATAAATTAATCACATATCAATATTTTTTATATTTAAATATTTCACCTTAAATACATATTTATTATCATTAATTACATTATTAACTAAATATATGTATGATTAGGAACACTTATCTTGAATATATTATTTATTATTAAAAAAATTGTGAATATTATATGTTTTATATTTATAAAATAACATTACCATTGAAATTTAATTATATTAAATGGATTTTAAGTTAGTTTTTATAAAATAAATTATATTTTTAATAAGTTTTACTTTATATTATTATTAAAATACATATTTTTTCAGAAAAAATATTTACATAGGTAATCACTAAAATGATAAAATGACAATATATAATAGAAACTAACTAAAACTAGTTAAAAAATTCATTGAAATTTCTGGTTGAGTATCTTCAAAGAGATGATCAACTGAAAGTATAATATTTTGACTTTCTATGGTCATTTTTCCATCAATACCGTAATGATAAAATCAAAATGTAATGGGTCGTCAAAAAATATTCCATTGCATTACTAATAATAGGGATTCACTTCCACCCCTTTAGTCCTAATATTAAAATTCTAACTTCCATTATACAATTGATAACTCTCTTAAATTTAATTTTACCACTAATAATCATTATATCTCTATAACATCGCCTATGTACTTCATTTATATAAGATATATAAGAGAATATTGAGTCTCCAAAATAATTTTTACATAATTTTTTCTCTTTCATTTTTTCATCCTCTTACAAACCACTTATATCAATTAAAATATAATTAAATAAATTTCTTTCTTATGATATGGATATAAATATTTTTTAATTACACTATATACACTATGGTAAATGTAGATTTCATTAGTTAGTATATAAAGACTACCACATTAATTAAATATTGTCTTTCATTTTCATAACCACTAATCATGTTAATTTTCATTGATAGGATTGATTAATTAATATTATATATAATAAAAATATTATTATAAAAATTGAAATTAACATACACTATAATTCCCTATCAGTCATTGATAAACTGAAACATTAACTGTGCATGTGTGTAAACAATCTCCTCCACGAATGTTGAATTTCAATTTTCATCACCACAAAACAATTATGGATTTGAATATATATATATGATGATTTTATCACTTTAAATATTTTTTATAGTGTGAAACTACAATACGATTATTTTGAAATAGGTAAACAAAACAAATGATTAATAAGGAATTAACTAAAAAACCTCAAAAAAATTACATGAATAAAAATTATGTTAAATTTTTTTAAAAACCATAATAAAAAGACCATATAAAATAAAATATAGATGAATATAATTTTTGGATTTATATTTAAAGAATTTTTTTATTATTTATAACTTTTATTTATATGTGAAATATGAATCTATACCCCCTCCAAGGGTTCCCCCCACAGTATCCTTATTACTTTTCAATTACACATTTCATTTTTTCCATATTTTATAAAATATTATTATCAATCACTTATTATATTATTTTCAACATTTTCCATTCATATATAACTAGTTTATAATCATTTTTAATATTGGTGTTATGCATGTTTTTAGTTCCCTATGAAATTTCCACTTTTTAGTAAACATTATTTATTGGAACATTCCAAATTCTCTTCTCTTGTATAGAATTACCCCAAAAATTGTATTAGAAGCATGGATGAAATAAAAACCATAATTAATTTACTAATAAAAAATTTTCTTAATTCCTATTTGGTGAAAAATAATAACTTCATTTATTTTTTTTTAAAAATCATTATTTTTTTCATAGTGATTTAAAAAATATTCACATTTTATTCATTATTCTCGTAGATAATTTTTTAGTAATAAAAAATTTGAAATAAATGTTTTGTATATCTATCCATGTTCAATTTGGAATTACAATTATAATTTAATTCCATCTTAACTTAAGAATGATAAAACATATCTTTATGTTCTGCATTAAATAAGAATTATGAAACACACAACTGTCACATGGTTTTGAACATTAATATAATTTATGGGTGGTTTTATTCCCTAATGTGGAATTATTATATAATATTTTTAAAAAATGATTGGTCATATCAAAATTATATATCCCTCAGATTTATTTATTTATTTATATCTCATGAGATTTTATTAAAGGGATTAGGTAGTGAACCTAATCCACCCTGGAATATTATACACATTATGATGATGGTCTTGGGGTAACAATTAAATTTTTTTATTGTGTCATGATTTATGTGTTTGGAAAATGATTTTGATTATATTTTTTTATGATAACATTTCCATGTTCTATATTTCCAATCTCATGGTCATCCCCAATATGATAACATTTTATAAATCATAAAAATCAGGCAATGCTCCATTTAAATTGTTATTCACCTACTAGTATTTCAAGAGAAACCATTTTTTTTATATTTTATATATGGAATCGAATGAATTTTCATATGATAAATGGGAATTATGAAAAAAATGTGATTATTCAATTGAATTTTGATGTTTTTTAAATTATAATAATGCAAATATGTGTCTAATAATCAAAATTCCTGATATAATGATACCTTTAGAGTGTATTATTCAAAAATTATTATATAAAAAATTAATTAACCAGTATATAAGTTTTCTTTCTATATTTAAACATTAAAAATTTAAGGTACTTTTGAAATGTTAATAAACTAAACTTTGACAATATAATGATGATTATTAAAGAAGCGTCAATCGCAAATTTGGACATCTATAAAAGATATTATAAAACCAACATAGTTTATCTATATGTGGTAATGATGTTAGTAATCCTTAATTTTATTAACTGGGTTGTTAAAACTAATTTATTCTTTATATTTATATCCATAAAATCCCTTGTCTGAAACCCATCCAATTTTTCATTCCCTTCACGCCCATGTAATTCCTCCATCTAGATGATATGATTATATATCTTCCAAGCCTTAGAAGTCCCCACCAAGCAGGTCGTAAAAATGGTCCACACTTCAGAATATCTATCATATATATCATAGGACCACAGTCTTTGGGGACATAATTAAAATGATGAAAATTGAATAAATAATTTATTTTAAAATGATATTCTCAAATAATGATTGTTATTATATTTGATGCATGAAATGAAAATTTATACCAATTGAAAGATATCTCATGGAAATAAGAAATTTATAATAATCAACACATCCAAAAAAAATTGAATCATTAAGTTTATATTTTCAACCTCCATGAATTTTTCAAACTATTGATGTAATTAATTATGAAAAAATAAAAAAAATTGACTCCACTTTATTCAGGATCATGTGTAATATTTTTAAAATATTCCTTATCATATATAGTTATATTTATTTGCTATAATCACATTATAATGATGTTATTACATCACCAATATGGTCCTCATACATTCAATGAATATAGTATTTCATGTAACATTAAATCACTCATGTTTCATAGAAATAGGTTTTGAATGCTGTTAATATTAATTTAAATTGTTCAAATAGTACATTACATAAAAAAGAGATAATGATAAATTAAATTCTAAAAAAATTTATTGTGATTTTCTATTAAAAAAATAAACATATTCATTATCTCAATAACATCCCAATTTTCATAAAACACATCACATATTAGAAAATTATAAGATATAAAATTTTAATATAAATATATATATATTATTAAAAGTAATAAATTTCTTTCATTCGACTTATAGTAATATGTAAATAAATTACATAGAAACAAGTAATATAATAAAATGAAGGACCTCATTTTTAAATTCCATAATATTAACTAAAATCCTTATATTTCCCCTTTGATGTGAAGAATTTATTTATCCAATTATAGATCTAAATGAATTGTTATATTTATTTTTTATCCCCATTTTTTATAAATCAAAATTATTATTACATTTATCAATATTTATGATTATCAAAATGTAGAATAGAATAGTTTAGTAAACATTTTAAAAAATAATATATATCTTCTTTTGTTTCCCAATAACATCATATAAATAATAATATTGAATTTAAAAATTAGAATAACGAATAAATGAAATTTACTCATTCATATTTTATATTCTAGGTAATGGGTTAACATTCTCATCAAATGATGTTTTTAATAAAATACTCATTTTGAAATTACTTTTCATTTAGAGAAAATAACTATACCGGAAACAAAATGGGGAAAATTGTATTTTTCATTCTGGGATTTTTCATAAGAACATTGAATGAAATGAATTAAAATATAATGTAAATCTGAAAAAATTATGTTTAACATACAACAATACTTTTGTTACATAAAAAAGAGTAAATAATAGTGATGATAAATATACCCACATTTTTATGAATTTTTCAATATTAGGATTGTGTTTAAACAAGAAGTACATCAAAGATCATTTTATGTCAATTAACCATAATATATAGATTGTTTATATATATCTATTTTAATATAATGTATTTCTAATAATATTAATAACTTGACTTAAATTAAGATTAATTATAGAATAATATCTTTTTTTGGGAAGATACCCTTGAAAATTGAATTTTAAATTTAAGTTATTTTCACAATAGAGATGTGATGAGTTCTAAAATTAATAATCTCACATGTAATTACACAGTGATTTGGAGTTTGAGTGAAACTCATACCAAAATACATAAGTGTGTGTTTCATCCAAATTTTTTCACTAAAATATATTTTAACTTCTATATAATTACCTTTTGTAGTGGTTTGAGAATATGATTGTTTCATTTTTTCATGAACAATATACAAAATAATATCTTAAGAAATAATGTGATCTTAATGTAATCTTCCTATCAAAATTGTAACTTCCCAAGTCATCATCTGAGCAGATATAAGTTAAAAATAATTAGAATAACAACCAAATTATATTCCATGTTTTCATTAATGTAATAGAAAATTAATTATAACACTATAAGAATATTTTATATTATCTTGAAATCACATAGAAAAAAATAATGAACACAAGTATATCTAGTTATCTACCCATTTGATAAACGGGACATCAAACTATTCCATAGTAAATTTATTGATCAACTTGCTTCCTTAATTCATCAAAATAATGTTTAATAGAAAATTTTCTTAGTGTAATTATTTTGGAATTATTTTAAAATCGAAGATAATTATGTAATTCAATAATAAAATTTATATTATTTAATATATTCCCATTATGGTTTTTAATTATTTAGAAAAAGAGGATAAAATTTATGTTCTTCCATCAATATCATGAAAAAATAAATATTTCTGTGTTTTGAGAATCCATCCTAACATGATTTTTTAGTTGACAAATCTTCCCAAAGGGTGTAATTGTTTACAATAACTCTAATAATATTTAATAATTTAGTTTTTCAACTAAAAATATCAATAAAATTAATAAAATTTATTGATTTTATTGTCCATAGTTTAACAAAAGGTTTGATATTAGTACAAATATTTAGTAAAAAAAATTATTGTCTAAGATTCCATGTGAAAGAGAATAGTGAAAATAAATTCAATTGAAATCAAATTGAAAAAACATACCCTGTTTAGTAAATTTCAGGTTCATGTGTCATAGGTTTATAGTTATTACCACATACATTTTTGATAGAATTGAATATAATAACACTCTTGGACATATTAGTTTCTCTCTAATTTATTAATTTAAAAATTAAAAATTTATAGGTTCATTATATAAATTAATGAATTATTTGAACTAGGAAAAGTAAGTATAACTATTCTAATTCATAAAATATAAAAGCATTAATGAGCTAGATTAGTAATATATTATATTATTATATGTCATTTAATTTTCATTGGTCATGATGAATGAAACGTATAGAGATACATGTGATGTGTGAACTAAAACCCCAAATATAAAATAAAATAAAATAAAATAAATAAATGTAGATATTAAAATTATATAATGATTACATCACTATAAACATGAAAAACTTACCTTCTCATATTATAAATTAGAGTAATAAAATCGGGAAAATTGAAATGAAATTAAATCCTATAGGAATTATATAGAGTCTTAATTGGAAAATATTTGGTACTAAATTTCATACTCTTGCCTAGAATCCATCCTGAAATCATATTCTTAGAGTACCCATGTCTTTTTTTATTACAATATATGCACACATGATGGCCATAAATTACATAAAATCATTCTTTGAATATGAACATGTAAGAAATTTTGTTTATCAGATGATAATTTGTGGGTCTAGTAAAATTTTCAACTAAATTACAAATTAAAAAATTATCAATTAAAAAATTATCATCTCCATAGTCCACATTATGGTATATAATGTCATGCTGTGATTTTTTCAGATCCTTTACCATAATCATTTTTTATTTTTTCTCCTCCCATCCTATATTTCTGATGATTATATCATCGTGTATATCTTTTTTAGGATATGAATTGTGGTTTATCATTTTTGGGTTCCTTTTGTAATGGAACCTTATTTTTTAATCCACATACACAAGCCTTTACCAATTCCACATCTAAGAGAATCATTTTCATCATTAATTCCATGTCATTTATATTATTCTTATAAATATTATATTAAATAGAATCTTTGAATAAATCGAATAAAACAATAAATAAATTGGAATTAAAAATATATTAAATTACCTGAATTATTAATTTTTTTGTCTAAAATCATATCTATAAAATATTGATATCAAATTCCCCAAAAATTCAACTCAAGCATTTCATGAAGAATGAGACATCAATGAATTAAAATATAATATTATTTTTCAATATGAAATTATCAGTATTTATAGAGTCATTTGATTAAATGGTTTTTTTAATATTCATTAACCATATTATAAATAATATTCAACTCCTCATTTTCAATGAAATTAGGTTGATAATGTATTTTAAATTTCATATTTCTAATTGACAATAACTTTTATCTCTAACTTGCTAATTTTTAAATTCACAATCAATGTGAATGACACTAAAAATTTACATCACATTGGGTTTTCTCACTTATCATCATGTTAAATAATATAAATTAGGATATACATATACCGAAAATAATGATAATTACTTTTATATTTCAAATAATCTATTTTCCCCAACCCATATAGAGAAATCAGAATCAATCATGAAATCTCCACTCTTGGGGTCTTATTTTTCTAGGGATTTTGGGTTGGAGGGTAAATGAGTTGAAAACATTTAATGATATATAAGTTGGTTAATATCTATGATAATTTTCATGATAACCAAAATCATCTGAAATATAAATTATCTTTAATAAGTAAATGAAACACTTTTATGAAAAATAAAAATAGGGTCACAAATCAATGAATTATAATAAATGATACCTCCAATTAATTTTTATACTTTTTATTTATTTTTAAAAAAATAGTTATGACATGTCACACATTAACTAACAAACTCTAAATTATAAATTTTTCTGTTCATGTAAATTGTTTTTTGTTACCCTAAGAAACTCATATACTTTTTTTGTTTTTTTTTAAAATCATTAGGAGGGTATCAAATATAATACATGAAAAAATTATCTTGATTATATTTATAAAGTTCCATTAAAAACCCCACCCCACATATCTATTTCAAATAAACACATCCCTTTGAACAAGGAACAACCTCCCCCATAGTCATTTTTTATAGTAATGAAAAATAAATACGTTACTGTACTAAATGAAAAGATTGTCTTGTAATGTGGCTCTTAACTACAAAGGATATTCCATTATTCTAAACACTTCAGATGAATTAAATTAATGGTGGGTCTAAAGATAAGAGCATAACAAAACATACCTCAATAAAGGATTGAAAATATAAAAAATACTTGAACTAAAAAAATAAAGAGTTTCTGTAATATGGATATATTAAATCAAATTCCACATGTTGATTTGTAGTAATTCAGTACCCCATTTTCATAATATATTTTATTAATACATAAATTTATAATATTTAATTATTATTATTAAATGTATTTTTTTCCTCTAGGATTAGATGATCAACAAAAATATGATTTCAAAAAAATCATGCATTTTCAATTTAATATTTATTTGGAATAAATTTTACGGATTAATATAAAATATTAAATAAAAATCATAGTAAAACATTGTCTTAATTTACATAATATTGAAGCCCATAATTCATATTCACTCACTCAGGCCTGAAAATAAAAATATACTTGTCAATTTTTATTACTTTTTTCAATTATGTTATTCATCATTTTTGGGAGAGGGACTACATGTAAAAACCAAAATGTAAACATTATAAAAAAATAGATATTCATCCAATAAAAAATATTTAATGTAATTGGAATTGAAATAGCTCTTAAATTTAGGTAATGGATTACTGGATATATTAAACTGAATTTGGATGCACAAATAACCACAATTCTGATTTTTCAATGTATATGGTCCTATTTCCTTCCCCAAAAAATAGATTTATGCTTCCATGGTATAAAAACTTCTTCACCACAACTAGGATTTTCTAGCAAAGCATATCTATTTTGTAAAATATAAAATCTATTTAATGCACTAACAACACTTAATGTCTTAATTCAGCATTATTTTTTAAACTATTATTAAATTTTGATGGATTTTGAATCATATATTTCCAATTTTCTTCATCAATATAATGTATAAAATTTAGTATAGAGTGTAATAATATCATAATTGTCTTATAAAATTAAATCAGCTTCTACATCAATCATTCTATCCTTTGGAAGGCCTACCTCCAATATTATTAGTGTACATTGAAACATAATTGTTCACTTTCCACACTTATTAAGGAAAAACCATGTTGAATTTTGATAAGTATTATTCTATTCTCCAAAAATTGTCTACCAAGAATGATATGTGTCGACTTATCATAAACATCTATCCCCAAAAAGTCTATACTAAAGTTAAAATTATTCACTGTATTCATAATCTATATAAAAATTCCATGTGGGAATTTTTATGCTAAATCCTCTAATTTAAGTGGTATGTCTAAGTGCTTATAGTAATGAAGTAGAAGGATTTTGATGGTTGTATACAAAAAGGCATTGGTATCCATAACTAAATTACATAATAATTTTTTATTATTTATTAGACCCAATATAAAAAGAAAAGGAAGAACAACCCTAGTATTTTTCACATTTTTAGTTCATCGATTGACACTATATAAAATAATATATCAAGAAATGTATTAATTTATTCTATTATAAAATAATTGTTTTCATCAACAGTTCCGTAATAATCCTTGAATGCCCAGGTATATTGGCTAATGATTTTACAAATATAATTTCAATTTGAATCTTATTAAATTTCAAAATAAGCATACACCCCAAGCCTCATGATTTTACTGATTTAATCTCTCAATAAATAAGAGTTGTGGATTGTGTTTTGGTGATGAATCCACACATTAGTTTTCCATATATTTATTTTATTTCACTTCTACAACTTTTATTTATGTGATTTTTTCCAAAATGGTGTTCGGTTATTTTGACACCTCTTTAAGTGATTCCCTTGACATTATAATGTGGGTTGTTTTCTTCGACATGTAGAATCTCTCCACTTAGAAACGTTAGTTTCTTAATGGATTTCCCCCAATTGAAACCCCGTATTTCATAAGGGATATTTTTGAGTTCATGAATAATATTTTAGTTTTTGGATGGATTCAATGCTGGTGGTCTTGAAGGTGGCCAATGTCTACACAACGGTGTGAATTTCTATTATGTGTTAGAGACCATGGGATTTATATTTTTTTATCACTTTTATTTTCGTTGGATGCCTTTAGTTTGTAGTTGTTATAGCCTCCACCAATGTAAATTATTTTATGAATTATAATACACATAGTTATCATCTTCAGTATACATACATTATAAATATTAGTGATTGATCAGGTCATCAAATTTTCTTAATATGGAATCTATTTGGAATATTAACCGTAATTGATTGCCCATCATAGACACCCATAAAAATTTGGGAAGATTTTATATTCTTATAAAGTATATTATTCACCATATCATCCAGTTGATTATATATCTCCTCCAGTTATTTTTTCATCTGTGATCCTCCCCTTATGACATAAATGATAGAGTTGATGTTGATGACAAGACATTAATAAAATATTTAATTAATAGGTATATTAATATAACATTATTATATATTTTTGGAGTAATATAATTTAATTGTTCCCCAAATTGTATATAGGTTAATCATCAAAGTTTGCTAACATTTAAAATATGATCAATTATTTTAATTTATTTTGAAGGTGATGGAATCAGGAAAATAAGATTATCATCAACACATCTCATGTTGTCTTGGAATAAGGTGGGAGGCTTTGAATCCATTCAATATTTTTTTTTACTAAAAAATGAATTTATCATTGTTTTACTACATTTGTGTAGAAATTATATAATTTAAAAGTGATATAATTTTACAGGATACTCATTATGTTTGTTTTTCAGAATTTATGTATAAAAATCAAAAAAGGATTAATATTGAGATAATATAAATTAGAGATTTTTTTATTTCAAAATTATATACAATAATTTGTGTCATTAGGATGTGGTGTCCAATACCTACACCATAGGGCCTTACAAGGACTATGAGTGTACACATCTATGTTACAATGTGTTGTGATCCCCAAATCATGTCATGTATTTTTTATATATCGACACATAATTGGTTATATTATAATTTAATATGTTTCTTTACAACTCTTGTTCATATGCAATGTCAAAAAAGTTCCCATTTCCATTAGTGGAGTATAGATTCATCAATGTATAACAAAAAATTAAAGCGCTCAAATACAAATTATAAATTATAAACCGAAAATAAATTTTTTAACTATTTATTATTAACCAAAACATAATTACATGTAATCCCAACCATCATTTCTCGAAATGTGGAACCATCTCGAAGGATTAAATCATTTCCAATATATGTAATAGAATTGAATAATTTATTTTTAAACTCAATAAAACAATATGAACTAATTAATATAATGACTCTAAATTCCATTGTCAATCCCAGGGGATGATTTTTATGAAAAAAAATTGGAAATGAAATGATTAATTGTAGATTAATTAGAAATAGATTTGAGAAAAAGACTTAGTTTAAAAAAAATAGATATAAAATTAAAATTGTATTATTATTTTGGTTCATATGAGAGTGGATTAAAAATATATAATTCTCTATTACATTATTGATGGAGTTGAATCAAATAAAACTCTTAGGATTTTTTAGTTTTATCAAATTTTTCAATATCGTCTTTCAATATGGTTAATAACTCGAAGAGGATTAATAATTTATGAAATATAAAATAAATTTTATGCATAATAATCCCAATCCATATAATTTACATGAATAAAATGGGGTATTTAGTGGTATCTTATATTATTCTTTTATAATAATTTATCAATGATCACGATGAATGAAAGGGGTAGATATTGAATTTTGGTGGGAACATATAAGACAACTTAAACTAAATATAAATATAAATATAAATATTCAACAACATACTTATGATAACATCATTCCCAAAATGAGAAAATTACCCCATTTTTCTTATCATGAGAGAGCGATAGAGTTGTAAAAAGAAATGAAATCATAATAGATTGATGGAGAATCATTTGGAGAGACACAATGGGGCAACAATTCTTAACCCGGACTAGTGTTCTTCATGAAATAATTCTCATGAACAACCCAATAAATGTATTTATATGTTTTCATTCACCTCCATTGGTATTAAATTATTTAAAATCATTCAATAAATATGGCCATCTCAACGATGGGGGTTATCAGGTGATAAATTGTAGGGCATGGTCAAAATTTGGTAAAATATTGAATTAAAAAATTATGACCACCATGATTCATGATGTGACATATATTATCTCTTGGAGATATTTTATTATCCTTCCTGGTCTATTTTTAATAATATCATGTCCTTCCATAGGATTTTGATTATTTTCATGTCATCAAAATTTATTTGAATATGTGAATTCTGATTTTCAAGTGTTTTATATATCTTATTCAATTTAGTATTATATTCCAAGCATCAAACCTGAGCCTCAATATACCTAATGACATAGATAATCCTTCTCATCCAGAATTCCATTTCCTTTTATAAAATATTTTCAAAATAAACTAATTTTTATCTTACAACAATTTTATTAAATAAATAAATATTATTGCAAGAATAATCAATTAAATTACAAAAATAATTATTTTCAAATATAAAAACATAAGCATGTAATGAAATTGTAATTGATCCAATAACAATGTAATTGATTTTTTAATAGGATAATTTCTTTCAAAAAATTTATTATAAAAAATATTTTTAACACAATTTCCATTAATAAATTTCTGTTAATTAAATATTCATTTTCTCCATCTTAGAAGGATCATATATTTTTCAATAAAGTGTTTTTCATATTTTTTAATACATTTTTATGATATTTTTAATTTTGACAACCATTAGATTGGTTAAGATAAATATTATTCTGAATAGATAATTTTATGAATTTTATTTTTCATATTAATTAAAAATAATCTAAAATTTAGAGGTGATGAAAAGTTTTTTATGTTCTAAATAGATTCTACTCAACCAACATGTTAAATAATGTCATAATTATTTATGGCTTCTTTTGAATAATAACCTTCAGAAACACGTATGACATTATTCCTTACTATTTTACAATTATTATGAAAAAAATTTCTAAATGAAAAGCATACTCCGATCACCAAAAGTTACTTATGATTCTAGACATGTGTCCCAACCTGATACTCATCAAAAATATTTATTTCATCCGGCATTTAAATGACCCTAGTATCTTCACCCATGGAATCATAATCTATATTAGGTTTAAATTTTGATATACATGAATGAATCATAAATTTATTTCCTAATGAAAATCATATTTTACTTGTTTTTTAAAGGTTGGGGCCGAATCATCATTTCTTATTAAAGAAAATAAAAGATCTCTTTAACTGGGTAGAGGTAGAACCATTACATAGCCCGAAGTCATGGTGGTAATTTAGCCCAATACATGGCTCATAGGCCAAAACTTTTGGCCCAAGGGCCATTCTGTGAATAGTACTGCTACAGTACCTGCCTACTACAGTACCAACCAGTACCCACCACTACTACAGTGCCCTGAAACCGCTACAATGACCTTCCACTGCTATTGTGCTAGTAGTTTCTATAGTACACTACAATACTGCTTCAGTACCTACTCCCAAAGGGTTTTATACTTATGATTTACCAGTTATTAGGGAAAGTGTTATATTCAATCTCAATTATTGGTTATAAATTTTCAATATGACTATTTTTATGATATATAAAATATATTAATGTTTCTACCAAAGGAATTAGTTCTAATTGTTATTAATTATATTCTAAGAAAATATAGGATAAATTTTAAAAGAACATTCTAGTTGATTAACTTATGAAAATTTTCAAAAAATTCATCATGTTAATAAAAATTATATGAATAATTTATTTAGAAATATATTCTCATTTATTGAGAAATATATTTAAATCAATATATTTATAAAATGAATGGAACAAATTCCCTTCATCCTTAGTATCCAATTTAATAAGGTATTAATTTTTATTTATAATGAATACATCACATAAAATGATTTTTGAGGAATTATTTTTTACCATTCTAACATAAAAATATAATAATGGGTTTTATTTTAAAGTCTTTGAAGTAAATTTTGAATTATAGTAAAATAATTTAGTTCTCTCAACCTCATTAAGAAAAGAATTTGAAAAATATTAAACATGCCTCAATAAGTTAGAGTATTTACTTGAAGAATATGAATTCTTTGTTCAACGTCAATATTTTTATTTGGTGTTTTGGGTTATAATTTTTTAAATTCCATTTTAAATAGAATTTTTTTATAAAAATACATTTCCCAATCACAACACCTTTATCACTCTAGATAGTTCCTACTTAAAGTTTTTATATTTATTAATATATTAATTATTTCTTTCAACATTTCATGTTTGTTTACATTTCATGTGAGAAAATAATAACATTTAAATATATTGTAATAAAACAAAAACATACACATAGTTTTTTCCATAAATAAAATATGTTTTTTGAATAATCATATTCTTATTATGTAATGGAAATTCATGGAAATATTAGACTTACCTTTTTGGTTTCATACTACACTTATATTTTTTTAAATAATCCTAGATCATAGAATCCATTGTAGTTAAAGCTTCATTTTGATAATTAAAATAACAAAAAATATTCTTCAAATATTATATAAATTTTTTAATGTTTTAGTGGCCATTCCACCTCTACCACGACCAAGATAAATAATAAATTTTATTAAAACCATGTAAATCCTAGTGCCTTATGTCTCCAATGTTTAGTTTGTATATATTCTTGTTCTAGGTATCCATAATGAGGATATAAATACTAAAGTACCAAATTTACTATAACTAATTGTTTTTAAAAATTTATCAATGCACATAATTTGTAAAAATATAATGTGTTAATAATTGGGGATTTTTGTTCTTCCATTAAATTTTTCTTTGGAAACATTTAATGATGGAATTGTAATTTTGATTTGAAGATGTAATTTGAATGGTTATTTAAGAGGAAGAAACATTTAGTGTCATTATTATTTTAATATTCATTAGTTTTTCTAACATAACTCATTTGTTATTAACACAGTGTTTAAAACATTAAATGAAATGGAGATTTGAATTTTATGGAAGGATTTTAATTAGAAGGAGAAGATGGATTGATTTATAATTATTAGATTTGTTTTTTTAAGAATATGGCCATGTATTCTTGTTATGATTTGATTAAAAAAATATATGGCACAACAAAAATAGTAATATTAAATAGCGACTTCCATCTAAGGGGAGAACTACAGGCTGAGCCAAGGAGCCTTACATAAGAGTGACTATAGGAGGCTTGTGAGTGAGCATAAGCCACTGTATAGGAATGAATGTGGGAGGAAATATGTGGTGACACGTGGTGGTGGTAAGGTGATATGTATGGATGAGTAAATGATTTCTATGATTATTTTTCCAAATATTTTAATATAAATCATTATAAAATAATAGTCATTTCGATGTGAGAACAGATTCTAATGGGTTACTGTATCTCCAAAAACATCGTGACCATTAAATTTTTCACATGTAGTCATATATTTCCCCCATTAAAATTTGTGTTATGTCTTATACATCGATCCTTACCACATCCTATTCTATGAAAATTAGAGGAGTTCTTTTTTCTCAATGTATATCTCCAGGTGACATTGATTGAAGCTCTGTCTAATCCTTCTGATCATCATCTATACATTTTGTAAACTCTATAATGATCATAATAACATGAAACTTCATTTTCATGTAAAAATTAATATATATATATATATATATTGTGTGTTGAAAATGAGATATATTGTTGATTGTGTATCTCAATTTTAGCAAAGTTGTGATGATCTACATGAAGAGATATGGTGTGAACGAGTAGATTCAGTTGTGATTTGGGCTATGAAACCCATATGTAGAGCTATTTTGATGTATATTAAAGAGAATATCATTCCTTATGAAATATAGGCATCTATATTCTCTTATTTTCAAATGTTTGGTTTTTGATATAGAAACATCATTATCTAATATGTAGAGCGTTGTGAGGTAGTCGACATGTTCGTGGAACACTTGTTATTCTTCTTGAAGATATTAAATTCCAAGAAGCATTTGGTATAACACCTCAATAATATACCTTAATATGCTAAATTGTCATGATTTATTACACTATATTCTAAGAAACATATTTAACTAGTGTATTCTAATACATGTGTGAAGGTCATGACAGTGCATAAATACACTATATCTCAAAAATTAGAGATTGAACGAAATAATTTGTCACTCATAATGAGTTCCAAACATGTTTTATTTGAGTATTACATGAATTAGTGCATTCCCATTAACATGTAGATATAGATATATATATTAAATGTTTATTTCATGAATGGTTATTTTGAGTTGCATGCATTGGGATATAACATTCATTCTGATCTATGTGATTTGAAGTGAGATGTTTCATGAAATAAGTACAACCATTTCATGTGTGTGTGTGTGAGAGGATAATATTATAGTTATGATTCCTTATTGTATAT
The DNA here is from genome assembly GCA_963277665.1 of Viscum album. Classification (NCBI taxonomy): domain Eukaryota; kingdom Viridiplantae; phylum Streptophyta; class Magnoliopsida; order Santalales; family Viscaceae; genus Viscum; species Viscum album. The sequence goes on along the minus strand of OY728145.1, from coordinate 1,361,936,088 downwards.
AGATCACATATCATGTTTTTAAATCAATAACAGAATGTACATTCATCTAGTTGAATGCATACATTATTAATAATTTCAATCAGTGTATTGATACATGAAGGAAAAATTATGAGGTAGATTGTGATATAAGTTCATGAAGGAAATACAGTGAAAAAACATGATGATAATTTATAGTGGAATACTTGTGAGGTGTTTTAATTTAATATGATATAGAGTTTGTTCATTTGAATAGAATCACCACACTCAATGGATGTTTATGAAATTTTGGTATTCTTATATACATTAAATATTTCTTGAAAATATAAATATGACCACACATTAAAATTTTACATGCGTGAGAAAGTTGAAATATGCATTGAATCATAATTGTACAATGAGTTTTGAGATATTTGTCGAATAATTGTTTTTCAATTCATAATTAAGAGTATTCAATAATCATCAGTTGTTTAGTATGTTATTATAATGAGTTGATCCACTGGTGAAAAATTCATTTAAATCAAAATATTTTAGAAAATTGATTTCCAAATAGTGATATTGAATATATTTAGTGGTATTATTTTTGTTTCAATTGAAGTGATCATGTGAAAAAATAGTTTATTTCATTGGCTCATAGAAAAAGATTAGTTTTTTAAATCATTGGTAGTATAATCAACTTGTGATTTAATTATTTTGTTTAGTTTTTTGTTTTGGAAACACTGGTTCGATTCCTATTCATGAAACACTGGTGGGATGACAGTATAATTTTGGAAAATTTTCATACCTACTCAACATGGTTTTAGGGTGATACATGACCAAACCATGTGTATTGGGTGATTCATTCATAGTTTAGAATTTTTTTATCATATCATCATGAACATATCAATGAAATAATAACCAAAATTGGGGTGAACCATGTAAAAATAATTCATATAGATCTTTATTTAATCTCGTTCTTGCATGTGATATAATTGTGTTTGGAAATAGGGATGATCTATTCATCTTACATGTGAAGAGGTTGAAATTAAAGTGGTTCTCACAAAAAATTAAACCAAAATTGCTAAAAAGTTGTGTACAATGATCAATGCCCCCCCCCCCCTCAGTGTACCTATATGATCCACAGGGAAGTCCAATTTGTATTAGAGGAAGTGTTACAAATCTAATTGGGTATATCTTATTGTCCAAATTATTTGTACGAGAATTATATATAGTGAAAATTTAATTTGAAGAAGTAATAGAGTGGACTCAGATAGACTTTTTATTTTATATTTCTTTCAGTGTCAACAATGAGGTTTCTATAAAAACAAAGAATATCATATTTAATAATGAAATAACATGGATAAGAAATAAATTTAATAATAATGAGTGTTCTTTATTATATATATTTATTCATAGATGTAACCTTTCTAATGTATCTATTAGATCATTTGATAAAGATAATATTGATTATTATGGTTCAAGATATTAATAAAAAGAATTTTTCAATTCACTATGTGATTGTTATTCAGAAATAAAAAAATATCTAAATAATGTTCTTAATGATGTCGTCATATTCATAATTTTTTTATCAAGGGATTATATGATGAAAAGTCACATCTTGAAAGGGGTGCTGAGGATATAGAGTAGTAATTGGAAATTAATATTAAAATGTGTAAACATATCTAACAAATTATTTATTCCACATAATAAATTATATCACATTGTGATGAAAATTTCTCTTATTTCGAAGAACAAATCCTATGAAATGTGTGTTAGAATGAAGTCACTAAGAATATCTTTATAGATATGATTCTTACATAAGTAGAATTCCATAAAGCTACAATAAATATTTGGGAATATTAGATGAACCTTGAAGAGAATATGATATATTCTTCGAAGAAAAAAATACAAAAGAATGGATTATATTTAATTATAATAAATTACATACATTGATTAAAGATGAATTAAAAAGATTAATTTTTGGGAGAAGTATGTGACATGTAATGTTTATATACAATTGATCCATACATTGGAGATAGTACAAAAAAACTATATGAATATTAATGAATCAGAGATGGATGTTTAGACAAAGAAAATTACAGAGTTAAAAAATTCACAACTTGAAGTAAGTCAAATTCATGATGATAAAGTTCAAAAAATGAATAGTTAATTGGGAGATAAAGAAAAATATGCTGAATTTTAGAAACATTTTATCAACATTAAGTATTTAGAAATGGATTTTAATTTGAAAACTATGATGGAAACACAATTAATGACTTCATATGATGATTTTGAAGAAGTTGATAAATCACATGTAAATCAAAATAACTCTCTAAATCCTAAATATCTTCATTTAGATATAACGTTCATAAATGTTTAGAGTATTGTGTGTAAATATTTACAAAATGATGAGATCAAAAAAATTTCCATGGATAATTCTAAAATGAGTATTAATTATGACATGAATCATTTAAAAGGATATAATAGAATTATATTTTATAAGATATATAAGATAAATGTTCATTAAATTAGGTATACCTTAATAAATAAATTGTAGTTTTTAATAATAAATTTTCATTTTCAAGTAAATGTTCCAAAGATAATTCAAGAAAAACCATGGCTGATGAAGACTCATGATAATTCTACTATGTCATCAAATGTGGATTTAAAAAAGTATAAATTATATTTCCCCACAAATATCGTAGTTAAATAATAATAATATACCAATAAAAGATTTCAAAACATTCAATGTTATAGAATATATGAATAAATCATGAATTGTTGGATAATGTTGGTGCTATGCGATATTTGGGAATCTTGATACTGACCATTAGCATAATATATCTATTAATGAAAATTAGTGAAGGAGGTTATTAAGGTGGAGAAGATAACATGTGTAAAGAAATCCTGCATATTTGGTTCATAATTCATAGATAATGAAGAATCTATCTATCAGTAATAGATTTTACATCCTTGAATACATCTATGACTACTACAACAGAAGTGGTAAATGTTATTATGAGTGTGGTTATTTTACAACTATGAATTATGAATTTACATATATAATGTAATGACCACAAAAAATGAATAGTCAAGGAAAAAATGCATAAAAATCATCCATGGGGTATAAATAAGTGTATATATATATATGAAAACTGTGAATTTAGATACCCACAATAAGAAAGTTAATATGAATTTAATAAGAATCAAGAGATATTTCAACTTAGGAATAAAATTTCATATCAGGTACATTTGAAAACATTTCATAAACATGAATTCCAGTCGAATCATGCTTAATCAAAAATAGAAATAAATCCAAATAACTAATTATATTAATTATTAAGTGAGTGAAAATTAAGATGAAAATTAATATTTAAATACATATTTTCTAAAAATGAGAATCCTATTATTATTATAGATTTACATATATGGTGGAAATAGTCAGAGTATACTGTTGATAATTGTATAACATGGTTACCTAAAAAATATAACTACGGAAGATAAATATAGTACTCACTAATGGATTCCTCTGCTATGAATACTACTATGAAGAAGAAGTCTACACCAAATAATAAATCTAAGCATATACCAAAAGAATTTTTACTCATATCATTAGAGTGGCAAGAATTAGAAAAAAATGCAGCTGGAAAATAAAAATGATAGAACACTACTTATTAATTTAATGAATCCTATTCCATCTATGATTAAATCTGGTGTAATCATATTGTTCAAGCATTCCATAAATGATTAAATATTTAAAATAAACAAATAAGAAATTGTGATGGGTTTCCATAATTCTAGAGCATGATTGAAAATATTATATAGGATGAGAAATACATTGCATCCCTACTTCTCTAACTAAAAATAATTGAAAAGTAACCTTACTTTCAAATATATTTTGTGTTCTTATCTTCTATAAATGGAAATAATGGTGATTTATATAATTTGGAGGAGTATGGAATATATGAATGTTGTCATAATATTATACAACACCATGTAGTCGATTAATCATGGAGTTCCTTATTTCATTTACTATTAATATTTGTCTTCAAATTCATTCTTCAAGAAATCCTATTATAATTAATTATTGTAGATTAACTATTTATGGGGGGAATTTGAATATCTACCAAATATTAATATCTCATCTAGTATCATTGAATATTTTATATATTGGTAATCCATTTATCTAATGATTTCAAATTTTGGAATTGAAGATATTGATTAAAAAAGAATATTATATTATCAATATGTGAATGAAAATTCTAAATTATAAGAGGAGAAAGTGTTAATTTTATTTAATATGTAAGATGGAATGATATAAAGGATGTAATATAATTTGTTTTAAATATTTTACTTTTGTTTGCTGAAATTAATGTAGGAGATTAGTTAAAAATATTTTTAACAACCCACAAAAGATGTATTATGTTTTGGATTCTTATTCTGAAATAATTATTGATATAAATTGTTTTCTATGTTAACCAATCCAGAATTCAAAACTATGTTATCTTATATACACATATATAATATTAATTGATGACTTATTTCTTTGAGAATGGCGATTCATTACTTCTCTCAATCATTCCAGATTTCATTTCAAATAAGTGGCATCTCTTGGGAAATGTGGAGATAGAATTAGAGAAGAATAAAGGTATAGTAGTTAATAAATGATTTTTTTAATTCATTCATGTACCTATATATTTGGATTTATTTTCATCTAAGGGGGAGAATAATATAATTAATTTTAATTTCAAATAAGTATAAAAAACAAACCTAATGGGGTATATTGAAATACACATTTTGTTTTAGTGTAATTATTGTGATGTATTTGTTTTTAATACACATAATTGATGAAAAAAATAGTCTATTAGTAATTGGAGATTGGTGTTCTTCCACTGAATAGTTCACGAATAATAATCATAGTGGGTAAGGTTGTTTGGAATTGAAGAATTGATTTGAATGGTTGATTTAGATGATGAAACATTTTGTTTTATGACTATTTAACTAGTCAGTAGTTATGATAACACAATCCATTAGTAATTTACAAAGTTTTTACAACATTTAATGAAATATGGAGTTCAATTTTATGTTCTAATTTTAATTTGAATGGGAATATGGATTGGTTTCTCATTTTATGGTTTCATTTTTTTAATATGCCTATTTATTTTCTTTAATATTTCATTAAAAAAATATTAGGCTACCCTCAAAAAATAAACTTTAACTGTGGTAGCTACCCTTAGGGGAAACCACAGGCTGGTATAAGGATACTTCCATAGGAGAACCTATGGGATGTGTATGAGTAGAGTATGAGGCACCATGCTGGGTAGCATGGTGGAAGAGGTAGGTGGTGCCATGGAGAGGTGATAGAGTGATATGTGTGGACTAGTAACCAATTTATGGGACGATAATTACACATCTTGTAATATAATGAAGATTGAAAATTTTAGCAATTTTAATTTAGGAATAGGTTTCAATGAGTTATATAGCTCTAAAAAAATTTGTGACCATCAGATCTGGTAATCTAATCATTTGGGTAGTCTGTTCAACACTTCATGTTGTCTTCCCCATTACACGCAGCTGATTCATCATCTCTAGCTAGCCAATGAGTGCAATAATCTTTGATGGAAATCTCCATGGGACGTCAACCAAAGTAAAATATAATAATTATTATTATCGTCCATGTGTTACTAAAATTCAAGAATGATCATAATCGAATTAAACATTGTTTTCATGTGAAAATACAGATCAAATTATATCACTATATTTTGTTAAAAATGTGATATATTGATGATGGTGTATCTCGATTTCATGAAATGTATGGAAATCTAGATGAAGTGGGGTGGACTCTATGATTAGATTTTTTTATGAGGTTTCCTATAAACACCAAAGGTAGAGATATTTTGTTGTGTTGTTAAGAGGATTTCATTCAAGGGGAAACAAATGCATTGAAATGATCTGATTCGCATTAGGTAGTTATTCCTAGAGAAACTACTTGCGCAAAAATGATTAAGGTTATGAGGTAGTCAACATATTCTTAGCACACTCATTCAACATCATTATGAATTTTTTTTTCATGAATTATTCGAGAAAATAGTTGAAGCATTTATCTTACTATGAAAAACTCACCATGATTAAACAAACCTTATTTTGAAGCACAGTGTGAACCAATGTATTATAAAAATTGAGTAATGGTCTGGATAATGTATACAAACACAATAACTCATGAAGAAGAGTTCACATGAAATAATCATTCACTCATACTAATATATTATAAAGTGGTATAGGGAATGTACATGTGTTAATAAGTTCTCATGCACATATGGATGAAGGTACAAATAGACAATGTTTTGTGCGAAGGGATTCATTGAATTTCTCACATTAGGATCTGATATTTATTATAATATGTGAAATTGGTAGTGGAATTTTTTCATGAAAGTTGTATGTAAATTTTGTGTGTTTGTTAATCATATTATATTAATTAAGTGGCATTATATGTAGTTATTATATCATGAATTGAAATACACATAACAACATACATTCTTCTAGAAGAGTGCAAACACTATTAAAAATTCTATGTCTTCCTAAGATAGATGAAGGATAAATGATGATACATAATGTGTTATATCTCCATGAAGGTAATTCAGTGATAAATCATGATATGAATTTATAGTGTAATACTAATGAGGTGTTCAAATTTGTAAAGGGACATTATTTGTGCTAGTGAATAGAAACACCCCAATTAAGGGAAGTTTAGTCATTTTGTGTATTTTCATGCACAATAAATATTTCATCAAAATATAATGAATACCATGCATTGAATTATTACACATAAGTTACACATGCAATATACACATCATGACAAGTTTGAAATAATTTTTGATATTTATGCTAATAAATTTTTTTATAAGTCTACATGAAGTGTATTGTGGAATATTCAAATTTTCATTCGTATATTGTAATGAGATGAAGTGGAAGTGATAACCTCTAAAATTTTAGAAGAGTACACAGAATATAGGTTCATATAGTGATATTTATTATTTCTTATGGAAGCCATTGTATTTTAGATGATGTGAGGAAGTGTAGAATCATCATATTTAAAGGTCTCAAAGTGGATGATTAGTTTTGTACTATTGTAGTAGTATAAAGTTCTTAGGATCATTTTCCTTGTATTTAGTGTTGTGTTTGTAAAACACTACACTGATGGTAGTATAAAAAAACTGGTTGGACTACCGTATGAAGAACACGGCTGGTATGATAGTATTATTTTTGAAAATGGACATACCTTCTCACCCAGGTTTTAGGGTGATAGCTGACCAACAAAATTATAATTGGTGATTAATTCATAGTGGAGAATCAGTGTCTCAAATCAACCCAAACATAGAAGGGACATACTCACCAACATACGGGGAGAAGCTTGTTAAAATAATTTGTTTTGTGATTCATTTACTATATATATATTAGTAATATTATTTTTCTCGACAATAGGGAAGATATATTCATTATATCAAGTGAAAAATTATAACTAAATAATTGGGTAAGATAAATATATAGAAAAATTGGTAAAAATATGAGTATAATAATTCAATCTCAACGTCTATATGTACCTACATGATACATTGTGTACTACCCATACATTCCCTCTAATGTGTATTGAATACTAAGTTGGCACAACTGGAGAATGACCTCTCTTATAAGCAGTAGCTAGGGAATATCATTGAAAGTAGTGACAATGTTCTATGAAATATGACAACTAACATTATAGTTGGTCACTTGTGGAACCATAAGTATGACAAGGAAACATAATTGTGAGAATAAATAATGAATCATAAGCACTCTGATATAATATAAAAAATGAATATTAGTTTAAATTTTTGGGATGAATATTCTAATGGATGAAAGAATGTAACAAACCTGTTGTTATTAGTAATATTTATTTCCCAAATAAATTTGTGTTTTATTATATAATATAAAAATATAAATATTATAAATATAGATAAATGAAAAAAAATAATTCATAAATAAATATCATTACATTCATCATCTATGAAAATAATGAAAAGGGAAAAACACTTGAAAAAAAATATAATTTAGAAAATTGGAAAATATGGATTTCCACAATCTACAGGAATCATGACCCTTATGGATGGCATAATATTAATGAAAAACTATATCAGTACACATATAAACATATTAGAAAATGAAAATATATATACGTGGGATGAATTGTACTGAATATTGAGTTAATTGATTAAGATGTATTTATTTGAGGTAATATGGAATTTTAAATAGTAATGTTATTATTGTAACAGTAACCAAATCATTAGTAATAGTAACCTTGCAACTGGGAATTTTAACATAATCTTTGAAAAATTAATTTGACCACAAAATAATAAACTTTTTAAATAAATAACACTTATCCAGATTTATTTAGATAAATATAAATATTTCAATTTCAAAATGAAAATTTCATGGTTAAAAAAACTCAAAAAAATATAAGTAGATTTATAATAGTCTGTATTTTGATGTATTTTGTAAAAATAAAAATTTTTATATTAATAATTAGATTACAATTTTTAAAGATTTATTTTAAAAAAATCAATATAGTTTTTTAAAATAACATATAAAAGTTTTCCAAGGGTGATATTTTTATAATTTTTTGTAATACGTGAATTTTCAGGTTAATAGAATAAATAATGTTTTTCTTATAACTAGTGTATCTTAAAGAACATAATTTATGATTTAATAATTAACTACTAATTTATTTAAATTGAATATTTGAAGAAAATATATTTAATTTAAAAACTTATTCCCTAAAGCAAAAACAAAACAAAATTTCCATTCATTAAAATAATGTTCAAAAACATAATGTGAAATGTGTTCTCATTAAATAAAAAATTTCCTTATTTATATGTTCTAATTTTTATAAACATATATAAATACAAATATAAATGTTTATAATGTTTTATTATTGTTTTATTAAATTTAAATATTGTTTATATTTTCAAAAAATTCACCACTACGTGTTTTACTATTGATATACTATTTTACTCTAATAATACACTTATCCTTATGTTAAAATAACCCCTCTCCCTACCCCTATAAAATATATCATATCACACACTATAAATAAAAATTTAGGACTGAATCCATATTATCAATACCCTTAGAATATGTTGGTATTATTGTGTTAAAAGAAGATATAATATCTATGGAGTTTTTCTATCTTATAGAAGAAGAAAAAATGATGGAAGGGTAAGTTTATATAAAATATTTAAGTTTATATAAAATATTTTCCTTTCTTATATTTTCATTAATTTTTTCTATTTACATTCAAATAATTTTATAAAATATATTATAATATAATATAATATAATATAATATTAATGATTTTATATGACTATATAAATAATAATGATGACATATATAATTTGATTAATTTTATTTCTTGCTCTTTTGACAATGTCTGGTAAATGCTCGATTAATCACCAATAATGAAATTATAAATCATTTTATTATAAAGAATTCTATGATTTCATACAATAAATTATTTATGATATATAAAAGAATAAATATATGTTTTCTATGATAGATCATGTATGTTATTTGTAAAGAGTGTACCTTCTAATCACAGAGCATGGCAGAAATAATGCATGAATCCCTAGACTAGATGATGAACATCAGAATGGGGTTTAGATTATTCCTGTTAATAATCAATTTTATCTTGTTAGTCATAAGTATCATTTCTACCTTTTTGTGAAGAACAAATTAAGTCAATCTAATCATTCCACAAAAGAAGGGACTAATTCTCGGATGTCTTTTGTGGATATTCCAAAGGTCAGAGGTGGAATTTCCTTCCTAGAATGTGATTCACCCTCTCTTGGTAGAATCATCCGAAAGTGTCACATTAAACATGTGGGATAAAATCAAGATGTTGTGAAAGAATGCATGATATTATAATGTTCTTGATCATTATCTTTTTTTTATTCTAATGGGTGTGAAACCTTGTATGTTCAATGAGATCATTCACAAAATTGTAGAGAATTGGGGTTTTGATGTGTGTTAGTTGATGTCATGGGGTCATGTTTTTTATCATAAAATATTTATATTTATTTAATTTAAGATGATATCCTCGAGATAATGTTATATGTATTTGAATCCTGATTTTCTTTTGATACAATAATGAGATCGAAACATTTATTCCAATAATATAAATAATAACCATTCTCAGGTGTGGATTCCTATTTAAAAATTAAATTGGATACATATACACCCATAAATCCTTTGGGATATAGCTTCCTCTATTAGTAATCCAATCATATTTTATATGTAAAAGAATAACCCATTATTTGGAAATTATGAAAAAATCCTTGTTGAGGTTGATATGGCATATGCTCCAGTTGAAGAAGTTGTAATTCCCACTAGGGATGATCTTTTCAATATATTAATTTTTATTAAAGGAAACCAAAATGCTGTGTTAAATATCAATTATTTGGACATTTTTTTTGTTATTGGAATAATATTTCGAATGTCTATATGTTCAATGGTCCTGATGATGACAACTATAGGACTATGAATTTGTAAGACATGGTTCCTCCCAATTTTAATGCCCAACCATGTCCATCCCCTAGTGAGATATTTTTTCCACCTCAGATTGAGATCACTAACATAGAGGCTGGTGTGTTTAAGGAATTTTATTTGGAGGCCACATCAATGATTACAAAAGAATCTACATTTAATGTAATTATGGATCATTCTATCAATGATCCAACTAATAGGAATATAGAGATTTATTATGGGATTCCATTTTCCCATGCCACAAGAGACACCTATTCTGTTTGTGTTTTGGTTGTTGGTGGTACTGATTTATCTGAGTATGCAACATGTGATTTTTATTATCCAATTAAAATAATTTTTTTCATTTTAGAATCAAGAAATGTCCCTCACATATTGATAATTATGATCTAATTGCCTTAACTAAGAGTATATAGCCTGAGTATGTTGATGTTTCAATCTTGATATTGAATTATTAGGGACCCAAAATTGACGAAATTTTGGATGGCAGCATGGATCCCACTATTGAACATGTTTTGGATATATGTGGTACTGTGCAGGTTAATGGCTCTCCACCTATGTTGAATGTCCCTCCATCAACTAATTTTGAAGTTAGAAGTCTCCTGCGTAGACTAAGGAACCTTATTGTATGAAATTGGGTGACACAAAATCCCCTTCAACTGAGGAGAAATCGTAGACATTGTTTGATTTGCATGGAGATAATTTAGTTCTGCTTTTCTCATATCTAATGGATAGTGATAATAAGGAAACTATTTAGTGTTATAAATTTGATGACTTTTTATATGTTCCACGTCTTAATTTCAAGGGGGAATATATCATGAAAGATTAAGTGTGACTCCAGTCGAATCATCCAATAAGTTTGAATTTATAATGGTTTATTTATTCACCAAATGTCTGATGGATTCCAGTATCCATATAGTTGATTTTAATGATGTTCTAGATTATCATCCTAGGGTACCAATGTCTGTTGGTAAAGAAATGACTCATATTTATGAATGACCTACTAATAGGCTTAGTTCCCTTTATCAATGAAGATTATTTTCTATAATTTCATAGAGCTAGGGAACTCCCCCATTGTCAAAACCCCGTGGGTCTTTATCACAATTAAAATGTCCATCTTATTTTTTTAATAGGACCAATACTATCTTTGGAATACTATAAGGAATTCAACTGGAGTTCCCTAGGTTACTCTTTTGTTTTATGTTACAAATTTTAAGGTGTTGTGAAAATCCAATAGGTTATTAATATAGTAGTGTTACCATTATTTCTTGAATTACTGACTTTGAATCTGTAACAATTTCATATGATTTCAATGTTACTACTCATGATTTAACTTTTTTTATGATTAAAAATTATAAAAAATAAGAAAAGATGTTTTGTGGGCCTTGGATGACATATCGGAAAATATGTGTCACAATTTGCTTAGTTAGGATGATTTTAATTTTATTTTCAGTCCATAGGATAAAACTGGATGTAATCTCTACAGAGATTCATTCAATGATAAATGAAAACTGGATGATGTTATCATGGTTGGAGGTAATTTTACATAGACTATATATACTATCAATGGATGTTATGATAGTATATTGGACATGTTAATTGTACAGGTTGATGAAAGGATTTATTATTATTTTTTTCAATCACTCATCCAATGTTGCATTCTAAACACATTCCATTTTTATTGAAATTTCTATAAATAATAAATGATTGGTTACATTTTTTTAAAATATAAAAAATTCATGACTTATTATTCCTAGTTGTATAAAGAGAATTCTAGACACATGGAAGGTTTCATTCTTTAGAAACCCAATTCATATCATTTCCAAAAAGTTAAAGCTTTTAAAATCACAACATAAGGTCTAGAGTAATGATTCTTTTTCTAATATTGACCATAATATCAAAGTGGTTAAATCTCATTTTATCTATTCCCAATAATATACCGAATCTTATGATTTACCCTCTGATTGTGAGATTAAACACCTCTTTTATAGTTTTGGTATTATGACATCAAGGATAATCTTTCCCATAATAAATTTAATATAAGGTGGCTCGAGGAGGGGGAAAACTCAAGACTATTTCATTGCATGGAGAGGGGAAAAAAGGAAAATAGGAACCTCAATTATCTTTATATTGATGGGAATTTGTTTTGATCTAAAAATGAGATTGAAAATGAAATTCCATGTTACATTGAAAATCATTAATTATATAATGGGTAGAACAGAACTCATAAAATGAACAACTACATTGACCCATCTGTTGATGACATGCAGAAAAGGTGGTTGGTTAAGGTTTCTAATTTTATAGAAATAAATGTTGCACTCTTCTCATTAAATATTGATTGAACACCTGATCCTGATAGATATTCAATTTTTTTTATGTTCTATTCGGACATTGTTCATCCTATGGTTATTAATACAGTTTGGGAACATTTTACTCATTCATTTATTCCTTCAGGTATAAATTCCAACATCATTTCTATAATTTCCAAAAAAATATAATTCTATAGATATTAGTAATTTCATGCCCATTGATACTGGGAACACTTTTCCAATTTTTTTTCATAAAAATCATGAATCACAGATTTGGTGAAATTCCCAAAGGCTTTACCTCACCAAATCATTTTATGGTTGTACCTAAGAGGAATATACATTACTATCTCTACACTTAGAATAATGTGTGAATATTATAATGAAATAGGTGAAGTGTTGTAATATGGCATGGAATATTAAAATCTCTAAAGCCTTTAGAATTACATAATTGTATTTCACCATAGTTGTTCTAAAAATGAATAAATTTTATCCAATATTTATTAATCTAATCTTTTCTATTATTAAGACTGTTATGCTCTCCTTTCTTTTGAGTGGGTCTTTGATGGGGTTCATTTAGTGTTTCGGGGGGGGGGGGGGGGTCAGGTATGGGAGTTAATCTATCTCATATCATCTTCTCTATTACTGAGAATTATTAGAGTTGTTTAATTATATATCTTGTAAATGTTTGTCTCAAACAAAATATACAGGTTGGGAGTGATTTTTTTCCCCTTCAAATCTTGCTTATCCTGATGACATTATTTCTTTAGGATGGATAACAGGGTAACTATATCTCATATTAAAATATTATTTTGAGATTATGAGGTGGTTGTTGGGTATATTATTAGCTAGTACAAGTCTTTTTTCATGTTTGGAGATGGAGTGATTACTTTTATGAATAACAACATTCGTAGTGTCTTTGATGGAAAAGTGGGTTTGTTCATTTTATTTATCTTGGTATGACCCATTTCTAGGGAAAGTTGATAATATGTAATATGGAAAATATCTCATCATGAATTTTTAATCATTTAGAAACCTGGATGAGAAAAAATATGTCTTTAGAAGGTATAATTTTCAAAGATAAAGATGTAATTACTTCATCTTTTAAATATGATTTCTCTATTTATAGATGTTATAGATCACTCATTAATGAACTAAAAATTATGATTCTTAATTTTATATGGACTGTTTTGGTCCATGATAGGAATATGGTTATTATTTTCTAGAAGGAGTGTGTCATTTTCATGAACATGGTCTGTATGGGAGTCAAAGACCATAGGATTTCAATGATACCTTGCTGAAAACAATCACATGGATACTTGTCTCATGCATGAACTCATCCCTAAAATTTTAAACCATAATGTTTGTAAATACATTTCACAATGGACATGTCATGAATATTTCTTCATCTATTTTTATAGCAAGTAATCAATGATATTTTGTGAGTAGGGTTTGTTTGAAAGGGGTGGTATGTAAATAATGACAATTGAATTGTTAGAGCATGACTTGGATTTGAAAAACAGACATTGAGGAGGATGTTATTCCTATCTCTTTGTTGAATTAAACTATTTCTATTTTGAAGGATAAAAGATGATTTTTTGACCTTAATCCTTCCCATATAGTTGTTAAATTATCAATGTCTGTGTATGATGATTATGATACTTTACGATGGATGGAAACTTTGGATGAATGTTTTAGAACTATATCTTGTTATAGAAATAAATGTTCGTTCGACATCGCATTACCTTCATTTGTATCTAGATTAATGAATCCCTTTTTTATACAGTTTATTTATTTCTTATCAAGATTATATTGAATATTTGGCTTCCCACTAAAAATTATATGCTCTATAATGTATTTCACCATTTGTTGGCCTACTTATTCTGTTTGAAAGATGATGAATCCGTTTCTAATCTATTTAGGCACTACTGTATATCCATTAAGATCTGTAGGTATATATATTATATCTTATAATTATTTATTGAGTTCCATAATCTTGAAACATTATTTTCCAAGATATGTCACATTCAATATAGCAAACAGATCTTATTTCTCAACATAGCTACTTATATCATGTTGATTTCATTCACATGGAAATCTCAGAATGATTTCGATTGTGTCAACCATGTACCCAAATTATTTGATGGAATCTCATCAATTAATAAGAGAATCATTCTTACATCCAAAACTCAGACTATACAAAGGAATAATGACTTCGATGACTTGGTTATATTGAGGTCCCTTGTTTTTAGTGATAGGGTGAGCATGACACTTATTTAAAAAAATATTAATTTGATAACACTGATCTGTGTGTGGGTAAAGGATAATATTTGATGGGGTGGCATTATATGCACTAGGTCTTTTGGGATGTGGTGGTATCTTTCACACCCATCAGGGTCTTGTTAATGGCACGTTCATTAACTTCGTTGGAAGTGGACTTGCAATAAAAGCTCAATTGCGGTCAATGATCAAGGTGATACAATATGCTTCCCACATTTGATGGCTTATGATTTGTTTGGAATCATACACAATTGTAGTTTAAAAAATTTGTATATTTTACTAGAATAATGTACCATGGAGAATGTTATTTCCTTATATTGATGAAATTTATCTTTTCGACTGGATGTAACACGTTTTTATAAGTAATGGAATGAATTTTCCAATTGTCTATCAAATATTTTCATCATGGATATAAGTTATATTTTATCTTTTACTTTACAATAGATCTATTCTTGTTCTAATACAATTTCCCACGGTGATTATCATACCAACCTTTGTAAAACATCATTGTAATGATTACTTTGGTACATTAGGTTTTTAATATAATATCATATGATTTGGCTTTTCTACCTCATGGACCTTTTTGTTATATGTTTTTAATATTATGGAAATAATTATTTTAATGTCTAAATTTCTGAGACAAAAATGGTGTCATAGAAACAAAATTTTAATATTTAATGAAAAAATAATATCTAAATAATTCACCATTAACAGTGGTAGTTATAAATTATATTTAAACCATTATAATGATTAATTGGAATAGAAAATGTACATAATTATCTTATACAATTATTTTTTTAATAAATATATTTTAATTATTCATTAGGTAAAACTGCAATGAAATTAAGAAGGAATTAAGGTATTAGGATTCTCAAACCCAAATCCATTTTTTTATCCTTATTTGTCATCAATATTAACATGGAAATTCTACTAATGTTACATTAATATCCAATAACAATTTTTACTCATTTTTTAATGGAATATAATGTTGCAAACTAGATTTATAATCTCAATACAATGATCTACCAAAATGAATTTTTCTTCCAAAGCACAACATTTAATCATAGTTAGTTGTTACTTCACCACTCAATAATGATAATGATTATTCGAAATATGGATTCCATTATTCAATTTGGAATCATAATTTTATTTATGAAATTATTATTTATTAAATCATTATCAAACACATTTCATTACATGGTTTATGTCATTACCATAGTTGTTATACAGTCTATGTACCATGCCTGATTATGTAAATATTATGATGTGAAATGTGGATTAGATATTATAGAGACCAACAATGCATTGGGTAACGTAATGTATCTCATGGTATAATATGTATAATGCATTAAAAAATTCACGATTTTTTCATAGTTATGGTTTTTTATTATTCATATTTGTTAAGTGTGAATTTTATGATAGCTTTATGCACGACTATGTGTGGTATATGACCACGATAAAATGAGGTTTCATTTTTATGAATGTCACCATTCCATAACATTACCAAATGACTCCATTATTATGTAAATAATTTTCCTATGATTATTATTTGATTATTATGGTTTTTATCACCCATGTTATCGTGATTAATATACCATATTCATCCTCTTTCTGGGATGTTATCTCACCCAAATATTTAATATATATCCTTAGGTTACTACATGTACTATGTAGAACATGATATATTTTAAGAGTTTAAAGAATATATAATTTAATTATGTTTTTTATTTATTATTTATAAGTGATGTATTTTCCAAATTTTACAGTGACAGTAACTTTTCGATCATTGAATGTATGACAATTATGTTGTTAATCTTTTAAAATTGGTGTGACAGTTATGTAAGAAAATGTTGTGTTTATATACTACCTTCCATATGTTTTTTCTTCTTAGTAATATTTTTAGGTCCCCCAAGTCATCCATTGTGGTTCTGTCCTTGGAAAGATAATTTCAGTGGAATATGTGTAATCATTATTACCTTTGACCTTCACAGTTTGTGGAGGGATATCAAAATGGTGTCCATAGTTTCGATCATCATTCAATGTGAATCACTGAGGATGTTCTGGGGTCAAACCATGATCCATGACCCTCGTAGACTACATTAATAAATACATTATTTATATAAATATATAAATATAGTTTCTATGGTGTTTACTTGAGGTATTAGTGGTATATTTGGCATCAAACAGTCATGTCAACTGAGGTAGATGATGATGTTGTGTGTTATATGGTCGGGGGAGTGGTTGAGGCACGATATTGTAGTGATTTAATAAGTACAAATAGTAAAAACTTTTTGTTGTCCCATATATAAAGTGAACCTACAAAAGGTGCTCACTTATATAACAAAGTGTGACATTACTGGCTCAAAACATTTCAATGGGGATGATATTATGGTACACCACACAAAAAATATATGGGTCACACCTACATGCAAGGCCGAAGTAGGATTTGGACGACCCTATAGATCAATGTGGGATCCTTATCATAGACCATTCTCTACATCGCCGCTTTGGTAGGCCCTCCTAATAGGCTTCATGTATAAGATCAATTCTTCTTTTAGGATGGTATCTCTTTAATTTTTGAGTTCAGGTATAAATAGGACGAGTGTTTAATGTTTTCATACTGATATAAGAAACATTAAATTAGGGTTGTTGTCTTTAAATGTAAAATGGGATTAGATATTAAGTGCATAAAATTTTCATGACATGTAATGTTATAACACATCATGTATTTGTTCGAGGGTTTTAATAAAATAAATTCAAGGATGTCTTTTTTTTTTCTTGTGTGTACCATTAAAAACATTTACATGAATTCAAATTCCATTAAACATCATTTAAATGAACAAACCTAAATTCTAAACATGGTGTGTGACTGAATTCAATTTTTTTTTTGACACATCTCTCCTCCTATAACCTTAGGGAAACTCCTATCATATTTGGAGTGATTTATTCATCTCTTATCATAATGGTTTGAATATGGATACATGGTAATACATTTTTTCATTAGTTCCCTTATTTTCTTAGTTATTTCAATTTACTGGTGGAACCAGTCCTAGGATTGGATTTGGTGATTGATCTTGATCCTAGGTTTTTGTTCTGGATCACTTCTCTCACTATTGATTCACATGTCTCACAGAAATTGGGGTTTTCTGTTGGTAAAAACATTCAAAAAAAACTGCGACACTCTGTTCTGATCCAACCATTTAGAATAGGACTAAAATTTCCTTTTCTCAACATCCATTTAATCCAAAGTGTTGTTGCACGACACACAATGAATTTTAAACCCTATTCATTTTCATAACTCTTTTGTGTTCTATTATAAAAATTTGACAAGTGTGTATATCTGTTTAAATTTGAAAAATTTTATACAAAGATAAACTAGAGATTAACAAAATATCCTCACTCTCAATCATCTTTTTACATGTATCCCATTTAAAACTATGGAAGAGATATTGTGTGATATGTTTATTTTTCCCCCCTAATAAGTATGGTAGATGTCAAGTGTGACCTAGATATCCTTGTCTGATGTTTTGAACCCCGATCTAGGGTGTAGATCAAAATTTTATTAATATAAACTTCTTGGTGGCAGGTGATGACCAAGTGGGGTAGACTAAATCTCGGCTTTATATTGAACCTCATATTTTAACCGATGTGTTGTTTTTATTATATTTTTTTTCTATTATGTATTTATTACATTAAGATAAACTGAACAATGATATTATGTTTATAAATTGTTTATAACTATTTTAAATTAATAGATTAGTTTCAAATTTTATACTAATATTTAGATTGGTAAAATAGTGAACTGATAAATCTTCAGAGAAACTAATTGTACTTTTTTGACTTATATAAATTCACTACATAATGAGACTGGTTTTATTAAAATAGGTGGATATTTTTAAAGAACCATTTTTTTAAAAAAATTACATAGTTACTCAATTCACCCCCCTCTTGATCATATAATCTGAATAACATTTGTTATTAGTGGATTTCGATAGTTATTATTCATTTTTTTTGTCAACTCTGATTGTAGTTGTACTTTGACTATCTGTAATTTCTGACAATTCTAAATTTCTAGATCCTTCAATGTATTTAAGTATTATTGATAATTGATTGGATGGTTTTTCAACCAATAGACCTCCATTCTTTATTGAAACCAACTATGATCAATGGAAAATTAAAATAAAAATGCATTTAGAATGTATGAGTTTTAAAATTTGGCCTTCCATTATAGATGAATATAAGATTCCTGGTACTCATAGAAACACATGGGATTAACCTATAAAAACTACCTTCAATAAAAATTTCTAAGCTATGAATGCTTTATACTTCACATTAGGAGAAGCAAAATTCAATAGAAATTCTACTTGTAAAACTACCCATGAAATTTGTGATACCCTGTTTGACTCACATGAAAGAACATCTAGTGTAAAAGAAATTTTACTTAATACATATACTATTAAATATGATAACATTAAAATGAATCATGATGAGCCTATATCTGAAATGTATCTTAGGTTTAATGAGAGTTTCAAAGAAATTATTTCTCTTGTAAGAGAAGTCACTTCCAAGGAACAGATCATAAGAATTCTCAGATGCCTGTTTGACAGATAGAGAATAAACACTATCTCTATTGGAGAATCATGCGACATCTGCAAGCCACTTGTAAAATAAATCATTGGGAAACTGATGATGTATGAAAAGGAGCTAAAATTATGCAAGGATGCTGAGGATGAACAAAAAAGGAAATCTGTTGCATTCAAGACCACTGCTGCTTGACAAAAAGAGCAATGGAAATTGGAAGATTCTTTAGAAAGTTAAATTTTATAAAAATCATCACCTGTTAGATATGAGGAGATGAAAAAATTACCCAGAATATTAAATATGTTTTAAAAGAAGACGGATTTTTTTAAAGCCTAAATTCAAGGGAAATATTAACAAAAAAGAAATTGGAAGAAGCATTGGAAAAGAAGCGCAAAAACTGATGAGATTGTCTGACATGAAGGTAAGTGAAAAGTACATATCAAGGCTGACTGTCTAAATATCAAATACAAAAGAGATATGAGAAAAAGGATAGGAAGTATGAAAAGTAAATGAAAGAAACCTGGAGTTCTTCTATAGAATGTTCATGCGACTTAGAAACATCCAATGATGAACAAACTAACAAAGAGAATATGTGTTTTATGACAAACCCATCTGAGGTAACAATGGACTCTCCTGTACATAATTCATACTATTTTATAGATTATTGTGACTCTGAAAATATTACTAATGAATAAAAATTTGAATACGGTAACATTCATTAAGAAACATGAAATTAACTAAAGGAAAAATATAAAACATTGAAAAAACTGTATGGTCTTAATATGACTGTTAAATCATAACTCACAACTGAAAAGGAGAAAAATGCTTATATTCTCAAAGAGAACAACAAATTAAAAATGTCTAATGAGAAATTGAATAATGACTTAGAATAGTTTACCAATGTGAAGAAAACCCTTTCTTAAAAACTAGGAAGACAAATTTCTCCTAAATACATTGATGGGATTGGTTAACAACCAGGAAAAATAAACCCTGGTAGAACATATATTGTTTCTAAATATAGGACATATTTACTCCTACTTCTGTACAAAAATCAACTAGTTTAATTTATGATTCACATTATTCTCTTTCATGTTTTTCTAGATCAAATATATTTCATTTTTCAAATAATTTACATAATTATTATAACAAACCTATGAGGTAGATATGGGTTCCTAAAGCACTTATTAATAATATTATTAGACCCAAACATATATGGGTAACAAAGTCATGTCATGGGTGAACTATTTTGTAGGTGAACAGTCTAAAGAGCACCTATAAAAAGTTTTGGTACATGGACAGTGGATATTCAAGACATATGAAAGGATATTTTTCATGTTTTAAAAGTTTTATCAAGATTGATAGAGGACATGTCACTTTTGGTGACAATGGTAAAAGAAAAATCCTCGTCCTACTCAAGATTGGTAACCCTAAATCTATCCCAATTTCTAAAGTACTATATGTTGATGGATTAATGTATAAATTTCTCAGCATATATCAATTTTGTGATGATGGATTTATTGTTAAATTAATCAATGAAGCATGCAATGTTTTTATGCTAGGAATAATTTAGTATTTAATACTTTTAAAAATGATAATGTATATGATATAAATCTAGAGATAATAGCTTCACCGAATGTCCCTTGTATAAATGCCCTTCCCAAACAGTCTTGGCTCTAGCCTAGAAGGCTAGGACATTTTAATATTCACTCTCTTAGGATGTTAACTAGAAAAATATTTGTTTGAAAATTAACCAAATTAGAGTTTCCAAACAACAAAGTATGTAATCCTTGTCAGAAAAGAAAAGAAACATAAAATCTATTGAAAATAAAATAATAAAGTATCAACATAACAACATCTTGAGTTGGTTCACATGGACATGTTTGGACCATCTATAGTTTCATGTCTCAATGGGAAGAACATTGTTTACGTTAATGTAGATAATTTTTCTAGGCATACCAGGTCCAATTTATTGGATCATAAAAGTGAATCATGTTCTAACATTAATATGTATGATAGGATGGTAGAAAATCTTAGTGGACTTAAATTAAAATCTATTAGAAGTGATCATGTCCATGAGTTTGAGAATCAAGATTTTGATTATTTTTTCTCAAAAAATGGATATAATCATTACTTTTCGACACCTTGAACACCTCAACATAATTGGGTGGTAGAAAGATGATATAGAACCTCATATGAAATTGTTTGGACTATTCATAATGAATATGATCTACCCATTTATTTCTTGGCTGAAGCTATTAATACATCTTTGTACATAATAAACAGAGTCTTAATCAGACCCATACATAAGAAAACTCTTTATGAGTTGTGGAATAATAGGATACCCAATTTAGGATATTTTAAAGTTTTTGGATGTAAAGTATATTTTTTGAACACTAAATATAATATAGATAAATTTTCCTCTAAATGTTTTTATGGAATATTTCTTGGACATTCTACATAATGAAAATCCTATGGAGTTTCTAATAAGAGAACCAAATGCTTGGAGTAATTTGTGGACATCATTTTTGATGAATCAGATCCACATGAGCCCATGAACTCACTAGAAAATATTGAAGAGGATATTTACAATATGGAAATAAAAGATAAAACCTCAAATCATCATGTAAAGGAGGCTGTAAAAACATCCAGTTCTACGAATATTCCAGATCCTAACCGTAGTTAACCAGATCAACCCGAACAACCTGAAATATCAAGTCCTGCATTCTTTATACTAACTAGGATTATTAAGAATCATCCCCTAGATATTTTAGTTGGAGATTTAGTTATAGGAACACAAACAAGAGCTTCCTTGAGAATCTAGGTTGACCACCAAGCCTTCTTATCACAACATGAACCTAAAAATATCAATGATGCGATCAATGAAGAATTTTGGGTAGTGGCCATGCAAAAAGAACTGAATCAGTTTGAACAAAATAATGTTTGTAAACTTATAGATTGACCTAAGGATACTCTGACCATAGGAACCAAATGTTTATTTAAAAATAAAGTTGATGATGATGGAAATACATGTAGGAATAAATCTAGACTGGTTTTATAAGGAT
Organism: Viscum album; assembly: GCA_963277665.1. NCBI lineage: Eukaryota > Viridiplantae > Streptophyta > Magnoliopsida > Santalales > Viscaceae > Viscum > Viscum album. The sequence goes on along the minus strand of OY728145.1, from coordinate 1,361,913,335 downwards.
ATAATCAAGAAGAGGGAATTGATTATGAAGAGACTTTTTCACTAGTATCTAGACATGAGGCTATTAAGATCTTACATTCCTATGAAACACACTTGGATTTTATACCTAATCAAATGGATGTCAAAATTGAATTCTTAAAAGGTTATATAATTGAGGACGTTATTATTGAACAACCCCCGGGTTTAACAAATCATCATTTTCGAAATCATGTTTTCAAATTATCAAAAGCTTTATAATGTTTGAAACATGCTCCGGAGCTTTGTATGAAAGGTTAAGTAATTTTCTTATTTCTAAATGTTGTACAAAAGGAATTTCATAAGCTATATTATTTACAGAAAGTGATTTAAAAGAAGTTTTAATAGCCTAAGTACATATAGATGTTATTATTTTTGGATCTTCTAAAAACTATTTATGTAATGATTTTTCAAACCTAAAAAATGTGAGTTTGACATGAGTTTTGTAGGTGAACAGAAATATTTTTCATGTATTTTAAATATTTCAAAATAAAGAATGTATTATTTGAAATCAATGTATGTATACAAAAGATCATTTAAAATGTTATTTCTTTGATTGAATTAAGAGTATTCAAACCCCTATGAGTTCTACAAATATATTAGATCTTGATGAAAGTGGAAAATCAGTTGATCAAATTTCTTACAGTGGAATGATTGGGTGTTTGCTGTACTTAACTACTTGTAGGGAAGATATTATGATAAATGTGTGTATGTGTATGAAATTTCATGAATATCAAAAATAATCACATTTAAATGTTGTTAAAAGAATTTTCAAATACCTCATGTATAAAAATAACTTAGGATTGCTATATCTTAAAGGACAACATTTTGATTTAGTTTGTTATTCAGATGCTGATTTTGGTGGATCTATGTTATATAGAAATAGTACTTCTAGAACATTTCACTTTTTGTCAATGTTGTTAATATAATGGTGTTGTAAAAAAGTAAAATTTAGTTGTATTATCAACTACAGATACAGAGTACATTGCTGCTGGTAGTTGTTGTGCAAATATTTTATGGATGAAACAGAACTTATTAGACGATGGATTTCAATTTAGATATATCCTCATAAACTGTGATAACACAAGTGAATTTAACATTTCAAAAAAACCAAATTCTAATTCTTGAAAAAATATTATTGATGTAAGACATCACTTTTTGAGATATCGTCATAAAAAAGGGTGATATAACTCTTCGGTTTATTGGGACTGAACATCAGCTTGTAGATATTTTCACTAAACCCTTAGATTCTAAGAGAATGAATTACATCATACATGAACTAGGAATGAGAAATTTGTAACCGATCCTTGAAAATGATCTTGTCAAACCGATCCTTGAAACCAATCTTGTCAAAACTGATCATTGAAACCGGTCTCGTAAAACTATTCCTTGAAAACTGATCTTGTCGAATCGATCCGTGAAACTGATCTTGTCTAACCAATCCTTGAAACTGATCTGGTCAAACTAATCTTTTGAAAGAGAACTCATAAAATCGATCCTTGAAACTGATCACTAGATACTGATCTCTTGAAACCGATCCTTGAAATCGATCTCTTGAAACCGATCTCATGATACTGATCCTGGAAACCGATCTATAGAAACTGATCTCTTGAAACATATCTCATAAAATCGATACTTGAATCTGATCTTTTGAAATCCATATCTTAAAAACGATCCTTGAAATTGATCTCAGTAAAGTGATCCTAGAAATTGATTACTTGAAACTGGTCTCTTGAAACTGATCTCTTGAAACTGATTTCAAGAAACTGATCATTGAATCTGATCACTCGAAACTGGTTTATTGCCACTGATGTAGTTAAATTTTTTATTATTCTATCTATTTTTACATAAAATGATGTTGATTTAAATCCATTATTTCCAGGATTAAATTTTTATTACTTACGATCAACAATAACTAAATGAAATATTTAGTTCAATCCATCCCGACCTTTCACCTTATCCTCTAACGAAAATCATTCTACATTTGTCATAATCCCTCTAAACCCGCTACCTCTAAAAATTGTTGGAATCCAAAGCATTTCCAGTTCAAGGACTAAGAGTGAAATGTAAGAGCCAACTAAATCTACATCTTCAAGGAATCAGAATGTTGAGTCCAGTTGGACTGGGAAACCGAGTTTGGAAAGTCGAGTGGTTACACCTGAAAAAGAGGTGTCTACTGAATGGCTTCTGTCAAGCAAGTCTTTTTCATTAAAAGTACTGTAATATCAAGGATGGCTCAGTTGGTATTCCAAAAATAAAATACCTTACTATCCCCATATAGTGCATGGCTTCTATCAACATCTGAAGATATTCATGGATGATGTTGAGGCAGTAAAGATGAAGTCTATGGTAAAGGGAAAAGAGATAGCTTTTTCATCTAAGGAATGGGCTGAATTATTAGAAATGCCTCATGAAGGTGTCTATGTGACAATTTGGGTAATATTCCACCTTCCTATAATTTGTTCTCTTATGTAGATGCTCTCAAAGAGAGAACTGAAAATGGAGAATCTATAAGGACTGTTGTAAATGAATTCGAAGGAGCTCTAAGATTACTTTTTAAGTTCATACAACATCAAATCTACCCAATGAAGGGAGATTTTCATGCTATGAAGTATCAGGATGATTTATTGATAATTTTTTAAAACATGGGATAATTTGAACATTTTTAGGTATTTAATGGTGCATATCAATGATTTCATTAATCCATCCATGAAAGAAACATTCTTGTACTATCCAATGATGATTTCTACCATGATGAAAAGGGTAGGTTGTGTTAATGATAGAGATGAAGTGATAAATACGTGTAGTGGTTTTTTTTCTTTAAAAAGAAATTTTTAAGAGGATGAAAATATTTTGGAATCCATAGAAGAGAAATTGGGGAGAATATGAGGTGTGGTTATATGACTATTTCAATCCAGTTGACCACCCTTCTAGACCCATGGACCATGTTGATCTAGGTCCCAAATGAGGAGAGGTTCTAGTTTATTCTAATGGGGAAGCTGAGCTTGAAGTTCCCAGTGATGAAGGACCTCCTTTTGATGATATGAGTGTTCCATACATTGTTTAATGTCCCAAGGACATGTGTTATAGACCTGCAAACCCACCTTCAGACTTATCCTTAGGAGAATCAGTGTTATATGATTAAGAAGACGAATAAACTACAGTTACTGGAGTTGAAGTCTATGTTAGTAAATTAGATGAGGAATCAGACGATGATGATGGTGATGATAATGATGACAGTGATAATATAGGAATTGATGAGCATGTGAGTGAAACATTAAAAATGGGACAACAAGTGGTTGAAAGATCAAGGTAGGAATCATTACATGGATATGGTGTGGGTGTTGAGTATGTTGAACAACAGGATGTTGTTCTTCATGATGATGAACATTAAGACACATCACCCCTTCCTCCTTCTATAAATAATGAGATCATCTAGGAGTTTAATTCTCTTATGGATACTGACAATGAGGAAGAAAATTTTGTTCCAATGCCTCAAATTTAGAACATTCTTAACGATGCTAAAGTAGCTCGAGCACAGGAAGAACCTGATGTTTGGCTGGTTCCAGTACCCAGAAATGTTGGTATCGCTAGAATACTAAATGAAGAAGTTGATGACGATGAAGTTGCTCTTGAGACTGAGGGAATAATGATCAGAATTGATACTATTTAGCTAAGAGACTGGACATGCACCAGAAAATATAATACTGATCCAAGATACATTCTTTTCAGTTTTTCGAATGACTTAGATGAAGATAGTGTACCTCTTCCTTCTGCTCCACAAGTTCAGGCTGAACCTAAACTTATTGCACCTATTTATCCGGTTTCTCCTCCACCCATAGAGCCAGTAGCATAGTCCGTGCCGAGTGACTTTGTCACTAATGCAGATTTTGCGAAATTAAAAAATGATATATACGAGTCGATAATATCAATAGTGGGATCCAGATGTGTTGCCTCCACTTCATCAAGTATTTAAGATTCTGATGCAGCAACTATTACAATTATAGTGATCCAAGAGATTCAACTGAATCTCATTTCCAGAACAAAAATCTTTATTATTGACAATACCTTGTTGAGATAAGAAGTCAAAAATATGAGTAATGAGATAAATTCTTTAACCTCTTACTTCAAGACCTAATTTAGTGGTGTTTTAGAAGTTCGTAGGAACATGGTGACTTATCTCCTCTATCTAGATCAAATAAAGTTGAAATAAGAGCTTGAAAAAATGTTGATTTTCCCATCTAGTTTTAGGAGTGGGTAAAGTGATGTTGCTGATTTGGAGACTCTCAAGGTTGTGAGGAGAGATGAACGCAAAAATCATCATAGCCTTTTTGACAACAAAACTCTTGAAAATGTGCATTTAAATAAAGATCTTGGTTACAATATGGTTCAACAGTGTACAAATGAAGCATCTACAGCTCAGAAAGAAATTCAGGAAAAGGTGGATAAGTATTTCACTATGATTTATAATAAGCATGATCTCATCAATAGATTAATTTTTCTCATAGATAAAATTTGGATTCCTCTAGTCACAAAATCATTTACGAGGAAAGATATTCAATTTAAGGAGTTTACCCCTTTTATGAGTTAATTTATTGGAAATACGGAAGACATTGAGAAATACATGCAATATGGGGGTTACATTATTAATGAATTCATCAAACTTCTCAAACCATATCTGCATGTTCAGGATGAGGCTATTGTGGTTCCTCCAGCTACGTCAATTGGTACTGCCTCTCGACCTCCTGCTCAAATAAAAGTCACTAAGGGCCTGTCTCAGATTTGAACAATCACCATAGAGCAACCTCCCAGGTGCGTGTTGTTAGAATGGTGGCCTACCATTGTAGCCACTATTCTGACAGGTGTTGCACTACCTGGGGTTGTCATCATTCCACCTCTTCCCTCTGTGTCTACCAAACCATCTCATTCTCCTTTGGATCTATAAGATAAACGAAAATACCCAAAGCATCCAAACCCATAGTGGTGGATTGTTTTTCTTTGATAGGGGTTTGATCTTTTTGTTTGCATGTACTTTTATGCCTCTTAATGGAAATATTTTTGGTGTCTTTCTTCTAAGTTATTTCCCCTATATGTTTCTTCATTTCTATTCCCAAAAGGAGGAGAAAATAAGGCATAATTTATTAATCTCTGGAAGAGATATTTTGGTTTAGGACACATGGCATGTGCTCACCATAATCCAATTAATGAGAGGGAGATTTATTTTAAAAATTCAAGGTAGGAAAGAATTTAGTTATATTGGATAATTACATTCAGTGTAGTATGCTATGTTAGATATCTTTATTCAATATATTTGAATGTATGCCATAATTTTTTATTATCAAAAAAAGAGAGATTGTTGGACACTCAATGATAATGTACTTTTCATAATCACAAATAATGTCAATATTCAGATTATAATCATTCATTCCATCTTAATATCTCTCAAAAAATACATTTTTTCATACTGAAAGACATACTTAAAAAAGTACAAAACTTGTATTCATGACTAAATATGTTTACTAGTGTATTATTATATGTATTTTTGGATAACATTTAGTCATGTAATGATATGTGTAAGATAGAAACTTCAAAACCTTTTTAGATTACCTAACACAACGATGTTCGACAGACCAATATTCAACACACCGATGATCGACACACCTATGTTCGACACACCAAAGTCAACACAACAAAGGTGACATACGGATGTCGATACCCCAAAGTTGACAGATCGAAGTCGACCAACCTATGGTGACAAACCGAAGTCGACACACTGATGTTGACATAATGAATTCGACACACTAAAGGTAGAAAACCGAAGTCAACACACCGAAGTTTACAGACTGATGTTGACACACCGAAGGTGATAGAACAAAGTCGACACATTGATGGTGACAGACCAATGTCAACAAACTGAAGATGAAAAACCGCTATAAACACACCGAAGATGACATACCAATGTTAACACACAAAAGATGACACAATGAAGATGACTGACAGATGTTATTGAACTGAGGAAAACATACCAAATATGACTCAATGATAGTCATAAATAAATGTTTCGATTTTATTAATTCAAATTTATATCAAACGGTCATATATAGACAAATTAATGTTTCTCATATTATTTAATGATGCCTATAAGAGAATATGTATACTGTATGAGGTGCATGCACGTGTAGAGATCGTCATGCCTAGTGGATCATGTAGTATAAATAGAGGTCAATCAGAGCTCAAAATATTCGGCCACAAATAGATATACGTACACATTGAGACATACAGGGATACACCGAGATATGCAGATAAACATAGAGGGGGAAGGACCCACTGAAATACAGATTGTTTGAATATGCAAATAGAGTATCTCGAAGCTTGAGTTCACCTATCAACTACCTACTGATGCTTGCTGAATTCCTAAAGAAGATCTGAACACTTTCACAAGAAACTGTGACACTCTGTTCTCAAATTTCATTTCTTCAACTTCCATTCAATCCAATGTGTTGTTGCACAACACAAAGTGAATTCAAAATCCTATTCTCTTTCATAACACTATTGTGTACTTATCATAACAATTTTAGCAGTGTGTATATCTGTTTAAATCTCACACACTTTCTTCTCAGCTAAACTGGAGGATAACAAAATATCCACACTCTTAATCATCTTTTTTACATGTATCCCATGTAAAAATGTGGAATATATCCTATGAGATTTTCTTATTTATTTTTCCCATGAATAACTATGATAGAGTTCAAGTGTGACTTGGATAGATTTGTGTACTATTGCGAACCCTGATCTAGGATGTGGATCAAAAGTTTATTAATATAAACAACATGGTGGCAGGTGATCACTAAGTGAAGATGACTATGTATTAGCATGAGACTAATACTCTTGTTTTATCCACTATGTCGTTTTTCTTATATTCATATATATTATATATATTATTATTGTAATATGTGGATAATTTTAAAAGAGAAATTTTAACAGAAAATTTTATAGATACTCTATTCACCCCCCCCCCATTAGCCATCTACTTTGACCAACAGAATAATTATTAGATGACTTCTTTATGATATTAATGGAATGACGTTTTTTGGTTAATTTATTTTGAGATTATCTATGGGAATTGACATAATAAAATAATAGTTGAATTATGAATGAAATTAAAATATTATTTAATTTTTTATTAAATTAATGAAAAATATATAATTAATAATGTATTGAATTAATTTATGATAATGATAAGATTACTTATTTTATTTATTAATTAATGGGAATGATAAGGTTAATTAATTATTTAGATAATAAATTATAATGAGAAGAATAATTAATTTATGAATAAATTAATTAGATAATGAATGTTAATAATGGAATTCATATGAGACCAAATATATAAAATGGAATCAATGAAATTCAAAGATTACAGTGGGATAGAATGGTAAAAAATTCATTCTGGAGACATGATATCCCTCAGGTATATCCTATGATCTATCATGGGATGATGAAACTATTGAGTTTGAGGTTCCCTTATAATCCCAGGGAGTATATTTAATTTAATAAATTATTTATAATTTTATAACTATTTAATTATTAACTATTTATTCAATTATAAAATTACAATACACTAAAATTGAATAGTTATAGTTTTTTAATCCATTCGTGGTGGTCTACTATGTTTTACTCTCACCCTTCTTGGGTTACCTGATGGTACCTGACTTTATTTCATTGATTCATGATAGGTTACGAGAAAAGGTTGTGGATTACATTGATGATTTGTGAATGTAGCATGGTTTAGGGAATAATATGTGGTTTGAGACCTTCTTGGGAGTCAATAGTGTATTTTTTTTAAATTTGAGAAACATGAAACATATGTTATCATTACATGGTTTAAACATTGGAAATATATTGTATTCAGTACAGTAATTATCATGATATATTCCTATTTTTATGTTTATATATTTTTATTCTATTGTTTATTTATTTCTGATTCTATATCACTCTAATAAAAGTGGGTATAGAATCCACATGTTTGACATATCAGACTCATACTTCTGGTAAGATTTCTCAGGCATGTGGGGAGGCCCGACTAAGGTCATGTGGTGGCCCAGATTTGGGCCCCAATGTGTGGCACTGAGGTTTGGATGTTTCCAAGTGGTATAAAATCAGCATTTTATTTTCATTTTATTTCTTCTTACTATTTTGGGAAGGGTAGGCATGATACTAGGCAGTGTTGGGGCCCGGTTATGATCTCTTGTAAGGGAGTTGGAAACCCATGTAAGAGGGAATACCCAATAACCAAGGGTAGTATTGTTGTTATTGTAGTTTTCTATTACAGTTGAATATTATTTTCACCTTGAGTGATGTAATCATTTTGTGATGAAATATTTTATTTATAAATTTGTTGAGAATATTCTTGTTGCCCAATATAACATAATAATTGAATATAAAATCATCATTTTATGATCATTGGGTTATTTCGGGACATGAATCATTTTAGTAATGCTGGGGAAAGTTGGTTTTGGGTAAGTTAATGAAATAAATTTATTAGTTTTTCTTATTTTTGAAATTTAATTGAAATTGGTGCCCAATAAGAAAAATGAAGTGGTAATGTTATGAAATGATGTGTATAATTTTTTTTTCTAAATGAGAAAACCGAATAATGAATGTTAATTACCATTTGTTAACATTTAACTAGATGATGGATGGTTAAGGTTAAGGTTAGTGCATCAGTTATGACGATGTTGTAATTTTTTAAGAGTATACTTGTTTTATATTATCAAGTTTTTATATAATTGAGTTATTGTTATGAAAATTATCTCAAGTTTCATGTTGGTATAGTAGTGTTATTCCTCTATGTAGATGGTTGTTGAGAAAATTACTTGTGGTCCGGGAAAGATATGATCTTATGGTGGTGGAACACGAGGAACCAATAGTACCAAGTGAGGAAGTAGGAGATATATTTCAAGAGAACGTTTACCTTTTTTGTAGTTTATTGAAAGGAACCACTAGAGGGTTGATAAGATCATGGATGAATTCAAGAGTGAGTTTTAATTGCAGGAAATTCTGACTTTAGCTAGAGAAGGTGGAATTGATGTAGTTTTGTTTTACAATGAGTCTCTCAGGACTATAAATGAACACATATAGACACATTCAATGAATTGCATCAAAATGGCTACATATATGCTATAGAAATCAACGAAGTGCTGGGGGGATGCTCAGGATTTGGAGGGATGGGATGCTGTTATGTATTGGAAGGACTTATTTGAATGGTTCATGGATAACATCTATTTACAAAAACTAAGGAGGGAGGGAGTTGATGAGTTCTTGGGGTTGAATCTGGGCAGTATGATTGTGATGGACTATGATGGACACATTAAATACTTTCTTTGATTTTCTCCTGTGTTGGTAATAGATTAGGATACATTAGTAAAATGAAATCAGGAAGGAATTAAGTGTGTAAATTAGTCATAGGTAAACAACTTATGGTGTAATAAATTTTTAAAAGTGGTGGATTAGGATCTCATATATATGGGGAACATGAAGCATGAATCCAACAAAAGATATATAGTTTTTTTGGGATTATTAGAAAGTACATATTCCATGAGAAGTAATCATCATTATGAGAACCTTATCCATAATAGTGGAAAATAGAAAAGATAGGGTGAAAGGTCAGTTGGATAAGACTATTATCTAGTCAATTTACAGTAGTTCAGTAGGCCAGGACACTATCATAGTTATTTTCACCAATAACTACTATAGTGATGGCCTTTAATAAAGATTGTACATTTGTACAAATTCTATAAGAACTCACCATAGATGGTTTATAATGGGGTAGGATGTCCAAATTAGGTTGTAGGGAGTGTATATACTACACATAATCTTGGTGTCAGTTAGAGTTCCAATAGAAATGGATGTAGAGGGGATGGATGAAGAACCTTTTGGAATTATCACCCATATCAGTGTAGTGGTGCCGCTTAGGGGAGTGAGGAATAGTCCCAGTAGAGAGGGTAGGAAATGTTTATGTTATATAGACTACACTTGTGGATAGATAATATAGACCACTGATAGTGAGAGGTATTATCATTATTTTTTCAACCTTATATAATATCTTATTAGATAATGGTGACTCTCGTAAATTTATTTCATCACAACTTGTAAATGATTTGATCATGGGGATTCATTTCATGAGCATGTTTTTATCTATAGATACATTTTTGGGAGTACAATTTGGTGATATATTTCTATGTATGATCATTCCTCTAGAAGTTGGGGAGTATCATTTTATATGGGATCTCTACATCTAAGAAATTTAAGGATACAAGTAAGTTTCTCAAATGGATGTTCTAGTTTCATACCAAGAACATATTGATTATTACCATAATAGTTTTACTTTTACCTCTCAAAAGGGTGAAAATTACATTCATCGTGGATATTGGGATATCTAGGTGGGCTGAACAAGGCTAATTACTGAAAAATTGGTATATTTCTCATACATGGTTTCTAGTCTAATGGTGGATGATGGGAGTGTGAAATATGATTACTTTTACGTAATAGTGGAATGGTTTCATGACATGATTCAATAAGTCTTATTAGGGTTTTCATATGAGAGTATTAAGGAATTTACTATTGAGATCACACCTAAAGATGAACTTGATTCACTTCCACCATGCTAAAAGGTTACAAAAAAATATCAACAACTCAAGACACATATAGAAGAGTTAATGGAATAAAGGTATTATATTTCCAATTACATCATCTTGGGGATCATCTGTGTTTTACACAACAAAAAATGATGATATTTTACACTTTTTTTGTTGATTATATGATGTTGATATTGATGGAAGTGAAGATTATATATCATCTTCCATGAATTGATTATCATATAGACCATTTAAGAGGTACTTCTCTGTTCTTCAAGATTGAATTGGGATTTGGGTATCATCAGCAGTGAGTAATATCTTCTGATATACCAAGGACTTATTTCTCAAGAATTAATTTCTTATATGAGTTCATTTTAATTATATTTTTGTTTATCAAAAAACCAAAAACATTTAGGTACTTGATGAACATATTCGTTCATCTATACCTAGATCAGTTAGTTATAGTCTTTGGGGATGACATATTGGTGTACACCAAGACTCATGAAGATCATACGCTACAACATTAAATATTCTAGATTACATTGATAGTGGATTATATATATTAAAAGGTATCTGTGTTTCAGTTTCATATGTATGAGGTACACTTTAGGGGTCATAACATCTTATAGGATGGTGTGTTAGTGAACCATGTGATGTTTCTAGAATTGGTGTCTTTGGATCACCACAAGAACATTTTCAATATCCATATATTTATGGGGTTAGTTGGATATTATAAGAGGTTTATCCTTAACATTTAAATATTAGAATTTTCTTTTTGAGATTGAAAAAGAATGGGATAATGTTTTATTGTTTGAATCCACATAAGAATTTATTGTAGTAGTTGAAGAATATCTTGACATCGACCCTGATCTTGATCCTATATTATATTTTTGATGAGTATAAAGTGTATTGTGATTATTTTGGAATAGGATTAAGAGTTATGTTGATGGAGGGAGATCGAGATTTGGTGTATAGGACATGGTAGATAAGGTGATAGTAATGGAACTACCCTATAAACGACATCGTGATAGTATTAGTGGTTTTTGAATTGAATTGTCCACATCATTATCTATTGGGGGAGAATTTTATGTTTTTTATCTATTACTTGTTCATAAGGTATATTTTCATGTAGTGAGACATGAAACATTAGGAGAGGTGATGGATTCATTATATAAATCATTGTTCTTTTGAACTAGCACATACACATATAAATGGAAATAATGTGTCTGCTGTATTGAAATGGAAAAATCAATCTTTGGTGGTTTATGAGTCTTGTTTAGAGGGGAATATGATGACTCTACTTATTGAGATGCGTGTGGTGGTTTTAGAGACTCCGGAGAAAATGAATGTGGTAACTATTTTAGTAGATTCTAAATTTCATTGATGGATTAGTGACACCTAGTAAGAGGATATAGAATGATTATATTTAAGTGAAATTATTGATGTTAGGGAAGATCCTTTAAACTATCCAATATAGGAGTATGAGATAATCTATTTTAAGAATCTTTTATTTTTTTTATACATGCATGTGAGAGATGTTGATGTAGGAATTCCTTCCATTACAGTGAGTGGTAAATCGAGGCGTGACAATCATTTTCAATGCACATTGATAATAGATTTGGTGTTAGGTCATGAAAAGAGAGATATAATGTTTTGTGACATGATGCTAGAACTATCATTAGGTGAAGGATGATCATCTACAAAAAATAGGGTTTCTAGACATGTGTCCCATACCATAGTGGATGTGTGATTACATGACCATGGATTTTGTGGTGGGTCTCCAAGGGATTACTTAGAGGAATGATTGTAGTTAGGTTGTTGTGAACATGGTGATTAAGGAATATCATTTATTTCCATTATTATATAATTCTTCAGTGGTGTGGATAAAATATTTGTATGTTTAGAAGATGTTCCATCTCTGTGGAGTACCAAATGTTGAGCAAGTATTGTTTTCAACAATACATAATATTCTTATTTAAAGGTGGAGTTTATATTAATACTCTATCTCTTTATGAAAATTTTAATGCCCACAAATACCCTCAATTATTTTATAATGATTTTATTTGTTAAGAATTTTACAGGAATTTATCATTTTATTTTACACTTGAAATAACGGGAATTTATTACTATAGTATTCGTATCAAGCGTGTTATGGAAACACTATTCATGCACTACTTATTCAGAATCTTCCTGAGCGTGTTCTGGAAACAATTTTCATACTATACATGGATAAACATAGTGTAAGGATGAAAGGTGTTTGTACTTTTTGAGATAAGGAAAAAATATGGTTAATCAACCATACATTATCGGCAAATTATGCTAGAAGAACCCTACGTTAGGATGAAATCCTATGTTTGGGATATCAGAAAAGTATGGAAGTACAACACTATGTAATGTTTAAACGTTATTTTTATTTCTCAATAGTATGGTTCATCAACACTACTTTTGTAAACAACCATACGTTCTTAAAAAAGTATAGATCATGTAAAAGTATGGATCTTTTATCGTATGTTTGAAAGTTGAAGAGAAAAGTATGGATGACCAACCCTACATTTGGAATGAACATTACGTCTGTTGTCAAGTTTACATTTTTAACTTTACGTTGTCAACCTTACGTTGTGAACCTTACGTTTGAAGAATATGTCATCAACATTACATTTAGAGGATGCATACAGTTTAACTCAACCATACGTTTGGTGTCTGAGAATTTAATGTCGATATTTTTATGCAACGGTCAGTATGCTAATTATTAGGTAGATTTAAAGCCAGATTTCAAGATGATTTTAAAGTATGATTTTGACTGATTCAAAAATGTTGTATCAATGTTTGATCGAATTAAATTGATATTTTTATGTTGAGTTTTCAGGGAGGTTACAGCTACATTGTAAATTCAAAATTTAGAATATCGCGAGTAAAAAAGAGACTTTTGTGGATCTAATTTTATAGGAGAAGTTCTTATCGTTATTTTATTTATATGGTCTTTTTGAAACTGCATCGACAATTATTGATCATGTGTGATATTTTGATTATTCAGAAATTAAAGGAAACCAAAGACTACTAAAGCATACCGATCTGCTATTTCAAAAGGAGCATCAAAGATCTATTTGTTAAAGTGGAATGAACACGATAGAAGACTTGTAACACCCCGAGCTTCCACGATACGCTTCTCATTGAATAATGCAATAGCCTGCATTGTATGCAAATTCGAGTTCTAAAACACCGCGACTAATCAAAGTAGCCGTTATGAATAGTAATAACCACTTTTTAAAAATTATAGAAATTTTATATTTCAAATGGACTTCATTTTTGTATTCGTAATATCGAAATTATCCTAAGTTGAATTTTTTGTAACTTTCTGAGAACTTCCAATTTTTTATGAATAGTGAAAAATACTTAAAACAACTTTTTTAATCAAAATAATTAATTGTGATAAATTATACTATTTAGTGGTTTTAAAGTATAAGTAGAACATATTTTTACCATTTTATCCAATGGTGGTCATCAGAATTAATTTAACATTGAAAATGGACATAAACAATTGCCAATCTTTTGATATAAATTGTTTCTTAAAAACACGCTATTTGTTCTGACAGCGGGAATTAATTATAAAATTAATTAATGCAACTTATATGTTTGGAATTTTGTAAAATAGACATCATTTTTGAATTCGGAATATCAATTATAGCTTACGGTGAAATTTTGGTACTTTTCGGATAACTTTTGTATTTTGATGAATAGTGAAAATTACTAAATTTTAATTAAAAACAACTTTTTTAATCAAAATAATTAATATTGATAAATTATGAATTTGAGTGGTTTTAAAGTATATTTAGAATATATTTTTACCATTCAATTTAATGTTTGTCATTGGACATAATTTTACAATTAAACCGAACATAAATAAGTGTCAATCTTTTGATAGTTATTATCTCTTAAAAACACGCTTTTTGTTTTGACAGCGGGAATTAATTTTAAATTAATTTCTGCCACTTCTGTGTTTTGAATTTAGGAAAATGGATTCCATATTTAGAATCAGGATGTTCAAATTTTGTAAATAGGTAACTTTTATTTTTAGACATTTTGAATAATTACTGCCGTAAATATTTTATTTACCATGGTTAAGGGTAAATCCGGTAAATAAGGGTTAAAAAATAATATTATAATAATACTAAATTACCCTAAAACGTGTCTTAACCCTATTGGTTGATACATGGTCGACCATGGGCATCTTTGGGTATATTTTGGGACCCCATGGATCCACTTGTAAGTGATAATGACACATTATATTAATGAAGTTAAAATAAAAATAAAAATGGCATAAGCTTACATCTTTTAGAAGAATAATTTTTACATAGGGTTATACATGTTGGATTTTCGATTATAAATATTCATTAGAAAGATAAAACGATTTCCTACATAATGATATTTTATTTATAATTTTTAGACATTAAATAATTTATTTTATTTATGACACAATGATGATGCAGTAATTACTATAATAGTGAAAAATTAAAATAATTGATATTATAAATACCCAAATAAATATAATATGAAACTTTTAATGAATTAAACTAATTTTATAGGATACTATGATATATTAGTATTGATTTAGTTGACATTGTTCTAAGTAATCAATCTGTTATGAGTTTCACAAAAATCAACTATTGAATAGTGTCAAAATTGACATAAAAGAGTTCTTAAAACAAATATTATATTATTAATTGATATTAAATTACTAAAAATCTAAGGTTCGGCCAAGAGACATATATTATGATAGGTTAATCATTAATGGACCACTTGGGGGTCGCTTGGATGTATATAGTAAGTTTATTAACCATATTATATAAAAATACAAAGAGACATTGTAAAGGTGAAACTAATTAACTTAGAGTTAATACTTAAAGATAAGGTTAATATAAGTACCCAAACCTGTCTAAATTCTATTGGTTGAGTTGTTTTCGACCCATCCCCACCTTATCCTTTGAATAGTCAACTTTGGAGCCATTGGAAACCGATTATGAATTTATTATAAATTAATATTTCTAGCTTTCCCAAAGGTGCCCCTCACCTCTCTTATAAAAGGGCACTCCTCCTTCTCATTTCTTCACACCTCTAAAGCCTTTTGGTTCGGCCAAACTCTGCCCAAATACTCTCCCAACATCCCTCAATACAACCTAGAGGCCTTATTTTGATCAGAAAGCCAACCTAAGGAGCCCTTTTGATCAAATCAGAAGGAAGAACCCGAAGAAGAGGTAATGATTTCACCACCCTTTTCTAAGTTTCTTTCTTCTTCCACTTCCTCTTTCTTTGTTCTTACCATTATAAAATAATAACTCCAGTATCTTACATATACTGTGATGTTATTATAAATATGGGACAACCATATTCAGTATTCTATCCACCCTTTGAATAACATGTCACCATACGTGTGTACGTACGACTTACCGTCTCCACGTCGTGGTGTAAATGTTATTCAATATATTATTTTTTGGATCGGTATAATAATGATGTGTAACTCCTGTAAATAATAAATATAACATGTTAATGATTCTGTATATATGATATACCATCCATTTATATATTATTTTAATATCAAAAGAATGATATTGTCGCTCGTGCGTACGTACAGACTACCGTCTCCACGAACGCGATGAGATTCATTCTCCATCGTAACCATTAAAGTATAACTATCATTTGATGATTTACAAATGATGTTTAAGGACTTGATATCATTCTGAATATGAATAATATACAACCTATCCTTTACAAAGATGTCTTACGTAACAAAACATATGAAAGAAAACAAGTAAGTTAACACCCGAAACAACGATAATACTAAGATATCAATATTAAAAGATCATATATGATATCATATTAATGTATATGATTCTTGTATAATTTAATAACAATTATTTCACCATTATACAGGAGGTTAACCTACCCCAACAAAGGAAAAGTACAAGGTAAGGGTTATTTCACAATCTCTTCATTATCCGAGGTTGTTTATACGTAATAATCTACTGGGATATCTTTATTATCCACATCCATGTTTCTTTAAAATGTATTTCAATACATTTTTACTATTTACAAGAATATGGGTTAAAGTCATTTATACCCTTGTTTGACTTTTTATAAGAGGTTTATAAAGGAATCTTTCCGTCGTTTTCAAAACAAGGTCCTTTTTAACCTTTTCGACAGAATTGAGGTAAGAATGTTTTTTTTAACTTATACGGCGGGTGCGGTTATTTTCCGCCGTTATAAAATCGTCAAAGCTTCCCTTAAAAGCTTATAAGATTATTTTCAAAGAAAATGTTTGATTTTATATGTATCTTAAATGATTTCAAAATAAAAGGAGATATTTCTTTAAAAATAATTTTGATTTCATCTATGTCAACATCCTTTGATGGGTTTTACGATTATTTGAAGTTGATTTATTATGATACAAAACTTCTATATTGTTTTGAAGGTTTTGTGATATGTTTGACTGTGGATGTGCTATTTTTATACCATTCATAGTTTATGGTGAATGTATTGACATTTCGTATGCTAGTTCCAATAAGAATGTTTATGTTATATTTCAATCTTTACTTCATATGAATGTGTTGGACAAGTATGTTCCAGGTTGGGGACTGGTTAAAGTAAGCCCTCTAGGTTGGGGACTGGTAAAAGTAAGCCCTCCAGGTTAGGGACTGGTAAAAGTAAGCCCTCCAGGTTGGTGTCCGGTTATTAGAGGCACTCCGGGTTGGTGTCCGGTTATTAGAGGCACTCCGGGTTGGTGTCCGGTTATTAGAGGCACTCCGGGTTGGGTTCCGGTTACAGTTAGCCCCAAGGTCTTGGGACGAGGCCTTGAAAAGTAATTAATGTTTAGCATTATGCATTCCAACATTATGAAAGTGGTTATTGATATTGCATGTGATTATTCGATTAGTAGAATATCCATGTGAATAAGTAAATGGCATTATTTCATTTTACTTTTGCCATACTATGTTGAAGTTCAATTTTAAAAGGCTTTTGTTTTAGTAATTCATTGCCTTAAATGTTTATGATTATTTTGAATGTTCCGCTATATTGTTATCCTTACTGGGCATTTGAGCTCACCCCTTTTCTATGTTTTATTTTTCCCAGGTAGTGAAGAAGTAAATTATGAATGACTTGCAGGGATATTATGAGGGGTTAATAGTGTGGATATGAAGACTTTGTTGTTGTAGTAGTTTTTCACTTTGAAATGTAATGTAAAACTTTATGATTATATCTAGTGTTTCCAAGGCTACTAAACCAATCGGTCTTTCGGGATTTGATCTTTCTTGTGATCATGCCAATGTTACGAAGTAATGCACCGACTCTGGGTAGCTGGGGTCGGGGCGTTACAGTTGGTATCAGAGGAAGTTTAGTACAAACCTTGGAAGCAAGATTTAGATAAACTCTGATTAGAGCACGTAGACCTAAGATGAACTTTGAGGATTAGTATAAAAGAACTTCCAAGAATTTTGGTATTGTAGAGATTTTGTGAGTTTTCCGAGCAATACATCCCTGTCTGGATACGAGCAGGTAGAGGCGGCTCTGGCACAGATGTACCTAGGGGTAAAACCCGAAAACACCGCTTTGAGCTAGACTCGAACGGGAACTGGTGCACGACAACGGGCCTTGCTGCACTCTTGGTTACGACACTCCCGGGGGATATGCTTAGGATAACTCTCACTTTCTTTACAAATCATTATGAAGGGTTTATGAGTATATACTTCCTCAAAGAAAACATATTTATGATTATGGATTATATCCATAGATAGTTCAATTTATGTTTAGTGTTTTATAAGTATGGGATTATGTATTTTGATTCATAAACTGATCTAGTTTATGCCATTGTTTAGAAATGGCGCCTAGTGGAAGAAATGGAAACCGTATCAATGCACACACTCCATGTAGGGATTTCCCTCCTGCTCAAGATAATTATAGTGGGGCTAGTGATGCAACTGGTGCTGATCAGCTAATCACCATACTGGGACAACTTACTCAGGTTATGAATAATAACCTTACCCGTATGGAGCACCCTGATCCGCAGCGTGGAGGATCAATGTTAGATCGATTCATGAGGCAAAAACCACCAACGTTCAATGGGAATACAAATCCCTTAGTAGCTGATCAATGGATATTTTCCCTAGAGAAAATATTTCAGGCTTTGGGGAGCAGTGAAAGGGAAAAAGTTATCATGGCAGTTTACCGCCTCACTGGAGATGCTGATCAATGGTGGTCATTGATTCAAAACATGAAGGAAGATGATGAAGTATCAAATATGGAATGGAGGGAGTTCAAAGATCTGTTTTTAGAAAAATACTTCCCTCGCGACCATCGAGCAGATATGGAAAGGCAATTTCTAAGTCTGAGACAGAAAGAGGATGAGAATGTCGCAAAGTATGAGGCTAACTTTACAAGGTTAGCAAGGTATGCCGGAGATTATATTCGCAACCCAGGAAGTAAGATTGATCGTTTCTTTGATGGTTTAAAACCATTTCTCCGTTGAGCTTTGGTATCACAATCCTTCTCATCATACGAAGATATTGTCTCGTGTGCTATCAAGACAGAAAAGGAATTCTCTAAGTCTTATGACAACAAAGTAAAGCAAGAGAAGAAGAGAACGGTGGAACAAGAGACAGATAAAGAGAAAAAGGGAAAGAAGGATTTTCCATTATGTGATAATTGTGGGAAGAATCACCCTGGTACTTGCCTAAAAGGAATGGGAGTTTGTTATAAATGTGGAGAAAAGGGTCACCAGGCTCGTGATTGCAAGGGAAAGAAAGAGGCTATCAAAGTGGAATGCTAAAATTGTAGAGAAATGGGTCATTATGCAAATGAATGTCCTAAGCGTCAGGGAAACTTACCTCAGAAAAGGCCAAGGGATCAAGGCCAATATTATGATGTGACTACAGTTGAAGCGGAATAATTAATGTATTGGTTCTTTTGGACTCAAGGATTATATTCTGGTTATAAGAATAATGTGATATATATATGGATTGTACTGCAGTACTTGTTGATTTCAGTAAGGTTTTAATATGATGAAGGTAATTATATTTTTAGTATGTGACAATAAGAGAAACTTTACTTCGTTTGGGGAATCTGATAAATTGATTTTGGAATTAAGAAACCTTTTAGAGAAAGTCTGGACAGAGGTATTTTGGATAACTAGAAAGGTTGGAGTGGATTAAGTTGATCTTTGGATAGTATTGTTTAAGGTTAAAAAATTTATGAAGATTATTTTTGGAATATTATAATACTATAGTTTTAGGAAAAGGACAACATGTAGGGTGGGGCATAACCCGTCGCGTCGGACAAAGTTGCAGGAATCGAACCCACAACCATAGTGCGACAGGCCTTTATTTCCTACCACTAGCCTACAGGGAGTCCCTGGTTATTACAAAATAGTTGTCCTATTATAAATGGTTTGTGGTAAAAATTTATTAATGAAAGTCTACATGATAAGTAAGTATATTTCCTCACATTCTTAGTAAATCTCTTAAATAATTTCCTCACCTCTATGAAAGGTTACTTAAAACAAAAACGTTGTCGATTAACTTTTCCAACTGGGGATTCAATGAATGTTTAACCAATCACAAGTTTGTGATTTTCTTATTGTTAACTTTCTCCAAATCCTGTTTTCTAGAACTCTTCATCAGACCATGCTAGTTTGTTTTTCCTCCATATCCATATTTTTATAGAACCCTAGTATGGGCTATCTCGGATGACCTTTGTACTTCTCTTTCTTTCTTTTAATGTTATATTTTTATTAATCTTATTTCCGATGTGGGTTTTCCACAAAGGTATTTTCTATTTACAACCTTTTATTTTCAAAGAAAATTTCAAATTGCGAGGACGCAATTTATTGAAGGAGGGGAGAATGTAACACCCCGAGCTTCCACGATACGCTTCTCATTGAATAATGCAATAGCCTGCATTGTATGCAACTTCGAGTTTTAAAACACCGCGACTAATCAAAGTAGCCGTTATGAATAGTAATAACCACTTTTTAAAAATTATAGAAATTTTATATTTCAAATGGACTTCATTTTTGTATTCGTAATATCGAAATTATCCTAAGTTTAATTTTTTGCAACTTTCTGAGAACTTCCAATTTTTTATGAATAGTGAAAAATACTTAAAACAACTTTTTTAATAAAAATAATTAATTGTGATAAATTATACTATTTAGTGGTTTTAAAGTATAATTAGAACATATTTTTACCATTTTATCCAATGGTGGTCATCAGAATTAATTTAACATTGAAAATGGACATAAACAATTGCCAATCTTTTGATATAAATTGTTTCTTAAAAACACGCTATTTGTTCTGACAGCGGGAATTAATTATAAAATTAATTAATGGAACTTATATGTTTGGAATTTTGTAAAATAGACATCATTTTTGAATTCGGAATATCAATTATAGCTTAGGGTGAAATTTTGGTACTTTTCGGATAACTTTTGTATTTTGATGAATAGTGAAAATTACTAAATTTTAATTAAAAACAACTTTTTTAATCAAAATAATTAATATTGATAAATTATGAATTTGAGTGGTTTTAAAGTATATTTAGAATATATTTTTACCATTCAATTTAATGTTTGTCATTGGACATTATTTTACAATTAAACCGAACATAAATAAGTGTCAATCTTTTGATAGTTATTATCTCTTAAAAACACGCTTTTTGTTTTGACAGCGGGAATTAATTTTAAATTAATTTCTGCCACTTCTGTGTTTTGAATTTAGGAAAATGGATTCCATATTTAGAATCAGGATGTTCAAATTTTGTAAATAGGTAACTTTTATTTTTAGACATTTTGAATAATTACTGCGGTAAATATTTTATTTACCATGGTTAAGGGTAAATCCGGTAAATAAGGGTTAAAAAATAATATTATAATAATACTAAATTACCCTAAAACGTGTCTTAACCCTATTGGTTGATACATGGTCGACCATGGTCATCTTTGGGTCTATTTTGGGACCCCATGGATCCACTTGTAAGTGATAATGACACATTATATTAATGAAGTTAAAATAAAAATAAAAATGGCATAAGCTTACATCTTTTAGAAGAATAATTTTTACATAGGGTTATACATGTTGGATTTTCGATTATAAATATTCATTAGAAAGGTAAAATGATTTCCTACATAATGATAGTTTATTTATAATTGTTAGACATTAAATAATTTATTTTATTTATGACACAATGATGATGCAGTAATTACTATAATAGTGAAAAATTAAAATAATTGATATTATAAATACCCAAATAAATATAATATGAAACTTTTAATGAATTAAACTAATTTTCTAGGATAATATGATATATTAGGATTGCTTTAGTTGACTTTGTTCTAAGTAATCAATCTGTTATGAGTTTCACAAAAATCAACTATTGAATAGTGTCAAAATTGACATAAAAGAGTTCTTAAAACAAATATTATATTATTAATTGATATTAAATTACTAAAAATCTAAGGTTCGGCCAAGAGACTTATATTATGATAGGTTAATCATTAATGGACCACTTGGGGGTCGCTTGGATGTATATAGTAAGATTATTAACCATATTATATAAAAATACAAAGAGACATTGTAAAAGTGAAACTAATTAACTTAGAGTTAATACTTAAAGATAAGGTTAATATAAGTACCCAAACCTGTCTAAATTCTATTGGTTGAGTTGTTTTCGACCCATCCCCACCTTATCCTTTGAATAGTCAACTTTGGAGCCATTGGATACCGATTATGAATTTATTATAAATTAATATTTCTAGCTTTCCCAAAGGTGCCCCTCACCTCTCTTATAAAAGGGCACTCCTCCTTCTCATTTCTTCACACCTCTAAAGCCTTTTGGTTCGGACAAACTCTGCCCAAATACTCTCCCAACATCCCTCAATACAACCTAGAGGCCTTAGTTTGATCAGAAAGCCAACCTAAGGAGCCCTTTTGATCAAATCAAAAGGAGGAACCCGAAGAAGAGGTAATGATTTCACCACCCTTTTCTAAGTTTCTTTCTTCTTCCACTTCCTCTTTCTTTGTTCTTACCATTATAAAATAATAACTCCAGTATCTTACATATACTGTGATGTTATTATAAATATGGTACAACCATATTCAGTATTCTATCCACCCTTTGAATAACATGTCACCATACGTGTGTACGTACGACTTACCGTCTCCACGTCGTGGTGTAAATGTTATTCAATATATTATTTTTTGGATGGGTATAATAATGATGTGTAACTCATGTAAATAATAAATATAACATGTTAATGATTCTGTATATATGATATACCATCCATTTATATAATATTTTAATATCAAAAGAATGATATTGTCGCTCGTGCGTACGCACAGACTACCGTCTCCACGAACGCGGTGAGATTCATTCTCCATCGTAACCATTAAAGTATAATTATCATTTGATGATTTAAAAATTATGTTTAAGGACTTGATATAATTCTGGATATGATTAATATACAACCTATCCTTTACAAAGATGTCTTACGTAACAAAACATATGAAAGAAAACAAGTAAGTTAACACCCGAAACAACGATAATACTAAGATATCAATATTAAAAGATCATATATGATATCATATTAATGTATATGATTCTTGTATAATTTAATAACAATTATTTCACCATTATACAGGAGGTTAACCTACCCCAACAAAGGAAAAGTACAAGGTAAGGTTTATTTCACAATCTCTTCATTATCCGAGGTTGTTTATACGTAATAATCTACTGGGATATCTTTATCATCCACATCCATGTTTCTTTAAAATGTATTTCAAAACATTTTTACTATTTACAAGAATATGGGTTAAAGTCATTTATACCCTTGTTTGACTTTTTATAAGAGGTTTATAAAGGAATCTTTCCGTCGTTTTCAAAACAAGGTCCTTTTTAACCTTTTCGACAGAATTGAGGTAAGAATGTTTTTTTTAACTTATACGGCGGGTGCGGTTATTTTCCGCCGTTATAAAATCGTCAAAGCTTCCATTAAAAGCTTATAAGATTATTTTCAAAGAAAATGTTTGATTTTATATGTATCTTAAATGATTTCAAAATAAAAGGAGATATTTCTTTAAAAATAATTTTGATTTCATCTATGTCAACATCCTTTGATGGGTTTTAAGATTATTTGAAGTTGATTTATTATGATACAAAACTTCTATATTATTTTGAAGGTTTTGTGATATGTTTGACTGTGGATGTGCTATTTTTATACCATTCATAGTTTATGGTGAAAGTATTGACATTTCGTATGCTAGTTCCAATAAAATGTTTATGTTATATTTCAATCTTTACTTCATATGAATGTGTTGGACAAGTATGTTCCAGGTTGGGGACTGGTTAAAGTAAGCCCTCCAGGTTGGGGACTGGTAAAAGTAAGCCCTCCAGGTTAGGGACTGGTAAAAGTAAGCCCTCCGGGTTGGTGTCTGGTTATTAGAGGCACTCCGGGTTGGTGTCCGGTTATTAGAGGCACTCCGGGTTGGTGTCCGGTTATTAGAGGCACTCCGGGTTGGGTTCCGGTTACAGTTAGCCCCAAGGTCTTGGGACGAGGCCTTGAAAAGTAATTAATGTTTAGCATTATGCATTCCAACATTATGAAAGTGGTTATTGATATTGCATGTGATTATTCGATTAGTAGAATATCCATGTGAATAAGTAAATGGCATTATTTCATTTTACTTTTTCCATACTATGTTGAAGTTCAATTTTAAAAGGCTTTTGTTTTAGTAATTCATTGCCTTAAATGTTTATGATTATTTTGAATGTTCCGCTATATTGTTATCCTTACTGGGCATTTGAGCTCACCCCTTTTCTATGTTTTATTTTTCCCAGGTAGTGAAGAAGTAAATTATGAATGACTTGCAGGGATATTATGATGGGTTAATAGTGTGGATATGAAGACTTTGTTGTTGTAGTAGTTTTTCACTTTGAAATGTAATGTAAAACTTTATGATTATATCTAGTGTTTCCAAGGCTACTAAACCAATCGGTCTTTCGGGATTTGATCTTTCTTGTGATCATGCCAATATTACGAAGTAATGCACCGACTCTGGGTAGCTGGGGTCGGGGCGTTACAAGACTCACTTTTTCTATATCGAAGATCTACTATAGATCTGTCTCTGCTAAAGTTGTGAATTATTATTTTCTCTATATTTACTGCAATGGGATCGACTTAGAACGTAACTTATGTGAATATTATTATTTATTATGGCGATAATCTACCAACTGTCAATTGCATGTTATTTCAATTGTGAAGAACATCTGGAAAGTATTTTCAGAATACAAATATATTTCTTTTATATTCCTGAGTGATCGTCTTATCGTACTAAGCTGTGTAGGTTTAGCAAGTGAACTAGAAGTATTTGTTTTTACATGTATTGTAAAGGTTTCAAATTCATATACTCAGTTGTGAATCAGTCTATTGAAATGAGGACCAGATAGTGAAAATCTCTAAGCTCGTGGAGTAGAGTGTTTGTAGAGTGAACTAGGGGCCATTTGTTCCCTGAACTATTATACATCTTGTGTTTCTTCTATTTAAATTTCCGTTGCATCATTTTATCTGATTAATGTTAAAATCCATAACACGATGTCATAATGATTTTTGAAAAGTCACAATTCACCCCCCTCTTGTGTATATATGGTGTAATCTGATCCAACAATTGGTATTAGAGGTTGAGCTATCTGAAAAAGATTTTACAAGATGAAAGTGATTATACAAAGAGAAAGATGAATAATATGAGAGATGGAATGTCTATGATCAGAGCATCGTACTTAAATAGAGAAAACTATGGATTCTGGATGTTTCGAATGATTATCTATCTAAAAAACATTGGATACAGAGCATAGTCCATGATTCTGACTCCATATGAAATACCAGAAAAACCTGATACATGGAGTGTTGCTACTGAAGAAGATTGTGTCATGAACTCGAAGGTAATGAATGAAATTATATGTGGTCTAGGACCTAATGAGTTTAACAGAGTATCTCAATTCCCAAAAGCATATGAAATGTGTTAAACTATTTTTGTTTCGTACGAAATAACTAACAATATCAGGGAAATGAGATATGCAACTGCTAAGCTTAAATTTGTTACATTCAGAATGGCTGAATGTGAGAGTATTACTCAAATGAATGGAATATTGACCGAGATTGTCAATAAAATAACTGCCTTGGGAGATCCCATTAAACAAGGTGATCAAGCTTTAAATGTATTGAGTGTACTGGCTACAAAATGGAATGGAATCTCTATAACAATCAGACAGTCGACATCTGTCAAAAATTTAACCATGAGGGAAATGATTGGATCATTGATGATGTATGATGTTGAGATGGAAGATGAAGCTAATGAACATAAAGTGGTTATCAAAAGAGATGATACTTCCTTGAAAGCGTCTTCACAGATAAAAAAAAAGATGAAGAAAAATGTAAAAGATAAGTCAGAGAGTTTTTATTTATATTATTCGGACGTGGAATTCGCTCAGCTGGCCTGATGATTCACAAAATTATATAGAAATGAGAAAGGGCTTCAAAAAATCCTACATAAACGATGACAAGGAAGTGAGATGCAACGAATGCAAGAAAATGGGACATATTAGACGTGACTGTACTCATCTAAAAGAAGACAAGAGAAATAAATTTTCCAAAAGAAATGACTATGAGCATAAGGACAAGAAATCCATGAAGGCTACATGAAGTGTATCTGAAGACTCCAATAGTACTTTTCAGATAGACTCAGAGAAGGAGGAAGCAAATATGAAAGCCAACATGTGTTTTATGGTAGAAACAAATGAGGTACAATCATACAACTCTTCTGATTCTAGTTCCGAATCTAATTACTCTAATGAAAAATGTAAAACCTACTGCATTATTCTTGATGAAAATTATTACTCTCTATCTAAGAAGCATAAGTATTTAAATAATTTTCATAAGGCCATTTCTGATGAAAGAGGTACAATGCTGAAACAATATAAGGAGTTAATTGAAATTTTTGATTCAATTATTTCTATCAATACAGATTATGAATCAAATATAAAATCACTAAAAACTAATGTACAAACTTATAAAACTATATCCCTTGTTTTTACTAGAGGAGAATATATTTTAAATGAAATAATTG
This sequence comes from Viscum album, assembly GCA_963277665.1. Taxonomy (NCBI): domain Eukaryota; kingdom Viridiplantae; phylum Streptophyta; class Magnoliopsida; order Santalales; family Viscaceae; genus Viscum; species Viscum album. Next base: position 1,361,886,521 of record OY728145.1, on the reverse strand, counting down.
GGAAAAATGTCATTAAAAAGGAAAGATTTGGAATTGGTAGAAAAGGTGAAAAACCCAAGCTGTACAAAAACTATTTTATTCCAAGTGAAAAAATACTAAATTGTAATTACTATGGAATACGGGGAAATATTTCAAAAAACTGTTTCTTAAGACAACCAAAAATAAGTGGAATTAAGAAAGATTTTGTATCAAATGATTTATTTGACTCATGTGAAATTAGAAAAGCAAAGAAAGTATGGATTCCCAGATCCTTGCAATAAAACACCACTAGACCCAAAAAATTATGGGTGCCAAAGCAATCTGTGTAAATTTCTTTGCAGAGAGAATTTTACAAGAGAAAAAAATTCATATGTTATACAGACAGTGGCTGCTCAAGACATATGAGAGGAAACTCATTGAATTTCTCTACAGTCACTCAAAAATATGGTGGATTTGTCACTTTTGTTGGCAATGCCAAAGGAAAAATCATTGGTATTAGAACAAATGGAGAACCATAAGTTGTCTCAATTATTAGAGTACATTATGTACAAGGATTGAAACACAATTCGATAAGCATCTCTCAACAATTTGATGATGGTTATGCTGTTGATTTTTTTAACAATTTCTATTCTGTTTTAAAAAATAAATTTTTTAAATTTAGAGCACTAAGAACTGATAATGTGTATACCCTGGATTTAAATTCCTTGTGTAAACAAAAAGTAAATGGTTTAACTACTAAAATGAATGAATATTAGATCTGGAATAGGAGACTTGGACATTGTAATTTATATGTTTTATATAATTTATCTAAGAGACATTTAGTTTCTAATTTTTCTAGTCTCAAATTTGAAAGTGACATATTTTGTGATGGATGTCAACTTGGAAAGCAACAGAAATAATCCTTCAAAACTGTTAACAAAATTGCTACATCTAAAACTCTAGAACGTATCCATATAGATTAGCTTGGACCTTCCAGAGTAGTAATATTGGAAGGTAAATTATATTTATTTGTTTTATTTTATGACTATTCTATATTTACATGGATTTTATTTTTGAAATTTAAAAATAAAGATTTTACTTTATTTGAATGTTTTTGTAAAGTTGTTAAAAATGATAAAGTTCTTAAAATAATTTCATTAATAAGTGATCATGGTGGAGAATTTTAGAGTCATGAATTTAATTCCTTATGCTCAAATATAGATATTAGAAACACCTTCTCTTCACCTAGAACACCTCAACAAAATGAAATTTTTGAAAGAAGAAATAGGACAATTTTGAAAATGGATAGGACTATGTTAAATGAATACAGTCTTCCTACATACTTTTGGGGAGAGGCTGTAAACACAACCAAATATATAATTAATAGAGTTTTAATTAAACCTATTCTGAAAAAGACACCCTATAAACATTAGAATAACAGAAAACATAAAGTTAACTACTTTAAAGTTTTTGGATTCAAGGTTTACATCTTGATCACCAAGGATAATATTGGTAAGATTGATCCAAAATCTGATGAAGGATTCTTCATAGGATATTAATCTACCTCCAAATCTTATAGAATCTATAATAAGAAGTCAATTATTGTTGAAGAATGAATTCATGTGATATTTTATGAATCTAATCCATTTGAAAAAAGGAAAAATCAAATGGATGAATCTGAATCTAATGATAACATGAGGCTTGAGAATATGAATAATTATTTTGAAAAATATATAAATAAAATTTAATCCAGTTAAGAAGAACATGATACTGAAGAACCTATAAGCGTGTTGCCGAGACAAACTAAAACCCTAATGAATCACCCTTTAGAAACTATAATAGGCGTCTTAGATACAGGAAAAAAAACTAGAATAAATGTAGGAAATCTTGTAGAATTATCAGCATTTCTATCCAAATTAAAACCCAATAATATTGAAGAAGATTTAGATGATGAATGTTTGATGATATCACTGTAAGAAGTATTAAACCAGTTCAAATAAAATGAATTCTGGGAATTAGTTGAAAGACCACAGAACTATCCAGTGATAGGAACCAAATGGGTCTTTATAAATAAGAATGATGATCAAGGAATAATAACTAGAAATAAAGATATACATGTAGATAAAGGATATAATCAAGAAGAAGGTATAGATTATGATGAGACCTTTGCATCTCTAGCTAGAATAGAAGCCATTAGAATCTTCTTAACCTATACATCTCATATGAACATTAAATTATTTCAGATGGATGTTAGGTATGCATTTTTAAATTTTTATTTAATGGAGGAAGTTTATGTTGAGCAACCTCCTGGTTTTGAAAAATCTCAAAACCCAGATTCGGTTTTTAAATAAACTAAATCTCTATATGGCCTTAAACAAACACCTAGATCTTTGTATGAAATATTAAGATACATTCTTTTGAAAAATTATTTTACTATTGGAATGGCCGATCCAACACTGTTTAAGAAAACTGTGAATTCAAATATTTTATTAGTTCAAATTTATGTTGATGATGTAATTTTTGGATTAACTAATAAAACCCTATTTCATGAGTTTTCAAAGATAATTCAAAATGAATTTGAAATGAATATGATGGGAGAACTAAATGTCTTTTTTGGAATTCAAATTTATCAAAACGATTTTAGAAATGCTTTAAATCAAAGAAAATAAATTACTGATTTATTGAAGAAATTTGAACTCGAAAACAGCAAGACATATACAAGTCCTATATAAACTAATATAAAACTTGATTTGGATGAAACAGGAAAACCAGTTGACAACATTTTATATAGAGGTATGATTGGTTGTTTATAATATATTACTGCTAGAAAGCCAGATATAATGCATTCAGTATATCTTTGTGCAAGATTTCAATCAAATCTTAATGAATCTCATTTAACTGCTGTTAAAAGAATTTTTTGATATTTAAAAGGAACTGTTTATCAATATATTCTTTATCCATAAACTTCTGATTTTAATTTGATTTCATATTCAGATTTCATAATTTTGAAGTTGTATATTAAATAGGAAAAGAACATCAGGAACATGTCACTTTTTAGGAAAGTCTTTAGTGTAATGGTCAAGTATGAAACAACATTCAGTTGCCCTGTCAACAGTTGTGGTAGAGTATATTTCTATTGACAGTTGTTGTGCACAGGTGTTGTGGATGAAAAATACTCTTATGGACTTTGGACTAAATTTTAATAATACGCCTATTTTATGTGATAATACTAGTGCTATAAATATTTCAAAAATTCTTATTAATCATTATAGAACCAAGCATATTGATATCAGACATCATTTTCTAAGAGATCATGTTCTTAAAAAGGATATATCTTTTGAATTTGTAAGTACTGAAATTCAATTAGCTGATATTTTTACTAAAACACTTCCCACAACAAGGTTTGATTTTATTAATGGGGAGCTAGGTTTATTTTATTTTAAATAAATTTTTATTTCACAATAGTCATTATTTATTTTAATTCTGCTTAAAATAATTTACCTATTTCGTTTTTCAAACAGAATAAGTTTATTTTCCCTGCATAATCTATTTTATTTTTCTTTAAATATATGTAATGATTATTAAAAACATGGTAATCAAGGTTGTTGGAAACCCTTTCGACTTCTAAACCATTTCATTTCTAACAAAACCTTTTCAAACCCGCAAACTGCACCTCTGCTCGTCAACCCTAATATTTGAACCTCTGAATCCTTAATGTTCAAAACTTTAGAGATTCTCGCAAAGATGGAAAAGACAAAAAGTGCCAATGAACCCAAAACTAGTAGTGCCATGAAACAATGTTCAAAAGGAAGAAAAATTGTATAGGGTAGGGTGATTGATCTCCAGTGGCTATATCAGACAAATCTCCTATTGAAACAAGCACTGTCATTTCAGAATCTCGAAAAGACATTCAGTAGTGAGAATACAGAATTTCTGTATGAGGTAGATTTTCTGTACTTCTTCAAAACTGTACAGTTTAGTCTTGGAGATACTGAGGATAGTATGATGGCTAAGATAGAGGATAGGGATTTCTCAATATCGTCAGTAGAAATTGGTGAGATTCTCAACTACCCTCATGAGGGATTTTTTTATTTCGATTTGAAAAATATTGTAGATTCTGTGTATAAATCAGAGGACATAATGTCATTTCTCTTTGGTATTAAGACTGTAAGGAAAATTTTTATCAAGGATTTGGAGCCTGATCAGAAAATTTTGGTCAAATTTTCGCAAATAGGTATTGCACCGAGGATGTCTGAAATGAAAAAGATGTTATATCCCGATATGTATACAATGTATCTTTTTATCAGTGATGTTAAACTCAATTTTCTTATGTATATGGTTAGATAGCTAATATATTTTTGTCAGAGTGATGCCCGAATGAACATTTATCTTTTTGGTTGATTCATCTCCAACCTATTGTTAATGAAGGACATGGTGAGACTGGTTGATTCCAAAGTAAACTGTCATCACAATAATGTGTTTAATGCTGGAACATTAAGAAAGATTGGATATTTCTGGAGTATGGTCAAAGGAAAAAAATTTCTAGTTGGAGAAGATTATGAATCAGAGATCGCTCAAGCTCAATCAGCAAAGTCAAAGGAAGGACAAGCTGAATCGAGAGTCTGCGCTGTGCCTAGGAGGATCATATTTGAAGTGGAAGAAACTAAAGAAGAATGAAGTCAGGAGGGAATTCAGACATAGAGGAGAAGACATGTGCTTAAGGAACATACATCCCCTGACTTAACCTCAAGAGATTTACTCTCTTACAGCTTTGTCAAAGAAAATATTTATAGCATCCCACCTTTTTAGAACATAAATTTTCACTACATTTTACAAAAACTGAGGATCATTAAGGTTTAGTGTCTTGGAAACCATGAAATTAAAACATGAAAACCTAAAACATTCATCTTATAAACCTGAAAGGCTTCTCCTTATGTTCATCCTAGGTTCATTACTGCGTCTCATAACCTGGGGACATACATCAAAAGAAAGGGTGAGCAGAAGGCCGAGTAATGGAAACAAGGGGAAACATTTAACATGTGAAAATGAGATACATCGAAAAATTCATGAAAAAGAACTTTAAGGCATGATAATAAAATCACGAGGCATATCATAATAAAAATAACGTATTTCATAACCTGAAGATGTGGATACAACATTTAACTCAGACAATCATGAACATATCACCACGGTCTATCTCCAAGGTGTCATTTGAAATTACCAAGGTAAACCCAAAAGTATTGTAAAAATCGTAAACTCTAGTGGATACATAATTACCCAATGAAATGTAGCACTATCAGGCCTCATCCTTGAATTTGTAATCTCTAGGGGTTACATCATTTCCCAATGCAATAAGGCGCTATCAGGGCACACCCTTAAATTTGTAATCACTAGTGGTTACATCATTACCCAATATAATGGGGTGCTATCAAGGCACACCCTTAATTTGACTTTATTATCATGTGAGCCACATACATAATAATCAAACATTTCATAAATAACCCATATATCATAAAAGAAATGGGTTTCATTTCATAATCATAATGTTTTAAAAACTGCTTTTAAAGAAGTGATCTTTATGTCACTTTAAACACACAGAAAAGGAAAGCGGGTTTTCATATATTTAAATCCCAGAATTTAAAATAGGAAATTTTGATATATATGTGAATACCCCTATAGAAGATAGATCATTCGGTATCAACTTAATAAAATAAATGAATTTGAGAAAAAGAGAGAGACACTTTAAGATGAAAATTCTGCAGGATAACGGCTACGTTACAGGGTTTCACAAAACCTTCAAAAGAGAGGGGACACGGGCCACCCACTCATAAATGATCCATAAAACAGTATAGGGACAGAATATAAAGGATATATGAATATGGTAATGAAGTTTTAAGGAAATACAATTTGAAATGATAAACAAGGAAGGATGAAAAAAATAAGATTTTTCTTATGAAAATTCGGCAGCCTAACGGAGTCACTTAATATTCAAAAAAATAAATTGACGAGATCAAATAGGGTCTCTCATCATATGATCATTAATTATCATTATGATAGATATAGAGATAATAAACCAAAACAATAAAAAGGAAATTGAAATACTTGATAAGAAAATAGAACATGAAAATGAGAAATGTGAAATAATCCGTTACAAAAATTTCAGTAGCCTAACGACGCCACTTAAACATTCATAAAACGAAATGATGAGTGTAAGAGGGGATATATCATTATATGAACATGAAAAGTTCATTAAGAAGAATATAAAAGAATACCCCCATCATAATAACATGGAGCAAAAATGAAATGACTTAAAATATAGTATTTGAAAAGAAAGAGAGAGGTTGGATCCCTTACCTTAAAATGTATATCTTAAAACTCAATGGTTGGGACCTAGAGGGATTGGGGGCACCATGGAAGGACTCTTTTAGAGTTGATGTGACCAGATCATAGTTGGGGGAGAGTTAGGAGTGAAAAATAAAGGAGGAAAGGGTGGGTATTTATAGGGAAAGTGAGGGGACAAGGCATTAATGGCCAAGGGACACCTCATTGGTAGTATTGGAAAAACCATGGTCTTGCCCATGGTATTGGACACTTTGTACACCTCATACAATAATTCATCCACATTAGTCTACCATCCCTTAAAATATCTCATGAGCTCACCATGATCCAGTCATAATGTCATTAAACATACCGAAACCCTAAAACTGTATTTTTACTATTCACTGAAAAATTCAACTTTTTTCGAAAACTCCCGAATTTTCACCTTAACAAAATATCAATGCTATGATTTCAAAAATGAACTCAATTTTATAAAAATAATTTTCTAATTATTTTTAATTTAATTTTTAAATAAATACACTATTTACCGAAAAAGCATTGTTTTCAGAAAAATCCCCAATAATTACCATAACATAATATCGATGCTCTGAGTTCAAAAATGAAATCCATTTTAAAGAATACTTTTCTAAATATTTTTAATTTAATTTTTAATTAAAAAACACTATTCACCCAAAAAAACTAATACCTGACTAATAATTTGTGAAACAGATATTTACCTATTTTATTGAATCTCATTACTTAATCAGGTGCCTAGATTATATTAATACTTTCTTTCAGTGAGATTACTAATTCATTTGGTCACATTACTAATCCTAAGCATAAAATCACTATTCATAATTTACTATTCATCAAAAATTTATTTGATCTTATTAGACTCTAAATTTTTTACTGAACATAATTGCAGAAGACAATTTTTTAAAAATCATTACACAAAATTAATTATTTAAGGTTTACATAAATATTTTCAAATATCATTTTTCTAGAATTCATAAAAAATATGCATACTATATTTATCTGGACATTTGAAAATTCAAAAACATCATCATAAGATGAAATCAATATTTTTATTTAAATCAACGGATTGTACAAGGTAGTTACGGTCTCCTTACATAGCACCTTATAACCCCAGCATAGGACCAAAGTGTAAGGTGTTCTAAGGTGAGAGAATACGAGGGTGGCTTGGCCAACAATGCCCGAGTAGTAATCTATATTAGTTTGAACTTCTTGCGAAGGCGATTACGTTCTATCTTCACACGATGAAGTTCAGCTTGGGTTTGGTCTAGAAAAAATCCTAGTGGTGCTACCTCCTTCCCAAGTTCTGTTAGATGTGCATTGATTGTACCGAGACTACTGGATGAGGCCATCAAATATTCTTTCTATATTAATTAACCAAGATCACTTGTATTTAGTAACAATAATCAAAACGTTTAGTTTCCAGCGGTCATATTGACCAATGGTCATATAACAGTTGAAACCCAACGGTCTCATTTTGATTATACTCATGTCATCAAATGAAACTGTTTTGTTGAGTATCAAATAAAATAATACACAAAATAAGGAAACAATATTTATTCAAAATTTCGGGACGTTACATTCTTCCCCCCTTAAGAAATGGAATCCTCACAATTTTTAAAATTGGTTTTCGAAATTTAATCGAATGCCCCACATCAGAAAAGGAGTCAGTAAAACTATTACTTTATAAGAATGAAAGGGAAGTACAAAGGTCACCCAAGTTACCCAATACTAGGATTCCATGTGGGAAAACATTGATATAGAAGAAAAAACAAAGGGTCAAGTTCTGAGGGAGAGTGATAGAAAAAATGATTAGGATAAAGTTTACCACAAGAAAATCACAAACTTATGATGTGTGTAAACGGTCTTTGATCACCCAGTAGGGAACGTAAAACAACAATGTTTTTTTACGTTACATTTCAAAATTTCGAGGAATTCATTTGCTACATAGAATAATAAAATAACGAAATATACTTACCTTAAAGTATAGTTTCATCCTTTAATAAGTTTATACCAAAACTAATCTTTTGTCCAAATGATGAGCATTCAAAAAAAAATTGGTCTCATCAAAAGCACAAGAATCATCTTCTAGAGAATCACGTAATCCACAAAAGATTAACTATCTATTTCCTCTATCTTTAAACATTATCCCAAAAATAGTAGGGGTTAGATAAAACAATTCTTCAAAGAGAAAGAATCCCATAGGAAGGGAAACTTCTTTAAATCACCAAAATTCCACGGTACTACCCAAAGTTCATCATAGACCATTCCATAAATAACTGTCCTTAAAATTCCTTGAAATAAAGCAATCTAATATTGAACCCCAAATACAAGAAGGATTTGATAACATAGTCTTCCAAAATAAACTTCATCTTTCATCTCCAAACAATATAAACCACTCTTAACATCTAATAGAAAAAGTAACTAACCTAAACATATTTTCCCCAATATAGGTTAATCATTTCCATACGTTACATAAATTACAATAAGTTCACTTTAAATTTATAGATTCTTCAAAATATAAGTCAACCTTTACTCCTCAGAGAAAATACCATAGTAATCTATTTACCTCGATCATATAGGGTTCCCAAAATAGTGACCATCTTCCAAAATAATATTCATCTTTTTATCCCCTAATCATCCTTAAAGAACAGCTTAACTACATAAACAAGTGGTACATAACAATAGATGCCTTCATTGATTATATAAAACCATCTTAGGTAGTGACTCCTTGTTCTTAGAAAACATTAATGATATGATCATAGGTCACAAAATAGAATACTACATGACATAGAAAATTATTGCGAGGAAGTTTCATGTACTTTAGTCATCAAGATCCATCTCAGCATAGGACTTGCATTATTCCCTTGACCTTGAGGATTGTTGATGCTCATCATGCCTCACATTCCTTCCAAGAGAGCATTTCCTTGAATAATGTCCAACTTCTCCACATTTACAACATTGAAAAATATAAGGTACATTAGATTGAACCTTATCTCTATTCATCACTTTATTCATTTTTGTGAAGCAATTGGATACTTAATGACCCATAAACCTACAATTAAAACATCTCCCGGTTCCTTTGTGACATTCTCTTGGGTGCCATTTTCCACACTTTTTGCATAAAGGAAATTGGGTATTCTCTCCCTTACCAAATTTATCAAATGACCATCCATGAGACATCATCTTCTTCTTCCTTGATGAATTTGGGAATTCAACTAGGTACTAATTCTTAATTGTGATTTTTGATAGCTGGTTTGGCATAATCACAATATGTACAACTTAATCTCTCATCATCTCTGTCATATTAATAGGGAAATAATCACATTTCCTATCACATTGGTTGTTGGGACATGTTCTTCTATTTCCTGCCATTAACTAAGAAATGAAAGTATAAATAGGGTCTTAAATACTTAGTCAATAATCATAAAAAGGAAACATTAAGCATATAATGATAAACTTGTAGAGGAAAAGAATATCCTAACTTGTGATCCCATAGGTTCCAAACTAGGTTATCCAAGATCATATATTATTATGTGAATCCTTATTTTATTTTATCTTTGTTCCTTTAATAATGGTTCATACTAAGCTTATTAATTTACCAAAGAATATCCCCAGGGAGTGTCGAAACCAAGAGTGCACCAAGGCCCGTTTTCGTGTACCAGTTCCCATTCCAGTCTAGCTCAAATCGGTGTTTTCGGGTTTTACCCCTATGTACATATGTGCCAGAGCCACCTCTAACTGCTCTTATCCAGATAGGGATGTATTTTTTTGGAAACCCCTTACTCAATACTCACCAAAATACCAGGAATATATCCAATATTTAACCATTTCTATAGGGTTCTTCCTAAAGTTTTCATATCCTAATTTCACAAATAACTAAAACTCCCTTTAATACCAACTATACCATTATACCTTTTTATAACATAACTATTCATTACATTTTACAAAAACTAAGGATCATTACGATTTAGTGACTTGGAAACCAGGAACTTCAAACATGAAAACATAAAACATTCATCCTATACACTTGAGAGGCTTCTCTTTATGTTCATCCAAGGTTCATTACTGCATCTCATAACCTGGGGACATACATTAAATGAAAGGGTGAGGATAAGACCCAGTAAGGGAAACAAGGGGAAAATTCTAACATGTGAACTTCAGATGCATCAACAATGTCCTGAAAAATAACTTTAAGGCACAAGAAAGTAATCATGAGTCATATCATAATAAAAATAAAGTATTTCATAACATCATGATGTGGCTACAACATTTAACTTAGATAATAATGAACATATCACCAAGGTCCATCCCCAAGGTGTCATTTAAAATCACCAAGGTAAACCCCAATGTATCATTAAAATTGTAATCTCTAGTTGTTACATCATTACCCAAGGAAATAGGGCGCTATTAGGGCGCACCCATAAATTTGTAATCACTAGTGGTTACATCATTACCTAATGAAATGGGGCGCTATTAGGGTGGACCCTTAATTTGTCTTTATTATCACGTGAGACACATATATCATCATAAAAAAGTTCATAAATAACCCATATAACATAAAAGAAATGAGTTTCATTTCATAATAATAACGTTTTACAAATTGCTTTTAAAGACGTGATCTTTATATCACTTTAAACCCACAGAAAAAGAAAGTGGGTTTTCATATATGTAAATAAAAGAATTTAAAATAAGAAATTTTGATATATATGTGAATACCCATGTAGAAGAATGTTCTTTGAGTATTCACTTAACAAAAAAAGAATTTGAGAAAAGAGAGCGACATTTTAAGACGAAACTTCTGTAGCAAGACGGCTATGTTACATGGTTTTAGAAAACATTTAAAAGAGAGGGGAAATGGGTCACCCACTCATAAATGATCCATAAAAAAGTAGATGGACATAATATAAAGGATATATGAACATGGTTATGAAATTTTAAGGACATACAATTTGAAATGAAAAACATGGAAGGATGAAAAAATTAAGATTTTTCTTATGAAAATTCGGCAGCCTAAGGGCGTCACTTAAAATTAAAAAAATGAATTAACGAGATCAAACAGGATCTTTCATAATATGAACTTAAAATATCAGTATTAAAGATATATAGATCATAACCCAACATAATAGAAAGGAACTTGAAAGACATGACAAGAAAATAGAACTTGAAAATTAGAAGGGTGAAAGAATGCATTACAAAAAGTTCGTCAGCCAAACGGTGCCACTTAAACATTCATAAAACGAAATGATGAGAGTAATAGGGGATATATCATCATATTAACATGAAAAGGGCAGTAAAAGGATTATAAAAGATCACCCCCAACATAAGAACATGGATCATAATAGAAATGAATTAAAATAGATTATTTGAAAAGAAAGAGAGAGGTTGGATCCCTTACCTTAAATCGTATATCTTAAAACTCAATGTTTCGGACCTTGAGGGCTTGATGGCACCTTGGGAGGACTCTTTGGGAGGTAATGAGACCAATTATTCATTGGGAGTGATTTGGGAGTGAAAACTAAAGGAGGAAAGGGTGGATATTTATAAGGAATGTGGGGGGACAAGGCATTAATGGCTAAGGGACACCTCATTGGTGGAATTGGAAAGACTATGGGCTTGCCCATGGTATTTTCCCATGGTATTGGCCACTTGGAAAAACTCAAACAATATTTCATCCCCTTTAGTCGACCATCCTTTAAAATAACTCATGCCATCATCACGATGCAGTCATGATGTCATTAAACATACTGAAACCCTAAAACTGGAATTTTTACTATTCACTGAAAATTCAACTTTTTCCGAAAACTCCCAAAATTTCACTTTAACCAAATATCATTGCTCTGATTTCAAAAATGAACTCCATTTTATAAAAAAAATTAAAAAATTTAATTTTTTGAAAAATAAATACACTATTCACCAAAAATTCATTTTTTTCAGAAAAAATGCCCAAAAATTACCTTAACATAATATCGATGCTCTAAGATAGAAAATGAAATCCATTTTATAAAAATAATTTTCTAAATATTATTAATTTTATTTTTAATTAAAAAAAATATGCACCCAGAAAAACTAATACCTGACTAATAATTTCTAAAACAGTTATTTACATATTTTATTGAATCTCATTACTTAATCAAGGTGCATATATTATATTAATACATTCTTTAAGTTATATTACTAATCCATTCAGTCAAATTACTAATCCTAAGAATTAAATCACTATTCAAAATTTACTATTCATCAAAAATTATATTTATCTTATTAGACACTAGATTGTGTACTGAACATAATTGCAAAAGACTATTTTTTTGAAAATCATTACAAACAATTAATTATTTATGGTTTAGATAAATATTTGAAAATGTCCTTTTTCTAGAATTCATCAAAACTATGCATACTATTTTTATCTGAACATTTGAAAATTCACAAAATCATCAAAAGAAGAAATCACAATTTTTATTTAAATCAAAGGATTACACAAGGCACTTACGGTCTCCTTACATAGCCCCTTATAACCCCAGCATAGGACCTAAGTGTAAGGTGTGAAAATCTGAGATAATCTGAGGGCGGCACGACCAACATTGCATGAGTAGTAATCTCTATTAGTTTGAACTTCTCACGAAGGCGATTCTGTTCTATCTTCACATGATGATGTTCAGCTTGGGTTTGGTCAAGAGCAAATCCCAGTGGTGCTACCTCCTTCCCATGCTCTGTTAGATGGGCTTTGATTGTCCCAAGACTACTGGATGAGGACATCAAATATTCTTTCTATATTAATTAACCATGATCACTTGTAGTTAGAGAAAATAATCAAAACGTTTAGTTTCTAGCGATCATATTGACCAACAGTCATATAATAGTAGAAACCCAACGATCTCATTTTGATTATACTCATGTCAAAAAATGAAACAGTTTTGTTGAGTAAAAAATAAAATAACACACAAAATTAGGAATCAATATTTATTCAAAACTTCGAGTCATTACATTCTTACCCCCTTAAAAATTGTGTCCTCGAAATTTTTAAAATTGGGTTTGGAAATTTCATTGAATGTCCCACATCGGAAAAGGATTCAGTAAAACTTTTAATTTAAAAGAGTGAAAAGGAAGTACAAAGGTCACCTGAGTTAACCCATACTAGGATTCAATGTGGGAAACTGTGGATATGGAAGAAAAAACAAAGGGTCATGTTCTGAGGTAGAGTGATAGAAAACATGATTAGGAGAACGTTAACCACAAGAAAATCACAAACATATGATGTGTGTAAATAGTCTTTAATTACCCAGTAGGAATCATAAACCAACACTGTTTTTGTTTTATGTTACTTTTCATAATTTTGAGGAATTAATTAACTACATAGAATAAGAACATAAGAAAATATACTTACCTTAATGTATAGTTTCATCATTTAATGAATTTCTACCAAAAATAATCTTTTCTCCAAACGAAGGACATTCAAAAACAATTGGTGTCATAAAAATCACAAGAACCATCTTTTAAAGATTCACGTAATCCAAAAAATATTAACTATCTATTTGTTCTATCATTAAACAATATCCCAAAAACAGAAGGGGTAAGATAAAAGAATTCTTAAAAAATAATACCATAGAAAGGGAAACTTCATTAAATCTTCAAAATTCCACTGTACTACCCAAAGTTCATCATAGACCATTCCATAAATAACTAACCTTAAAATTCCTTGAAATAAACCAAACTAAGATTGAAACCCAAATACAAGAAGGATTTGATAACATAGTCTTCTAAAATAAACTTCATCGTTCATCTCCAAACTACATAAACCACTCCTAACATCTTATAACAAAAGTAACTAACCTAAACATATTTTCCCCAAGATAGGTTAATTATTTCCATAAGTAACATAAATTACTATAAGTTAACCTTAAATTCATTGATTCTTCAAAATATAAGACAACATTTACTCCTCAGAGAAAATATCGTAGTAATCTTTTTACCTCGATCATAAAGGATTCCCAAAATAGTGAACGTCTTCCAAAATAATATTCATCTTTTAGTCCCGTAATCACCCTTGAATAACAGCTTCACTATATCAAAATGTGGTACATAAAAATAGATTTTTTCTTTAATGATATAATAAAATCATAGGTAGTGACTCTATGTTTATATAAAACATTAAATATATGCTCATCAGGAACTAACTAGAATAAAACATGTCATAGAAAATTATTGCGAAGAAGTTGCATGTAATTTAGTCATCATGATCCATCTCAGCATAAGACTTGCATTGTTCCCTTATCCTTGAGGATTTTTGATGCTCATCATGATTCTGATCCCATACAAGAGAGCATTTCCTTGAATAATGTCCAACTTCTCCACATTTACAACATTGAAAAGTATAAGGTACATTAGATCGAACCTTATCTATATTCATCAAATTATTAAATTTTTTGAAGCAATTGGATACATTATGCCCTATCACCCCACCCATAAAACATCTCCTCGTTCCTTTGTGACATTCTCATGGGTTCCATTTTCCACACTTTTTTCATAAAAGAAATTGGGTCTTCTCTCCCTTACCAACTTTATCAGATGACCATCTTGAGACTTCTTCATCTTCTTCCTTGATGAATTTGGTAATTCAACTAGGTACCAATTATAAATTGTAATTTTTGATAGCTAGTTTGGCAGAATCACAATATGTTCAAGTTGATCTCTCGTCATCTCTTTCATATTAATAGGTAAATCATCACATTTCCTATCACATTGGTTGTTGGGACATTTTCTTCTATTTCCTTCCATTAACTATGAAAAGAAAGTATAATTAAGGGCTTAAATACTTATCCAATAATCATGAAAAGGAGACTTTATGCATAGAAGGATAAACTTATAGAAGAAAAGTATATCCTAACTTGTGATCCCCAAGGTTCCAAACTAGGTTATCCATGATCATATATTCTTATGTGATTCCTTATTTTATTTTATCTTTGTTCCTTTAATAATGGTTCATACTAAGCTTATGAATTTACCAAAGCATGTCCCCCGGGAGTGTCGTAACCAACAGTGCAACAAGGCCCATTTTCTTGTGCCAGTTCCCATTTGAGTATAGCACAAAGCAATGTTTTCGGGTTTTACAACTATGTACATTTGTGCCAGAGCCACCTCTACCTGCTCGTATCCATACAGGGATGTATTTTCTTGGAAACCCCTTACTCAATACTCATCAAAATAAAATGATGATTTCCTATATTTAAACATTTTTATAGGGTTATTCCTAAAGTTTTCATATCCTAATTTCCACAAATACCTAAACCTATTTTTGATTACAACTATAGTATCCCACCTTTTTATAACATAACTATTCATTAAATTTTACAAAAACTGAGGATCTTCAAGGTTTAGTGCAATGGAAACCAGGTACATAAAACATGAAAACATTAAACATTTATCTTATACACTTGAAAGGATTCTCTTTATGCTTATCCTAGGTTCATTACTGCATCTCATAACCTGGGTACATACATCAAAAGAAAGGGTGAGCAGAAGGCCCACTAAGGGAAACAAGAGGAAACATTTAACATGTGAACTTGAGATACATAAACAAAGTCACGAAAAAGAACCTTAAGGCATGGGAAAGAAATAATGTGGCATATCATAATTAAAATAACGTATATCATATCTTGAAGATGTGGCTACAATATTTAACTTAGACAATCATGAACATATCACCAAGGTCCGTCCCCAATGTTTCATTTGAAATTACCAAGGTAAACCCAAAGGTATCGTTAAAATTGTAAACTCTAGTGGTTACATCATTACCCAATGCAATGGGGCACTATCAGGGTGCACCCTTAAATTTGTAATCTGTAGTGGTTACATCATTACCCAATGCAATGGGGCGCTATCAGGGCGCACCCTTAAATTTTTAATATATTGTGTTTCATCATTACCCAATGAAATGGGGTGCTATCAGGGTGCACCCTTAATTTTTCTTTATTATCATGTGAGACACATATATCATCATAAAAAATTTCATAAATAACCCATTTACCCTAAAAGAAATGGGTTTCATTTCAGAATCGTAACGTTTTAAAAACTACTTTTAAAGACGTGATCTTTATGTCACATTAAACCCACGGAAAAGGAATGCGGGTTTTCATATATGTAAATCCCAAAATTTAAAATAGTAAATTTTGATATATATGTGAATACACCTATATATGAAATATCTTTGATTATTCAATTAATAAAATAAAAGAATTTGATAAAAAGAGAGAGACATTTTAAGACAAAAATTCTACAGCATAACGACTATGTTACCAGGTTTTAGAAAATATTGAAAAGTGAGGGGACATGGGTCACCCAATAATAAATGATCCATAAAACAATATAGGTACAGAATATAAAGGATATATTAACATGGTTTTGAAATTTGAAGGACATATCATTTGAAATGAAAAACATGGAATGAAGACAAAAATAATATTTTTCTTATGAAAATTCGGCAGCCTAAGGGCATCACTTAAACTTCAAAAAAATGAATTGATGGGATCAAATAGGGTCTCCCATCATATGAACAGAAAATATCAGTATGATAGATATAGATATCATAAACCAACATAATAAAAAGGAACATGAAAGACTTGACAAGAAAATAGAACATGAAAATGAGAAGGGTGAAAGAATCCGTTACAAAAATTTCGGCAACCTAACGGCGCCACTTAAACATTCTTAAAAAGAAATGATGAGAGTAATATGGGATATAACATCATATGAAAATGAAAAGGGAATTAATAGGAATATAAAAGAACACCCCCAACATATGAACATGGAGAATAAAAGAAAAGACTTAAAAGATTGTATTTGAAAAGAAAGAGAGAGGTTGGATCCCTTGCCTTAAAACAGATCTCTTAAGACTCAAAGGTTGGGACCTTTAGGGCTTGGGGGAGCCTTGGGAGGACTCTTTTGGAGGTAATGAGACCATATTTTCATTGGGGGATAGTTGGGAGTGAAAACAATAGGAGGAAAGGGTGGGTATTTATAGGGAAAGTGAGGGGACAAGGAATTAATGGCCAAGGGACACCTCATTGGTGGAATTGGCAAAACCATGGTCTTTCCCAAGGTATTTTCCAATGGTATTGTCAACGTGGTACATATAATACAATAATTCATCCCCTTTAGTCGACCATCCCTTAAAATATCTCATGTCATCAACATGATGCAGTCATGATGTCATTAAACATACCGAAACCCTAAAACTGTATTTTTACTATTCACTGAAAATTCAACTTTTTCTAAAAACTCCCAAAATTTTAGCTTAACCAAATATCAATGCTCTGATTTCATAAATGAACTCCATTTTATAAAAAAAATTTTATAAATAATTGTAATTATATTTTTGTATAAAAACACTATTCACTGAAAATTTATTTTTTTCAGAAAAATCCCTAAAAATTAACTTAACATAATATCGATGCTTTGAGTTCAAAAATGAAATCCATTTTATAAAAATAATTTTCAAAAATTTTTTAATTTAATTTTTAATTGAAAAACACTATTCACTCTAATAAAGTAATACCTGACTAATAATTTCTGAAACGGTTATTTACAGATTTAATTGAATATCATTACTTAATCAAGGTTCCAAGATTATATTAATACTTTCTTCAAGTGAGATTACTAATCCATTTTGGTCACATTACTGAACCTAAGCATAAAATCACTATTCATAAATTACTATTCATCAATAATTAAGTTGATCTTATTAGACTCTAAATTTTGTACTGAACATAATTACAGAAGACCATTTTTTGAAAATCATTACACAAACTTAATTTTTTAAGGTTTACATAAATATTTTCAAATATCCTTTTTTCTAGAAATCATCAAAAATATGAATACTATATTTATCCGGACATTTTAAAATTCAAAAACATCGTCATAAGAAGAAATCAAAATTTTAATTTAAATCAAAGGATTACACAAGTTAGTTACAGTCTCCTTACAAAGCCCCTTATAACCCGAGAATATGACCTAAGTGTATGGTGTTCTACGGTGAGAGAATCTGAGGGCGGCTCGACCAACATTGCACAATTAGTAATCTCTATTATTTTGAACTTATTGGGAAGGCGATTCCGTTCTTACTTCACACGATGAAGTTGAGCTTGGGTTTGCTCCAGAGAAAATATCAGGGGTGCTACCTCCTTCCCATGTTCTGTTAGATGGGATTTTATTGTCCTGAGACTACTGGATGAGGCCATCAAATCTTTTTTCTATATTAATTAACCAAGATCACTTGTATTTAGAGACAATAATAGAAATTTTTAGTTTCCTGTGGTCATATTGACCAATGGTCATATAACAGTCGAAACCCACCGATCCCATTTTGATTATACTCATGTCATCAAATAAATCAGTTTTCTTGACTAACAAATAAAATAACACACAAAATTAGGAAACAAGATTTATTCAACATTTCAGGTCGTTACAAGGTTGTTGAACAACCTCAAGGACATAATTTCACTGTTACAGATCCTGATCTTGAAAGAAATGTTGTATAATGAATAGAACAAAAGTTTGTAGCTGATGTTATTGATTTTCTTCAACAAGAAAAGGAAGAAAATCCTGGTGAGGAAGTGTCCATACCTCAGGAAACTCCAAAAGAAATCATTTTATAAATTTCATTGGAAGAAAAAATTGCAGATGTTCATGATGAGAATTCATCTAAAGCTCACACAGAAGTTCTTCAAGTGGATATTTCTATAGAAGAGTATGAAAATGACTCTGAGGAAAAATCTGTTGACCATCCTACCCAGGACAAGGAGAAAGAAAAATCTGATGCTGAATCGTTACCTTTAGTAATGCTACATCACACAGAGCCTGAGAATCAGAATCAAGCACATGGTGCTTCTGATTCATGGAATAGGGAAGTTGAAGAGTTATAAAAAATGTTATCTCAACTATAATGTGAGAATGATTCTCTAAGAAGCACCTTATCATCAGAATAGTTGAAATTTCAAAAGCTTAAGGAGAGTTCTGTTTCAAGGAAATAAGTTGAAATTTTTAAAGAGTATATGCTAAATGATGTTGCCAAATTGATATCTGAAATGCTTATGCAATTAGATTTCTCAGATCTTATGTTGTTTATAGAGCCACAATTTGCATCAGTTTGGAATTGTGCTGCTAGTGGATCAGGTACCTCACCTAATTTAGTCAGAAGATTTCAAGCTATCATTGTTGTAAATAGAAACATTAATGATAGGTTGCATGATCTTCAGTGAAACAGTGCTACATTATATGTTCTATTAGATAATCAGAAATTCTTGGTTGAATAGTTGACATCCAGTGAGCCAGGAATCTGCTCTGTCTTAGATAAATTCACAGAGAAGTTGTCTTCGATTATGGAGAAAGAATAACGGCTTCACGAGTTTTTTAGAGCTAATCTCATTGAAGATATTCATATGACTCAAGAGGCCAGAGATCTTATTATTCATCTCGGTGATGGATTAATGAAAAGGTTGAGAGAACAGTTAGCAAAAATCAAGATTACATTCTAAATACGATAAACCCTACCTGTTAACTACCAAAACCTTGATTCCTATATTTATTATTTTTGTGCTTTTAATGAAAAAATATTACATTATATTTACTTGTTTTATTGTTCTTATTTCGATAATCTAGTAATCCAGATTGAATTATTACTAAACAGTTAATAATAGCATTTACTTCAATTCAGTGCTACATTAATCTGTGTTCAATTCCATATTCTATCATCCTTCTTGATATAACAAAAAGGGGGAGAAATTTGGATAAACAAAAACATCTTTTCATTTTAGGGGAGTAATTCATTTTATTTGGGAAGAAATTAAAACGTGGATAAATTAAAGGGAGATATTTATCTTTTCCAAATTCAAAAATTATCTTTTTAAAATTTCAAAACTATATTTAATTAATTTTAAGTTAAGTTAATTTCATTAATTATTTTATGGGTTTTGTGAACATCAAAAAGGGGGAGATTATTGAGAAAGTGTTGTTTTCAACAATACATAATATTTTTATTTAAAGGGTATGTTTATATTAACACTCTATCTTATTATGAAAATTTTAATGCTCACAAATACCCTTAATTATTTTCTAATGATTTTATGTGTTAAGTATTTTGTAGAAATTTACCATTTTATTTTACGCTTGAAGTAACGGGAATTTATTAATAAGTATTCATATATATCATGTTCTGGAAACACTGTTAATGCACTACTTATTCGGAATCTACTTGAGCGTGTTCTGGAAACACTGTTCATACTGTACGTGGATAAACATAGTGTAAGAATGAAAAGTGTGTATACATTTTTAGAATGGGAAAATTATGGTTAATCAACCATACATTATCGGAAAATTATGGAAGAATAACACTACGTTAGGAAAGAACCCTACGTTTGGGATATCAGAAAAGTATGGATGGAGAACCGTACATAAATATTAAACGTTAAATTTATTTATCAAATGTATGATTCATTAACCTTACTTTTGTAAACAACCATACGTTCTTGAAAAAGTATGGATTAAGTAAAAGTATGGATCTTTTATCATACGTTTGAAAGGTGCAAGTAAAAGTATGGATGACCAACCCTATATTTGGAATGAACCTTACGTTTATTTTCAAGTTTACATTTTCAACTTTACGTTGTCAGCCTTACGATGTGAACCTTAAGTTTGAAGACTATGTCATCAAACTTATGTTTAGAGGATGCATACAATTCAACTCTACCATACATTGGGTGTCGAAGAATTTAAAGACGATATTTTTATGCAACTATCAGCATACTGATTATTAGGCGGATTTCAAGCTAGATTTAATGCTAAATTTAAAGTACGATTTTTAATGATTCAAAATAGTTTTATCAATGTTTAGATCGAATTAAAAGGGATTTTTTATGCTGAGTAATCAAGGAAGTTATGACTACTCTAAAAATTCATGTGTTTGAATATCGTGAGTAAAAGGGAAAATTTTGTGGAATTAATTTTACAGGAGATGTTCTTAACATTATTTTATTTATATGGGATTTTTGAAACTGCATCGACAATTATTGATCATATGTGATCTTTTGATTATTCTAAAAACAAAGGAAAACAAAGACTACTGAAACATACTGATATGTTGTTTCAAAAGGAGTGTCAAAGCTCTATTTGTTAAAGAGGAAGGAACACGATAGAAGATTCACATTGTTCTATATCGAATATCTACTATGGATCAGTCTCTGCTAAAGTTGTGAATTATATTTTTTCTATATTTACTACAACGAGATCGACTCAGAACGTCACTTTTGTGAAGATTATTATTTCTGAAGGTGGCAATCTACCCATTGTTAATTGAATGTTGTTGCAATTGTGAAGAATATCTGGAAAGTATTTTCAGAATAAGAAAATCTTTCTTTTCTATTCTTGAGTGATTGGCTTCTAGTACTAAGCTATGTAGGTTCTTTATGTGAAGCAGAAGGCTTTTTTTGCCTTGGATTGTAAAGGTGTAAATTGCATGTACTCAGTTTTGAATCGGTATGTTGAAACGAGGACCAGATAGTGAAAATCACCAAGCTCGTGGAGTAGAGTGTTGGTGGATTTGACTGGGGTCCTTCTATTCCCTGAACCACTATACATCATGTGTTTCTGCTATTTAAATTTTTGCTACATCATTTTATCTAATTAAAGTTAAAAGGATTAACACAATCTCATAATTATTTTTCAAAATTCACAATTCACCCCCCCTCCTCTTATGTATATTTGGTGTAATCCCATCCAACACCAAAAAATATAGTTTCAGATTGTGAATCACATTTCACTTAATGCTTCACTAAAGGCTTATATAATGACACTTGGTACACATGAATTATTGAGTATTAAATTCCACTGAAAAATATATGGGCAGTTAAAAAATACTATACATCTGCTTGAGGATATGTTGTGGGCATTTTTTCTTGACTTTGGTGGGTATTGGGAGAAGCACATGGATTTGGGGGTGTTTTCTAATAAAAAATATTTTTTATACGATATAAATTGGAAAATACGATGGTATTTATGGTAGGCGATATTGTCTACAACTCTTTCTGATGGAAATTGGGGAGTTAAAAGTGTTGGGATTGAGTCTTGTGTAGAATACAATATAGAAGGTTCTATTTATTCAGAAGCATATGGATATTGATCAATGTAGAAAGAATTCATATAATGATATAAATACTATGACCCCTATATTTTATTATGGTTTATCATGTATTCCTTCAGTTTTCACGTAGAATGGGTTACCATAGGACACCGAGCAAGGGAATGATGGCACCGATGATCACTGGAATATTTGAGGTTGAGGATAGAATCGGGATGGTGGCACACTGATGGCATCTTCCATAGAGATACAATGTTGTGCATGATGTCTTCAATGAGTCACAACTTCATCGATATGACCCTGAACATTCTCATGTAATCAATGAGGATGATCTTGATCCTGAGATATATGCATCCATTGAGGAGCATCTGATACGTGTGTTAGATCATAGAGAGAATGTGTTATGGTGAAACACTATGTTGATAGTTCATATATTATGGTAACATGGTCACGTGAAAGAGGAAAATATGGATAGAGAATATGATATATGAGTTTAGTGAACTGATCATTTTTACTCAGCATCTTAGAGATGGTTAGGAGTACAAATTACAAACAATTTGTAAAAATGTGGGAAGATTGTAAGATCCCAAATTTTTTCAGTTCTGTCTCTCTATATACTTTTAGTCTGTGTATAAATAGGTTGATTTTTTCATGGTATCATGGTGATTTGGAAAACATTATATGTAGTGCATAATTTTTTAATGAAAATGGAAATAAAAATCAAATGTAGACCATTTACATGACGTTTACAGGTTTTATGTGTCATGTAATTGATTGAGGGATTTAATTAAATAAATTTTAGGTAGTTTATTTTTTGGCGTATTCCATTAAAAAAATTATGCAACATTTAATCCCATTACATAGTGTGTAAATTCCTAACCTTCTATTGTAAACATGATGTGAAACTAAATTATTGATTGATTTTGGTTACAAATCTCCACTTCCAATCCTTTAGAAACACATAGCAGGTTTGAAGTGATTTATACATCTCAAATTATTGAATATTTGTGTTGGATATATATTTAGTTATTTTTTCATTGGTTCCCATCATTTCCTCCATATACTAATGAATCAGGGGAACCTTTGATTGTTTTGGTAGGGAGTAAATCATGATCCAAAGTTATAGGTCTCCATCTATTCTTTCTTTGTTGATTTGACAATCTTACATAAATTTTGGGTTTTAGTTGATTAATGTTATTCATCAAATTTCATGATGGCTGTCTGATATTCAAATCCCATTGTTGTGATTTTTATTAATTATATGAAAATTTTATATTATTTAATATTTTATTGAATGTTAGATCCATGATTAAATTTATTTATTTAGTTGATTTAATTAACTATATAATTAAGAAATTGTGGGATTTGGGAATAATTAATTGTACAATTATTTATGATATTTGGGGATTACGATTTAGATAATTAATTGTGTAATTAATTATGAGATTTATATATTGGGATTTAGATATGTAACTTTGGAATTAATTATGGGATATTAAAAATGTAGATATTGGGTAACTAATTGGAGAATTAATTATGAGGTATTGAGATTGATGATTTGGAAAATTAATTTGGTAATTAATTCAATGATACATATATTTTAATACGAATAATAAATTAATATATTAATTATGGGATTATTGGGATGATGTTTTATGGTCAGTTAATTTGAATATGAATGTAAGGAATTAATGATATAAACTAATTGTATATTTAGTAATGACGTGAGAAGATTAATTACTTATTGAGTTAATTAGTTAGAATGAAATGATTAATTAATTTTCGAATTAATTAAGAATAATTAAAGAATTAATTATCTATTTAATTAATTAATGAAAATGATAATATCAATTAATTATTGAGTTAATAATTAGAATGAGATTGTTAATTAATTTATGAATTAAATAATTACATAATGAATGGTAAAAATGAAATTCAAATAAGAAATAATATAATTATTGATAATTATGGAATTCTAAGATTGAGATTAGATAAAGTTGTTATATGGAAATTTTAAGACATGAGATCCCTCAAGGATTGTATATAATCTGACATGAGCTAAGGAAGGGATTGTGTTTCAGGTTCCCTTGGGAACTGAGGTAGTTTATGTGATCATATAAACAATAATGTTATAATGTGATAACTATTTAATTATGCTTTATATTTATTACTTTATAAAACATTATACACTTTTTATGACTAGATATTGTTTTATAAACCATTGGTGGTAGCCTATGGAGTTCAATTAACACCCTAATCGGGCTACCAGATCAGTACCCGAATATATTTCATTACTATCAAAAAGGTTAAAGGAAAAGGCACTAGATTAGATGGTTTATTTGGGGATGGATTATGGTTTAGGGAACTAGTTTTTGTTTGGGACCCCTATGGGTGTAGTATTTGTCATTATTTTTAGTTTTTATTTTAGTCACTTGACAAGTACTATAACATGGAATGTTTTCTACATTATTTGGATATGTTATTTATTACTTTTATTATCAAGAGATATTGTTAGTTTTATGGTTATATATCATTACTATATGGTTTATTTTTCCTACGTCTGTATTAATATTATAAAAGAGTGTATAATCTCTCAATAACCGACTTATCAAACCGTTACTACTAGTCAGAAACCAATTCCATACAGGGAGGTGAGCTTGAGATTAGGGGGTGATGCAGGTTAGGGAACCGATGTGTGGAACCCGGGTAAGGACATTACATCCAGACTCGACGACCGTATTTTGGGATGGAAAAGAGGTGTGTGGTATATTTAATAAGGGTTATCATTGGTCTGGATTATTTTTTAAAACATGAAAAAAATATTAAAACAAATATTAATATTTTAAAAAATAATTTATCAATTACAAATTCAAAACTCATAAAAAATTCAAATTTCCACACGATGATATTTTTTCATTTTATATCATTTTTAATGTGTAACTATTAATTTTCATTCTTTTAATATCACAATCATCAAAATGGGATTATATATTAAAATCCATTAAATAATATTTACATTATTTTTTAAAAATATTCATGAAATATGTGATTATGAAATACCCCCACACTTAATCTATGCATGACCTAAATAATTAAATATTAATGTTGACATAAAGTGAAATAAAATGTTTAACAAATTTAAATCTAAATGCATTAAAATTTAACAATTATCAATGGTAAATTAAAATTTACATAGTTACACATAAAATATTTATTCCATTTCACTATTTTTAATGAAATAATCAATCCTATTATATTACACCCCCCTTCTAAAAATGGTGGATATTTTGTTCTCTACAATTCATACATCTCAATTAAATATTATCAAATATGAAAAGTCATGATCTTCATCTATTTTTCAATATTTTGTATTATAAATCATGGTAAATGTTAAATTAGAGTTATGATTATATCATGAGACATGTTACTTATTTATAGGATTTCTAAAGATCAACATTCATTACTATGTAATGAAAAAAGACTCATAAATTCATGTGTACATTGTAATAAAGGTTCTCATGACTTCAAATCTTAAGGTTGTTAGGAATTTTTTATTTAAAGTTAATCTTCAATGAAAATGTTTTTGTATCATTTAACATATTTGATATCAAAATTAAAATCTCAATGATGTTATCTCAATCAAATTTCCATAAAACCCACTTCACAGGTTCAATGTATGTTCATGATCAATAAAATCATAATATATTAATTTCATCTTTTTGAATTTTCTATCCAATATTTATTTATTTATTTAAAATAATTTATCATATTATTTTACTTTTTTATATCTATGAATATAACAATTATCACACCCATCACCTAACCACGTATGATAAAAATCATTGGTTTGGTGAGGGTGAATTTTTATTTCCCAATGTCACGACCATTACATAATTTTTTATCATTTTTTCATCAATAATGTAAAATGATTAATTATAATGAATGAAAATATAAACCTTTCACAGAACACAAAATTATACCCCCACACTTTTTCCCTTAAATAGTATTTATTCTCTTTCTCCATGACATCCCTCACCCCCAAACATTAACATTAAAATATAATGAAAAATACAATTTGGATGTTAATAATGAATAAAAATTAAGTGAAATATAAATAATACCTAACATGGTTATTCATGGAAGATATGGGGAAAATGATGATAAGTTTTTATTGTGGTATTAAGGACAAGGTATTATTATTAAATATTCATCTATAATTTGGAAAACTCATTACCTTTGAGATGTTCCAATGCTTGTTCTTGAAGGTGTCTTGACCAATGATCACTCACAAAATATACTAATGATTAAATAAGAAATATGTGATATATAAATCCTCTCATGAATGGGAGAAATGAAATTTGGAAATCAATCATGGAATGAATAAAAATAAACAATCAATTCACAAATATTTTTGAAGATTACGGAAACATATATAACATATAAATTTAATTTACATGAATCAACTAATCCCTTCATATCATAAGTCATCATTTCAATATACATTTTTTACTATAATTCATAAATTATCCACATAACTCATTCAATATCATTTTAATTGAAATCTGAGACATGTAATTGAATGGTTTCTAAGATACTAATGCCTTTTAGATAAGTAAAGTAAACCATGTATTTAATTTATGGAATTAAATTTCTATTTAAATCTAATAACATATTCTTAAATAAAAATATAAGGAGTTTAGATGATCAAAATTAAAATTGAACACCTTTTTATAATGTATAAATATAAGTTATCCTTGAATATTTAATTGAATAATTGAGTCATCATTGACTTATGAAAGATAATCAACCATTTAAACTCATGGAAAATGTCAGTAAATGAAAAAAATTATATATATATTCGGATTAATATAATTACAATGAATGAAATTGAAATATAAATTCCTAAAATTGATACATAAGACATGGTTTATTCCTTATATTAATCCATGGGGTTTTACTACCTCTTGATTTTTGGTACTTTCTATTATCCAGTGACAGTTTCTGGGTGGATCTACTTTGATTTGAATCAAATCATGTAAAGTTTCACATCTTGAACGAATTATTTTCACTTAGGATTTTATGTATAAACTAAATAAATTATCTCCCCTTAAAAATTAGTTATATCTTTCATTTAAGGGGTAGATGAAATTGAAAATTAACCATACTATTTGATTTTACTTTTTAAATTTCCTCCTACTTTTCCAGTGATGTCTCTATATAGGTAATTTGAATTGATTTATAGAAGGAGAGTTTATACAATATTTTTAATTAGATATAATTTCATCATGAATAATAAATATCAGTATTCTCCATTTTATTGTGAGAATCCCTTGTATCAGTTTCAAAAATATTGACTACTTGGATATCCAAATGGTCCACCCCTAATTCATGGTCAATAAAATGATATAGTTTTAATCCTTCCATTGTTGGTGAATAAGCTTTATTTTAATCTTTATATAAGTTAAAATAAGTATTACACGAATCAAAAAATAAAAAATAATTTTAATTAATAAGAAATACATATATATTAAAATATAATGACAAAGAGTTTTAGATAATATCAACTCCCAAATTGGATAAAATATATTCTTTTCCTCATAGTTATGTTTCTCATGATGTTGGATCTCAGTGGATGGAAGCCAGTTGAAAATTTTCTCCATTTTTTATTCTAATTCAACCAATTGGGAGGTTTCATTGACTTCCATGGAAATAAATATGTAGTCATGTGCTAACTCTTTAATCTTTTATAATGGAATATTATGTTTTATTTATTAGTTTTCCTATTCACTTAAAAAACATGTTAGAATATTTTCCTATATTTTTATCAACATACGATACTTTATCTTCAATCTAAATATATTCATTGTAATCTTGAATTTGGATATGCATATGCTTGGGATATTTTTGGGCTATGAATACTTATCAATTGAAGACTCTTCATATTGTTTCTATTTAGTGAAATTAGGAATGAACAATTATTCCTCCCTTATGGACATCAGTATTTCATATTCAAATTAGTATTTATTTATCATGTTAGTGAATTTATGAAGTGATATTTATGTATTTGGAACACATTGAATATTCATTACTAGAACTATTATATCATCCCTTCTTGATAGGACTCCCTTACAATTTTAACCACTTTATCTAGGTCTATCCCCTCCGGGTAATTTTTCAATGAATTAAAAAATTAATCATCAAAGAATATCATTTAAAAGGAAATTTTAATTTTAAAAAATCAATAAAAAACTATAAAAAATGTGAAAATAGAAAAAAAACATCTAATTGGATCCCTGTAAATGGTGCCTATTTTTGTACAAACCTTTTGAAGTGGTTGGAAAGAATATATTTCAAAAGTTAACTATGAAGAATAATTGACGATTTGGGTAATCTCACATGAGGATATTCAATTTTTTATACTCACTATTTTCTAATTCACCATGTAAAATTCAATATATATTTATTTTTATTTCTAGAAAAAAATATAATTTTTTGAATGGATAAAAAATAAAAATAAATATAAACATACAATGAATATAATAATAGAGAATGTACATAGACTTTTAGTGTGCAAATTTTTGTTCCCACCAATAATCAAGGTGTTTTTTTAAATTTAGTTTGATAACCTAATTATGATATATTACTCTTAGATTACAATTATTTTATTTAGTGATTATGAAATCATGAATCCTTAATATATATATATATATATTCAATATCCTCTTATAATCATGTTGTATTGAACACCATAATCATGATTGTGACAACTTCATGAACCAGGCACCTTTAGATATTATTTCATCCCTTGAACGAATCATCATTATGGAGTGAATTTATGGTTTTTAAAAAAATTAATATAAATAATTTTAGTAAATGTATAAAAGTGAGTTCATGTTCAATTCTCTTTTGGGAAAACACTACACTCACATGCTTCACTCTTTCTAACCAAAAAGCATAATAATACGTAATAATTGATGTATATCATTTAGATACACACATTCCTCCATTGATTCTATTCCTTGGGTTAGTCACTAATTATAAATTGTACGATTTCATTGTAGATGAGATCATAAGAATAGAGTGTGGGAATCAAAGAAGAATGCATGAGATAATGAAATAGTATGATAAAAATAGTGGATGGAGCAATTTTATTAAAAGTTATTGAATGAATTACATAAAATAAAAGAATTTAGTGATGAAAAATAAAATGCAGTAAAATAGAGCATCAAGTATTAGTCATCTATCAATTCTTTGATCCATGAACATGAAGTAACACCACTATATTCATAATGGGAGGAAATGAGTCTATATATGTTTTTTATATTTTTTTTATTAATTCAATGTTCTCATATATTATTTTATATTCCAAACATAAAACTTCAATATATCATGATGTTTCCTATTTTGACCATATACCAATACTCAAGAGTGATTATAGAAGAATCAACTATTACAATTTACTATGTCAAAAGGCGCTATGATACAATTCATAATATATAGATAGTTTCATGTTAGTAGTATGTACCATCATCATTGGTATAACATTTGTCAATGGTCGATTAAATAATCATCAACTAATGTATTTTCATGATTCTATCATGTCTCTATCTACCATTTCCTATAATCTAGCATTGTAATGATCAATATTTTTATTGGATGTCATCAAATTTTGGATATATGGCTTTTGATTCATCCATATCCACTATTGTACCATTCTTCTATGGTTATTTCACAAAATATACATTTTATTGACCTTATACAAGGTGGTACGTTCAACAGAAGATCATGCATTATGGTCCACACTCAATAACTACTACCACCTCAACTGTAGATCACATCTAGTATTATCTGAACATTATTATTCATATACCTTTTCCTAAATGGTAGACCACAAATACCATGGGCTAAATTATAGATCACATCTATAATTTTTTCAATATTATATCACATCTACCATTACCTCAATGGTAAATCACATATACCATTAGTAAAATGTCCTCTTTTTGGGGAATCTCATTCATATAGCCAAATCACATATATCTCCATTCATACATTCTAATAATCATGATATATTTCATTTCATTGTTGGACACCACATAGATAATTCGTGTAATCCTTTATGTACCCATTTTTAATCTTGGGTCTATCATATCTAGTTGAATGGTGAGACACCAATAATTTTATATGGAACTCCCCGTCCCTATTCCATTAATACATTAAAATGCACTTGGTGATTTTTTTATCATAATCATGATGGTTCAGACCACCTCCATCGTTCCACCAAACCTTCATAGTGGTCTGATTGAGCATGTCCATACCATATAATTTTTCACCCTTATGTTATATAGACATTGTTGTTGTACGAGGTCCCCATATCTTCTATGTTTCTTCAGGCCTAAACAGTATATTTTTAGTCACATAATGGATTTTATCTACACCTATGAATATTGTTGACACTAGAGGGAGCTCATAATGGTGTAGATTATATTAGTGATCTTCAAGTGGGAATCATTTAGGTTTCTCCATTGTTCAAAATCATGCATTGTCCATCCAGACTTTGTTCGTTCCATATAGATTTAGATAATGATTCATTAGGAGATTACATAATGTTTCATGGTCCTTGATGTATCATTCATGGCATCTATTATCAGTATCTAGTGGGGGAGTTGGTATTGAGGTGTGTTTAAGTGCAGATAGAGAGGATAAGGTGTAAATCTACATCATATTTTTATGTTTGAAGAAAACATCTATTTGTACATCCCACAACAGAAGTGAACCCTCTATAGGTTATCTTTTATATAACAAAGCATGATATCCACTGATCTGAACATTGCGTCAGATATGGTATACTATTACCCCATAAAATCAATATATGGGATTTTCATGATTCTGTAGGCCTTAAAATACCTCATACATCACCATTGGCTCCTTCTTGTGGCCTTCTCATTATATCAATAATTGGAAAATCCCTCATAGTGAGATTCATGGACAATCGTCCTCTTTTGGGATGTCTATGAGGTGTGTTCTATGTTGGTGGAGGGCTATGCATGGGGTATCAAATTTTTTAACACCTTAATTAAATATTAGAACACCTAGAAATATTTCAAATAATAATTACTTAATCCCAAATTCAAAATTCATAATAAAATTACAATTATCAAAATCATCATTTTTATATCTTTCAATCTATTTTAACAACTCCACATTAGTTTCCTATATTTGAAAAGAACATTCAACATGTTGGGAATGAACAATAAATTATTTTATAGAATCCTTAATTTTTGTTTAGAAATATGATTCAAATATGAGCAGATAAATAATTCCATTGGAAAATTTCCTCTCATCCTTCCCCTACTAACATAGTCAGCACATTGATGTATGTTTTGAAATGCAATTCATCATATTTTCCCACAAATATAGTCAGCATAAATATATATACATATTTTTGTCTCTTTGGTGGTTGTACAAAGTAAATCTTCGAGTATCACATAGTATATCTTTCATTATCAATAGATTTAAGTGAATTCCATGTCATTTTGAAATTATCATAACTCCTACATCATCAATACTGAACTCTAATTATATTACTTTTCATACATCACTCTGGTTATCTTGTATATTCACATCACAACACTGAGAATTATTAATAATTACCAAGAGGGATTGTTGAAAATTTATTTTATAATGGATAACGTATGTTCCATTCATTATAAATATCTTGTAAATACTTTGAGTATCCTTGATTATTTGAACCATCCCAATCCTCTTTATAGATAAGTTCCAAGGACTATTTCTACTATGTATATCTTCCATATTATTTTTCTTCTGAGTATAGATGTGTATTAATAATTCATAATCTATTATTAGATAAAACCATCATTATTATCTCATACCTAGATCATTTTGTTTTGATATATATTTAATCTTTTATGTTATATATATATATATCACAACTCTATCTAGAAATAATTTATCAATACTTCAATGGAAATATTACATCATCTAACTCTATGTTATGTGTCACATAATTATTTCTCATTCACCATCTACAATTTCACGTCATAGGGTAAGAAATTTTTCCTGAGTACCTAGCCTAAAACATTTTTTGTAGCGTTAGTATATATTAAAAATCATTCACCACTTGTGGGTTGTGTGATCCTTTGTTTAGTATCTAGTATTTTCTTCAACTATAGTATTCCTTCTTTACAGTCATCTATCCTAATATACGTCATTCCCAAAAGAGTTAATTTTGTTATATGGTTTAAAAATCAGGTGAATTTTTTCATAGATCACAGATATTAATTAAATTTTATGTGTGAACTATTGATTTCAATGACATATTTTGGTCTACTTCATACACAAATCACTATATTAATTTATAGATCCACAGATATCCCTTAACTAATATAATATAATATAACAATTATAATTTATCCATATAGAACTCACATTTAATAAATTTTTCAAATAACTTTTACTTCCACAAATCCTTTTGAATCAAACTCCAATTATCCATCTATTCCTCTTATATTTTGGTGTGTATAAGAATATCATTAATTAATAATAGCAGAAATTTTTCCATATAATCTATATAGAATCTATTCATTTGATCTATATATATCACTAGTGTATTAATGTGTCTAAATTTAGTGGATATGAAATTATAGTGACTGTATTTTGTAAAACATGATGTCATAGTAATACCCTCATTCTTCACCTTCAATTCATGATATCCCAATCAATGGTCCACTTTAGATATGTATTTAAAATATCATAACAAACCGATAAACTCATAAATCTATGGAATAATATATATAATCTTTATAATGATCTATTTGAGTTTATTTTAATCCACACATAGACACAGTAACCGATTTTTATTCTTCATAGAGAGAAATAGGCCACCCCAATGTGAATAACTAGGTTGAATGAAACCACTTCCATTATTTTATTCCAGTTTCTTCTTTAGTTCCTCCAATTTAATATGGATTATTCTATAGGTATTCTTGGATATTGGTAGAGACTCATGCACAAGTTCAATTTACAACTCAATATTTCAATTACGGAAAATATTTGGAAAATATTTGGGGAATAAATCCACTTATTCTATTATAATATTCATGGGTTCATGATTTATTCTCTCATTTATTTAAAATATATAATATTTATGTGATCTATTAAATAGAATAAATATCAATGGCAGTGATGATGAATCTAAGTATATTCAGCCTCTTCCTTATAGTTTAATAGAATCAGAGGATGATTCGAGATATTAAATGAAATTTAATTCTCTATGTATTTGATGTTTCATGTATATTAAGATAGAAATGCTATAAAAAAATATAGTATAATATTAGACTATTATGAGATTGACTAGGTTTATAAAATATTCATCATGTGGGGATTTACTAGGGATGATTTTCATACATGGGACATAATTATTGCAACTTTTTTTATCTTCCCCTATAATTCAACCTCCAAAATATTTTTTTCTGTTTTATTTTTTCACCAAAATATAAATGATATAGAAGAATGTATAAAACTAGACTCAAATAGTATATTTATTATTCATAACTAAACATTGATGGTTTTTTTTCACTAAATCATTATGAAAATTCTCATATATTGTCGTGATATAACAAGCCCAATCTTATTGATTAACCTTGTGGGTTTTCATCATTGATTATCATTGAAAAACATTGGCTTAGTAAATTATTTTTTATTGTGTCCATGTTATATTCCGTTGAAACATTTTGAAATAGGGTATGTATGGTTCTCAACATTATCGAATTCAATAAAAATTGTTGGATTATCATCTCACTTATATATTTTTTGGATTGATTCCTTTTATTTGCGTTTATGAATCATTTTTTGGTTTCTATGAGATAATTACCATGATTATTCATTCAACACTTTTATCATGTTGGGTTCTTGATTTTCATAATTCCATAAATTTCATGTGGTGATACTTAGAGCTAAAATCCATTATCCCCCAAATATATAAAGTCCCATGAGACCATTGAGAATAAAAATTGTACATCTTATCTTATCGGGGAAATTTAAAAACATCTTCATTGATGTCAAATTAATTAATTTATAATCAAATTGAACGATATGTATTTATCATAATAATGTGGAGGGGAATTTTACTTTTAGTGTTAACGAAAATAGGTACCCATATCCTGAAATCTATGTTTAGTTTTCCTCCTATTATCAAATAGATTTATCCTTATATTTCTATAGGGTAAGTAACTGCCTATATATTTCTAGGTAAAGAGCATAGTGGATATATATTTTGATATGAAAATTAAAAAATTCATCCATCTTCATAGAATCTATGTCTTTCTGTGGATTTACACTATATATTTGTGTCAAAACACTGATCTACATCTTCATAAAGGATATAAAAAACAAATATGTTTATCTCTCTCTAAGAGCATTGAAGTATAGATTGTATATTATCAATTGATTTAATTCATTGATCAATTATTATGGGACAAAAATATTAAATAAAATTAGAATATTTTTTTCACATTGGGGACTCAATTTGAACTTCCTCAGTCGAAGGGATTTTCACATAATTTATTTTATTATTCATATCTTTGGATTCCTATTCTAGTACATAAAATATATTCTCAAATACTACTCTCATCATTATTGGAATTTGAGGATGTATTTCATGACATTACATAATGTATATTTCATTAATTTTATTTATCCAACAACCAAAATTTTTATAAACTTATGTATTTTTAGAGATGAGAATACTATCATTAATAAATTTGTTAAAGGTAAACCACAATACATGAATATTTAACTCAAATAATATGTGAAAATACTAATGTATTAATATCTAGGTTTCAATGTCCATTATCTACGGTCATTTTAATATTTGGTTCTCTTACCTAATTAATTTCTATTATACAATTATGTTCAAATACATCATAATGGTTTTTATAGATTATATGAATTATCATAAGCATACCCCCTATCAATATAAACTATGTTTTCATTTATTTTTCTTTTTCATGAACATAGAGATGATTAATTTAATACCCATTGCACCATTATCTCTATCATTACCCCTAGGTATATCTATGTGAGATACTATATATACATATACCATCATATATTGATTCAATTTCATGGATAATTACATACTCACAACATTCCCAATGTTTTAGGATTTTAACCAATATATAGTATTACCCCTAAGGTTATTTGCTTCTATTATTTATTCATTATATTAGACACTAACTCTTCTGCCATTTTATATTGAAATTTGAAACTGGATCTTTGTACTCAAATAATTTAATTATTTTTTCCCAAATATTCCCAAAAATTACAAAACAATTCTCATGAGGCCAAGATCCTGTAAAATATTAGACCAAAAAATACATGATCTTAGATGTAAAAAAGTAGTCATAATATAAATATATACATTGTTTAAATAATGGACATAGTTAATATAAATATTCATAGGATACCCATGGTTAAATATATATAGAAAATGTTTTTTTAGAAAGACATGTTATATAATAATCATGGAAATAATTATTTAATTATGAGTCTAGAGTCATAAAATTTTATCATATAGAGATTGAGCATAATCTTGGAATCATAAAATAATGAAGAGATATAATAGAATTATGGAATTACATAATATGTCTCAATAAAATAATACATGGCAAAATAATCAAATTATAAGGGTAACACCCATGTAAATCATCATAATGTGTACAATGTAACGCAGTCCATTAGGATTAAAAAATTGGTGAATGGAAAGAGAATGTCTAATAAACATGTAATGATTGATGTAGGAAATATTTACTACATAAAGACTAAATTATCTATCCTCATTCACTTATCATCATATATAATTATTATATTTTGATTATATAAATTCCCAATAAAATTATTCATATATATTTATTTTTTATGTCCATATTATTATTTTTATTTACTTAATTTCAATAATCTTTTCTTTTTTACATTGGTTACTAATGGTAAATTCTATTAATTTATGTATACCACTTTTGTTTTGATGACTATAGTATATTAATAATAAATAAATTCATAATCTAGAAAATTATAGATATATATATATATATTTATTTATTATATTTTAATAATACTTATATAGTATTAATGGTTATCTAAAAATATACCCCTGTTAACGATAGTGCATTGATAAGTCCATTTAATTTGGAAGATGTAAATGTGATCATTTATAGATAGTTTCTCCTATATAATACCCAATATTATTCTTCTAGAATATTAATGGTGCTATTGATATAACTTTTTCATACTAAATAATTTTTCAGATTCATTAATTATTTTATGTTAATGACCAAAAAAATTGTCATTTCATAGGGGTGGTATTTGTAACACAAGCATGGTATCAATTTCTTTTTTCACAATTATTTATAATGATTTAATAAAATTAATATTTCATCAGAGTTATAAAACCTCATCATACTTGATAATATTATCTTATCATACCTTAATTGTAGAGAGGATTTCTGGGGTGTAGAGAATTATTGAACTAGACAAGTGGGGTTTAGTGTGTTACCTTTCCCTTAGTTGTTTTCCTTGGGGTATGTCATTGAGGCTCCATATCAGGGTCATTTGGTGGAATAAGTGAATCTATGTAATGTCAAGGCTATTAAGGAGAGAGTAGTTAAAGGTTTTGTTGAGTAAATACTTTGTAATGGGTGGAGAAATGGGGAGGAGGTGTCTTCCATTTATATGTAAAGATAATGGATTTTTTTTAAAATCTATTTATTTTCATTATATGAAAATACATTATTCAAGTACAGGTTATCAAAAAAATAGATAATCACGGGTTGGTGAATGTGATATGATCATGTCTTTCCAAACATTCCAATATCATACATGTTTTAAACTTTTTAATACTTTTATCAGTATATTAAATCATTTTTACACTAATTTACACAAAATTTAGTCACTCTAATCTCAAACTATATAAATAATTTTGTTGGAAAAACTCAAAATTTCATTTTAATTTTTAATTTTAATTTTTTTTAATGTAATTTTTCAAAGTTTTATAAAAGTATATTTTGGTATTTTCATACCTATCTTGTTAAACCCATTCCTTGGAAAATGTCATTTTAATATGAGATCTTATGTGTGGTATTATCAATGTTTTTTTCTTTTATTTCATAAAATGTATTATTATAAAATAAAATAAGTTTCATTAGAATCATTAAAAAATGATTTGTATAAAAATAATATTTAATTTAATGCGATGACCAATTTTTTGTTATGTATAAATATTAGTTAATTTGAATAATAATAAGCTTGTTATTTATATTTTGGTGTAATATTTTATAATTTATAATTAATCTTCCATAAATACATCATCAATGTTTATAAAATTCAAATAATATATTATATTAAGAAATTAATAAAATAAATTATCATTTTGGTAAAAGAATTTATATTTCAAAATTAACCTTTAAAATCAATTATGTTTTAAATTTTTTTAAATAAATTCTACTTTACATCAATTATTTTATTATGGATCAAATGGTTCATTCCAAGGGGTTAAATGGTCTGATATCACTAATTTTGGTTATAATGACTTTATACATTCTCCAATGGGGTTTGTCTATGAACCCAAAAACACCCAATGACTATAATATCCATGATTCATGGAAATAATCTCCAATGGTTGGATACTATTGGGTAACATGTCCAACAACACTTAATAACTTATATTGTTCGAGAGGAAGTCCAGTATTGATCATAAAATTTTTTTTGGGGGGAACTATTTCTGATTCCATAACTATCTTGATGATTGAAGATATGTTCACAAACCAATTGTTCATTCTCATATATATATTTGTGGATTTAATCTTTGTCATTATATATCATAAATACAAATGGGTTTTGAATCATCTGTATGGATTTGAGGTTCTCTATAAATTTCACACCTTTATGGATGGATTAGTGATTAATTGGTCATTTATTAGGATGATGTTGGTTTTAATCTATTTTGTTAGGTTTTATAGTGTTTGTTGACATCCTAGGATATGGGAGATGTTTTGATGTATACATATTTCCAATAATATGGGCTTCATATGTATCCTAGTGAGATGAATTAGAACACATATAATTTAGTGGCACGTAAATTAACACATCACGTTTTACGGTCATGTGACAAGGACCGAAATATGTAGTTTGAAGACACGTGGAAAATACAACTCGATGAAACGGTCATAGTTAATTGATGGAGTGGGAAATATGTCAGAGTGGCATAATGGTCCCAAGAAATATGTGGCATTATAAGTGTATGTGACCGTACTGGTAATGTGGGATGGAGAAACTATTTTGGATTTGGGTTCTGGGTTTTGACATCAAGGAGGATTCGTATGTTTCCTAGTAATATGGGAATATAATACCATGTAGATTGGTATGTCATGGATTACACATGGAAGCTTCCCATTTGGTGATGCTTCAGTGGGAATATGGCCCTTTGATGATTGAGATATGGCATCTTCTCTTATACTGAAATGCCATATGATTTTGCAAAATATTTTTTTGTTCTTATAATAAATTACTTTTCGTTGATTTATTTCATATAATTATGAAATATAATATTTTAACATGGATCCTAAACTGACTGGGCTCCATGAAATAGTGACTTAGAATGTGTTATTTGAAACATTGAGTTTCTAAGAAACAACATTTTATTATATTAATTATTTAAATGATATAATTTTAAAATAGTCATTAATATGAGAAATATAGATAGTAATAACCACATTTCGCAAATTATATATAATATTCCCGCCTAAATAAAACAAATTTTTAATTTAATATATAATTCATGGTAATGTATTTATATATTTTAAAATAATATTTTAGTAAACAAGCTTCTTTTCTATGCTCATTTGCGTGTAATAGAAAAATTAATTTTAGACAATAATATAAATTTAATATTATAAAATTGAACATACATTTTTAATTATGATTTTTAAATTAACATGGGGTGAATTTTCAAGATTTTTTTGAGAAACATAATTCCTAGGTGAAAATTAATTATTACTACAATTCAATTAAAAACAACATGTTCATTTAAATAATTATTAGTGCTAAATTGTTTTTTAATTGGGTTTCAATGATATAAGAGACCAATTATGAATATATTAATACTATTTAGGTAATTGGTTTGATTTTTTTAATTTAAATTAGTTATAAAATTATAATTAACTTTTGAATTCATTTACTTTAAAACCCCAGTTTCTCGCCATGTCTGCGAGATTAGCATTAAAAATAAATTTATCACTTTGGTGATATTATTTTTGATAAAATAGAATTTATGGGTTGTAATAAGAATGATATTGGTTTTCAAATAATATAGACATAAATTTTCATCAATAATATTAGTGAACTTGATTAAAATTAATCACATCAACAAAGGCAAGATTAAGAATAATTAAAATGTACACCTTTGTCATAAAGACCAAAATGAAATCGAAAATTGTTATAAATATATTGACATCCAATAATTAGACCATACCCCATTTTTTTAATTTTATAGTTTATTGTTATTTTTAAAATAGAAGATACCTATATAAACGGTTATGTAAGGAAAAGGACAAAAAGGAAATTTTGTTACACTTAACATTTATACAATTTTTAGACCAGTAAAACATAACATATTTTTGGTTATAGATACACATTATAGATATAAATGGGTTATTAATATCAAAATAATTTTTGATTAATTTTTATATATGATTTAGAAACATAAAATGTATATAAAACATAAAAAATGTGTTAATTTTGTTAATAATAAACTAACATAAATAATATTATAAATGTTATAAGTGATATCAATTTATTGATGTATTCTCTTTAATTATATGTTATGATTAATATATAATTTTAAACATCTATAAAAATAATATATATAAATTAGAGAATTATTTTTATATTTTAATATTAAATTAAATTAATACTGTTCAAATTGATATTATAGTAATTTTACAAGAAATGCTATTTTATTAAATGAATAAATATTAATAAAATTATAATAAGATGAAAACTAATTTTTAGGGGCTATAAAATAATAAATATGTTCTATTAATGGAATAATTGATCTTTTATTATTAACTTATTGACTGAGAGGTTGTTTAAACATTGTTATCAATTTACGAGTTAATCATTGTTTTCTGCATCACATTTTCATGTTTTAAAAAATAATTTACAAAATAAATAATAGGTTTACTTTTTAAATTGGGAATCATATTTATAATTCAGATGATATATATTATATAATAAATATAACTTTATTTTATTCTTAATGGTTAAATTACATATGTTAGCAAACTAGATACTTTTACAAAAACCAAAATAAAATATTTGGGGAATCTCAGATGTTAAGGAACCAAATTATTAAAATTTATTTATTTTTGTGTGGTGAATATGTTTTTGACAATAATTTCACATTAATAAAATATTATTCAATTTTTGGGTCACATTAGGTAAATCGTACCTCCCATTATTGAATTAATGTTTCTATTTACAAGTGTGCCACTCCCACTCTATTAAAAAAAAGGAAATCACTCTACCCCTTCTTCACATGTCTGAAGAAAAATCGCCTCATAAAATATATTCCCAAATTTTATCCCAACATATCCACCTACCTATTTGAAGAATAAATTTGAGTGTTATGAAATCCAACTATTTTTTTGTCATAAACAAAAAGGTGTTACCTGATAAAGAGGTAATTCATTCCCTCAAAATCCCTTCTTTTATTTTATTAATCCACTCCCACAAATATTCTTATTAAATTGTTGTATAAAGAACCAGAATCATAAATATACTATGATTATTTTATGATAATTATTGGGCTTACACTTACACACACATCCATATAATGGCCAATGAACATATTGTTTACATGTACTAAGAAATGTCACCCTATTAAAGGATGATTGTTCATTTTTCCTTTACCAAACCTCGAGGTGGACATTATGATGGAAACTATTCTTATATATTTTATATATTTTATTTATTATTAATTTAATCTTATTTTATTATTTTAGGACACATATCATTAAACAATCTATTTTTTTGATAATATGATAATTTCATTTGAGAAAATTGGACTAATTCCCCCTAAAAATGATGTGATTCATTCACACACAACATGAACTGTGTTAGAAATGTGTGCAGTGAAAGTATCTGATATATATAACATTATAAATATTAATTAAGTATATAATATACATATATAAAATATTTCATTTTATTTCATTCTTTTTATATAACAATACTGAAGAAAACAATATTAATGTGTACATACAACATACCATCTCCATAAACTGTGTGATTCATTTCATACTTGTATATTTCATAGATGTTTAGAATAAACATATAATAAATATAAATGATATTTATATCATGTATTAAATTCTATAATCATGATATAATTATAAGGACCAACGATATAATAAATTAAGACACATGAGTAGTATAAAATAGATATTAGTTGATGTGAAACTATAACATACTATTGTCAACAAATTGGTAATATATAATCATAATCATACCATATATAATTTTATATATATTAATATGGTTCATTGAAATATTTATGATTGATTTATAATTATTATAGCTATATTTTTAATGAGTACGATGGGAGTCAAGGAAGGTGGTAAGGGGAGTTCATCTCACTCTTTATTTCTATGAGATACATGCCTTATCCACC
Source organism: Viscum album (assembly GCA_963277665.1). Classification (NCBI taxonomy): domain Eukaryota; kingdom Viridiplantae; phylum Streptophyta; class Magnoliopsida; order Santalales; family Viscaceae; genus Viscum; species Viscum album. Next base: position 1,361,844,342 of record OY728145.1, on the reverse strand, counting down.
ACACAATCCTTTTGTTTGGTGTGTATAAAAACATAATACGTATTCAATGATTCGTATACATAAATTTATTAGTATTTAAATATCTCAAATATTATATTTAGTTTATTTAATTTACATTATAAATTTTACCAAATCGGTACAAATGTTTTGTCTTCATTTCCCTTCTTTGAGACTCATGTTTTGTTCTGCACATAAATTTTTCTCAAAGTTGATATACATCCATTTTAAAATTCATATCATGAATCCCAATATTTTAGTGATTTTTTATGCATCATGTTATTTTATTTTATTACATGGATAGTTTGAACGCATGTTATAATGTGATAAGAGTTTATTTAAATAGTTTCATCACTTTTTGGGATTGTTTATGATTTTTCATCAATTAATGAAATATCATGATCCATATCTCACGAAAACTCATAAATTTTATTATCATATTTTAATTCAAGATATCATCATCTATTAGTATATTTTTCCCTACTCCTGGGCACTTATAATTTTTTTTATTATAAAATATGACAACCACTCTCTTTGGTTAGAAATCTACTATAATAAACGACATGTTTTCAAAAAAAATTCAAAAATGATTTCAAAATACATATACAGGTTATTTTCAGGGAAAATGGTTTTAAAATGTTTTACGGGGTTCAATTAATCCTTAATAATTTTCAACTAAAATTCCTTTAAAAATATTTTAAAATCTATTTTATATGTTTTCAAAGAATTTTTTTTACAATATGTATTAAAGATACATTTATATGTTTCCAAGATATTTTTTTTAAATTGTTATAATGATTATTTTATATGATTTTAAGAAACAATATTTTTTAAAAAAATTAAATATTTTTTTATATGATTGAAATGTATTTTCAAGGGAATAGTTTTCTTAAAATTTTAAATATTTTTTTAGAGTTTTCATGTAAAAGTGTTTTCAAAATGTTTCCAAGATATATATATATATTTTCATAAAAAAATATTCAAAATGGTTTCAAAATCTTTCTTAAAAATATTTCATGTTTATTTCAGAGGAAATTGTGTTCAAAATGTTTTTTATGTCTTATAAATGATTTTTTCATAGAAGAAATAATATTTTCCAACATCAATGATTTCACAATATCCTTCCATGTTATTTACTATATAAGATGACATATTTTGATGTTCTTCATTACCTTATATGGAATGATCTAGAGGTTCCATTAATATGATTTATTTTATTGTTTATGTTATTATAGAATGATGATTATGACACCAATTTCTTTTCCATTGTTTATATTCTTTTGTAACCATCTTATTTAAATTGGTTATGTTTATCATGAAATTATTATGAAACCCGTATTTTCTCACACATTAAGATATGACTACTTATTTATGATTACCATTTAATTTCATGTTTTATTGTTTTATTTTTAATGATCCTTGGGAACTTGTATTTATTATTTCATTATAATATGTGTTAGACCTATATCTCTTCCAATTTATTGGTTAAAGGTGTATATATCACGAGATAGACTAATATGGTATTGCAAGAGAACCTTGACAACTATGATGTCCATTAGAGTGAACAATGACTACCAACATAGTACGAGGAGTGAACAAATGTTACAAAGATGGGAATGTGAGTGTTCAATGTTAACCAATCTTGTATGATAAGTGAACCCATAAAACTAATATTGTCTTGCGAACAATTACTTTGATACAATAGAAATAATATTATATACTTGTGTTTTCCATAATTCCCCATATTGTTCGAATGTTATGATTTCATGGAATCTATTCATTATTTATTTATGATTCTTGGATTATGAACATCAAAGATTTGTGTAATGTTTAATGTATATTATATTTCATAAGAAGGGTATGATCTTCTATTTTCCTAATCATGTACACATGACATTATACTCATGATTATTCTTACATATCTCTGTTTTTACCCATATAGAAAATTTAAGGCCATGCCATTTTATGATTCATTTTATATGATATAATTATATGTATTATGTATTATGTTTCAAAGAATGGTCAAACTAATAATAACCAAGGGGGTAATATAGATAACTTAAGTGTTAGTATTTAGGTTTCTGTGATTTCAAAGGCAGAAAACTAATATGGTATTTTGGTGTCTATTTGTATAATGTTTTATGTATTCTGCTAAAGTTAAATAACGTTAATGTATGCTAATAGTGAACCATTATAGTTGTTTTTACAGCGATGTTTTAGACTTTATTTGGATATAAGGATGTGAAAACCTATGTTAGATTCCGGTATATTTCTAAGGATATGTATAGGGGTGTCTAAAAGGATAATAATAAAAATGAGTTAACTTTTTGAAAAATGTCATGGAATATAATAAATGATAGATTGAGAGGATTCATAAAAATATATCCCTATCTGTAAGCTACACCTTGATGTTGCTCTAGTACAGGTTACCAAGGGATAATAACTCTAACAAAATGTTTTGGGATATACATGGGGCAATCTGGTACATGACGGTCGGTCTTGCTATGCACCAACATCGACACTCTTTAGGGATATTCCAAGGGAGTTCACAAACTATTTATAAAAAATATTTTAAGGATTTAAATAGAGGATAAATATGATTAACCAAGTATAAACATAATGTTTCATATAATAATGAACAATGAGATATTATTTAGGAAATGTATAATTAATTTTTAATGATTATATGGTATCTTAATTTGATTTATGATTCTCACATTAATATTTTATGTTTTAATAATTGGAGAGAACTAGATTGAACATGGGTAACATTTCATGATTTATATGTACGATGTATGAGAATTATGTGAATCAATATCCCATGGGGATATCTTATAATGAGACTTAAGCAGGTTTTATGATTATGGGTTATACATATAAAGATAATGTTACCCTAAAATATGTGTAAAACTAATGTGATAATCTTCATGTAATTTGGATATAAAACAATAGAATAATCATTATATTTTGTTTTTTGGAACCTTAATACATGATTTATATATCATATTCTAGGAAACAACTTTTTTGGAATACGTTTATGTGGTATGAGTAATGGTTTAAGAATAATGTTGTGTGAGTAATGTATTTATGTTTTGGAATTCATAATTATGTTATATGAATCCTGAAATATTTAATTTTTTTTATTATATGTTTTCATTATTTATTAAAAAGGACATGGTGAATGTTACGGAAGATATAGGAAATTTATATTATAAAAGTGTGATAGTTTTATTAAGAGAATATAAGCCTTAATTAATCATAGTGTTTTGGAAATGATGTTTGGATAAAGAGACGATGCTTATGAAAATGTAAATTAGACTGGGTTAGATTACCTTGGAACTAATTATAGAAAATTTTGTGTATGTCTTCATGGATGAAGTTTGGAACTTATATTATTTAAATAATTTATCCACTAATCATATGAATATAGAATTAAGAAAGTTTTTTAAAATTATTTATGGTAATTAATAGAATATATTATGAGGGTACTCTCATTTTTTTAATGTGACAACCAAAATTTACTTTGGGATATATAAGGATCAATTTAATGCCAATTTCATGAATTTGATTCTAAATATTTGAATTTTCATCTTTCAAATGGTTTATAAGTTTTATAAATTTAAGCATTTTTTAATCTAAATTTTGATGGTGTGAGTAAGATTAAATAATTATCACTCCATATGACGATTTAGACATCTTAGATATCCTTTTATAATAATTTTTTGGGGATGATAACTAATGGGATGAAATATAATGTGGCACGTGATATGTTAGTACATCCAGAATGAATAATCCCTTTACTTTATAGATAAAGAGGTGAAGTCAACCAGGTTACAACAAAGAGTGATGTTTTTCTGAATTCATGCACGTATATCATATCATTAAAATTATTCATCTTTTAGAAATATGATCTTCGAGACAAAAATGTTTTCCTAGTACCTTGGTTTCCAATGAATCACAATACCCCTTAGTTAATTGTAGATTTATGAATTTTTATTCACATTCTAATGACCTTGTTCTCTACCACACTCCATTAATACATGATGGTTAGTATTTATTATTACTTCATGGAAATATATTAATAAATCATTCAAGTATTAACCAGTTGATACCCTATTACAATTTCTAAAGAGAATATTATTTTAATTGGGGAAGAATGTAACACCTTGAGATTTTATGGAATATTTTTTTTTCATATGAGAATGTATTAATTTTATTTGATGTATTTGATTCTACTAAGTCAAGTATTCCTTTCGCATGGAATCTAATGGTCTTTCACTACTTTCAATATTAACTTGGCGTGTGTTATACACAACACTGTGTTTCATCAAAACATCATTTTATTGTTAAAATTATTTAAATGAGGTAATTATTACATAATACATAAACATATTAATACGATTAGTAATAAATAAGTTTACATTTTTATTTTTAATGGTCTCAAATAGAAAATTCATATTGATCATGAAATATACATACTTGTTTGGTAAATACATTATATGTTTTAAAATAATATATTCTTAAAGAATATTCTTTTCATGCCCTTCTGTGGACAATATTACATTTAATATTAGAAACTAATAGTAATTCAATTTTATAAAATGAACATAATTTTTGAATACAATATTATGAAATAATATTATAGTGAATATATTGGTATGTATCTAAGAAAAATTTGATTTGAATGAATAGTCAAAATTTATACAATTTAGAAAAAAAAATTCATTTTAATAATTATTAGTTTTAAATTATATATTTATTGTTATATTTATTATTTACACGAATTTCATGTCATTATTATACATATCTAAATAATAATGTATTTAATAACAATTACACCACGACGTGGAGACTGTAGGCCGTATGCTCCCACACATGGTGACATGTTATTAAAAGGATGGATATATTACAGAGTATGGATTTACAATATTTATAATAACATCACATCATATAAAAGATACATTAGTTATTATATTATAATCTAAATAACAAAGAAAGAAGAAGTTTAAGAAGAAAGAAACTTGAAAGAGGGTGTGGAAAACAATACATCTTCTTCGAGTTCATCCTTTTTAATTGATCAAACGGGCTCCTTAGGTTGGATTTATGACTAAAGGAATGCCTCTAGGAGGAAGTGAGGTAAGTTGAGAGAATATTTGGTCAGGGGTTGGCTGAACCAAAAGGCTATGAAGGTATGAATAATTGGATAGAAGTGGTGTCCTTTTATAAGGGGGACGAGGGGATCTATAGGAAAAACACAAATTAATAATTTATAATAAATTAATATTAGGTTTCTAATGGCACCAAAGTGGATTATTAAATTTATAAGGTGGTTATGGGTCTAAATCCTATCATCCAATATATTTTAGATAGGTTGGGTCACTATATTAACCTTATCATTTAGTTTTAACTCTTAGTTAATTAGTTTGACACATACAATGTCACTTTGTATTTTTATATTATATGGTTAATAAACATACTATATACTACCAGGAGAACCCCAAGTGGTTCATTAATGACATACCTATCATCATATAATTCCTTTTGCTGAACCATAGATTTTTAGGAATATTATATCATTAATAATATAATATTTGTTTTAAAAACTCTTTTATGTCAATTTTGACACTATTTATTAAATGATTTTGGTTAAAGTATTAATAACATTAATAATTTGAATCAAATTAATTCAATCAGTCCAAAAATGTAATACTAACCTATAAAAATATTGTAATTCATTTAATGTCTCAAATTAAATTTAGTTTGGTATTTATAATATCAATTATTTTAATATTTCACTAAAAGGTAATTACTGCATCGTCATTGTGTCATAAATAAAATATATTATATAATATTTAAAAAGTATAAATAAAATACCATTATTTAGGAAAACGTTTTATCTTTATAATAAATATTTATAATCTAATTTATCTTATGTATAACCCAATATTAAGAATGTTTTAATTATTTACCTTTGATTTTATCTCTTTTAACTCATCTTTAAATTAAATAATAATTAATGTCCTAATATAATTCAAGTGGACCTAATAGGTTCATATTCTATTCCTAAGGTTATTTTTTGTCGAATTATACTTATCCAATAGAATTTGGACTTGAGTTAAGGTAATAATAATATCATTTTTACCATTAATTACATTATTTACTTTTTACCGTGGTAAATAAAAGTAAGAAGTTACTAATCACCAAAAAAATGTTTTAATCTTATTGAAAAAAATTTTAATCATTGATATTAACTGTGTCTCTTGGATTTTCTAAATTCCACTCATATAAGAGGTAAAATTATATTTTATGTGAATTTTTTAATTCTTTTTGGAGGTGGGTAAAAGACGGTGAAAAGTTCAATAAACTTTATATATATCTAAAATTATTATAAAATGACCCCAATGAATTACATTGAACTTATATAGGAATTATGTATCTATTTCGATAGAAAATAAATTTGAATAAAATAAAAAATTATTTAAATAAAAATTCGGTTTTAAACTATAACCTAGTGTTTTTCACTATTCATCAAAAATTAAAAGTTATCAGAAAAATACCAAAAATTTACCCTTATCTAATTTTGATATTAAGAATTTAAAAATGATGTATATTTTACCAAATTATAATCATGGAAGTTTCATTTATTAATTTAAAATTAATTCCAGCTGTCAAAACCAAAAGAAGTATTTTTAAGAAGTAATAACTACCAAAAGTTTGACACTAGTTTATGTCCAATTTCAATGTGAAATTACTTATAATTACCATAAATGGATTAAATGGTAAAATATAATCTATTTATACTTCCAAACCATTAAAATGTATAACTTAACAATATAAATTATTTTGATTTTAAAAGTTGTTTTCAGTTAAAATATAGTATTTTTCACTATTCACCCAAATTTGAATGTTTTCAAAAAAACACCAAAACATTATCGAAAATAAATTCTTATGTCCCAATTCTAAAGAATAGGTTTATTTTTTGAAATTTAATATATACAAGTTTCAAATATTGGATTTAAAAAGGCTTCGCCATGAAATGGCGGTAAAATTGCATTTTTTTGAAAAATACTTCTTTTATCTGAAAAAATATATTTGTTCTTACAATATGTGTAAGAAACTAATAATATGGATTCTAAAATTATAAGTATTATATTATGTTCAAAATTCAGTTAATAATTTTCATAACTTCTTTTGAACGGATTTTTTGGTAAGTCATAGTGCGCTAGAACTCGGTGTTGCGTGTAGTGCATGTTGTTGAATTACTTTGAAGAAATAATGTCCCATGAAATCTCAGGGTGATACATTCTTCCCTCCTTCAATAAATTGCATCCTTTCAATTTGAAATTATTTTTTAAAAATAAAATGTTGAAAATAGAAAATACCTTTGGGAGAACCCACATCGGAAATTAGGTTAATAAAATTTAGACTTAATAAGAGGAAAAGGGAAATGAAATGGTCACTACCAAATTATGATCTCGATTAGGAGAACATTGGTGGAAATTAGAGACATATAATTGGAGGAAAAACATAAATATTTATATTTAGTGATTGAGGTCCTCAATCTCAAACAAGATTAAAATTAAGGGCCTTAAATTCATCAATCTATCATGATTTAAAATATAATCGGTTCAAAAAATATATGTTATTAGTATAACACATGTTTTGTTTTAAAATCCATTAACTAAAATATAAGAATTAATTTCTTCATAGAATAAGAGAAGAATAAAAATTTATACTTGAAAAGTAGAGTCCCATCCTTTAACTAATTTCTACCACAAACTCATCTTTCACAATAAAAGATAATAGAACTTAAAAATAATATACTATTCACCCTATTCGTATAAGGTTTAAAAAAATGAATTTATAATTCATCTACCAGATTTTTTTAAAAAAAGACTAAATTATTCAATCCAAAACATCATGTGGGCCAGTGGTTGGAGGTACACCTTTGTCGCCCTTCGGTTCCGGGTTCATGTCTCGTGGCCTTGCCGGACATGACAGGTTGTCGCCCAACCTCTAGGTTGTCCTTTTATGTCAATCCAAAAATAATCTCAAACTAGAATTATCCAAAATACTTTTTTCTAAACTCACTGTCCAAAATTTATAAGGAAGGTAAACACAATGAAGATCCTTTTTTTCCGCGTAATAACATGTGAACACCTTCATCATGTATTCTTTTAAAACACTGCAACATCCTGAATTACCATAAAACCTTATTTATTACATTCATGATCCCTTATTCCTTAATGAATACTGGATATACTCCTATCAAAAAATGATGTAAATTCTAAAAATGGAAGAATATACAAATCATTAATTAGTTTCAAGGAAGTCAATAATATCCAATATAATTTATCCAAATCAATCATGTATTATTCCAAAATCACTACCTCGGTATCAGAACCATATTACAGTTTCTCTTTCTTTAAACCATATATTTTCCAAAAAATTAACCTGCTGTTGAGTCACTTTTCCTTTTTCCACACAATCTCATGTTTTTAATTAAATAGTACTACAATACAATGCTTATATTCTCCATAATTATTTTAACCAGTAAATTGATGATACAACACTCAAATGGCATAATTCTCTAATATCATCATAAATACTCTAATCATTCCTCCTCATCTGTTGTAGTATCATAACTTAATTATTATCCAATAGCATCATTTGGGGAATACTCTGATGATTTGGACATTGGTTCGTGTAGTGTCTGAACTCCTTGCAGATGAAGCATTATTCATTTGAAACATTTTTCTTACCCTTACAGTCACGTACTTAGAGTCCTTTTTCTCCACACTTATAAAAAACTCACATTCCCTTCAGGCTAGTTCCCGGGTGTTTCTTCCAAGAGTAATCACATATGGAAAAATTATTCTTTTACCTCTTCCCTTTATCCATCTTTCTCTCTTCCATCCTTTTCTTCTTTTTCTTCCATTCAAATCCATAGGACTCAATGAATTATTTACATATCTTATTAACACATGATACTATTTCTTCATATGTTGAGAATACATGGGAGACTATTTCCCTTCTAAATGTTGGCTTAATACTATGAATGATATAATCCTTCTTACTCTTTGGATCATACGTATTTCTGGAGTTCGCATTCCTTCTACTGGGTGCCATTTCTATACAATAGCATAAACTAGGTCAGTTTATGAATTGTAATGAATAATTTCAAACTTGTAAAATACCTAACATAAATTTAATAGTTTATGGAAATATTCCATAATCATAAATATGTTTTCATTGAGTAATTATATACTTATAAACCCTTCATAATGATCTGAAATAAAAATGTGAATTATCCTAAGCATATACCCCAGGACTGTCATAACCAATAGTGCAGCAAGGCCCATTGTCGTGCACCAGTTCACATTTGAGCCTAGCTCAAAGCGGTGTTTTAGTGTTTTAACCATAGGTTCATCTGAGCCAGAGTCGCCTCTACATGCTCGTATCCAGACATGGATTTCTTTCTTGGAAAACTCACAAAATCCCTACAATACCAAATTTCTAAGAAATTTTTATATACTAATCTTCAAAGTCTATCTTAGGACTACGTGCTTTAATCAGGGATTATCTAAATCTATATTCTAATGTTATTGCTAATCTTCCTCTGATATCAACTATAACTCCCCAACCCCAGTTACCCAGAGTCAGTGCATTATTTTAATACATTGGCACGATTACAAGGAATCATGTCCCGAGGGACCGATCAGTATAGCAGTTCTGGAAAATAGATTACATACATGAATGTTACATTAATCTTCTTAACATACAATACAACATAAATAATCTTTCTCGAATGCCATTATTCCCTTGGCATAACCCTGCACATCATTCACAATACATTTCTTGGAATCCTGGGAAAAATAAAACATAGAAAGCGGTGAGCTCAGATGCTCAGTAAAGATAACAATACAACAGAAACATTCATAAATAAGAATAAACATTTAAGGCAATGTATAACTAATACCAAAGCCTTTTAAACTTGGAATTCAGCATAATATGGAAAAAATAAAATTAAATAATTCCATTTACTTGTTCACATGGATATTTTACTATTAAATTAATCACATGCAATATCAATAACCATTATCACAATGATGGAATGAATAATTCCAGACTATAATAACCACGTAGTCAAGGCCTTGTGCCATGACTATAGATAATATTTTTTCAAGGCCTCATGCCAAGACACTAGATTGACTAATGAGACCTACCGATGCATCGACGAGCTATAGCGGGCTCCGCCCGTCACTTACTAAGTCCAATGTATTCCTCATATGAAGAGGTTTAAACGTAACATAAACATTCGTATTAAAACTATCATATGAAATGTAAGTACTTTCTCCCTAAAACATGAATGGTATGAAAATAACATATCCACAGTCAAACATATCACAAAACCTTCAACACAATATGGAAGTTTTTTATCATAATAAATCAACTTCAAATAAAATTAAAATCCATCAAAGGATGTTGACATAGATGAAATAAAAACTATTTCAGAGAAATTTCTCTTTTTTTAAATCGTGTAAAAGTCACATAATTATAAAATAAGAAATTTACTTTGAAAATATTTTTATAATTTTGTAAGCGAAGCTTCGAAGATTTTATAGTGGTGGAAAATAGCTGCACCAACCGTATAAGTTAAAAAAAAGGCATTCATACCTTAATTATGTCGAAAAGGTTAAAAAGGACCTTGTTTGGAAAATGACGTAATGATTCCTTTATAAAATTCTTATAAAATGTTAATCAAGGGTATAAATGACATTAACCCATATTCTGTAAAATAGTAATAATTTTTTGAAATACATTTTTATGAAAAATGGATGTGGATGATAAAGAGGTACTAGTAGATAATTACGTATAAAAAACTCGGATAATGAAGAGATTGTGAAATAAACCCTTACCTTGTACTTTTCCTTGGTTGAGGGTAGTTTAACCTCCTATATAATGGTGAAATAATTGTTATTAAATTATAAAATAATCATATAAATTAATATGATATCATATATATGATCTTTTAAAATTGGTTTTTTATAACATCTTAGTATTATCATGTTTCGGGTGTTAACAGAATCGTTTTTCGTTATATTATTTGTTATGTGAACCATATTTGCTATGAATGGGATGTATATAATTCTTATCCGTAATGATATCATGTCTCTAAAAATTATTTTTAATCATCAAATAAATTTTATTCTTTAATGGATATGATGGGGAATGAATCTCATCGCGTTCGGGGAGACGGTAATCCTTACATACACACGAGCGACAATATCATTATTTTGATATTAAAATAATATATAATTGGATAGTATATAATATATATATATATATAATCTTTATCATGTTATATTTATTATCCACATGAATTACACATCATTATTATACCGATCAAAATAATAATGTATTGAATTGCAATTACACCATGACGTGGAGACGGTAGGCCGTACGTACGCACGTATGGTGACATGTCATTAAAAGGATGGATATAATATTGAATATGGTTGTACCATATTTATAATAAACATCACATTATATAGAAGATACATGATTTATTTATTTAGAATAGAAATAACAAAGAAATAAAATGTTGAAAAAGAAAGCAACTTGAAGGGGGGTTGTGAAAACATTACCTCTTCTTCCGGTTATTTCTTTTCATATGATAAAAAGGGCTCCATAGGTTGCCTTTCTGACTAAATTAAGGCCTCTAGGATGAATTGAGGAAATGTGATAGAATATTTGGGTAGGGTTTGGCTGAACTAAAAGTCTTTGAAGGTATGCAGAATTGGTTAGAAGGGGTGTCCTCCTATAAGGGGGAGGCGGGGCTCTTTAGAAAAAACATAAAGTATTAAGTTATAATAAATTCATATTTGGTTTCTAATGGATCCTAAGTGGATTATTAAAAGTATAAGTTGGGTATCGGTCAAAATCCTTTCATACAATAGATTTTAGACGGGTTTGAGTTACTATATTAACATTATATTTTAGTTTTAACTCTTAGTTAATTTGTTTGACACTTACCATGTCACTTTTTATTTTTATATTATATTGTTAATAAAATTACTATATACTGTAAAGAGAACCCCAAGTGGTTCATTAATGACATACCTATCATCATATATGTCTTTTGGCTGAGCCTTATATTTTTAGGAATATTATATATATTAATAATATATTATTTGTTCTAAAAACTACTTTATGTCAATTTTGACACTATTTAATAATTGATTTTTGTTAAAGTCTTAATAAGATTATTAATTAGAAAAAAATTAATTTAATAAATCCTAACATGTAATATTAACCAATAAAATTCTTAGAATTCATTTAAGGTCTCATATTTTACTTATTTGGGTATTTATAATATGAATTATTTTATTATTTCACAAATAAGGTAATTACAACATCGTCATTGTGTCATAAATAAAATAATTATTTAATGTCTAAAAATTATAAATAAAATAGAATTATTTAGGAAATAATTTTATATTTCAAATGATTATTTATAATCAAATTTATCTTATGTATAACCCTATATTAAAAATGTTTTAGTTATTTAACTTTGATTTTATCTCTTTTAACTCTTCTTTGAATTTAAAAATAATAAATGTCCTAATCTAATTCAAGTGGAAAAAAGAGGTTAATATATTATTCCTAAGGTTATTTTTGGACTAATTATACTTATCCAATAGAATTTTGGACATGTGTTAGGGTAATAATAATATCAATTTTTACCCTTAATTGCGCTATTTACTTTATACCTTGGTAAATAAAAGTAAAAACTACTATTCACCAAAAATTATTTTTATCTTAATGAACCAAATTTTACTCCTTGATATTAGTTGTGTCTCTCAGAGTTTTGAAATTACACTCACAGAAGAGGCAAAATTATGATTTATGTGAATTTGGAAATTCTCCTAGGAGGTGGGTAAAAGACGGTGAAATGTTCAATAAAATTTTTATATATCTAGAATTATTATAAACTGACTCCATTGAATTACATTGAACATATATAGGTATTATGTTTCTATTTTGACATAAAATAAATTTAAATAAAATTAATATCTATTTAACTAAAAATTCAGTTTTAAACTATAACATAGTGTTTTTCACTATTCATAACAAATTAAACGTTTTCAGAAAAATACCTAAAATTTACTCTAAGATAATTTTGATATTCCAAATTAAATAATGAAGTCTATTTTACCAAATTAAAAACATATAAGTTTCATTTATTAATTTAAAATTAATTCATGCTGTCAAAACCAAAAGGCGTATTTTTAATAAATAATAACTACAAAAGTTTGACACTTGTTTATGTTCAATTTCAAAATGAAATTACTTACAATGACCATAATTGGATTAAATGGTAAAAATATAATCTATTTATACTTCCAAGCCATTAAAATATATAATTTAACAATAAAAATTATTTTTATTTAAAAAGTTGTTTTTAGTTAAAATATAGTATTTTTCATCATTCACCCAAATATGAAAGTTATAAAAAAAACACAAAATCATTATCGAAACTAAATTCATATGTTTTGATTCTAAATAAGATATTTATTTTTTCAAATTGATTATATAAATGTTTCAAATATTCAATTTAAAAAGGCTTCACCATTAAAAGGCGGTAAAATTGCATTTTGTTAAAAATACTTCTATTATCTGAAAAAATTTATTTGTTCTTAAATTATGTATAAGAAACTCATAATATGGATTCTAAAATTATACGAATTATATTAAGCACAAAATCCAGTTAATACTATTCATAATTGATTTTGAAAGGCTTGTTTGGTAAGTCATAGTGCGCTAGAACTCGGTATTGCGTGGAGTGCAAGTTATTGAATTACTTTGAAGAAATAACGTACTATGAAATCTTGGAGTGTTAAAAAATTATTCCCCAATAACTATAATATCACAAATTTTTTACTTACCATTTAATTTTTTGGAATACAATAACGTCGCTCATGTGTACATCTGGACTACTAGGTCCCTAAAATGATGTAATTTTATATCCATTTTAGCTTAACATGAATTGTAATAATTTTGGATTTTATTAATATATAATATTTTAATAATATAATTAATATAGTATAATTTTTAATTAATATTTCCCATTCATTTATTACATCCGTAAAAAAATTTAAACATCATTTTTTGGTACATATGGCCAACAGTCACCATCCATGGTAGTATACTATTTTCTGTCTATAAATTTCAAAATGAAACATGAATACATACATAATTAATAAAAATGATAATTATATTATTATTAAAATTTTAGAGAAGATATAATTCTAGTATTCCCTCCCTCCAAACATGCCCCTCCAGAGCTCGCAAAGAAGGAAGAGAGATAATGACCTCCAAGTCCCAATGGCAGTAGGCCCTTGGTGGATAATAGTTATATGGCAACAAAGATCATACAATATGGGAGGAATTTCCAATTATAAGAAAATAATATTTGGATTTATAATGTATCAACTTCAAAATAATTCCAATACATGTATATAAAGGAAAACAAAATCAAATCCCCCAAACATGTTTAAAATAATTATTTTACATAACAAACATCTCTAAATTATGTACCAAAATTTTGGGTAAGTAGTGATCGTGAAACTGACCCAATGTTTCAGCAATTAATATATAGAATAGTCCACAAAGTCCTCCTGAAAACCTTAATTTAGTTTTACATCACATAGTGTTTAGATAAGGATACTCAGTCGAAAAAACTAAAATCTGTCCTATAGAAGTGAGAGAAACATAATAATGTTCTTGTGGGGAAAAAAATGATCCAACAACACCTAAAAAATCCTAATAATGATCCAAAACTCACCAAGGCATGCTAAAAAATAACAAAAATCAAGTAAAGAAATATTTTATGAAAATCGATGATAGGGTACCCATTAAAACTTTCCAACATATTAGCTACTCTCGCACCATAATAGAAAGGGTCCTCATGCTCCCACCTCTTTTGAATTTACCTTGTCACAACCATCCCACACAAACAAAGGCCTTATAACTAGTTCCTTCACATGGGAAAATGATTCTCATCACATTATACCTACACATACCATGGCCTCACAACCACATCATATCCCGGCCATAGAAACCTAGTCCACATACGATGTCACATCCTGAAAACACTTGGGAAGTAAAAAAACATTTCATTAATAATATTCAAAGAACAAAACCACATATATTATCCTGAATACACATAGGAAAACAAAATTCAACTCATCCTGATGAATTTTTGGAAGACAGAACTTCCCAGCACACAATAGGTCCTCACCAACAAAAACCTACTTGATGAATCATAGCTTATCACCACCAGAAATTGAGAGAAGGGAAGAGAGGGTGTCTATCCATTCACCCTCCCACTGGAATGTATGGAAATACACCCTACCCCATGAAAATGGATTTTTTTTTGCATTTGGTGATCAACATGGGTGAGGGTGTGTATAGAAATCACTAGAATTTACTAAGTATGTATGCATATAATATAAAAAAATAAATCCCAACCCATGGGGTTCACAACCACTACTACCTCTATTATTAGTAGTAACTGTCTTTTTTGAAGTTGATATAATTAATGTGGCTTTGAAAATACCTTTCTTTCATCAATTATTCATTTCATTCTGTAGATTTAACCTTTGTTTATCATGAAACCCATAAGTTGATCTTCCATTGAATAATATTATTCTATTTACAAAACCTACTCATTCCATATCAACATTATTATGCATTTATTTTCTCTATCACAACCTGAGAAACTATTTAATGTAGAACACAATAATAAGCACAAGGAAATCCACACCAAGGAAGGGGAACAATGGAAAAATTAACCCACATCACATTGCTTTGTGTTTAATACCCATCCATTGAATAACATACATCAGTCACAAGAAAAAGGGTGATTCATTTTACATACTAGTCATTGCAATACCCCAGGCGAATTACCCATATCAGCCATAGTCATCATATTTCGTTATAGTGTTTCCATCCAACCCATCCTCTCAATAGTGAAAACCCCCAAACTCAATGCCACACCAAGAAACACATATCAATATAACATCAAAACAATCATTAAAACAATTATCAATATACCTACATCACAAGAACACCACTCCTAGTCCAATGCTTTTTACTGAAGAAACATAGAATCCACAAAAGGAAAAATATTGATTTAATAAGGAATCTCTTAATTAATTCGAATTTTTAATTCATGGTTGGTCACAATTAAATTTTGATCTTAGTGGATCAATTTAATTAACCGAATATACTTTTGTAATCAATTTCATAACAGTTGTTTGATAGAAAACCTAAAATCCGACATTCCAGAATCCAAACATGGTTCAAAAACAATGAGACCTCAATGAACATGATTCTCAGTGCGAATATATCACTTTAAATTCCCATTATCGACCAAAATACCAATAAAAACAATATGATCATTGGTCAATTTTCCATCCTCTCATACTGATCTTAATCAGATTCAACTATAATTATTAATTTCATATTCTACTATATTCACAAAGGATACATTCATACACCAACCCCACATGATAAGAATAGGTGAGACGAAGAGATCCCTACCTCGATCAACAGAAAATATTTACTTCTTTTGTGCCAAAAAAGGGGTCACAGATACAGAAATTAAAATTCTTCAAGGGATATGTGATCCAAAGGCTATAACATAATCAATTGATTCACAGGGTATGAGAGGTTCTAGAACCTCATGTCATGAAAATGGAAAAGTAAATAATCATAGGATGGCCTCCTAGCGTAGAATTATTTGATCTAGGACTTAGGAGATATGAATCTATATTTGAAATCCATTAATGGCGGATCATAACCAAGACTACGTGGATTGTAATTCAAAAGCATCAGCAGGTTTTTTGAAGATTGATATGTTTCAAAACAGCCCCAAATATAATTTATAACATTGTAAATTCATTTTACATAAAATAAAACATTAAATAAGAGAAAATGTATGATGTTGGAAAAAATATAAAATTGAAAATTTGTTGGAAATGAGTTATCATTAAGTGAGTCATCAGTTTGAGTCTATGTTCAATCAGCAATGGGTGTGAGGTATTGGTGTGAGTCATTAACATGAGTCACCAGTGGCATTCAAAATTTTAAGAACTACTCGTGCATGCTATTAGTGTGAGTCACTAGTTGGAGTCACCTTTCTGAATCAATTTTTCAAACTCACCATTGTATGATCTACCATTTGGTGAGCTACTATCACGAGCCACATGTGTGAGTAACCAGCGCGAGTCACCATTCTAAGTCACAGGTCATGACTAACCTATGCGACTACTATTGCGACTCACCATCATGAGCTACCGGTTCAAGTCACCATTGTGACACACTATTGTGACCAACCATTGGAAAACTGGGAACTTTGTCAGAGTCTTTAAATGAGTCACTAAGATCTCCTATAACCCCTCAAACACCAGATTTTCACAATGTAATGGACCAGAGAGGTCCGAGATATTATATAAAATAACCTTCCAATGATTATCACACAAGATAATTAAAATCCATGATTAGAATAATGTGGTGTCTGAATGCGCACCCTGGGAATACCAATCAAGGATCCCTCTACATTTGGAAAACCTATAACAACCAAACTCATCAAAGTTCAACAGTAAACCATCTAGTGTTGTTCGAACAATAGATTGAATCCTTCTCATCCAAGAACACATCCTCCGACACTAGTTAAACCAAAAAAATCCCAAGGAACACCATAATATCACAAGTACTACAATATCAAAACAATGAAATTAGGAAACTTCATCCACCATGCCATGATACTATCTGCAATGGGTGGAACTAACTCACCTGCATGAGTTAAATCACATCATAATTATTGCATCTAGTTTTTTAATTGGTCCACTCTCATCAAAAATACGGAAATTATCACACATTATGGATCAAGGAAAGCCCCTATATGATAAGAAAAAGGATTCAAACCTTACCTCATATGGATAAATAGAGTAAGGAAAACTCAAAACAACTCTAGGAGCTAGACACACAAATACGCTTCTTGTCCACAAGTAATCTCTTCCAGGACACCATGCCTCCACAGCACATGAATCAAAGGAATGGTCTGACAACATTAAATTTTCTCTCGAAGTTCATGGATTTCTATTTTTTGTTCCACGTATGTCACTTCTTCCTCGATATGCAATATTTTCTAGTCAATGACATGGGATTCATAGTGAATATACTGATTGATTTAACAGATATGAAATATGGAATGTACCCTTTACAACTAAGGTTGATGTATCAACAAGTATTCCACCTTTTCATTTTTACCAAACAACTAAAAGGGTCCATCAAACCTTTGAGAAATCTAGTTACCTCTTCCAAATTGTAGTATCCCTCTTTGAGGGGGAACATTAAAGAAGATGTGGTCCCGATCCTAGAACTCAATGGCCTACATATGTGATTCGCATATAACATGACCTAGTCCTACCTTGATTTAATCCTCTAATGAATGAGATGAACCTTCTTTATTGTGATCGACACTACCTCAAATACAATAATAATAATCTCCCCAACCTCTGTCAACCACAATAGAGAATGACATAGTCATAAATATAATACTTCAACCGGAGCCATGCCAACGGTGGAGTGATATTTTTTATTATAAGAAAACTCTAACTAGGTTATGTTTCGCACAAAATATCTTCCAAAGTCTAATATACATGATTGAAATAAATTTTATAGTGTATGGATTGTCTGTTCCATCTACCCAACTATCTGATTGCTGAAGGAAGTGCTGAGTTGTGATTGAGATCCAAAATCCTTTTGTAATCCCATCCTGAATCATGAGGTAAAATGTTTATCTGATTTAGGAAAATGGATCTCAGAACTCTATACAACCACACCACTTCATCCACATACATCTTTTAAATGGAATCCATTTTTTTCAATTCATTGATCGCTAAGAAGTGATCCAATTTTATCAGTTGATCTACTACTAACCACATAAAATCATTGTCACACTGATCCCTGGGTAAACCAATGAAGAATTCCACAATGATTTCATCCCACATCCACATTGGGACTTATGAGGAATGAAACAAATAACTAGGAACACCATGCTCAACATTAACCTTCTGTCACACTAGGAATTTTTTCACAAACTATGCTACATCATGTTTCTTCTAGGGGAACCAAAACTACATCTTTATGCCAGGGTAAATGTTGTAAAATTTTGGTTATACCACTAAGGTTGAGATATAAAACACATGGAGGACTTTAACATGAATCACCACTAGAACAAACAACATTTAATAGAACAACATTCAATTTTGACCATCCTCCGACCATCCCTCTAGAGCATCAATAGGGATAATATGATTTTGCACCAAATCTTTCTATAATCCTCCACACTATGACTCCTCCACATTCAAAATTAAACAAGACTACTCTGTCTTATGAAAAAAAATCCCCTTCCTCTATGCACACGTGTATCCAAGTGAAAGGATTATAAATCATCCATTACCATACAATCATCTAATGACTCCCAAATAATATCATTTCATGAATTCATGGCCAAAGTATCAGCCATGAAATTTTCCATTACTATGGTGAAAGAGATATCAAAGTAATAGTCCTAAACATACTCCATCCACCTCTATTGTCGCACGTTCAGATAGCGTTCGAAAAATATAGACATCAAAATATTATGATCCATGTTGACCCCAATGCTCTCCCACTTAAAGTATTATCTCTATAACATTTGCACCAACACAACTTATATTAAATATAGATCATTGGTGGCAAAGATAAATTTGTAATAAGATTACGCTTGAGATCCATAATTGATAACAATTCAATACTACCTCAACATGCATTCCAATACCATGTATGAAGCACCTCAAAACACCTCGAACATCACCCCTTCTTTTGGAAAATTTGGCAACAAAGCACTAACCAACTTCCCCTATAGATAGTGGAATTCAACCTAACACTACTCGATCGACAAAAAATCAAGAACCTTCCCAGTGATATCATTCAATAGAGCTACAACTCAATTGAAAAAGATTAAAAACAACTGATAATATCCTAAATGACCATGAACACTATGAATCTCTGTGACATTCTTTATTTATTCTCAAGAAATAGTTGATCAACCATTGACGGGTCTACATCTATGCCTTTATTAGACACCACATTTCTATGGAATACACCTCTAATGTCCAAAACATACACTTGGACAACATACTGTAGTACTGGTGGTGTTGAAGGACTTTCAAGAAAATCCTATGAATCCCGGTATTCTCCTCATCCGAGATCAAATATATGATGATTTCATAAATGAATATGAAAACAAATGGGTCCATGACATCATGAAATATTTTTCCATGAGATCCATGAACAGGTCTGGTGCATTAGTAACACATTTGAACATAACTATGAAATCAAGGTTCCCATACCTGTATCTGAATGCAATTATTGGGATATCACCCTTCTTCACCATGAAATCGTAATATCCAAACTGAATATCAATCATAGAAAAGAAACTATCCCCTTGTAGTTGTTTGAAAGGATCATATATACTTGGTATAGGGTAATGATTCTCGAACATTACTAGATTCAATCTTCATTAGTATATTCACAACCTCATACCATTATCTTCCTTATTTGTAGATAATACCATAGCACCCCATGATGACAGAACAGGAAGGATAGATCCCTTATTCATAATAAAATCTATCTGGATCTTCAACACCCACTATACAGAAGGTTTAATCTGATAAGTAGAAAACGAAATCTATAAATCACCATACTGAATATTTTCCCCAAAATCAACGTCACGTCAAGGTGGTATAATAACAACCTCTATAGGGAAGTAATCTAGGAGCTCCTCAACAACTCTTGGAACATCTAGTATCTCAAAATCCATCGATTTCAAAGATAACTAATCCTATAAAGAGAAAAGGGTGTCCACCTGCTGACTAATGTCATGAAAACTCTGATCACCTGTGAATCCTAAAAACATTCCATTCACATCAGAAACCACATCTCTTCTATGAATGTGACTGATAATAGCATGAACATAATACCAATGATCATTTATTGGAATGAAATCGTATAGTTGAATCATTAGTAATAATATATCAACATAGGGATAATGTGGTCCCATCATCTGTCTAAATACCCATCACACATCAACTGAGATCCTCTAACCTCAAATTGGTGTACTCAACACCAGTTGAATGGGAAGACTCTCTTCATTTAGTCCTAGAGAACGAGCTAGACCGAGTGAACCAAAGAGGTGAAAATAAACTAAACAAATCAGAGAAAAATAAATGTTAATAAACTAGATGGTGTTACATCTTATGATCTATGTCCATTCTAGAACTGTTTTCTATGACATGTGAAAATGACAATTCCCAGTTCCTTTGAAACTCTGATAACCACTTCCTACATGCCAATTCCCATGTTGTGGTCCCATAGAAACACATAAAGGTTAGACACTACCCACTCAATATCCTTTTGTGGATCATGATCATGTTTTACCTACTCATGAAATTTCCTGGTTGGAAACATCCGTAGTGGCTGGCATGAAGCCTATCCAACATCACCACATTGATCTCAAATTTCCACTAAGTTCTATTCCAAAAGATTCAAATGGACTCTAAAAATGAAACAAATTTTTTCTTTGCTCACAGAAAATAAGTGAGGACAAGAATGTAAAACTGAAACTACTGAGTTCGACCCCCACTGGTAAAAAAATCAAAGGCCCTAGGGCGAGGGACATAATTCTAGTATCCCTGCCCTTGAAAGAACCCTACTGGCTCCCCTCTCGCAGTAGTCCTCCTCATGAGTGCATCCTATAAAACAAGTATTCCTTCTTATTGATATAAATTTATGTTATCAATGTTAAGAAGGTCTCCACGTATAGGATAGTAGGGTTATGTTCCGTTTATAATCATCTAGCACAAGTCTACTCATCTGGAAAAAGATTTAGTGAAAAATCATGGAGATCCTTGAAAATAATCCCCATAACTAGTATAGACAGACTCCCCTATTAGAGGGAGAGTGTCTCATGTATCTTATCATCCTTCATAGTTGTTGAATGAAATTATGACAAGAACTCAATCTCGAAATCTACACAAAAAATGCTAGTCTCCTTCCTCTAACCCAAGTACAATGTTCCCCACTGAAAAACATCTCCCTATATCTGGATCACTACCAAAGGAACCCATTAATTATTCAGATAGTGGATCAAAATAAATTTTATCTCATGCTCCTCGAGCTATCTCTCCATATCCATGATTGAATCATTTCCCACACAAATTCTCAATTCCTTCCTATAGAATTAATGTAACATTTTCTACCACTAGTTTTCCTCCTCCATTAGGTCAACCGTCATCCGATCATATGGAATAGACTACTGAGACTCAACATCCAGAGCCACATGTGAGTGATGACCGAGTTCCATAGGTGAAAGGTAAACAATGTATTTCGAAGCCCATGTTGTATGAAATTTTATTTATGATTCATTTTAACTCATTTTTTATCCATTAAAAATTACAAAAAAAACCCCAATAAAATAGGGACACATATCATTATGATGCATGGATATTTCCTTGGGACACTCCTCTAAAAGTGGGGTAGCCTCACACGGTCAATAAGTAGGATTAGAGTCATTAAATCAGATCATGGGGGACCTAAAATCCCATATACTTGATAGTCTTCTCTAGCCTATGTCAAAAAAAAAGATCACCTAACATGGTTTCCATACCAAGCCATTAAATAATAACAGTGCATAGCTCCAAACTTCATACTATATCTCAACCTTCCTTTGATACCATTATTTCATGACTCCTTTCCTCTAAAGATTCCACATCCTAAGACGAAAATGAATGAATAGATACAATGACCCTCGAGTCTTGCCTCCAGTAGACCGTCGAGGCTGCAACTAGAACCACTTGTACAAAGATATCACAATATTGGTGGAATTACCATTTATAAGAAAACATCACTTGGATATAAGATGTATCATCCTTAAAACACATCTAAGATATATATAAATGAAAAAAAATCCCATCTGACATGTATTTTTAAAATAAATATATAACAAAAAAAGTCTACAAAATAATTACGAAAAGTAAGTTGAAGAAGTGACACACCAACTGTCGCAGATTCTAATATAGTAATTCCCATCACAGTCTACATAGTCCACCAAAAAACCTTAATTTAGTTTTACAACATCTGGTGAACATAGAGGTATACTTAGTAGAAAAAACCAATGTATCTCGTGCACAAGTCAAATGAGCAAACTAATCCACCTTCGAGAATGAATTAAAACCAATAATATCATATATAGAATATTATACATACCCAACTCACCATGGAATACTCACCAAAAATGCTATTCATGTAATGTAATATTGTACGAGCACCAATTATAATGTATATTGCACCCCATTACCATTGATTATTATGGCATCACACCTTTTTAACATTACTTTTCATTGAATTTTACAAACAGATGACATTTAAAGTCACTTGTCTTAGAAATTAGGAACAAAATACATGAAAACATAAAATACCTTTTTAATCCCTTTGAAATTCCACTTCAGAACATCATCTTATGTATGACTACTGCATCTCAGAACATGGGGAAATTCATCAAAGGAATGGGTGAGTAGAAATTTCAGTAAAGAAAGCAAGGGAATCAGTATTCTTTTGATATCAATAAGAACATGATGAAAAACATAAAGGCAGGAGCAATGAAAGTAGCAGAATTTCATAATTAAAAGAACATGAATAATAACATGAATAAGTTGATACAATATTTAATTTATACATTCAAGAAAATATCACCAAGGTTCATCCCCGATGTGTCATAATAATTACCATGGTTATTCACCAAGGTATCATGAAACGTGTCACATATGGAGATTAAATTTTTACTAAATTCATTGGTGTGATATCAGGGAGAACACATAATATGTATTTTTTTTCATTTGATCCATGTAGATCGTAATAAAACATGTCTTAAAAACCCCATAGATTAAAATTAATGGGGTTCACTTCAAAACCATGGTGTTTTAAAAGTGCATAGAAACATTATCATAATGTCATTTATAACCCCTGGAAAAGGAAAGAGGGTTTCTTTTATGTCAATTACAGAATAAAATAGTTAAATTTTTTTCTTTATGATTAACTCTTTAATTGAAAATATATTTTTTCATTCAGAAAAATAAAATAATATAATTTCATGAGAAAAATAGATAGATATTTTGAGAAAAAATTTGATCCGCATAACAACAATATAATATGGTTTCAAAAAAATAAAATGAAAGGGTATAAGGGTCTCCCAACAATAGATTAATAATTTATAATATATGTACATAATAAAAATAAATAAGATCATGGTGTGTAATGACACACCACATGAAAGAGAATCTTTTACAAAAAGAAAAATGTGATTTCTTTTATGAATATTCGGCAGCCTAACGACGTCCCATAAAAAATCATAAAATAAATTGATGGGAGAAGAATGTGTATATCATAATTTTGAAATTAAATGGATATTAATAAGGATATATAAGAACATACCCCCATATAATAATATGTAAACTTGAAGACATAGCTTTGATATATCATGACTAAAAGAAGAGGGTGGAAGGTTCCCTTACATTGAAGAGTAACAACGAAATATTGATTTTTGGGACTGTCGAGGGATTCAGGGCACCATGGGAGGACTCCTTGGGAGGTAAAAAGATAATAACTTTGTTGAAGAGGATTTTGGAAGGAAATGAATGAGATAATGTCTTGGTATTTATATGAAAATTGAGGGAATATTTAATTAATTCCCAAAGGACACCTCATCAGTGGTACTTGAAAAACCATGGGATTAACCATGGTATTGAACACATGGGACACCTCATATCTTATATTACTATTCACAAATCGACCAGATTGATTACAGATTTATTACATCGTTAATGATTTCATTAAACACCCAATACTAAAAACTGTATTTTCACTATTCAACTAAAAAACAAAAAAATTATAAAAAATCTTGTAAATTTACTCTAACATAATATTAATGCTCTGAATTCAAAATGAACTCCATTTTATGAAAATAATATTCTAAATATTTTTAATTTAATTTTTAAATAAAATCATTATTTTTTCAAAAAAATAACACTAAAATTATTACTCATTTTGCAATTCATTGAAAAATCAATCAAGGTCCCATAACATTATCGTATAACCATAATAAAATAAATTAACAATTTATTATTGCATGTTATGAATATATATTTTCATTTTAAATTTTTGAATTAGTTACAAAATGGTAAATAAAATATTTATTACCTACAAAAATAACGAAAATTATAATATGACTGTTTTTTTCACATTTATGATGTCTATGTTGTATTTATACATTCATGGGTGAAGTTTATATTTTTAGGAGAATTTACTATTCATTATTATTCAATAAGTTTTGTTACTATTCATACATTACCATTTACTAAAATTTATGATGATCTTATTAGACCCTAAATTTTTTCTGATCAGAACTATGGAAGATCATATTTTGAAAATAATTTCACATTATTTTTTTTTAATGTTTAGATGAATATTTTAAAACACCCTTTGTAAAAAATTTGTCAATAATATTCACCGAATATTTAATAAAACATTTGAGTATAACCAATTTTACCATAATAAAAAAATAACAATTTTATTTATACCGTGGAATTAAAAAAATTAGATAAGTACTCGTTACATAGCTCCTTATAACACATACATAGGACCTAAGTGTAAGGTGTGTTATGTTTGTAGAATATTGGGGGCTTTGAAAAAATTGCCTGAGTGGTGATTCTATTCGCTTTATCTTCTCCCTTAGGTGATTCCATTCAATCATCACATGTTGATGCTCACCTTGGGATTGGTCCACAATAATGAATAGAGATTCTACCGCATTCCCATGCTATGATAGATAGACTTTGTATGACTCGAGTCTACTTGATGAATCCATCAACTCTTCTTTTTGTATTAATTAGCCATGATCAGTTGTATTTATAAAAATAATTATATCGTTAAGTGTTTAGTTTCCAATGGTCATGTTGTCCAATGCTCATATAAAATTTAAATCCCAATGGTATCACCTCATTAACTGTAGGATATTTTTTACGGAGTATAAAATGAAATAACACACAAATTTTGGAAACAAATTTTATTCAAAATATGGGGTCATTACATTATCACCCTTAATAAAATTTCATCCTCGAAATTTTAACTCATACCCTATAAAGAGAAAATTTATGTGTACTTCTTCCTCATAGACTCCTCTGGTTCCAACATTGATTCTTCGCATTGGTTGTTCCTCCACAACAAATTAGCATGATGGGTAGTCTTGTTGCGTAGAACGTTGTCTCTACGATCCATGTTCTCCACCAGCTGGTTCTCATAAGAGAGGTCATTCACCAGTTGTACCACCAATGGATTTTGTACATTGTAAGGTTCAGGTATGTACTTCCTCAAGAGGGATACGCGGAAGACATCATGAACTTATTCTATATTTGGAGGTAGTGTAAGAAGATAAGTCACTTCTTCTACATGTTATAGGGGAAAATGTATTTAGGGATGAGCTTACCTTTAATTTAAAACCTCATGACTCCCATACAAGGTGAAATTCATAGAAAGAAATTTTCACCAACATAAAACTCCAAGTCCCTACGATGGTTGTCATCATAGCTCTTTTTCCAACTCTAAGAAAACTTAATTTTTTGTTGGATGGAAAGGAAATTTTCAATTGACTTTTGCATTAGATCTAGACAAAAATGATTTCTCTCACTAGTCCCATGATAACAAGTTAGAGTTCTACATCACGTACCATATTTAGCTTCATAGGGTGCCATTTCAATGCTCGAGTGGGTGAAATTGTTGTAAGTGAACTCAACTAAAGGGATATATTGATCCCATCCACCTTTAAATTCCATTGAACATTTTCATAGAATATCCTCAAGCTTTTGAATTGTCCATTGTGATTTTCCATCAGTATGGGGGTGATAGAAAGTACTAAAAATCAATTTAGTGCTCATATAATGTTGGAGACTTCTCCAAAATTTTGATTTGAACCTTGGTTCATTATCAGATACGACAGAGAGTGGAACTCCATGCAGCCTTACTTAATCCTTCACGTAAATCATGGCAAGTTGATCAACATATAAATCTTCACGAATGGAGACAAAATGGGAAGTCGTTGTGAGATGGTCCACAAAAAAACCCATATCACATTGTTTCCTTTAAAATTTCTCAACCTACCTGTGATAAAGTCCATAGTGATATTTTCCTACTTCCATTATTGTATGGGTAGTTGTTGCAACACCACAATAGGAATTTGTTTCTCTGACTTCTCTTGCAGACATTCCAGGCACCTTGAAGTCTATTCAGTAATCTTTTTTTTCATATTACCCACCAATAATGATCACAAAGGATCCTATACATTTGTTTATTCAAAGATGTATACAGATAATAGAGCTATGGGATTCATCCATCAAATCCTTCTTTATTTCTGGTATAGATAAAACACATAGTCCTGTATGAAATTTCATAACACCTTGTTTATCAATATTGAACTCAGTAAACATCCCATCTTTCACAGCCTCAAACTTCTTCTGTAAAAAGGGATCTTCTTGATGAAAATTATTAATCTACTCTAGTAATTATGGTTGCGAAATCATTTGGGTTAGGGTTGATGAAGTCCCTTCCCATATAATTCCCATGTCCAGCTTTACTAGGCCATTAATCAAAGGATCTCTTTGAATCCACATCATAGACTGAATAACTAGGTATTTCCTTCATTATTCATTACAAACATTGTTTTCTCTTCCTGTATGATAATTAATTGAATAGTCATAGTATTTATAATATTACAACCATCTCCTCTATCTCATGTTAAATTACTTTTGTGTAAAACTATACATAAAACATTGGTGGTCTATGTATATATCACATATCACCACATAAAGATAGTACCTCTATATCGTCATGTAAAAAATGATCGTAGCCAGCTCTAGATCATGCATCGGATAGTTCTGCTCAAGATTATTTAACTGTCGAGATTCCTAAGCAATGACATTATCATTTGGCATGAGGACACACCCATGCAGTTTCAAAGATTCATTGCTAAAAATAATGAATCCTTCTCCACTTGAGGGAAGAGTTAACACATGTGCAGTAAACCATCTCTTCATTAGATCTTGGAAACATTCCTCACAATTCTTTTCCCAGATGAACATACACCTTTTCGAGATATCTAGATAAATGAATTATAATGTCATGAAATATTTTTACAAACCTCATATAATATACTTCATATCCAAAGGGATCTACGAATCTCAGTTATTGTTGTAGGCTGAGGCAACTCCTCAACAACTTTTGTCTTTGCAAGATCAAATGTGATTTGTTCATTAGTAACAATGTTCCCCAAGAAAGAAACTTTATGTAACAAAAATTCACATTTTCTAAACTTCCCAAAAATCCCCTCTTTCCATAGGGTTTTTAAAATAACCCTTAGATGATCCTCATACCCATCGCGAAATTTGGAATATATCAAAATATCATCAATAAAAACTAACACAATATTACCAATGTAGTCCTTAAATACTCTATTCATCAAATCCATAAAAATAAAAGATTCATTGGTTAGTCTGAAGGTCATAAAAAACACATAATTCCCATATCTTGGTCGAAATGTAGTTTTTGGATTATCATCATTATTCACCCTCAATTGAGGAAAACCAAATTGAAGATCAATCATTGAGATTAATTTTTCCCCACAATGTTGGTCAAATAAGTCATTAATTCTTGGAAGATGGTATATGTTCTTCACTGTGACTACATTCAGTTCCCTATAATCAATACAAAGTTGCATCAATTCATCATTCTTTATCACAAAAGAAAATTAGTTCTCCCAAAGGAGACACACTCAGTCAGATAAAACCCTTCTCCAAAAGTTCTTGATGTTGTTTCTTTAACTCCTCGTGCTCCACATTTTCCATCCCGTACAGGGTCATTGATATCAAATGGGATCCAAGTATGAGTTCAATGGAGAACTCTACCTCTCTTTCTATGGGAGGTCTATGTAACTCCTCAGGGAATACGTCAAGGTATTCCTAGAATATGAGGACATTTTCTTTCCTCAAACACTTATTTCCTTATTCTTCTTCACTGATCAACTCCATAAAGATCGATATAGGAGGTTATTATAGACAAGATCAGGTTGAGATAACTCCCCTTGGATGATAATTGTGGGTTTTCCATTAAATAGAACTGAGATTTCCTTTCATCTAAATTTGATCATTGATTTTTAATTTTAGAGACAGTCTATCCCTTGTATAATGTCAAATACAAGCATGGAAATGACTAAAAAATTTGATATAATATTGTGCTTACTAAAGTAAATACTATAGATTCTATACACGGATGATGCATGGATAATCACACCAAGAGTATTGACTGATCTCTCTACATTTAGAAAATTGGGGGCTGATTCTAAATTATTTTCAAACATGGAGGAAATAAAGGAATGCATAGAACTACAATCAATCAAATTATTTAATATCTTTGAGAGAAAAATAACAGTACCTTCCACCACATCATTTGGTTCTTTATCATTAGCTGTAGTGATTGAAATAGTATGACCTTATTTCCATGGCCGTTGATAAAGCTGACGGTGATTCTTCTCCACTACCCTATGATTTTGACATAGATTAGAAAAGTTCCCACATAGTCCACACAAATAGAATTGGAAATTTGGTAGGACCTGAACCATATTACCCAAGTATTTAGTGTTGGGATGATGTAGATTCACCTCACTATGACAATTCCATGCAATGTAGCCATCTCTACCACACTTGTAGCACATCCCACTCTCGAGTAGGCAGTTCCCTGAATGTCTTTTCCCACATTTAATACACATGAGATATTTTAATTTATTGCCTCCTCATCCATGTTCAAAGCTCATACCTAAGAATGGCTCCATTGATCTTTTCATGTCATTTTATTTATGAGACCATTGCGTCTCACCAAATTCCAGTTCAAATTTCATCGCATATCGCATGATCTTATCATAGCTTTCATAATATTGGTAGTATATATTATTCTACAGATGATCTCTCAATCAACCAAAGAATATATCAACCTTACCATTGGGATCCATAACAAATCTATAGGTGTCTCATGAATGCCTTGTCATGTTCATCTCGTAACTTCCCATAGATTCATTATCCTTTTACTTCATCTCGAGAAACTCCTTCACCATTTCTGTTCTCATCAATTGAGGGAATACATGTTGAATAATATCTCTCTGAAATCACCCACTACATTGCTTCAACTTCCAATCTTGGCCTTTTGTTTTTAATCATTTCTCACCACTGATTAGCTTCTCCCTCTAAGCGATTAACAACCAAGGTAACCTTCTCTTCTTCAGAACAAAGATTTATAGAAAAGTTATTCTTGATAGAGCTAATCCACTATTTATCAATCAATGGGTCAATAGATCCACTAAGGGTTAGTGGTCGTTGTTGTATAATGGATTCAATATAAATTTGTTCCCTTCGCAGTGAGATCGGTCTCTCATCTTGATTTATGTCATTTCCCATCACTTGAGTTAGTTGGTTCATCATTCGCATGAATGTCTCCATTCCAGCTTCCATCGAAAGATTGTTAGTGCATTGTCCATTGCGGTCACCATTTGCAGGGTTCCACATATATCCCTCTATTTTCTATAAGAATAAAACATTAGTGTGATCATTATTTCATTTATGAATATTTTAACTATGAAGGATATTACGTCTTCAAACATCATGCTTTATACAATTACATTGCTATATAAATCCTTCATAAGGATGCATAAAAATATTATGATTGACCAAACTTATACTCTAGGAGTGTCGTAACCAAGAGTGCAGCAAGACTCGTTGTTTTGTAGTAGGATACCCCAAGTCAATCCCGGAACTCCATGTAAGAGTATTCACTCCATGGTACATTTGTGCCAGTGCCGCCTCTACATGCTCATATCAAGACATGGATGTATTTGCTTGATAACCCCCTTACCCAATAGTTACCAAAATACCATGATGTATTCCTATATATATTATTTTATATAGGGTTCTTCCTAAAGTTTTCATTTCCTAATTACCATAAATAACTAAACATTCCTTTGATAAAAACTATTACATACCGCCTTTTTAAAATAACATTTCATTACATTTTACAAACAGAGTACCATTAAAGTCTAGTGTCTTAAAAATCGGGGAAAAATACCCGAAAACATAAATAACTTTTTCAATCCCATGGAAAAGCCTCTTAAAATGTTAATCATTTGTAAAACTACTGCAACATATAACCTATAAACATTCATCAAATTAATGGGTGAGCAGAATTCCATGAATGGATAGCAAGAGAATCTGTTTACTTGTGATATCAATAAAAAAAGAAGAAAAAATATCAAGACATGACGAATTGAAGTAGAGGCATATCATATATAAAACAATATTAATCATAACATTAATATGTTGCGATAAAATTTAATTTATACATTCGTAAACATGTCACAAAGGTTCATCCCGATGGTGTTAGAAATATTTCCATAGTTATTCACCAAGGTATCACAAAACATGTCATCTCTAGAGATTAAAATATTTACCCAATGCCTTGGATCTATATCAGGGTTCACCATGAATATTTTATTATTATCATTTGAGAAACATATATCATAATCAAACATTTCATTAATAACCCATAAAAATTAAAAGTAATGTGTTTCACTTCGAAATCGTGACGTTTTAAAGTGCTTAGAAACATTATCATTATGTCTTTTATAAAAATTAGAAAGGGAAATATGGTTAATTGTATATCAATTACAGATTCAAATTGGTCAATTTTATTCCTTTATGAATAATCTATAAATGAAAATATATTTGGGTATTCAGTTAAATAAAATAAGATAATTTCTTGAGAAAAAGTGATAGATATTTTGATACACACTTTCTGCAGCATAACAACTATATAACATGGTTTTATAAAATAATAATATGAAAGGGGAAAAGGGTATCTTATCAATAGATGAATCATTTAAATTTGAGTTATGTAATAATAATACATAATATCATGGTGTGTAATGACACACCACATGAACTGAAAACTTGGAGGAGAAGAAAAATGTGATTTCTTTTATGAAAAATCCATAGCCTAATGGCGTCACATAAATATTTGGAAAATAAATTGATGAGAGAAGAAAGGTGCTCTCATAATTTGGTCTGTAAATGGAATTTAAAAAGAATATATATGAACATACCCCCACATAAGTAGATGGAAACTGGAAGACATAACATAAAGGAAAATGGGACTAAAAGAGGAGGGTGGAAGGTTCCCTTACCTTGGAGTGTAACTTCGAATGCTTCAATATCGGGACCTTGGGGAGCTTGAGGGGACATTAGGAGGACTCCATTAGAATTAAAAAGAAATAAAGTCATTGAGGAAGAGTTTGTAAAATATTTAATGAGTTAATGGAATTGTATTTATAGGAAATATGATGAAATATTTGATTAATTTCCAAAGGACACCTCATCAGTGGTATTTGAAAAACCATGGGTGTGCCCATGGTTTTTCCCATGGTATTGGCCAATTGGGACACCTCATAGATTATAATACTATTCACAAGTCGACCAGAATGATTATATCATAATTACATCATTAATGATATCATTAAATACAAAAAACTCAAAACAGTATTTTCACTATTCACCGAAAAACAAAACATTTTATAAAAATCACATAAATTTTTCCTAACATAATATCAATGCTCTAAATTCCAAAATGAACTCCATATTTCTAAAACAAAATATATTTTTAATTTAATTTTTAAATAAAATCATTATTCAATAAAAAAACAACTCTAAAACTGTAACATATTTTCTAATATGTTGAAAAGGTAATCAAGGTCCTATAAAATTATCATATAACCATAAGATAATAAAGTAAAATTTATGACTACATTTTTTTGAAAATAAATTTTAATTTTAAATTATTAAATTAATTATAAAATTTAAATAATATATTTATAACATATATAAATAAAAAATCTTATAATATGATAATTTTTTCAGTTTCAAGATTTCTAAACTGTATTTATACATTCATGGATGAAGTTTCTATTTTTTAGGCCAATTTACTATTCATTACTAGTCATAAGGGTATGTTTCTATTCATACATTACTATTTACAAAAAAATCATGTTAATCTTATTAGATGATAAATTTCTTACTAATCAAAACTGTAGAAGACCATTTTTTTAAAAATCATTTCACATTATTAAGTATTTAATGTTTATATTAAAATAATAAAATAAACGTTTTCTGAAATTGATCAATATTATTCATCCTATATTTATCTAGAAGTTGGAAAATAAAAAAAATTTCCATATTAAGTAATAACAATTTTATTTATTCCAAGGGATACAAAAGTATCTAATGCCTTGTTACAAAGCCGATTATAACACCTTCATTAGACCTAAGTGTATTGTGTGATATGGTGATAGAATCATGGGGCAGCTGAGAAAAAATTTCCTGAGAGGTGATTTCTATCAGCGTGAACTTATCCCTTATGTGATTCCCATAAAGCATCACATGTTGATGCTCAGCTTGGTCTTGGTCTAAAGAAAAACCAAGAGATGCTACCTCCTTCCCAAGCTCTGACAGATGGGCTTCGTATGACACAATTCTATATGATGAGGCAATCGAATCTTCATTCTATATCAATTAACCAAGATCACTTAAACATATAAAAAATAAATTTAACATCAAGAGTATAGTTTCCATTGGTCATATTGACTAGTGGTCATATAACATTTGAAACAAAACTGTACCACTTTATTAATTAAAGGATATAGTTTTGTGGTGTATAAAATAATATAATAGACAAAATTAGGAAAAAAATATTATTCAAAATTTCGTGTCGTTACAATTACCAACCCCCACACTTTAATAAAAAACGTCATGGAACTACTACATCTTCTAACTTTTTCCATGTCACAACTATCCCACACACACCTCAGCCTCAAAGATAGTCATTTCTCCTATGAAAATAAGGCTCCTCACATTATGCATACACACACATAAAACTCACTACCACCTCACATATCACCCATAAACACCTGATTTAAATACCACATCAAATCCAACAAACACCTATGAATTATAAAAAATAACATCATTAAGACACTTGGGAAAACACATCACATATTATTCGAAGGACACCAGAGAAAACACAACTCACATCATCCAAATGAAACCTGGGAAAACAAAAGTCAATCATACACACCTGGACCTCACATACTAATACCATCCTAAATAATCATATTCTATCGATTCATTGAAGTGGGAGTAGGGAATAGATTGTAGCCAGCAATCCATCCACCCCTCAAGATGTTTGGGAATAAAACACCCCTTTGTGTGAAAATTAGGGTGTTTGGAAAAAAACATCTCAACAAGTGTGGGGTGTGTATAGAAATCACAAGAACATACAATGTACCTATATATAGTGTCAATATCAAATCCCAACCGATATAGTTTACAAAAACATATAGCTCTGTTAGTATCTGTAATAATCACCGTAGAAGTTGATAAAATTAATACGGCTTCACAAATACCTTCCTCTCATCAACCGTTCATTTTATTTTTTATCACTAACCATAGTTTACTATGAAACCCATATTTAACTTTTCATTGTCAAAATCCTTCCTATTTAACAATCCATTTCATAAAATATAAAAACTCTTATGTATTTATTTTCTCCATCAATACCCTTAAAACTAAGCATCAAAGACCATAACAAGAAGCATAAGGAAAAACACACAAAGAAAGTAGAACCATGGTATATTAATCCCTCATTACATTACTCTTAGTTTAAAACCCATCAAATAAATAATATATATAAATCCCAAGACATTGGGAATGTAATTTTTCATAATTATCATTGATTTTACCTTGGTGAAATTCCCATTCCAAACACTGCCATCATCATTTTCCAATATCATTATGCAAAATCCATCCTATCAATAGAGATAAACCCCAAGTCACAAACACACACAGCGAGACATCTCATTACAACTATAGTACACTCATCAAAACCATTATTAATAGAACTACTGCATAACAACACCACACCCAAAACCATTTTCTCAACGGTATCATGATAAAAAAACAGACAACACAAATTATAGGTTTAATAAGTCATCCATTTATTAATTAAATTTTTTAATTCATATATTATCATAGAACAAGTTAGATCATAGGGAAGAAATATATTTAAATGAATATATGTGGTTTATCAATTTAATAACAATTTATCAATGGGGAAACAAACAAATAATAATTGTAGAATAATTACTCGATGAAAAAAGACCCCCGCAATCCATGTTTTTTAGTAGGAATATATACCATAAATTTCACAACATTGATAAAAATGTAAATAAAAATAGTTTGACCATTCATCACTTTTCTTGCCTTCATTGTTAATCTTAAAAAGATTCAATTGTCATAATTATTTTGGTATTTTTTTTATATTCACATTAGATACATTTATACACCCAACCCCATGATTCACAAATAAAATAGAGAAGAATGGATACCTACCTCAAAGAACAGATGATCTTCACGACCTTATTATGAAAAAATAGTGGGTGTCCATGAAGTAGGAAAAATTGTCAAGGGTAAATATGATCCAATTACTGAATAAAAGACACATGATTCCTTGTTGATGAGTGGTTGTGGGAACACAGTGCTAAGACCAAATTTTAAGAAATAGTTGAGGGAAGGTCCCATATTAGAATGATTAGATCAAAGACTCATGGTAAATGAAATCGTATTTAAAATAACTTAATGGTGGATCATAAACAAGACCATGCTGTTTGGAAGTCAAAGGATGATTCAGGTTTTTAGAAGATGGATATTATTCAAAACATCTCCAAGACCATTAAATAAGGTATTAAACACATTTCATGTAAAATAAAATATTAATGGGAAGAAACTATATGTAGATATAAAATTTAAAAAAACAGAAGATTGTTGGAAATGAGATATTGTTAGGTGAGTCAATTGTGTGAGTAACCATTTGTTGAGGTAATGGTGTGAACTAACAGTACAAGTAAATAATTTGAGTCACTAGTGTGAGTAAATGTTTAGTGAGCTACATGTTTGAGCTACTAGTGTGAGTCATCGGTCTAAGTCACTAGTGTGAGTCACCAATGTGAGTCACCATTTAGAATCACTGGTCAGGACTCACGATCAGATGAGGAACTATTTGTGAGCTACCCTCACAAGTCAGTAGTGCGAGTCACCAGTGAATGTATCTATTATTACACACCAATCTTAAATCACCCCATTGAGATACCATTGTGACTTACTATAGTGAGCTACAATTGTTAGTCAATGTTACAACTCACCGTAGGAAACTAGAAATTTGGTAAACTGTTGAAATGAGGAACTATGACATCCCATAACACCTAGAACAATATTTTTTTCATAAAACAATGATGTAAAAGATAATATATATAACCATGAACAAGGGATCGTGAAAATTCTACTGTACCAAAATATACATGTAAAATGAAATAGTTATCACCTGAAATTGTAATTTTTAAAAAAATTATTAATATATTTGTTACAAAATATTATACATAAGAAAAATATGACATGATATATATGGATATAATTAGGGAATGTATTTATAATAAATACATATTTATTATATTGGTTTTTTTAGAAACATATGATGGATGTTGTACCTAAGTAAGGGGTTTCTCATTTCACTTTTACTTCTATGGGACATATGCCAAATTCAAAAAATGTTTCATTTATATTGTTTAAATAATTAAAAATTGATATGTTATATAATGAATCTATTTATGTTTATTATATTTAATGTTTTATTTGAATTTATTTTATTCATAAGGGTTAAGTTTCAAATTTTATAAAAATATTAAATGTTTATTTCACAATCTTATCATTTTGCATGAATTTTTATGATTCTATATCCCTTGGGGAATTGTTTGAAATTTTAATATTAATCAAAATTCATTCTCTTATCCTCTTTTTATTCATGAAAGGTTCATGTTATACTACTAGTTTCCTCTCTTTTAGTACATAAGATGACTGATAAATTTTTCTTATAAAATATCACTTCATTTATCCTTTCACTCGAATATCATTTTTCTTCCATATACATGTTTTCTAAATATATTATCAACAACTATTAAAAACCCACCAACTAATTTATTATTTTCATTTTTATTCATAATTGAGTTTTAAAAAAATATTCTAGTTTTTATTTCAGTTTAAAAATTATGTTCTTTAACCATTTTAGTAAAAATGTGATTATAATATTTTATTTAAAATATATAAAATAAATTTAATTTCCTATTGTAGTGAACATTACATTCTGTGAATATTCCTATAAAACTTTTTATAATTCATATAAATGAAAATATTTTTTCTATTTATTTAGACAATTATAAATTTTAATTGTAATTTCTAATATGAAAACACCATTTTTCCTTAAGATTGATTTAAATGAAATTTTTAGTGTATTTTTATTGATCATTGACAATATCCTATAGTATACATAAAATGAAATGGAAATTTTTTAAAATGATACTATAATTTTTATTCTTCATTGATGATTTATGATCAATTAAAATGTGTATTTAATACATTGATATGATTCTAAAGATTACATAGAATGATATATCATAATTAGAAAGTATTAGCATTCCATATTCTCTTTTTTTCAACAGAATGCATAAATTTATTTTGTTTCAACCCATTTATATAAGAAATTCATTGTACATAGTAAGTGATGGGAAGGAACCAATATATCCACTTAATGAATTAGTATGTCTAATTAGGTAAACTCAATTATGATTTTTTTTATCCCTTACCCACTTATGTAGATGTCACAGAATAATGACCAGATAGTATTTCAGACCTCTTGCCTGAGGCCTTGGTGGTATGATTGATATGCCTGGAATTATTTATTAAATCATATTGAAATTTTATATTTATTTATATGCCTTGATTTAGTATTGTATGATAAACAAGGATTAGTTTTGAGCTAAATATATTTTTAATATGGAATTAGTTCATCAAAATTTATTCCTTCTATATTATTTATTCCAAATTTAGATTTTGTTTTACGCAAACCATTACTGAGCATTTAAGCTCGCCACATTATTAAGATTCCTTTCCCCATGGTACCAAGACATATTGTATGATTGATATAAATAGATGTTTTAAGGGTTACTATGGAATTATAAAAGAATATACTATGTTTTATTTTATATTTTCATGTTTCTAGTGATAATCAAGTATTTATCTAGTTTTCTGAGATAGTAAACAAATAGGTCCTTTGGGAAGTGATCACCTGTATCCTATATAAATGTTATGAATTGTCCAATGGTGTTATGCTCTAGGATATGCATTAATAAAAAAATAATAACATGTTTTTGATGTACTTACTTGGTGATATTATATTATAATTGGGGTTAAAAATATCTCAAATTACTAACCACATTTCCATATCTCAAGAAATATGTTACAATGAGTTATTAATAAAAGTATTTGAATTAATTAATATGCAGTCCTTTTCATAAATTTATTTCGTACTAAATTTTACTAAGTATGATAACTTTGGCTCTCCCATTTAGAATGATATAATAAAAATATTTAACTATCTTTTTATTAGATTACATCAGTGATATTATACATGTAGTCGCTGTTTATGATGTATATTAATAAAATGAAATGTAGTAACATATAACATAATATAAGATAAGATGGATAGATATAAAAAATATATCCAATTATGTATTACTATTTTATATTAAAGGTGAGTTGGTATTAAAAAGTTACAAATGATGACTACACTACTCATATTGTTTCTTGTAAATCCATGTCTATAAGAGAATTATTTATTTTCAGATGAGGTGTGGCTTGGAATTACAATAAATTGTCATCAATCACCTTGAGTTACTATAATGATGAGAGTGATTTAATGTCATAATAAATTTTACAAATTATATAAATGATACATCATCTGGAATATATAAATGTAGCAATTGAGAATCCACTAGTTATGGTTTCTAATAGACATAATGATATACATTTTTCAAAGAATCCAGTGAAACATAAAACATGAATAAAAATGATACCATATATCATTTCATAGAAGAATTGGTGGAAGATTGTATATTTAAAAAACAAATTCTATAAAATAAGAATATTGCAGATGTTTTAACAAAACCTATAAAATCTATGGGTTTTATGAATATGTGACTACAAATGGTTGGGTATTCTTTTCCAAACATATTTGTGGTATATTTTTTAGTTTCAATATAATATATTCATGTTACTTTTATAAAAATGGATGATATACATTTTAATGGTGGAAACATTCATTGGCATGTATGTTTTATATTATCATAAGCAGAGTATATAAAATATTTGAATATATAATTAATTTTAGATGAAAGAATGTTATGAGATGGTATCACTTATTAAATTTTTTCATAGTCACAATGGATAATTGAATTATTCTTTATTTATTATAGTATTCTAGGTCATGCATACTTACATTTGACTGATTTTGTGTTCATTTCTTTAAAAGGAATGTTAAACCTCTAATGAAGTGTGGTTGTTTTAATTCTCAATATGTGGGATAAAAAGAGGTATTCAAATAATCATAACTAATTAATACAGTGAAAATATGATTTATAAGGTATGATATTGATCGCTAAATAATAATTATGAGTGTGGGATTGAAAAATAAAACAAAGGGAATTCCTTCAACTATCTAGTATGATTTTCTATTTGTTTTAGATACTTATGAGTTTTTTTAACACATTTAGTATCTCTGTAGAGAGGGATTAATATGATGTGAAATTATTTTTGATGGTGTTTTGAGTGATTCTCAAAATGATGGAGTTCATACATATTATTATCATGTTTATGAGAAACTATAATAATGGAATAGGATTAATAATTAGAAAATCACTAGAGAGTTTACACTCTAATTCATAACATTTATTTGATTATATGTAATATCAGAGTTGGAAATATATTCGATATTGATGGTTTAAACTGTTGGTATAGTTTTTATAGTTGTTGGTAGAGCGTAGACCAATGGTTCTACAAACAACTAGGATTTTGGTCATGGTTATACACTTATACAAACTATTTTCAATAAATCATTTGTATTTTCCACAAGAATGTAAACTATAAGAATCATTTTTTAAAACATTGGTACATGTGATTACCCTTAAACTATACCAACGATTTGAAAAATTTTAGTATAGAGTCCTTATACCTTTCAATACATTAGGCCCCCATATTATACTAGACAACCAGTACCTCTAATGACACTACAATTTCACATAAATCATTTATAAAACTAATAAATCACCTAAAATAGTACACACCAATATACAAAATTAAATAAAACACTTACATCTACCCTCTATGAGACAAAATCAACAAACATCATCTAATACCTATTCCTAGAAACATCAAAATCCCAATCAAGTATAGCCAATATACAAAAGTCAAGAAACTAAATAATGCATTCAAATAGTGATAAGATACATTTAAAATGTTATATATAATAAATCACATCCTATAATCAGACATTATGTGTCAAAAATATTATTCACATATATAGTGGATAAATATATACCATATCACATCCAATATCATAATTGTAATAATTTCCATCACTATTATCATCTTAACCATCATACCCACCATCCTCCACATCATCACAATCAATATATTCATTACTAGGAACATCATAATCTGGTTTGATTTCTTCAAATGATTAATTTCTAATAAATAATCAACACATGATAGTGTGCACATAGCGATTTACTTATTAATGAACTCTCTACCCTTTGAATCCCAATTCGGATGGAATAAACTACAAAATCTCAGTCAATGAATCTATTTGGACAATAGTAAAATATGCTTCACCTGTTCGGACAATTTCATCCCAGAATAGGGGTTATTTAATTGAGGCTGAGGGTGGCTCTGTGAAAACTTCTTCGGCCCAAAACTCCCATGACATTATAAAATAATTTTTATTACCAAACACTACTAACATCTTGTATGATTCTTCTATGAGTAAATAGGACCACAAGACTCTCATGGCCTCCTCTTCAAATCATATAAGAACAATTAGGAACAAAGGTTGTAGTGGATCTAGGAAGAAAAAGGGTAACTCCGAATCAAAAAACGGTCTTAATGGATTTTGTTTTCTGGAACTGTCAATGCATAGCTACCGCGGATACTCTATCTGTCCTATAAAAGAATTTTGATGAACCATAAACCAATTTTTTTTCTATCTCTGAAAATAAAACAAATTTATCTTAGAGTTATTTTCATTTATCTTATTTTGGTGATAATTTCCTTGATGCCTACACGACTGACAATGTTATTGACTCCCTTTGGGTTTTTTTCACACCTCTCTTAGAGATGTTACTATTTACAATGTTTATGATCAAATGCTTACTTTTCATTTTACTTAAAACAACCTGCATTGCTTCTACACCATGGTCTATACTAGGAATATATACCATGATCATCGACCTCTTTGGCAAGACCCCTCTTGCATAGCTGGCTCTATCTAGGAGGCTTAGTTAATCATTAATGAAATTAATGACATTCTTTCCCACAGTTATTATCTTTGTACCCCTGAAACTTTAATCTCTACTAGAGATTTTAGAGACTTGATTGAAACCTGTAATTTGACTGAAATCAAACTCTCAGGGGCCAAATACACATGGTTTAATAGACACTACAATAGAGTGGTTGTTATTAAACATGACATGGCCTCTGTTAACGTGTCAGATTTAGATGTTTGGGACACCATTGTGGGTATCACCACACCAAAGCTGAACCCAGACCACCATACCATCCTTGTTAGTTTATTATCCAAAAGTGGAAAACCCAAAATTCCCTTAAAATTCAATAATTCTTTGTTTATGAATTTGGAATTCTCTCATCTCATACAAAATGGTTGAAGTCTTTGAATCATCACTCAAATGATTTTTCTTTTGTCACTAAACTAAAGCACCTCAAAAATTGCCATAAGGTTTTGTGTAGGAATAAATGTAACCAAATGGATAATGAGATATCCACTCTTGTGACTAAACTCAATCAAATTCAAAATAGCTCAACATGTGCTGATTTGACTTAGACCCTCATAATGAAATGAACATCTCTATGAAACTTAACTCTCTTCTAATTCACAATGAAAACATGTATAAACATACTTTCAAAACAAAATGTCTCTCGGATGGTGATAGAAACACTAAATTTTACAATTCCCTCCAGGGAGTTAGGAAAACATGTCGTCCTTTATCCTTTATTAAAGATAATGACACTCTTTTTGATTATGATGAATCCATATCAAACCACATGCTCTTCTACATTCAAAACACTTTCGATGGACCTAAAATCAGTAATGAAATCATTCCTGGGATCATTCCAGTTCTGATCAATGACCAAGATAACCTCTTTCTTTTAAGCACCCTGATGGATCGCGAAATAAAAGATATTGTCTTCAGCCTTAACTCCGATAGTGCCCCAGGGCCCGATGGATTCAATTATGTTTTCTTTCGACAATATTGGGAGGTAGTTCACATGGATGTTTTCAAACTGGTTTGACACTTATTTACTAATGGGGTACTACCCCATGTACTGAATTCCCAATTCCTGACTCTTATCCCTAAAGTGTCTAATGCATCTAAGCTACACCTCTTCTGCCCCATTTCTAGTAGTAACTCTCTCTATAAAATCATTACAATGATCATTTCTAATAGGATTTCACCTCTATGTAGCAATATCATTTCCTATAATTAGTTTGGTTTCATCAACTGTATATCCATTCAAGATTGTATTTTCTCTATCTTGGAATTCATTAAATCTCTCAAGAAAAAGTCTAGAGGATGGAATAAAATTCCCTCCTTTGGGTTCAATGATACTTTTATTAGAAGGATAAAATTCCTTTTAAACTTATCTTTAATTTCAATCCTTTTTAATGGTTCTACAAAGGGATACTTAAAATGATCAAAAGGGGTGATTCAAGGTGACCCTCTTTCTTCTATTCTCTTTTCCATTGCGGAAGACTACCTAAATATGTTTCTTTCCTCCATTGTTCACCAAAGCAAGCTCAAACCCATTCAGGCTGTCAGAAATCATATTGTTCTGACCCATCTACTTTATTCCAATGAAATTATTTAGTTCCTTAATGGGGGTAGAAAAAATATCCTTAATCTCAAAAATTATCTATCTCACTATGAAGAGGTCTCTGATAAATCTGTTTGCTGGAATAAATCATTTGTATTTTTTGGGAAAACCTTCCCCCTTCTATAAAAAGTTTTATCATTGAATGTCATTTCATCAATGAGGGATCCATCCCCTTAACCTATCTAGGAGTTCCCCTCTTCATTGGTAGACCTAAATCTGTATAATTTAATGTTGTTGTGGACTAAGTGACTAATCAAATAGCCTCATGGAAAGGGAAATCCCACTTCATGGCAGGCAGGATCTCCCTCGTAAAATCCACAAATATCTAAAAAATGGATTACTCCCTGTTGATTTATAAATTCCCTAATATTCTTATTAAAATATATAATGGCTACATAAAAAACATTTTTCGGACTAGCAGTATTCTTGAAATAAATCTTGTTACTATCCCTTGGTCGACATCCTGTAAACCTATTAAAAGAGACGGTCTTGGTATTAAAAATCTCAAAATTTTAATGAGTCTATTCATGAAAAGCTCACCTAGAGGTTGATTAAAGACAAATATGACTCCATAATCATTCTTCATAATATATTACTACAAAAACATAAAAAAGGTCAATCTAGTATCCTCAATTATTCTCTCTGGCCATCCATTAAAAATACCTTTGTTGACATCATTCCAAACTCAAGATGGGTGGTTAGTTCAGATTCCACTATGAACTTCTAGCTTGATAACTGGACTGGCACCCCCCTCATTTCCATGTTATCTCTAGATGCTTCTTCGGATAATGTCATCCTTAACATAACCTATGTAATTCACTCTAGTCTATATAATATCCCTAATAACATTATACATGTTTTTGAAAAATTACCCCTTTTTAAATGGGGATGATATCCTTACTTGGGAGCCTTCTCACAATGGTATATTGGATACAAAAAACATCTATAATCAATTTTTCACTAACTCTAACCCCATTTTATCATTGTTGATGTTTTTTGATAGACCTTGTATTAATCCTTCAAGGCCTAACATTGTCTGGTGCATTGCCCATAAACAAATTATTACAGAGGTTTTTCTTCTGTCTTTTGGTGTCCAAATATGATCAAAATGTAAATTATGCCATCAACACAGGGAGGAATCTAATCATATATTATTATCTTGTTCTACAGCCTCTTCTATTTGGAATTATGTTACCAACCTGTTTGACTACTGGTCTTTTTCCTATGACTCTATTTTCTCTCATTTAAAACATTGTGTGGAACTTGAATCTTTTCATAAATTCAAGAACCTCTTCATTTTCGTTGTTGCTGAGATTCAACATGTGATCTGGTATGATATAAACACAATTAATAACAACAATTACTCACCTAATCTCAATGTAGGTTCGACATGGATCCTTATTGACATCAGATAAGTAGCCCTACTATCGAAATCCCACTGTGACAATTCGTTTGGGGACATTGTGATCCTTTGACATCTCCAAATGGATGGAATTTACACTCAGCCGAAGCATTCTCTCGAGGATTTTTGGAAATCTATAATTTCTGGATGTATCAAAATCAACGTAGATGGATCTTCCAGAGGAAACCCGGGTCCTGTGGGATGTGTA
Source organism: Viscum album (assembly GCA_963277665.1). Lineage (NCBI taxonomy): Eukaryota > Viridiplantae > Streptophyta > Magnoliopsida > Santalales > Viscaceae > Viscum > Viscum album. Next base: position 1,361,799,371 of record OY728145.1, on the reverse strand, counting down.
GACATTTTCAGAGATTATCTGGGTCGATGTCACAGATGCTTCCTTAGGATCTATGGCAATTACTCTTCTCTTGAAGCAAAAATGATGGCGGTGATTCATGCCATTATTATTGTCAGGCAAAAAGGATAGAATATCATTTGGATAGAAAGTGACTCCACAACTATTGTGCATGCTATTTGGAATGGGGTGATCAACCTTTCGTGCCCTCTCACTACTCACTGGATGGACTACCTCAATTCTCTTCTTGAAATCAGATACATTTATACCCATATGTATAAAGAACCAAACAAGGTGGCGGTTGGCCGTGCCAATAAAAGAGTCCAACAATATTTGACATGGAGTGATACTTAGCCGGTTGATCTTCTCTCTCACTTTATAAGAGATTGTAATAAGATACCATCATTCCCCTTTATGTAAACCATCTCTCTTTTTTTAATAAATTTTTATTGATCATCCAAAAAAATCATGATTATAATTTTTATTCCATTTACACTCTATCATGTCCATTTTTTCTTGTCTTCTACCTCAGTACAATCATGTACTGCCTCTTCATGATCTGTTTCCAAATCTACACTACGATAAATAATATTTTATGTGGGGAAATATATATTAGTGAAAATATATATATTCTGGTTGAAATTGTACTCTATTAAAGTGTGCATCTCTTAATTCTAGATGAAAAGGATAGTTTGGGGTAATGGTATTTGCTAATTTTTCATTAACTTCCTTTAAAGAAAAATGTTATAAATAATTATGAAATGTTTAGTAAAAAATAGAAATTAAAATTTTAAATAAAAAAAGTCCAACATTACTTTTTTTGTTATTTATGATCATTTATCAATTTCCCATATTTCTATACTCCTCTCAAGGGAATAAAATTCTCGAGGTACATGTTGTTCAATGTTCAATAAAACATCTTTACAAAAATTGATTATAGGAAACTTTTATTTAAAATGTATCATATCATGACCTTCATAGTTAAAATGAATATAAATAAAGAAAATTAGAAATATTTTTTGGTAAAAATATCATGAATATTTTTATATCAATTACACAATATGCCAATTAACATAGAGTCTACATTTTATTTTAATCAAACCTAAATATTTTCAATTTATAAGATGTATAGAAATAATGTAGTTTTCATCAATATGTAACATTTATCACAATATAATCCGAAACACTACAAAATGAATGATCATTAAAATAAATTATTAATTCATCAAGTAATATGGTAAAATAGATTAGAAACCCTCTCAACAAAAACATAATTTTCATCAAAAATTAATACATTTTAATATATATTTAAAACCAATTATAAAGATGTTATTTAAAAGTGTTGAGAACTATAAAATCCAAAATATAATTAGGGAGAAAACAAATATCTCTTGATTTGAATTTTATGTCCATTTATATTTTCTTTATATGTGGAAAAAAAATTTACCACAATTTTATTTTCTTACCACATCCATGGATTCATTTTGGGTTTCCATTAATAAATATTTCCACAATTTGTTACATTATTACAATATTTAAATATATTATAGTTATTTAGATTATATTAATGTTTATATTAGTAAGGTTATCATCTCCCAAAATGGGTTGTCATTATTTTGGATATTTAGTATATAATTCAGGATGTGATAGTAATTTTCTATATTGTATTGGTTGAAATAGAAAATAGGTATTGAGCAATTTAAGAAAATATTTTTAATGGTATAATGATTCCATTAAATTTATAATAATCATCCTTTTTAATTATGTATTCTCTATTATAACATCCATGTATTAGGTAAGGATCATGGATACCATTATGATAATCATAGTCTATTAAAAATCATAATTTTATTTTTTTGGTAATTTTAAATTGATTTGTAATGGATTATTGTGAAAAATAGATTCACTTTTTTAAAACGTTGGGGTCGAATCCTCATTTAATAATTTAAAAAAAATTCCTCATTAAAATGGGTAGAGGGAGACCCATTACATAGCCCGAATCCCTACGACCAAGTGGCCTGAATACAAGGCAACAACTCCCCTTTTTGGCCCCAAGGACCCCTCGGTGAATAGTACTTCTACAGTACTGCCGCCAATACAATACTTTCTATAGTCCCTCCACCGCTATAGTACCACCACTAATACAGTTCCTCCAATGCAATAGTATTTCCACAATTCCATACTACAGTACTATTACAGTAACCCATAAATTTGCTCATGTCCAGATTTGATCTTGAGTCTTTTAGATTCCAAGCAAGAGCTTATACTGCTATAGTACATGCTTGTTGGCATTATGTAAAATAGATTCATAAAGATCTATCCATCTGTTGAATACCCATGACCAAACTAAAAAATTTATTCATTATATTGTGGTTCTTTTTAGTACCATTAGCTATATAATTCCTTTCTTAGTTTTTGGTAATAAAAGTATAGATTTCAATAAATTCTTAGTGATATTTTTTTCTCTGGTTGGATTTTTATTATTGTTTGTCATAAGAGATGTCTGGATGAAATTTAATTCATAATGATATTTTTGTGACATGAATATACTTCTATAAAAATATAATTATCCATAGAAGATGTTTGTAGACATTTGAAATGGATGTGATTGTTATTTTTTTCCAACAAAAAATCATTCTAAAAATAAAATATGACTATCTATTTTAGATTATGGTTATTCCAATATTTTTGGAGTGTTTTATGATTATTAGAAATAGTATATTAGATTTTGGTAAAAATATGTATGTATTTTGATACGTTTTTGAATTTTTATCCAAGATAATCAGTTCATGGTATTGAGTCATGTATCATTTACTTTGAATTATATAGGAGTAGATATATTAGAATCTCTCAGCCATATAACAGATAATAATTCTACATTATATGTATCATGGAATATATTTTGAAAATAAAATAAAGTGGTATAAATATAAATATGATGTTTATAAATAGATGAAAAATGAAATTTTAGTGGAATTGTGATAATGGAAGCATGTGAGGGGGTTTATTGATGAATTGGGACAAATATCATGAATTTTCATTGGATTTTAGTATATTACACTTCATTTTTCTAATTATTTTAATTATTAAATAATATTATTTAATATAGGAATTAGTGAATTGACATACTATGGATAAGATTAGGTATGATATGACCTCAAAATAGGGGTTGTTGTTTTGTGATAGAACTAATATGTCTCGAGCACAGTGATGACTATTTTTATGAAAAATAAACTATATAATAATAAATTTTCATGACTAAAAAAAGCATGACGTTATTTAATATGGGATACTAGATGATATGTCAATGTGAATAATAATTTGTGATGACAGTTTAATGATCAAATAATTGAGTCATTCTATAGTGGCCACTTCTCATTCATGTAAAATAAAACAATTACAATAAGCCTAGGATGGAATCCAAAATAATTCAATTAATCATAATATATTTGGACATAAAAGTAAAATTGTATGTTCTATATTGAAAATACATTGATAATATCACTAGTAGGTATAAATCGTGAATACTTTTGGTTTTTATATTATACATTGTCGGGTATTCAAGTTCCATTACGTAAGTCTACTCATAATATTATGATAATTTTATAAGATACATATTAGTTTACTAGTATGTTTAATATAAATATTTTCATCTTGTTGTAATCTATATTCAAAGAGAATAAATGATGGGAAAAAAATTCTCTAAAAAAATGATTTGTTGTTTTGGAAGCATTAGAAATTGGATGAATGAGCGCGCTAGTTAATTTGAAAATATCTTTGTGGTTTATAGAGTTATATAATAATAAAAAATAAATTATAATTGTGATAAATTATAAATTAATGAAAATAATAACATGAATGAGTATAAATTTTATAACCTTATCAGTTAACATATCAAATTAAAATTGGAGTTTATGAAAACAATTAAAGCAGTAAAAACAATAACAATGGAATTACATTACATTATATAAATATTTTTTCATCATAAACATATAAATTTGAGTTTCATAAATAATAAAAATATGAAGTATCTCGACATGAGAATAGTGTATACAAATATATAATTTAATGAAATTTTTTTGAAATAAATTTAGAAATGATTATCAAATAGGTAATCATAATGGAAATAAAGAATAAATTCTAATTCAAATAAAAAAATAATTGATCTAACCAATTATAAGTGCACAGGTAAAGAAAATATCTCAATAAGTTTCAATGACCCCTGATTTAATATAATTTAATAAAATTCACTAATGAAAACCAGTAATTATCAAACAAATGTGTTTTGACTAATGATTCTGATTCATGTGATGAATATAAAACTGATATGGAATTTTTAATCTTATGATTCATGAAATCTACATTTGATATTAGTTATTTTTTTAGTCTGTAATAATATTCTAATGATAATTCATATTATGAAAATTTTCCACTGATTATTTTTGTGCATATATTGAAATAATCCAACGATATATTATTATAATTATTATGTCTTATAAGGAACTAAATTTATGTACTCTGAAATTTATTGAGAAAAATAATTCTCTTTGTCAAGATAATGAATCAATATGTATAACTACTATATCCATCCTTACCCCAACAACCAGGTGTTTGTGGATACTAACATTATATTAGAAATATTAACAAGGAATCACAAAGAAAATAATGGAATAAATTAAGAGACTATGTAAAATAGAAACTTACATGAGTTTTACATTATATTTTAAGAAACAAATTACAACATAATATTTTCATAAAATAAATTTATTCTATCTTGAACATCCCTTAATATTAGTCATATTATAATTCATTGTTTCATGAGAAAGGAAAAAAATATGGGTGATCAAAAATTATCATTAAGGGTTATATAAAATGTAATAAATAATGAATAAATGAGAATAATAAAAATTGAATGCTAAATAACTAAGCACACATTCCATTAAAATAATGGGATAAATAAAAATATATATAGAAAGGAAAATAACTGACCACACCTTTAATTTATGTTACTAGATAAAAAAATAAATATAAAAAACCAAAAATTATACAATATTTCATTTAATCAATAATACGAGAATAGAAATCAACCATATATTATAACAATGTGAAAATCTAATATATAACAATAAATTAATATTTAATGAAAAAAGTAATTAATTATTTTATTGCATGTTTCCCATGTACATGAAATCATTACAATACATCTATATATTCATGAAGGTTTAAAAAATACTTAGTAGAGAATAATATGACTAAAATGAATAACTTTTTTAAAAAATATCAATATCTATCCTCCACATAGATTAAAAATTCATAGTTAAAATATAAAGTGATTATGGACAACATATTTCAACCCATTATACTACCAATGCATCATGGGGATTAATTTCAATGGTCCCCACCCATATCATACCTGATAAAAATATTTCCTAATATATCAAATAAGCAATTTAACATATATAAAATGTTCATTATCAAATATATATATATATATATATATTTAAGAATATATATTTATCAATATTTTTGTATTTAATCAATTAAAATTTAAAAAAACACAATATATAAAAATGTTATATGATTTATGAAATAATAACATCCATGATAAAAGATATTGATATGTTGTGTAAATTTAATTTTCAATGATCACATGAATGTGAATAACTCAAGGGGTACTAAATGATTATGAAAAATATTCTTGGAAGGGAATGTTAACACTATCCTTGGTAAAACATACTAGTAATCCATATTGAGTAATAATAATTATTGTAGCAACCAAAAATATAACCATTACAGTGATAATAAAGGGTTTTTATTGATAAATAGAAATACCATAAAATTATCATTAAAAAATTATTGGAAAAAATATCCTTTCAATTTAGAAACACATTTTGAAAAAAAAATTATTTTAAAGTCACTTTAAGAAATAATTTCTTAATAAATAAAAAAATATCTTTGAAAATAAAATTTGAAAGTTGTAAAATGATACTTAAAATATTTTAGTGGTCATAATGGCTAGAAATTATGTTCATTAAGTCCAAATTAATACAATGATTCCTTTTAGCATTTATTGATAAAATGAAATTTCATTTTTTTAAACCTAATTATTCCCTAAATATTTTTGTAAGTAGTATGAATTGGTGAAACATCATATAAAATAATTTTTATGAGGTTAAAATAATTTGAAAACATTTTAAATAAATGATTTCGGAAGAAAACAGTTTTTTTAGTGATAAGAAAAATGAAGATGTATTTTCATGAAAATTTTTTTGGCTTAAAATAGTGTAAAATGTTACTATTAATAGAAAAATGTCACAAATAACAATAGGAAAATAAAATTTAATTTTTAATTAAAGAAATATTGTATTATTTAATTTAATTTAAATAATTTTATAAATAATTTTAATTAGAATAATATTGTGAACTAATCACTTAAAATGATAATAATTCTAACACCCTGGACCTAGATACCTAGAGCCAGTGCATTATTTTATTACATTGTATTGATCACACGAAAATAAAATCACGATAGAATCTATCAGTTTAGTAGCCTTATAAATACTAAATACAAATATATGTTTTATATTACATCAGGAAGTGAAAAAACAACATATTATCACTCATTTGAAAAAACTCATATCCCTTAAATTATCCTATTAGTTCTGTCATAATAAAAATCATCACATCCTAGGAAAAAATTAATCCAAATAAAGGGGTGAGCTCAGATTCTCAATACAAATTCGAAATATTCTCGAAGCTATCATAATTAAGAATTAACATTTATGGCATGGTATAAAACAGAAGCACATGCCTTTTAAATGTAATTTGTGGCATAATATGGAAGGAAATAAATCAAATAATTCTATTTATATATTCAAATGTATATTCTACTAGATGAATAATCATTGGTAATATCAATAACTAATCACATAATAAGGGAACACATAATGCCAAACATCATAACCAGACTCTCATGGCCTCATGCCAAGACCACAAATAACTAACTATCAAGGCCTTATGTCAAGACACTAGTTTTTTAGACCTATAAATGCATTGAGGGGCTTCAACTGCCCACACCCATCAATTACAATGTCCCATTCATTCTTTATATGAAAATGATACAACATAATAAAAAAATTCATATTAAAACTAGTATACGAAATGTAAATATGTTAACCTAAAACCATGAATGGTATAATAATACAACATCCATAGTCAAAAATATAATAAAACCGTCAATAAATTATAAAAAAAATCATACTAAATTGAACTCAATGAAGCATAAAATCATGTAATAGATATTGAAATATATTATAATAATCTAATAAAACCATTTAAATTCAATGGGAGAAATATTCAATTTTTTTACATTGAAATCATTTAAAATACAAAAAATTGTTAATGAAAACATTTATTATGAAAATAAACATGAAAATTTTAATGCGAGGATTCAAAATGGTAAGGCTCTACAATGGGGTAAAATAAAATTTAATGCTATATAAGTTAAAAAACATTTTTTCCATAATTTTTTGATAATGTTATAAATAACCTCATTTTCAAAATGAAAAAATGATTCCATTCCAAAATAATAATAAAAAGTAAAACATGGGAAAATTTACTTTATACTATAGGAGATAATATTTGGAAATACATTTTTATAAACATCGATATGGATGAAAAAGATGTCCTAGTAGATACTTAGATATAACCAACCTCAGATTATAATGATATTCAGAAATCAACCATTACCTTGTACATTCCATTATTCAATGGGGTGTTATCTTATTTTATAACTGATAAATAATTTTATTATATTATAACATTACCATATCCATATTTATAATATCATACATTATCCACTTATATCCTTTTGTAAATAATATTTAGTATTACTGTTAATTCAGGTGTTAACTGCTTCATTTTCCTATTCCTATTTTTCATTTAAGTAATATTATTTATGAATAGGATTTATTTTACTCATATAAATAATTAAAATTTGTACATAATTAATATTTTCAATCATTATATATATTTTCCAATCATTATTTAATGGTTTTCATGGATGATGAATCTCTCCGCATCATGGAGATGGTAGTCCATACGTAAACACGAGTGACATTATCATCCCATTGATGGTTAAATTATATTGAATTGGATGATATATTAATTATATATAATAAATATTATGTTACATTAATTATTTATATCCATTATACTAATCATTATACCCATTTAAATTAAGTAGTGTTGAACAACAAATTACCTCATACCGTCGAGACGGTAAGTCGTACGTATTCTCGCATGGTGATGTTGCAATTTATATGATGAATAAAATGAGGAATATGATTTTCCCATGATTATAATAATATATATGTATATTGATGATACCATATTTATTAATTTGGTCTGGAATGATCATATAAAGAGGATGTTTAAGAAGAAAGGATTTTAAAAAGAGGGGATAAAACAATTACCTTCTTTTCAAGTATCTTCTTTTGATTTGCACAAAATGACTCTTTAGGGTGTATTTATGTAATATTTATAGCCTATTTGATGTATTGTTGGATGTTTTTAGAGGAAATTTTAAGGTCTTTTCCAAGCCATAGGGCCTTATATGTGTTAATAAAATAGAAGTTGAAGTTCACTTTTATAAGAGTGGTGAGGAGCACATTAGGAAACTATCAAAATATTAAATTAATATAAATTAATATTCAATTAAAAATGGATGAAAAGAGTTTTAATTATAGTATAATATTATTATGTTTCTATGTTTTATCATCCAATGAATTTTAGATAGGTTTAGTTTATAAATGTATCCTTGTATTTTGGTATTAACCATTAGTTAAATAATTTAATCTTTTCCCTGTCAACTTGACTTCTTTACACTATAAGGTAAATATAGTAACATAAAAATTAAAACGTAAAACAATTGGATAATTTATGACCTATATGACATAATTAATTTTAATTGGGATAAAATTAGGTTTATATGATTTGTATAACATCTAATAAAATATTTTTTTTGTTAAAGTATCATTTTTTTGAATTTTATACTATTTAATATTTTTATTTTTAAAAAGATCATTCCAATATGATCACATTGAACCAATACTTTCAATATTTCAATATCATGTCTCTATTATCTATGAAATATTTTATGTTATTTTTTATAACAAATTTTATTTATTTTTATATTCTTCTGTCATTTATTTGATATTTTTATTAATAAAATAATTTTTGAATCACTATTGTGTCATCAATAATATTAGTTATAATATCTTTAAAAATTATAAATATATATGTAAGTGGTAGTTAATTATTTTATATTTCCATATAAATTATATAATCCATGATATCTAAAAAAGGTCACGATATAACAATTTTTATTCTTATACGAAATGAGAGTGACATTTTCTTTAAAATTCATTAATTTTAATAATATCCATGTCATATTCATGACAATGGATCCGTTGAATGATTATATATCTAAATATATGTTATAAGGCTCTAATTTTGTAATATATTATTATTTTCATTATTTTTAATATAATTTCATAATATTAGATTGACAATTAATTACCAAGTCAACCCTTAACCGCAATAATAAAAAATTACTAATGTTATAATTAATAATAAAAAAATAAAATTAACAATTGAAAAATAAATTTGGTCCACTGATTAAAAATACGGAATAAATTTTTTAAAATTTAAATCATATAAGTTTCAGTAAATAATTTAAAATTAATCTCTGTTGTCAAAACGAGAAAAATAGTTTTTCAAAAGTAATAATGACCAAAAGATTTGAATGTGTTTATATATAATTTTAATGTTAAGGTAATTAAAATGACCAGAATTATATTAAATTATAGAAAATTAATATAATTATACATAAAAAATTTATATAATAATCTAACAATATAAATAAATTTAATGAAAAAGAATTTTCAATTAAAATGCATTATTTATAATTATTTCTTTAAATATTAAAGTTATCAGAAAAAACACCAAAAATAGTTCAAAACAATATTTTTATACCCCAATTGTAAAGATAAAAGTTTATTTTCTCAAATTTTATATATATAAGAGTCAAATATTGTATTCAAAAAGTATTTTCCATTAAAAGGTGGTAAAAATATTTTTCTAAAAATACTTATTTTATTTAAAAAAATGAATTTAATCATATATAATGGATAAAAATACATAATATGAATGGTAAAATTATACATAATATATTAAATTCATAACGTGGTTTATACTATTCATAATAAATATTTAAATGGGTTATTTAATTGATCATGGTGCGCTTGAACTCGGTATTGAATGCAACATAAGCTAATGATATTAGGAAGACTATTATAGAATCATAGGGTGTTGAATTGTGCCCTCATTCAATAAATTTCATATTGGAAATTTGAAGTCGTGATAAAAAATTATTTGTTTGAATATTCAATATATATTTATTGAAATCCCACATCATAAAATTATTAATGACACATGAAGATTATAATATCGGTACAAAACTATGATGTTCACTGTCGATAATACATACTAGGGTTCCACATAAGAAAACATGGATAAGAAAGAAAAATCAAACCATCATCTGCTGATGGAAAGTGATTGGGAATAAGTTGAGTAAAAAAATAACAATCCCAATTCTAGATATTTGTGATGATCAATAGGACAATTTTATTCATCGAAGAAAGGTCTAGGATATCAATGTTTATTTCAAAATTTTTTCCCTAGAGTTGAATAATAAAATTAGTTAATATAATAGGAATCTAATGAATTATACATAATTAACATGCAGAGTTTAATCCACTAAATAATTCCTACCACAAACTTATCATTCTTTTCAAATGATATTAGATCTCAAAAATACAATATTTATCTTATTCGTATAAGGTTCCAAAAATGAAATTATTCCATTTAAATAAAGAAAAATATGTTATACTAACCAGAGTCATACCATAGGCCAGTGGTATGCGATAATGCCTTGCCATACATTAGTTGTGAGTCTAATTCCCATAGCCTTCTCTGATAGGTTAGGTTGTTGTCTGGCCTGTGGGTTTTTTATTTTTCAAAAACAATATCATTTATAAAATTCTTAAATAAAAACCAGATGAAATTTTTTATCCTTAAGCAATATTATATAATTCATTTTATCTTTTAGAATCATCCAAAATATATTTACCCAAATGAAAAGTCCAATAGTGTCAATAATATTCCAAAATACAATCTAAACATCAAAATCCTTAAATAATGTTACCTGGATCTTATTTTAACATATCTAATAACCTATCACAATAAAAATATAATAAAAATATTCATGCATCAGAATCCATAAATAATAATAACATTATTACAGTCTATATATATCAAATTATTTTTATATTGCAAATATAATAACATAATTCAGGAATCCAAAAACATAAATACATTAAATAATCCACCTTAACCCTAGTTACAACATAAGCTTGACCTTGATCTCATTTATTTTTCTTGGATATATTTCATTGACACTTTGGGTATTCATTTTTATAGTTCCCCAAATATTTAAAGTGGATACATTGTATTTTGGTAAATTCATTCTTTTACTAGTAATCATGATCATGGGACCCTTTTCTCCACACTTGAAAGAAACAACCTTTTTCCTTTTAATCATGAAACAAGGTGTTTTCATCCAAAATTTTCATGTGTAGGAAAATAATTCTTCCCCTTATTCCCATTATCTTTCTCTCTCCCATTGTTATCATCTTCTATTTCACTCCCATAATGTTATAAGATATATAAAATTGTTTCTCAATTTTGATAGAGCTTGAGAATATATAATCATATGATGATAATGATTGGCAGTTCAATTCACCTTTGAGAAATGTATTTAACTAATCCAAGAAATGATCAATCTTACTTTTTGGGTTACATATGTATAATGTTGCATGTCTCTCTATCCTTGTGAAATTATCTTCATACTTTGAAATTTTCTCATCCTCCTTCAATGTCATGCTCAGAAATTGTCTCTCCATATCAGATCACTGTTCACGAGGAAAATATTTTTATAAAAATGTTTTTTAGACTATCTCTATTTCATACATGATACATATTTATCCAACTTTGTGTTTTTAGTTAATAAACATCATTTATCATAATCTCATGAGTGATGATAAACTTCAATGACAATATTTTTACTTTTAGTACTCCCAAAAGAATGAAATATTTTCTCTAAGGTACTTATCTATTGCTTAGCTACAAAATTATTTGGATTCCCATTCAATTATTGGGGTTTTGGTCTCCTGAAGAAATATATTAATGTGCATCCACGTTGTCGATTAGGGTGCTCTATATAGAGAAGGTTATTATTCATAACCTAAGTAAGTTGTCATATTATGGTTATAAGTATTTCAACAACATTTGTATCACCTTTTTCACAATAAATATATTGCAATGGATACAAATACCTATATGGATTACCTATATTGATATGGTTTCCTTTCATTACACTAGGTGCCTTTCCAAAACAATTTAATACACTAAATTAGTATTTGAATCATAATGACTAATTATAAAAAAATAAATTTGAAAAAATAAATTGAAAAAATTATACATATCGAATATCATAATCATAAAAATTGATTCATTGGTATAATATTTACTTATATATATTTTATAATAGTTTTTAAATAAAATGTGAGTTATCCAAAGAATATAACCTTGGAGTTTCAATATAGTTGCTCAGTATGGCATATTTTCATGTACCATATACCCATTTTCTAGACTAGAAAACATTGTCAGTGTTTTTTCCCATATGTATATCCATTATATAACTAATTCCACTTTTATTATTCAAAATGATATGTATTTATTGGGATACACATATAATCTCTTACTTACCAAAATTAAATATAGTTATTCTGTAATAATCCTCAATGTCAATCATAGTGTTTTGTTCCATAATCTATTTTTTTAAATCTAATTTCCTATGTTTTTTCTAAACATCCTCTAATACCAAGTGTAATGCCCCGATCATAGTTTCCTAGAGTATGTGAACTACTTTATTGCATTTTCATTTTCATAAGAAAATCAAATCTAGAAGGATATATTAGTTTAGTATCCTTGGGAATTCATGATACAAATATATGTTTTATATTACATCATGAAATGAAAATATACAAATTATCCCTGTAGGAGAACACTCATATCTAATAAAGAACCCATATATGTTAGTCATAATATAATCCATCACATCGTATGGAAAAATGAAACATAAGAATGGGGTGAGATTATATTCATAGTAAGGGAAAAGAATATGATATAAGATATCCTAAATATTAAAAAATATTTATGTTGGGGTATAATACATAAACACGATCCTTTTAAACATAATATTCAGCATAATATAGAAAAAATAAATAAAATAAATCTATTTAAATATTTACATGTATATTTTACTAGTCAAATAATCACATGTAATTTCAATATCTAATCTCAAAATTAGGGAATTCATAATGTCAGAAATCATTACCATAACATCAAGGCCTTGATCCATGACCATAAATAACTATACCATTAAGGGCTTATACCAAGACACTAGTTTGTCTCATGAGACCTCCTTATGCATAAAGGGGTTTTAGAGGGCCCCACTCATCAGGTACTATGCCTAATGCATTCCTTATATGAAAAAGGTGAAACATAACATGAACATTCCTATTGTAAATAACATATAAAATGTAAATACTTTAAACATAAACCACGAATGGTATTAAAATCACACATACATAGTCAAACATATCAATAAATCTTCAATACAATATGGAATATTGTATCATACAAAATAAACCTCCATTAGGAATAAAATCCAATAGTATATGATAATATAAATTAAAATAATCTTAAAAAATAATAAAAATTTATGAGAGAAATATCCTTTTTTTACATTGAAATTATTTATAAGCTGCAAAATCATAAAAGAAAAAAATTCATCTGATAAAAACCATTTCATCTATTATGGGAAGATTACAAATAATAAGGCATTATAGTAATGAAAAATATCCTCTCTCATCGTATAAGTTAAAATACATTCCATCCTTAATATTTTGAAATGGTCATAAAGTGGCTATTTCAGAACATGATGGAATGATTCCATTCAAATAATATTATAAAAAAGAAAAAAATGGTAAAAATAACATGAAACCAATGTAGATAATATTTTAAACACCTTTTTATGAAACATGGTAATGATTTATAATGATGTTGTATTATATACTAACCGATTAGCAACTTTGGATTATAATGAGATTGTGAAATTAACCCTTACCTTGTAATTTACCATAGGAGAGGGTTCATTAACTTTGTATATATAATGGTAAGAAGTTTTATTCAATTATAAAATTATAATATACATATTAAACAAAACATACATTGTATTCTTATAACATTTTAGTAATAATGTTTTAGTCTTACCATTGTTTTGGGGATTAACTACTTCTTTTTCCAATTCTTATTTTGTCATGTAAGTCATGTATGTTAGGGATTCGATGTATTTTATTCATATACAAAATGATATTTTATTCATAATAATTATATTTACTCATCATAAAATTTTTATAATCATTATTGAATGGTTGTGATTGAAAATTAATATCCTCACATCATGGAGATGGTATGCCATACTGACGCACAAGAAACAATATCAGTCCATTAATTGTTAATTTGTATTGAATTGAATTGTATATTAATTATAAGGAATAAATATCATGTTATATTAATTATATAAAATCATAATTATATCCATCCAAATAAATTATTGTAGAAAAAAAATTATCCTATAATGTGGAGATGTGAAGTCATACGAAAGCACACATGGTGATATTGTTATTTTTATGATGTATAAAATGATTAATATTTTTGTAACTTGTTTTTAATAAAATATAATTATATTGGAGATACTATATTTACTTATTTTTCATCTAAAAAACATATAAAGTGGATGTATAAGAAGAAATGATCTTTGAAAGATGTGATAAAACAATTATCATTGTCTTTTCAGGTATCTCCTTTTGATTATCATGAAATTTCTCCTTAGTATGTATTATTCTAAGTGTATTCCACGTAGTATGTATTTAGGGATGTTTAACATGTAAATGTTTAGTTTTTCACCAAGCCAAAGGGAATTCGATGTCTGAATTAAATCGAAGGAGAAGTGACCTTTTATAATAGAAGATAGGGGAACTTTTAGAAGCACTGAAAATATTAAATTAATATCAATTAATTTTCAATGAAAATGGATAAAAAGTATGTTAATTCGAGTATAAGATGATTATGTGTCCTAATATCATATACAAAATAATTTTAGAAATTTTTAGATCATAAAATAAATGTTTTCCTTCATATTTAACCCTTAATTAAATAATTTTACATTTATAGTGACAACATGTCTTTTTATAATATATGGTTAATCCAATAACATTAAAATGAAAAAGAACCATAATTGGAACATTTATTAAATATTTCACATTATTAATGTTATAAAGGTGATACTTCTATTTTAAATAATTTTATAACATTAAATAAAATATTATTTATTTTAATGTTTCCATTTTGCCAATTTTGATTCTCTTTAATATTTTCATTTTTAAAAATATCAAATCAACATGATAACTTCGAGAAAATACTTGACATATGTCAAGCATATCAATTTTTTATATTAAATTATAGTATGTAATTAATTAATTGAAACTATATTTATAATTATATTTTTAATATCATTTATTTGATATTTTTTTTAAAAAATAACTTCTTATTCACTATTGGGTCCTCATTAATGTTTATTATATAATTAATAAAAATTAAAAATAAATTTATATGAGGTATTTAATTCTTTTATAATTCAATATACTTATTATAATCGATGTTATATCCATGATATATCTATATTAAAATTATTATACTTATATGTAATGTGAGTGTGCCATTTTGTCACATTCATTGATTTTAATAATATTCATGTTAAAATCATGGGAAGGGGTCCATTAAATGATTACATTTCAAAATATTGGTTATAATAACAAAATTTAGAAATATAATAATATTTTTATAGGTTTCAGGGTAATTTTTTAATATTATTTTTATAGTTGTGAGTGTAATTTTATAATATTATTTTTACCTTTAATTAAGATATTATTGTTATCACCAGTAATTAAAAAGATATTAAAGTTACTATTTATAATATAAATAAAATAAAAGTAACCTATAAAAATAATTTGGACCTATTTATTGCAAATATATAATCTATTTTGAAAAATTTAAATCATAAATTTTTATGTAAATAATTTAAAATTGATCACTCTTGCCAAAATTAGAAAACATGTTTTGAAATGTTAAACCCATCAAAAGATTGGAACATGATTATATCTAAATTTAATGTAATTTTAATTCTGATAACCTATATAATATTTAATAATAAAAACATAATCTGATTATAATTTAAAACCAAACAAATATGATAATCTAACAATACAAATAAATTATATGAAATCTAGTTGTGAATAAAAATATAGTAATTTTCACTCTTCATTAAAATATTAATGTTATCAAGTAAACACAAGACATTTTCCCAAATTAAATTTTTATTCACCTATTCAAAATAATTTTTTTATTTTTAAAAATTTAATATATAAAAATTTCATCTTTTTTATTTAAAAAGGGATCTCCATTAAAAAATTTAATATAGCATTTTTTTGGAAAAATAATTATTTAATTGAAAAAAAAATGAACTTTTCCCTAAATAATATATAAAAAACATGTACGATGAATTTTTAAATTATATATAATATATTAAATTCAAATTTTTTTACTAATATTGGCATAAAAATATTTATATGTCTAGTTTATTAGATCATGGTGCCCTTGTACTCGGTATTGTATGAAACATAAGCAATTGAATTAAATAAGTGTATTGTGGAAATTTATGGTGTTACTATTATATTGTACAGATAATTAATCAGTGAATATATAATCTGTATCAAAGATAAATATACATAAATATTTGGAAATACAAAAATAGATTGTCTAAATTCCTTTTTCCCAAAATCATAGAATATCAATGAAAATGAAGAAGTAATATTACATAATGAAAAGAAATTGAGTTGTGAAATTCATTACCACTTGGTAACTCATAATTAACATAACTATAGAAGAAATGATAAAATTTTATACTTACATTATTATGAATAATTAATTATTAATGATATTACATCTCAAATTGGTAGTATATTCACAATATAAATGTAATTAGGTGTATAACATGACAATATGCCTCAATGAAATTAAAATGAGATGAAATCTCTTTCAAATTCATTATTTTTGTTGAATGTTCTTTACAGTCATGCATAATATTTTTTATACAAGTTATTAAATTATTAAATGAAATTATAAATATGTATAAAATCATATATGATCCTTTTACAAAATATTATTACCCATTTGTAAATAATATTTCATTATCTTCACTGTTTCGGTTAATAACTTATTTATTTGTCATTATGTTTTGACTAAATATTTTGTTATTCCTCTTTATTAGATAACTATTTCATCATATATAGAATTTAATACACGATTTAAACATCATATATTACTATTATATGTGTATTTAGGGTAATACATAAAATTTAGTGTTATGAAATGAAATACATAGATCATAGAGATGGTAGGTCGTGTGTATTCATGAACAATGATTCCATTTTCATGCCATATTAAAAGAAAAAATGTTAATATATTTATATATATGTATATTATCAATATGTGATAATTGTTATGTCAAATTTTTAATTTTTTTCTGTAAAAAAATCTTCAATACATTCCATGGGATGTGTAAATGAATCACATCTCTTCGTGAGGTTGTAGCCTTATGTACACATGAACTATGTTATTGTATTCCCAAAAAATGTAAAACATTAAGCTATGTGTTAAATAATAATTAAAAAAACATAAATTCATCACAAATATAATTTATATCATATAAAAATTGTATTTACATAATTATTCCCAATATTTATTAGTGGTAATGATAAAATCAATGACCTACCTTCGTAAGGTGGTAGTATACCATACACAGAAGTGATGATTTCCAAACCCATTTAATGAAACTGTGAGATATTTTAAGAAGGACCAATTATTTCAGAAAAAATATAATAATATTTAATATACATATTTTATTATATAATTATGATATTAAAAACTGTGTTAGGAAGATAATGAAAAAAATTTAAACACTTTAAGAAAAAGCATTACTTCTTCTTTGTGTATCCTCCTTAGTTGGGAAGAAATTCCTTCTTAAGAAGGATTTATGCATAATATGAGTATTATAGAGATATTTGAGGATGTATAGAATTTATTTTATTAGGTCTTTTGTATGATATTGGTTATGTTTTGTTTAAATAGAGGAAAAGAAGTAGAGGCCTTTTATATGTGGGATGAGTGGACAAAAGTAAATTTTGGGAAGATGGAATTCCAAAGATGTTTTTTCAATGTCATGTGTCTCCAATAATGCACCAAATTATAAACATGTAGTTATGTGTTATAAATATTTCAATAAAATATATTTTATACATTTTTAGATCATTTTACCCTTATGTTTAATGTCAAGTCATCTGGTAAACTCATTATTCACTTGATCATTGTAATTATATTTAACTTTATTCATTGTTTACTTTGTCAAAAATTAATTTTCAGTTAATAAAAATTATAAATTATTTTGATTCAAAAAATTGATTCCTATTTTTAAAAATAAATTAATATAATTGAAAAAATTAAAATTATTCCACTATACTAGTTGACAATGTAGGTTTTAAAAGTTAAAATTATCAAAGATTTATTCGGTTTTTATATATAATTTCAAAATAAAATTTATTCCAATGAAATAAATTGGAATAATATAATTATAATTCTAATAACCATACATTCAAACTAATATAAAATATAATTTATTTTTTTAAATAATTTATATGAAAAGTTATTTTTTAAATTAAAATTCTCTATTTTTTATTATTGTTTAAAAAGTGAAACTTATGAGGAAAAACTAAAAATAATTATCCCTAAAACATTTTGATACTAAAATTTCAAAAATGAATTTTATTTATTAAAAAAGAAATTATAAATGTGTTACTATTTAGTTTGAAAATATATTCCCCATTAAAAGATGAAAACTTTTTTTAGAAAACTACAACTTTTTGCATAAAATTATATTTTTTAGTGTTTTATTTCTATTAAATATTTTGAATAAATTAAAAAAAATTATTTAATATATAATTTATAAATTTCATTTATATCATGAAATAATATTAAATAATTCATTATATTCAGATAAAACACCTTTGGCACATAAAAATAGTTTTTTATAAATACATTTCCTTTATATTACATTATGTTTTATAATAATTTATAATTATATAGTATCAAATGAATTTGACCGTATATTTTCATAAATTAGTCAATAATATTGAAAAAATATATTTTAATGGTACGAAGATAATTATCATTTTAATTAATAATATTAATATTATATCGTTGTTCACTAATATCTAGTCTTGCGTGTAACATAAGCTTTTGAATGAACTCATTATGTAGTGTAACACAAGATAAAATTGGGGTTCCCTGAAGAGAAATATAAATTTTGCATGTATAGTTTAATATTCTATATGAAAGATTGATTTTATCTAAATATAATGAGATCATAGTGGCTTGGGATTTTAAATTCCATTTTATGCTTGGTGGTGCGTATCATACATGCAATTGAATAAAAATTTGTTATTTTAGAATTTTTAAGGTGCTAAAGTCTCCCCTGATTAAATAAATTGAATCCTAAAAATTTAAAAATGATGTTGGTAAATAATGATTTTTCATTTTGAGATAATATTTTTTTAAAAGCCTCATCATAAAACGGTGAATAAAATATCATTTCAATAAGACAAATGAGAAGTAGAAAAGCCACATGGAATAACATATATCTATGTTTCTATATAGTGTAAAATTTGTGTAAGGTGGATTTATGGAAATGTAATGAAAGAATAAATAAAAATAGATATTTATAGAGGTTATTTATAACATGTTATTGAATGACTAATGAAAATATGAGGGTTTTAAGGAAATAAATCAAATAGTTGTGAAATGATAATTAATATCCTCAAAAATGATTGTAATGGGATAGAATTTTATTTCATGTTCTTTTTTCATGACTATTTATTCTATAAAATTCATTTGGGAAACCAATTCATTCTGGAATTTCATATATAACTACATTTTGTACGGGAATTCTTTAAAATGATTATTAATGTGATATTTATGAGTATTTTTAATAAAAATTATTTGTTGTGTGAAAAATTATACATGTATAAGGTTCACCATAAATGGAATTCTTATCTTGAATAAATGATATTATTATTTTCTTTAAAATATATGTACTTTAACTTTTTTCCTTTATCTAATTTATATCTCATTGTACACTTTTTGATCAAGGGATTGTTTTTCATTATTCTAAAGTATATATCCGTTATTCCACGGCATGGGATGAATTTTAGGATATCTTTTTTTACTTTTTATGAATTTTTTTAGGTTTTTCAATAATTTTTAAAACTCATAACTCCATAATATTAATTTTATCATTATATACTTTTTATTTATCCTTCCACTCCATGATAGACTCTTCATGAAACACATACCTTTATCTTTTTAGAAACCTGTGAGTTTCTTGATGGTATCCCCAACGGGGTTAATGAACCTTTATAAAGTAAAATATAATGGTTTTAATTAACCAACTTTTTATTGTCCTTGTTTTTGTTTATATAGAAATTATTTTTTTGACAACATATAATTTTCTATTGTTGATGTTCCCACCCCTAAAAATGATTACCAGTATTGAAATTTGAAAAAAATATCATATTTAGTTTATGTAGCAAGGGGTTATTAATAGGCTATCATATAATCAATATTTTTTATGGAATCAATGTGGTCTAATATCTTGTCAATGATTTTGAGGATGAAAAAGTACACTATTTTTCAATTATAATACCATTAGAAACTGTTTCTAACCATTTCATCTAGTAAATTATTTCTCCCCTATGGAGTCTTATTTATTTGATATAATCATAATGAACCATCAATAATCAACATATTTCCCTATAAAATTCCCTTAAAATTTTATTAATTAGTATCATATTTATAAACAATGCTACCTAAATTTTCCAATTAGGTATTTGAAAGGTTACCATGAATTATAAATTGATTAATCTACATAACGATTAAAATATAATATATTTAAATAAGTATCCATTTATTTTAACTTAGGAATAATTGAGTCCAATAGTTTCCTTGAGACTCATACCATTCCCTAATGTAATGATGTGGATGAATTTATTTTAATTCTCACAATATTTAACATAAATAAAATATAAACCTTATCAATATTACCACATCATAAAATGTATTTAGTAATTCAAGGATACCACATATTTGAATAAAACATCAGGAATATGCACTCATATCCTCATTGAAGAAGATAAAAAATAAGAAATAATTATATATCATCTAAATGATTTATTTTTTTTTGAAAACAAATGGATGGATTCAATGTATTGTACAATAATTAATGATTGGAATCTCATTTTTGGTTTCACTCTATAATTTAAGAGAGTTTTTACCACTGTATCTCTTACTTTGACATCCTTAAATGCCTCAGTTTTTCAATCCCTACCATGACTTGTTCACCTTTTGTGATATTCTCATCAATTCATGGTTGTAATAAAAGTATTATTTCCTTTATTAAATAATAATATTATTTATGAAACAATAAATTTTTTGGATTAAAATGAAAAAATAAATAATTTTACAAAGGGAAATATAATAAAAATAATAATAAAATAAAATACATTATAAATGAATAGTCTTCATTAAAAGAATTTATAGAACTGTAACTAGTAATTTTATCATTTTTAAGGTGTTGGTTTTTCCAGTGGTACAAATTAGATTTAATAATTTATAAATTAATAAAACTAATTCTACTAACTAATTAAATATATTAAGAAATTTTTTTATGGATTTTGGTAGTCCAATAAATTTGGATAATGTTGTGTTTAATGTTAGAATCCTAGACTAAACACTAGACCATAATCTTATACTATAATATTTAATTCATTGAAATAGTAATAGTAAAAGTTTTATTATTGTAGCGAGTGGTACTCTAGATCCAAGGAATTTTATCCCCTAATCACTAAATCATTGTGTAATTTCAGTAAAGTAAGTGGAATAATTTCATTATATTCATTAATATATATTTAGAGTGAGAGTTTTTATATATGGGATTCACAAAAATATCCATATTATTATAATCCTAAACAAAGTGTTTTTTATTCTTCTCTATAGACATGGGTATTATTTCTGAACTATATAAATCATTATGATGTACCTTTATCTCTTATTTTTACTACTATTATATATTTTCTAAATATATATCCCATTATATCATTTTTACTCTTGTTATTTCTAAAATATATAGTATAACGTTAATACCATGAGATATTTGTTATATATTTTAAAAAAATTATAACTGATTGGTTGAGACTAAGTGAGTATATTGGATTGAAAAAAATTAAAACAAATAAGTACCATGCTATATAATTATGGTTTCATTTGGTTTTAAAGAGTAGTAAAAACATTCATATCCATATTGTTTCATGAATTTAATTTAAATTAAACCTTGGTCTTGCTCTTCTCCATCGAATTTACTAACCCCCTTTTTAATATGGTCAACTACAATGTGTTATCAATAATTTAGTCAATTATATAAAATTAATATGAATAGTTTTTCTATTCCATATAGTCTTCATGGGTGGATAATAACAACCATTCCTTTATTTAAAATGTACATCTCAATAATATTTTCTATTATAATGAAAATATAGAGGAATTATATAGAAATTTTGTGTGAAATACAAAACCCACCATTGACAATTAAATAATATAACAATCATTGTCATAATTTAGAATACATACCATTATTGGAACATAAATAAACAAACATATCATGTTATTCATTAGATGGAGAGATGATTTGAGAGAGATAAAAAAACTATTTATTATGATAAAGTATCATGGAAGAAGAATATATAGCAGAAGAAATTCATCCATAGTTCTATAATTCCTTCACAATTTCTATGGAATCCTCATACAATTATTTATAGGAAAACATTAATCCATAATCCATCTATATATTCCCAATAAATTTCCTTAATATTCATCATCATTAATTATTGTGCCCCCCCCAACTAAGTTAATTCATGATTCTATCATGATAATAAAAAATTATATTAAAGAATTATAGTTTGATTAGTTTCATTTAATACTAATATGTGTCACGCCATTAAAATTCAAGATCCACTACCTAATATGTATTTTCATTTAGAAAAATTTCAACTTGATCTCGTGGTTTTAAAAATTCATTGAATCTCAGTTTCACAACATGATTCATTATGCACTCAGTTTTATTGTCTGAATCCATCCCATTTAATGTTAGGATCTCGTGCCTTGAGCCACACACATTGTTAATACTCCTTTCACATTATGAATTTTGATCATCCTATATTCCTCATTTCATTTCAAAATGAATATTTTTGTGTCACTATAAACAATTTTAGGTCATAGAAAAATGTAATTTCAAATTCATTCATTCATCTCTGTTATCATATTCTTATGGATCAAATTCCAAATTCTCCTATATGAAAATTACTAAAATAATAAATAAATGGAATGTAAAAAGTAATTTATGTAGAACAGTAATCAATATAAATTATGAAACTTTCATGCACAAAATATAGATATTTGGTGTATTTCATTTATTTTACTCATATTTTATTGAAAAATTCAAGATATATTTAAAAATTCATTATTACATAATCTATATAGTTTTTCACCAAAAATTATACCCAAAATTTTAAGAAATCTTGGTGGATTATCACAACCCATCATTATCATACCACTCATAGTTATAATATCATAGACATTTCTATCTTAATTTAAGATAATTTAGAGTAATAATTTAATAAAGATATAGGATTTTTAATAGAATAAATTAATGGATATCAATTTATGTCTTTTGGGGATGCCTTAATATAGGATCCTATATTATTTCAAAATTTCAATCCAAATTCATATTATATTTTTTTCAATGGAAAACTCACTAAAAAAGAGAATTTTATAAATGGTTCCATAATAAACGGGCCCCCTTCTCTGTTTCTCATGAATTAAAAAACTATTAATTATGAAATAACTATTCAAATGAATTTAAAAAATGAAATAATTTACTTGTCCTCTATTATCCATCACATAATGTTTGAGGGTGAAATAATGGATCACATTTTTTTAATATGATTTTGTTATAACTATTTGTAATTTCAGCAATGATTATTATGAATCCCTTTAAAACAATGACTATATTTCATGTCGGTCTCGAAACTCCCAACGGTTCCGTATCCGATGACGTTTGGACCTGCTTTCCAAAGGCAGTAATTCACTGGATGGTCTGACCAGCAACGCTTAAGAACTCACATTGGTCAAGGGAATGGGATGTCGGGATCAACACACTCTTTTGGGGGGAATTATTGCCTGTTTCGAGACACTTTTATAGATTTAAGACATATTCATATGTTCATGAATCTTTTGTTTATACCCAAGCTTAGTATCAATGGATTTCTCTTGGTTGGTAATGGTCCACTGAATGCAGGGGTTTGGAATCATTTACGCCTGAGTTTTACCATACCTCGTTGGATTAATGACCCTGAAGATTCGAAACTCATTGAGGCGGCACTAGGAGTGGTGCGATGAACCGATGTGTTGATAGTCGGATCAATATGTTGTTGGGCTTGAACCCCATAGAGGCTTCTAACGTACCCTGCCTAGGGGACATGGTTCAATGTCAATGTAGGTCTAATTGGAGTGCCAGAACCTGGGGGGTTCCGTTAGTGATCGGGTCTGAACCTCATGGAGGCTTCCTACGTATCCATGTGGTATGGAATCAAAGTCCTCGTAGTTCGCATTGGCTTGGGAATTATGATCTGAGGCATCCCAGAATGATGGATTGGGGATTACACTCTGAGGAGGCCCAGGGAGATGGATTGGGGCTTACACTATGAGGATTTCCATAAGAGGATGTCATGGTTGATGCTTACTCTAAGAGCACGTGATTCTTGCTCGGTGTGAGAAACAAGAGGGAGAAGGGACCAGAGGATCACGTCGGGAATGTTGTGTCCCTAAGAAGTGGAGTGGGGCATCCATATGAGGTAGGCCCATAAAGGTGGGGCTTACTCCGAGATGGACGCCCATGGAGACAAAGTGCAGTGGGAGATGGAAAGGGGTGATCATGTGCCCGTCACCTCTCTTGTTCCCTTGGGAAGTTCCCGGGGAAGTACCGAGGTGCATGGGGAGCGCTTCCTTCAGATGGGTATGTCAACCCCTCTCTAGAGAGGAGAGAAGTGCATGACTGTCGAAGAGTGTAGTCCCTCATCCTGGCGAGTAAAGGCAGAAAAGATCTCGGGCTCTGACCCCGCATTACCCTGGGAATGTGAACCCAAGCATGCTTCGGGAATCCGCCAAAGGGTCAGGGCAACCCCTTTGCCCCTGTTTACTGTGGGAATGTGAACTCAAAAAGGAATGCTGATGCACCAGAGGGTTACACCACACAGCTCTGGTGGCTCTATTGGAGGCCTCAGCTCAGGTCCAATGAGTAGGCCAATGGGGAGGTTGTGAAGGATCATGCTGGATTGAAATTGGAATAATTTTATCTGGCTCGGGGAATGGGAACTCCGAAGGTTTTGGCATGCCACACAGGGGTATGGTTGGTGGCGCCCTTCATGTAGGGAAGTGCTACATGGCTGGAGAGGTCGTCCACGAACCAGGGTGGTCCGCGGACTGATGGGCATCCCAAGAACCAAGGTGGTTCGCGGCTCCAGGTTCGATCCGCGAAACAGGGTGGTTGGAAGAGGGTTCCATGCAGGAAGCGGCAGCCAAGTCCGGCACCGGCCGAAGGCTTGTAGGTCGAGGCTTCGCCCACATAGGAGGGTTCTACGCGGTGCGGCGTATTGGAAAAGAGGCTTAAACTCCCTGGTCCGCTAGGAGTACATCCACAGAGGGACCCTGGTTTGCGGTTTTCTCTTCTTTGTTATTTTATGTTCGTGGTTCACTATGTTATTATGCATTTTTTTTGTTCCTTATTAGTTCGTTCCCAGTTTCATTCCTGCTATGGTTCGTGAACTGGAGCATCTGAAATCCTAAGCCTTCCATCGAAATCCTTCCACCCGAATCTGATCTATCTCCTTTTCATTCTCTTTTTCTTTCTTTTTCAATCTCCTTTTATAGAGAGGGGTAAACGATGTATATATGTTCATGTGGAACCTTTTTTGTAGGACCATGACCGAAAACTCGGTTCACGGATGACTTGGTCAATCCGTAATTCACAGGGTATTAAACCCTCCTATGCGAACCAAACATGGGGAGTGCTTCGCGGCCACGGAAGGTTTCGCCTCCATTTCACGAACGACAGCAGGGGTGATTCGGGTCAGATGATGCATCTCACGGCTGGGGCAGTCCAGAATGGTGAACCGGGTTGGTGACAATCTTTCTTCACGACCGCAGAGGATCTCCGCCTCCATCTCATGAATGACAACGGTCCGCGGAGGAGGGACGCATCGCTGAACCGGCCATGCGTCATTAACATTAGACCGGTCTGCGGGCCGGTCCCCCCTTCATCATCCTTGAGTATTGTCCACATTTTCATAATACTTTTGAGGGGAAATTTGGAAAAATCTCCATTGAGTTAAAGGGGATCCTCACTCTCCTATGAGGATTTTTTTTCAGGACCCTAAAAATTCCCCTCAACGGAATGGGGTCCAATAGGAATGAAGATGAGGATATTCCAATGCAGAGTGGTCCTAAAACTCGGGTTGTTCGCAGGAGAGAGGTAGACCCGGTATGGGACCACACCTAAAAATATGGGAGGGGGCCTTCATTTTTCCTTTACCAGATTCTTCATGAAACCATTTCTTTTTTGCGTACGCGTTCTTTTTCCTTTGAGAAACGCTTCGTCCGTGAACTGGGTGCTACTTCCGCGAACCATTTCTCATTCACACTATTCTTCATCTACATATCAACTTCCCAGCCGCAAACTTACACTTTTAATTAACTAAAAAGTAAGTCACGACTGGTCGTGTAGGAACTCGCTTCCCAGTTTTGGTGCTCCACGATTTCGATGATCTGCGGACTAAAATCTTCTGAACATTAAAAGATTCTAAGTCTTCTGAACATAACCACTTAAATTCGGGATTGTAATTACCCGGAGCAACCTGGTACGTAGTTTCCTGTAATGCTCCGTGGGCCAGGGATTCATGAATTACTTCCACGATGGGATGGTTCACGGGATGTTGTCATCACGAACCATCCTTCGAGGCCTCCTCACGGACTTTTCTATGAAGGCTCCTAAAATGATCCTCAGCCATATATTTGGTATTTTTGTCTGAATGTTTTTTTATTTCTGACAAACCGCTTGCTGGATCTCGTCGTGTAGGTAGAAAATATGGTTCCGCCTCATTTTTCACCGAGGCCTGTGGGAGAGCCTCTCCCAATTGGTTCATGGAGACATTTAGCTATGATTCGTAGAGCGGAGAACATCCATGAGGAACCTAGTGGGTCCATCATTCCTGACAATGGTTTCTTGAAATACCTTATCCCTCCTGAGCTCATAGATTATCCATTATCAAATCTGCTTTCACTTCATTGATTTGGTCTTCAAGACGATGTGCCTATTCCCCCCACTTTCTCAAGTCTTCCTTCTCCTTTATTGGAAGAATCTTTTAAGTGTATTCAGGTGAACCTTACCCAATTGGGGGAGATGGTTTCCGAATCTGACCAAAAAGACGCCTTCATTTTGAGAGGTTCTGTTTGGACACAAAGTGATCAGCATGCTCAAAACATTTCTTAGGATGTTGTCTTCAAGAGTTACCCTTCTATTATCAATCTTTCTCAAGTAGATCCTGATATAGGGTGGATTCCTAGGTTGGATCTTTCGTATGGCGGGCTCTTCTCAAATGATTGTTCTTGGGCTTTCTGGGAGCATAATCACTATTTGGAGTCTCCCAAATCCCTGGAAGTAGTCAATTTATAGACCGCAGTGTGGGCATCCCATTTTTCTATTTACACACCATCCTTGGTCTTTCCAGACCTACTTAGTCACTGGTGTTCAAGCACTAATACATTCCACCTTGCCCATGGTAAAGTTGGCATTAGTCTATGGGATATCCCTTAATTGGGAGGGCTCCCAGATATTGGGGAAATGTATGACGAATTTCTACCTTCCCCTGACGCATGGGACGACATCAAACAAGTGCCTTTATTGGCGAGGGATCTACTAGTTATGGTGGAGAAATCAGTGGGTCAAGCCTTGCGTACCCTCTCTCTTATTCCATATTGTACCATGATAGGGTTTTTTATGAACAACACGGGTCATGTGCCGAAGATCAAGAGCATGAGGACTCATCCTTCTCAATAATCACGAACCTCCCCATGTTCATACATGGTAGTTTTGGAGGTAGGCGACTACGTTTCATGGGGTTACGAGGTGCGCCCCGGTGTGCCGCCTATGCTCTGGCTGGCAAGTTTGTTTACTATGTTCCTAAGTGGGTGGCTATTCTCTTATCGAGATATTAATCCTGACGTTATGGGTTTCACCCTGATGATGGAAGTTGAGCTGGCAGAGGGCCTCCTGGTGAATTTGGTCGTGCCCACATTGGCTCAAATTTATGAACCGTTGGGTCACATGCAGAAGGGTGGGTCACCCTTTGGTCAGAGTGGGCCATTATAATTTTTGTATGGCTGGGTAGTGGATCATTGTCACTATTACGAGTATCATTACAACATGGTCATCCCGCTTCCCACTTTTCAGCCTACCATGCTTGATATAGCTGGAGTTCACTTGAAATTCCTCAGCTCTAGTGAAGTCCTCGAGCTTCTGAGTGACTTCTCCCAGATTGCATTCACTCCCTACCCACCCCTTCTGGTGACTTAGTTGACAACCACTGGGGGATCCTGGAGGAGAATTCTTAAATGATCTCTCTACAAGACGGATTTCTATCTGCACAGATCAATGGAGTTTCTTTGTGCGAGATATATGTCCCAAATCATTTTTTCCCCAGTTTGGGTGCATGCAAGTCCAAGTTTCCCTTCCCCCTCCTCAGGCTCGAGGACTGCACCCGACCATAAATCATCTATGGTGGCTAATGCTGACACGGGAGGGATCTGACACGAGCATTCCCCTACCTGTCCTGGGGGAGGCAGTCATCCTTTCCATGGAGTATGCAAAAGCGTGGGAAAAACACTATCCCAATGGGATCCAAGGGAATGTCGTCTGGAAGGTTCCCAAATCAAGAGGTACATTGGTTGTTGCATCCACCACACCTTCCTCATTAGATATCTAAGGGAAGATCAACTGATGGCTCATCGATCAAAGTGAATCAGGGGATTTTCTTCTCCCAGCCCTACGGTGGATGATGTTCATATGAGTTCTTCCTTCTTGGACGTGGATGAGGATGACCCTGTGGTTCCGGGTCCCATCGAGACAATCCCGGTAGTTTTTCTAGTTGATACCGGGCTTAACAACCTAATCCCCAAGCCTGAACTGTGGTTAGAGGCTCCAGAATTTCTAGATTCAGAACCAACTTCTAATGAGCTCATGTATGTGATGGTTGTAATGCCAGATTTTGTTCCCATGCTATCCGGCGAGGATTCAAAAGATCCTCGTTTCATGGCAGACCACCGGGCGGTGTGCAGGTGGGCATGGCCTCAGATTTGTGAGATCATTGCTGAAACTCCTCTATCTGAGATGACAACTATGACTGAATATCTTAGACCGCTCTTCCTAGGATTGGGGTCAGGGGGCTTTGAATATCTGCATTTTCATTCTCATACATTCCAAGTTGTCATGGCCCGTGTGCAAGCTGCCACTTGTGAAAAAAAACATTCTCACTTTGCTGCTGCTCATTGCGGGACCTGAGCCTTGGAAGAAGCCACGATACTGCTCCATCAGCTGATAGCACAGGAGGTGATCTCTTGAGATCAGGCGGCCATTCTATCCTCTGAGTTGCATGAATGTGAAGAACATGCATCGATGCTGAGGAATCAGTTTTCAACTGCGACTGGTCATCTTGAAGCCACTAGAAAAGGGATCAACGATCATCAAACAACAGTGGAGCTTACGCTTCCGGTGGCTGAGGTTGAAACCAGGGAGAAGGCCGTGTTAGAACATTCTTGTAACGACCTCCGCCACACAGTCGCTGATCTGGTGGAGAGAGCATGTCAGACTCCTTTATGACTAACAAATCCACTATTGTAGTCTCTTTTTTACTTACCCCTCTCCATTTTTTTGGAGGGAGAGAGCCCAGCTTGTGGATGTCATCCCTTTTTGTTTGAACGAAATGCAATCTCTTCCAGTCACTTGTCGCTGTAAACTTTTATTGATTCTAGAACAATTGTTGTGTAAATAACAACTCACTGAATCATAATTAATCATAACCCAAGAAAACAACCTCTATCATTTTCCTAGACCATGCGGTACAGTGATCATAGTTCGACTATTGCTAGGGTTTTGTAGAAAAACCCTACAATCTTTTGGTCTTTTCTTCTAATGCCGTAATTTTGACTGGGCTCATTTAGTGTGAACACAACGTGTATGGCATGACTTTTGCTTCGGTCTCCCTTTTTGGGTTTTCGGCCTAACATGATTTCTGCATCCTTTCATGGGCGTTTTAAAGTCCCTTCATCACGAATATCATTACTGATGTTTTAGGTCGAACGGTTTTGACCAAATATGGTGGGGAAAGGGACCCAATGGTGTTTGGTTGAATTAAAGATGTCCCGGTGTTCTTTAGACGCATTTGGAGGGAGTGTGTTTAAATTTGAACGACATGTAGGGCATGTCTCAAGGCATGGGAGCCGCGTCGGCGTGAAAAGGTGGGAGGAGCATTGCCTAAGGAAATCTTGCCTTTGGTAGATAGGCCAGGGGAGATCTGTATGCAGAGCCGCTGAGGGCCCAGTATGCATAGTTGTGAAAAGGTGTCCTTATGTCAATGACTCTCCATTTCTAATGGCCATAGGACTTCATGAAAGTATGGCTTATGGAAACCACCATGGGTGGCTTGGAGAATTATAAAAACCACCGAGGGTGGCTCAAAAAGGATATATGATTTCTGAATGTTTTTGAGAACTTCTGTATCAATCTGGAATGTGGAAGTATGGTTCTTCTCCTATGCATTTATCTATCATAAAGGAAATTTGGTGCTTGGAACAGTTTAATGTCATGCAGCTGGGACACCATCTGGAATGGAACGGCTTCTCCTTGTCCTCGGTAATCTTGTCAAAGACGTTCCACCATATTCATGTAGGGTTTTGAAAGAGGTTGGTAAACAGTAACTCAGAGGGTTTCCAATTCTCGGGATAGACATGGGGGCTCGGAGGCCAAGAGGCGTACAGAGAGAAGCATTGACTAAGGAAATTTTTCCTTT
The DNA here is from genome assembly GCA_963277665.1 of Viscum album. Classification (NCBI taxonomy): domain Eukaryota; kingdom Viridiplantae; phylum Streptophyta; class Magnoliopsida; order Santalales; family Viscaceae; genus Viscum; species Viscum album. Next base: position 1,361,767,785 of record OY728145.1, on the reverse strand, counting down.
GGTAGACGGGCCAGGGGAGATCAATATGAAGAGCTGCTAATGGAATGGTATGCATAGTCATTCAAAGGTGTCCTTAGGACAATGATTGTATTCCCTAGATAGACAAGAAACTTCAGGGAAGTTGAGATTTGGGACCACCAGGGGTGGATTGTGAGAGTCTGACTTTTTCTGAGTATAGAGTATGGTTTATGATGAGAGGGTGCCCGGATATGGGGGAATCATATAGACTGAACATCTTGAGAATGGGTGAAGTAATCCCTTCTCACGTGGGTGTGAGATGGTGGATTGTGCCGGTCTGACCCATAAACTGAAGGATAGAGAAAAGCCTATGTTCCGTACTGAAACCATGATGGGTTTGACAGTGAAGTTTAGTGTCATGATGTAAAGAGGATGAGCATTATTAAATGATGTTGTGACGTTTAACATCATGCAGCGAGGATGGGAGGTATTTTTTCCTTCCTCTTCCAATGGTGTGCAGTTTAACGTCATGAAGCAAGGACGATTGACTGTGTAGTTTAACTACGTGTGGTAATGACTAGGAGCATTATTAAACTAGTGAAAATGCTTTTTGTTGGAGGAATTCCCTTGGATATTTGATGCTTGGTCTTTTCAGCCTTACACCAAGTGGACAATATGTGCTCCGTGTCGTTTAACGTCATGCGACATGGACGTAGTTAAAAAGGCTACTCATGATTAGAATGTAACTGGGCCCAATTATCCTAGAATGTCCAAGACGTGGAGGGGGGTTGATGATGTAAATCATGGTTCTGGTATCACCCACGGAAATCTTTCCTTTGGTAGACGAGCCAGGGGATATCAATATGAGGAGCTGCTAAGGGCATGGTATGAATAGTCATGCAAAGGTGTCTCAGGGTCAATGGTTTTCCACTTCTGATTTCCAGGAATGGTTAAGAAGATCCTCAATTATCCGGGCTATGGTGTCAGTCATCGGGGAAGGAAATGTCTAAACACGTCGGGCATACTCGGCCCTAGTTGTTGTTAAATCTTAGAGAGCTCCATGCGCTGATTTATTTTGCGTGTGGGGGTGTACCTTTACTCCATGCAGTTTAACGCCGTACTGTAAGGACGAGTTACTCCTAGTTTAGCGGTCATAGAGCCTGGACCATTGGGGGACTATTACTGCAGTTACTCGAAGGATAACTTGGTCAACATGTTCTGATATACTTTGAACATGGTGGGGGATGACGGTCATAAACTACAACCTTGATTTTTCCCGGATTAGGAGGTGTGGTGTGGGGGATTTGAGGTCGGTAAGAGTACGGAGCTAGGAAGAGTATCACCCAAGGAAATATTTCCTTTGATGGATGAGCCATGGGATATCATTATGTAGAGCCGCTGAGGGAATGGTATACATAGTCTTACAAAGGTGTCCCCAGGTCGATAACTTCCCTCTTTCGATGGTCATGAATGATTACGAGAATCTACGATTTCTCACAGTGCAGAGTTCGGCATGTGGGGATAATGTTGTCCAAGTATACAAGAAACAACTTCACTGCAATTTTCCATTGAATCATAGTAGCCTTGTCCTGGTTTGATGTTTGTTGACGCAGGTCTCTATATGAACCACCGGCGGACACATAGGCTAGCCAGGTAGGGGTACCCTGACAAAATTTGTTTGAGAAAAGGGGAATGAACTTGTAAACCACTGCTCCATATATTTGTGGATCGGGAGATGTGATATGGGGGCCTTGAGGTCGGTAGATGTACAGAGCAAGGAAGAGTGTCGCCCGAGTAAATCATGTCATTGGTAGACGGTCTAGGGGCTATCAATATGCAGATATGTTGAGGGCATGGTATGTATTGTCATGAAAAGGTGTCCACGGGTCGATGACTTTCCACATCCGATGGCCATGAGTGGTTATGAAGATCCATCATTATCCGGGTCGTGGAGTCTGATGAATGGAGAGGATGAATCCAAATGTGCAAGAAGTATCTCCATCTCGTATCTCCCTATGTCTTGGGTGGGATATGATAAAGTCCGTGTAGTTTAACGTATTGCGGTCAGGGCGAAGTCAGTGTAGTTTAACGTCATGCGGTAAGGATGAGTTATACACCCTGTGTAACGTCTGGTCCGTACACGGGGGAAGGGGTCATTTTTAACATTCTTTCCCATTCAGTTCAACATCGTGTGGAAAGGATGCAAAAATACACCCCGTGCAGGTCTATCCCATACATGGGGAAGAGGGTGCATTTTTAAATCTTGATATCCGTGTAGTTTTTACATCGTGCGGTAAGGATGAGGAGTACACCCCGAGGTGGTCTGTTCCATACACAGGGGGAAAGGGCATTTTTATCTTTTATTCATGGGGCTGGACTAGGACGGGGAACCCTGGAGTCACTATGTATCCCGTGAGGGTAGAAATCAAGCCATACGTAGTTCTTTGGACGAAGTACACCCCATGCAGGGCTGGTCCGTACAAGGGGGAAGGGGACATTGTCTAACTATTATTTTATTTTATTTTGTGGTGGTTGGGCCAGGACGGGGAACCCTGATGTCACTACGTATCCTGCGAGGGAAGAAATCAAGCCATATGTAGTTCTATTAAATAAGTACACCCCGTGCAGGTCTGGTCCATACACGGGGGGACAGAGGCATTGTTAAAACATCTTGTCCGTGCAGTTTAACGTCGGGCGGTGAGGATGAGTGATACACCCCATGCAGGTCTGGTCCGTACACTGGGGGAAGAAAGCATTTTTTTTCTTTGATTTGGGAGTGGCTGGGCCAGGATGGGGGATCCCGGCGTCACTACGTATCCTGCGAGGGATGGAATCAAGACGTACATAGTTCTCTAAAATCCGTGTAGTTTAATGTGATGTGGTGAGGACAAGGAATACACCCCGTGTAGGTCTGGTCCATACATGGGGGGAGGGAGCATTCTTAACTTTTATTTGGGAGTGGTTGGTCCAAGTTAGGGTATCCCAGTGTCACTGTGTTTTAGGTGAGGGAAGGAATCAAGCCATACATACTTCTCTGAAATCTATGCAGTTTAATGTCATGCGGTGAGGACAAGGAATACAACACATGAAGGTCCGATTTGTACACGGGGGAAGAAGGAATTTTTTTCTTTTATTATACGTGTAGTTTAACGTCATGCAGTAAAGATGAAATCCATAATGTTTAACGTCGTGCGGTGAGGACATGGGGTATTAATAGATTCTATGCAGTTTAATGTCATGCGATAAGGACGAACTCCATGCAGTTTAACGTCATGCGTTGAGGATGCACTCCATGCAGTTTAAAATCATGCGGTGAGGACGTACTCCATGCAGTTTAACGACATGCGGTGATGACGTACTCTATGCAATTTAACGTCATGTGGTGAGGACGTTCTCCACTTTTGTTTTCTATTCAAAATTCTTCTTTAGGAATCTCACATTGGTAGGAGTCGTGGTGACTTGCCCGTTCATGTAGATTATAGTATATGCTCTATTGGAGTATACCATTTGTATAACATATGGTCCCTCCCATTTGGGCTCCAGATTTGGAGCCTTCTTTCTGGGCATTATTGGGGTCTGGAGGACCAATACTAATTCTCCTTCCATGAAAGTCCGAAGAAGAACCGTTTTGTTAAAGGCTCGTGCGATCCGGTTCTGGTATACCTCCAGATGGATCAAAGTGTGCAACCGCTTCTCGTCTAGCTGTTCTAATTCAACTAGCCTCTTTTCTGAATTCTCATCATTGGATAATTGATCAAAGATGGAAACACGTAGTGAGGGAAGATGGATTTTAATGGGCGGGACCGCCTCTGTGTCGTACACCAATGAGTACAGGGTAGCCCTAGTAGCGGTGCTGATTGTGGTTCGATAAGCCCACAATGTATGGAAGAGTTTATCCAGCCATGACTTCTTGTCTTATTCCACCATTCTCTCGAGAATGTTTGACATGGTCTTATTGAAAGCCTTTATCTTTCGGTTGGCCACTGCATGGTAGTGGGATGAGTGGTTAGCCTTGATACCATCCCCATGGTATTGTTTCTCTAATTCAGAAGAGAAGAAGAGGGTGACATTGTCTGTCAGTATTGTATGAGGGACACCAAATCTGTTGATGATAATGGTCTTCAAAAAGCTGACAATATTTCTTACCCTGACTTCCTTGAGGTGTATGACCTCATCCCATTTGAAAAAGAAGTCAGTTTCCATGAGGATATACTTTAGTTGTTTGGCCGTGGTGGGAGGATATGGTCCCACACCATCCATCACCCAGACGGAAAATGACCAGGAGTACTTGGCTTGATGAAGTAACTCTGGTGGTTGGTGTATAAAGTTGGCATGAATCTGGCATGAGTGGCATTTTGCGGTATAATTCTCACAGTCTCGTGCCATAGTGGGCCAGCAGTATCCAAGCCTTAAAACCTGATGGAAAATATTGGTCCCCGGATGATGTGCTCCACACGCTCCAGCATGTACATCATTCATTACGGTAGTAGTTTCTTCTCCATAAATGCATCTGAGGGTCACTAAATCGAGGCCTCGTTTGTAGAGGACCTCTTGTTGACCCACCTTTCCATGTAGGAAAAATTTAATTTCCCTTCTCCATATTTTCTCTCACTCAGCCCTGTCTGATAGATGTTCTCCCCATTGAAGGTAGTTTACAATGGGGGTTATCTAGCCAGTGGCTGGAGCATATGGCTCAGGGACAGGACTGTCTTCATGGATTTCATCCATCTTGGTCTGAAAAAATGAAAATACCATTCGATGGTGAGAAAAACTAATAACCATATCATCCTGGCATGGGTCAGCTAGGGCTATGGCCGCATTGGCTAATGCATCAGCCTGAGCGTTCTGAGACCGATGAATATAGGTCAATGTTGGTTCTATGGAGAATTCCACTATTAACCCTCGAACATGGTAAAACAGGGGGATCAACACCTCCTTTTTAATAGCACATTCACTATTGACTTTCTTGATGACCAGTTATAAGTCACCTTTTACCTTAAGGTGTTGTACTTATGCATGGAGTGCGAGTTCCAGGCCTGCAATGAGAGCTCGATATTCCACTTCATTGTTCGTACATCCTTCTGATAGGAGGAAGGAATGTGGAAAAAATGACTTTTCTGGGGACATGAGTATTTTTCCCAAACCCACTTTGTTGAATATGGGATCCTCCATCATCTTCCCGGTTGAGCTTTGAGATTCACTGTCAAAATACATTTCCCATGTTGGGAACTCCTCTCGAACTGTGAAGATGTCTTCATCAGGTAGCTCGGTGTCTAGTGCAGTGGTCCCTGTCAAAGGGTGCTCTTCTAGAAATTCTGCTAATGCCTGACCCTTGATGGCTTTCTGAGGCACAAACCGGATTTCAAACTATTACAAGCTATCCACCCATCAGGATATTTTTCTGATTAGCATCGGGGGACTGGGGATGTACTTGAGCGGGTTACTCTATGAGATCAAATGGACTTCATGATGCTTCAGATAATGTCGCAACTTTTGAACTACAAAGACCGATGCTAAACAGATCTTCTCAATGTTTGAGAATCAAGTCTCCGCATCAATCATTGTTCGGCTGAGGTAATACATATTGTTTTCACTGTTGGGGTCATTCATTTGTGCGAGGAAGGTTACCAGAGACCACTCTAGGGACGTCACATATAGGAGGAGAGGTCTTCCTTCAACTGGGGGCATGAGCACCGGTGGGCTTAAGAGGTACCTCTTTAGGCTGTCAAATGCCTCTTGGAAGTCATTTGTCCATTGGTACGTGACTCCCTTCTTCATTAAACTGGTGATGGGAAAGCATTTTCCTGCCAGGATTTCTATGAATCACCTGATATAGGCTAGGTTCCCTTGGAATGCTCTCAACTAAGTGAGGTTGCGGGGAGGTGGTAGGCCAAGGATAGTCTTTGTCTTCTCAGGGTCAACTTTGATGTCGCAATGACGTACAACGAAGCCAAAGAATTTCCCTGAGGTGACCTCGAAGGTGCACTTCAAGGGGTTCATCTTCAGGCTATGCTGTTGATGTTTTTTGAAGATGGTCTCAAGATCTGATAAGTGATCTGAGCGCTGTCTTGATTTTATCACCATGTATTCTACATAACATTCGACGAATATCCCCATGAATGGTTTAAAGATACTATGCATAGCGTGTTGATATGTGCCACCAACGTTCTTGAGACCAAAGGGCATAACCCGGTAACAGAATACTTCTTGCGGGGCTCTGAAGGCATTGTCTTCTTCGTCTTATCGAACCATCCTGATTTTATTATATCCAGAAAGTCATCCATAAAGGATATAGCCTCATACCCGACCGTCACATCGATTAATAACTCGGTGATCGGGATAGGGAAATCATCATTCGGACAATGACGATTGAGATCTCTGAAGTCAATAGAGGTGCAGATTTGTCTGTTATTTTTCTTGATAGTGATGATATTGGCAAACCAGATGGGGTACTATACCTCCTGAATGAATCCTGATATAATGATATTATCGACTTCAGCCTCTATTTTGGTTGCATGTGAGGGATACGTCCTTCTGGCGGCCTATTTACAGCCTCGGTGGTCTTCTGGCAGACCTAGGTGCTGTTTTACCACTTCAGGATTGAGTCCCGTCATTTCTGTGTAATTCCAGGCAAAAACAGCCCGATATGGCCTCCGGAAAGAGGTATATTCCTCACTCTCCTTGGGGGACATGACTGCACTAATAAGAGTAGGCCTCAGATCATCCTCGGTATGCAAGTTTATTACCCTGAGATCGTCCACCATGGTGGAGATACCCTCCTCAAATGCAGGATGTTCATCCCTGATATCATCCCCATCTTCTTCTCACAATTCCTCATCTTCTTGATCCGATGAGGAGAGAGCTCCTAACACGAGATCTTGGGAGTCCGGAGGCGAGGATTCGTTGGCGTCCATACTCGAGTATTCGTCCCTAGATCAAGGGTTGGCGGGCATTCACGTTTTGTCGTGGTCGACCATCGTGGATGAAGTCATGATGATATCTGAGTGTGTGTCCATACTTGAACTCCTACTCTAAGCATGGTTGATGGGCTGGAGATAATCTCTGTCAAGCTGCCTGAGGGGGTCATCAGGAACCATTTCCGGGCCATTTGGAGTGGGGATCTTGTCGACACCATCGACCAAAGGCTTCTTTTTCTGTTTCTCATAGAACCCTACATCAATGTAACGTGACTCGGAGAGCTTGAAAGGGGCCTTGTCGGTGTGAAATGTTCTACTTTGTCCATTGACGCAATATATGATGCACTAGTGGTAGGATGAAGGAACTAACATGTGCTTATGGAGCCATGGCCTTCCCTGAAGGGCATTGAATGTTGTGCTCTATCGGACAACCAGGAATTCTGTGTAGGCTACCAGGTCACCAAAATGGGTCTTTAGCTTAATTTTTCCCATTGGTTTCTTCTCACTCTAGTCGTAACCCAACAGAGTTGTGGCCGAGGGAATTAGGTCATCCTCACTGTAGCCCAGCTTACGGAGTGTTTTTACGGTAAGAAGGTTAACTCTCGAGCAATTTTATATAAAGAATTATTGGATCTCAATACCATTTAGTGTGTCGAACACATATAGTTTTCTGATTTGTCCTTTCATGATGGAATCTTTATCATGATCGGTGAAGGAAATCACTGCATTGCATTCAGCCAGGTTAGTCTCCATCCGGTAAATTTCTGAGGCAGCTACTTCTTCTTGAAACTCCTAGGGGATGATCAAAGCTTCTATAAGTGCATCCCTGAGGTCTGCTGATAGACTTAGGGCATCGAGGATTGACATCTTGGCTAGTACCGATGTCAGCTGCTTAAGGATATCGTATTTCTGCTCTAGCGGCTGATGCCTCTCCATTGGCGGGAGAATCGTAGTGGGTGCTTTAGGGACTGGGGAATTTGACCAGGAGGGACCGACAGAGAGGTCGGATATCGATGGCGTTCCCGCGTTTTGAGGACATGGCCCAGCCGGTCCGTTTGTGCACACTAGGCCGACAGACACTTGTTCCTCCTTTGGTGGGTATCACAGAAGAACATGGCCAGAGTGGCTGCTTGTGGAGTTGGAGGGGCATTATTTCTCTTGCTGAGTTTGTTGAAGGGCTCTCCCATGGGTTTTTGTGATACTAACGGTTTGGGCCGGGGTCCAATCATAGGGTTGGTTTCGGCCATGGCTGCACCTCCCCTGGTATCCCCTACCTCTGCCATTCCTCCTACCAGCTCCTCGTGCATGGAACTTGGGTTCTTAACCATACCCTTCATCAGGGAATGATTCCATATGATGGATGACATTAATAGAACCAAAGATTGTCTCTTCATCTTCTAATAGGTGAACCTAGTCGGTTGTCCCTGATGGTGCCGTTTTGTGGGTTAGTGCCCATGGCGCCAAATTCGAGGGCATATAATCTTCCATGGTCGGGACTAACTTTGGCCCTGTCATGGACTTCTCCTCATGCGATTGTTTCCTCCTCCTTCGATTACGCCTGGATGATCGTCTCATAGAGGGTTGTGAGGTTGATATTGTCATCTCTGAGGATTCAGGGGCTATTGGTGGAAACATTGACTGCTGTAGTTGAGCTCGGAGTATGCCCTAGGATCATTTGATAGTCTTCCGAGTCATCCAGTTCTCATATTCCTTCCCCTTCATGATGGTGACATTCTGCCTCCCCTCCTCTTTATCGGAGTCAGTGGTAGAGATACATGCCACATGTGCTGGGTCTGGTCGCAGCTCGACCTGTCCAGAATCAACCATATTCTGCAGGAGGTCATTGAAGACGAAGCATTCTCGGACACTATTCCCCAACATCTGATAGTAGGGGAAGTAATCTGGCCTATCATCGCGGTCGACCTCTTCAGGTTTCCTCAGCTCTGGGAGGTGGATCAAGTTACTGGTCATGGTGGAAATGAAGTAGCTGCGTACTTGAACATATCAGAATGATTATACTTTTTGTATTTATTCCTCAAATCGGTTAAACTTTGGTCTTCACTGATCATTCCATTTAGGCAGAGCCGGCCACTGATATGCAGGAGGCCCTTGATGATTTAGTGGAGGCCTGAGCAGTGGAGCGGGCATAGGGGTTGGCATGAGTGTGGCATCAGACACTTCAGCTCTAGGGTCTATTTTCGCAAGAGCCTGTGAGGCTATTCGGGACTTCAAATTAGTCTGCAGCAGGTAGTCCTCAATTGTCTGGGCAATGACCGAGAGATGGCGGATGCCAGTGGTGCACTCCACTGGTAAGAGTAGTGTTCGTAGCTCATCTCGAAGATTATCGATGCATATGGCTAGCATCTCATCTTAAGGCATTGGCATATTCATGGAATAGGTCAGACCTTTCCATCTGGAGATGAAATTTGAGACCCACTCATTCTCCCTTTACATATAGTTCATGATATTACTGACCATTGTTTTAGACAACGTTGAGCTGAAGTGGAACAGGAACTGTTGTCGAAGGTCTTCCCAACTCTTTATTGACTAGGCTGGTAGACTCGTATACCAGAAAAAGGCAGATCCTTGCAAGGTCTGTATGAAGCATCTAGGTTTTATTACTTCCTGTTGGTCTGGAGATCCCATAATAGGGTCATAATAGGATGCGTAGTGCATCATATGCTGTTCCGGATCACCTAATCCAATGATGATAGGGAATACAGGGCTCCCAAAATTTGTTGTAGGTGGTGTGTTGCTCGCCCAATCCGGGCAAGGTTTCCGCTCTGGCTATATCGAAGTGCGTCGGCCTTCCATCACTTCCAATCGAGCTATTAGTGCCTCGATGGTGTTGGTGAGACCCTGTTTTACATCCTGTTGGGCCTGGTCCTGGGCAGGCGTAGCCTGAGGCATTGCCTGAGGATCCAGATTGGCCAGCACCAGGGGTTCTTGTGCCATTTCTGGCACCTTCCGAGGGTTCAGGCGTACTCACTCTGGTTGCTTCTTGAGTGGAGGGAAGTCTTGGAATTCATCCGAATCTACGTTTAGGTTGTTGGATGGGCCGTGCGCCTCGTTGGATGGGAGCCCTGATTGTGTTTCGTTTTCCAGGGAAAAACATAGTCTTTGAGGTGCACTTGTTGGGAGTGCATGATGTGGCTCCTCCTGGGATGCACTTTTGATAAGGTGGTTCCTCTGGAGTAGCTCAGTGTTAATCTGCCTTAATTCTTTCATCTCCTCTTCCTATCAATCGAATCCAACTTTGAGTGTGAGTGGATTATATTTTTCAAGAGAAGTAGGCGGGTTAAGGGTAACCAGTCCCTTTTTCTAATCCTTGTTGGAAGATCGCGGGGTAGGCGGAGGAGGGTTGGCCGGATGTACGACCATATTTAGGGTGGCCCTATGGTTCAGTGTGTGCACACCTGGTTGTTTGTTGTGAGTCACAGCCTGACCGGAACTATCGTCTCTCGATCCCTCCTGATTTTCATTATCTCTGGTGTCACCAGTGGGGTTAACCTCTATGATGATGATAGATTCATATCGTGGGGATGAGAAGATCTTATCTTCCAAATAGGAAGAGGATCTCCCGCGTCTTCTGCTGGCCTTACCCTTCGTGACCTAGGATTGCCTTCAGACTTCTTCATAAAGGGTGACGCGGAGGGTTCATTGGTGCAACCGTACAGTGAACCTTCCTCTTGGAGGGGAAGATGATTCAAATGATGGGATTGGATGGGAATTTCCACTACAGAATTTCCTCCCTAGATGAGAGAATACTGACTCTCAGGGGGGAGGTTGTTGTTGAGTGGGTAATAGTTCCCCCAGCCCTGAGAGCTGGGGTTGGATCCGTTCCTTAGACATCGAGTCTCTTCCTGGTTTTATAGGTCTTATGGGGGATTTGTTGTTAAAAATTCCCCTAGACCTGCAGTCTGGGGTTGACCCTGGATTGTGGCAGTGGCTGCGGCTATTACTACCTGCCTGATCTTGCGTGCCCCTCTTTGGGGGTGAACTAGGTTTTGTGCTGAGTTCTTCTGTGAATCAATCCCTTATGGGGAGGCAGGAAAAGATAGCTAATTGGACTCTCTTAGGCGAGTGTCATGTTGTTTTCATTCGGTGGCCTAATTAAAGAGTTCTTGAATGGATTGTTCCTGTCGAGCCTGAGGCTTCTGGGACTTACTCGAGGCCTGACTCTTCTATGTGTATTACCATTCCTGAATAGAGAGACCCCTCGATTTCTGTCTTGACATGTTGGCGTTGCATGACACCATGTCGAACAGGTTCTTCTGGGAGGGGAGGAGAGTAAAATGTAGAGCTCCATGTTCTCTCCATCCCCTGATATGGACTCCCATTTGAGCATCACCGATGATGTGGTGCAGATTGTGCATCGCACAGAGGAAGGCTATCTCCATGTTTCCTTTACTCCTCTCAAGTCGATGTTGTTGTGCAGAAGGAAGAGATTCTAGGTCGTTGTGATGCATGATGTACACTATTTTCTTAACGTGGTCTACATACCCATCGTACGATAGGAAACATGATTTCATTCAGTATAGGGTTGTCCATGTTTTATGGAAGATTTTGTGCACACATTTTTCCGACAACCCTCTAGGTATGTCGAACTGAGTGGTGGTCATAGGCCAAAACATAACTTGTATATCGTCCTTGGCTAGTTGTTTCCTCAGGTGCAGCATATCATCATACTCCTCCGCTAGTGACTCCTCTTCCTAGCTGGCCCAACTGAGATGCTCACTGCCAATGTTGTTGGAGGTAGTGGGGTCAGTAGGTGTTGAATCATTTTGTGGGTGATTCAGAGGTGGTTCAAAGGATGAACCCGGCCCTGGACCGTCTCCAGATTGCAGAAGGATGTCATCGGTGACTATCTAGGAATCTGACATTCTTGATCTCTTCCTTCTAAGTTCCTTGGAATATGAGGGTTTTCTTTGCTTGATTCTCCAGGAGGAGGACCTTTCTGTCGATATGATATGTCATCACGGGGAGGACCTCTGCATTGGTGGCCGTAATGGCGAGGACTACCATTACGGCTTGATGCTTCACTGCATAGAGGACTTTTAGAGTGCACACCCTGGGGAGGACCTCCATGGCATGTCGTAACAAGGGGATGATGTTCTGGCTGCGTAGCATCTTTACGGTGAGGACCTTCGCAACAACTGCCATCATGGTGAGGATGACTATCATGGCTTGATGTTCGATGTGCATCCTGGGGAGGACCTTCAGGACACACTGCGGTAAGGGGAGGACCTTCTTGTTTCTTGGGGCTAATGCGAGGAGGACCTTCACAGTGGAGACCGTGGTGGTGAGGACTAACATCACAACTATGGCAATGGCGAGGACTACCGTTACTACTACTGCAGGGGGAATATCTACAAGATACATCCTAGGGAGGGCCTCCAGAATGTACTGCAACTAGGGGAGGGCCTTCTCGTTTCTTGATGTCTCTACGAGGAGGACCTATGTTATCAGGGTGGAGAGGAATACCACCGTGATCTGATGCCTGGCTTCGTGGATTTCTATTGCAGCGTAACCCCTGGGGAGGACCTTCAGGGAAGGCTACGACAAGGGGAGGACCTTCATGTCCAGATTAGAAGTTACTGCGGGGAGGGCCTTCACAGTTGCGACTATTATAGCATTGACTACTATCATAATTTGTGGTCCCACTACATGGATAGTGTTTGTAGTGTATTCCCTGAGGATGACCTTCAGGGTGGACCACAACAAGTGGATGACCTTCTCGCTGCTCGATCTTCTGGCCACATGGAGCATTTCCATGACTCTCATCAAAACAGGAGATCTCCTGATCGATCGTTATATGCCCGCGGGGGAGGCCCCCATAGGTGCTCTGGGGAGGACCTTCAGAGCTGCTAGTAGCAACATTTCGGGGAGATCCTTCGCAACTGCTACTGCCACTCCCATAATATGGTAATGGATGGAAAGGGTTCTGAGACATTGATGTATTCTTAGTGGCATTGAAAACCCCAGATTCCTGCAGAGCGGAGTCATGAATGCCATATTTATTTTCTAGCTGCCTTTGGCGCATTCAGGGCACTCTTTTGCGGGCAGCGGGGAACGTCTGCTATTGTCAACGACCTTCACCTTTGGGTCCCTATCTAATTGGGTCCCGTGATGCTGTCTGGATATTCAGACGAACATCGTGACTTTTAGAAGGGATATATTCCTGCTATGGAGCATCCACCATGATAGAAAGGTGTCCCCTAGTTGGAAAGAGTGAAGATACTTGATCCAGTTGCCCTTGCATCGCGGAATATGGCAGGGGACCCTCCTGGGTAGAAGTAGGGATGCAAATATACTCTGAGGCAGCTATCTCATCTCTTAGATGAGTCACCTCAATTGGGGAGAATACTCACAGGCCCGAGTCGTTGGTGTTGTCGCTGATTCAATTACATCCTGGAATGTTTTCAATATATGATCTGGGATCAATACGTGCTCCTCTATCATTTCTAGGATATGTAGAGAGACGTCTTTGGCTAGAACGAGTATGAAGGCCCATTCTGGTATCGGAGTAGAAATGTCCTGCTCCGGTCCTCCAGTGGTCAATGGGTACTGAAAATTCTCATATGTCGGGGAAGGTGAATGAATCTGACCTATACTATAATACGCTGGTTTATCTCTCCAACGGCCACCACATCGGGATGACGGACTTTACATACATTCTTAGAGAGATGGCCTTGCATATATTGGTTTCCCACCGTATCGAGTCGGTGGCCTTTTTGGTGGGGAGACATGCCCGCCAATGATTTTCCACCACATCTAGGTGGCGGGAATTGTTGATCGCTACCATATCAGGATGATGGGAGTCAGAAGCAACTGCTAGGAGCTGGTCCTGCAGGCACCAGGTCGCCGCCACGTCAGGTTGGTGGTCTTAACGACCATGGGAAGGGAGAGGTTCCTACCTGGTAAGTGCCATCCTGTGTGAGCGACGGGCTTGATAGAACTCGGTGGGGATGCGCGCCGGATTGTATGATGCCAAAATGTCTGGATGGAGGGCTCAGGAGTAGCGAATAGGTGTAGGTGTCTGTTCTGGTACGTCTCCGTGGCTGGGCAGCGGAGCTCCTCCACAGGAACCAGGGTGATGATCGGTCCCTGATTGTATGTATGTCGCCCTTATCGAGCGGTCCGAGGGGCCGGAGATTAGGGGGCGTGGGCCTGAATCCTCGGGGAGACATCCTCCTCGGCGCGAGGAATGTTGAATCCAGGTGTGACCGTGATGAAGTCTACCAGAGGGGGCATTAGTGTGGAACCCTGATTAAATGGGGATGAAGTCTTCAATGTCGACCTCATGCACCTCCCTAAGATAAGGGAGGTATGGATTGTCCTGTTTCAGGGATTGACTAACGAAACAGTTAGAGACAGAAATAGGGGCTGTCTGGATATGCCATTGCGGCCACTGCTGGGCAGGCGACCGGCAAGTTCTGGAGGATTGGAGGGTGTGAATGGCCGCCTCCGCCATTGGTAGAGTACCGTTCATGTGGTACTCTCGGATCAGCACGTCCGAGACCCAACGTTGAAGATGTTGGGTGGGTGACGGGGTCCTCCTTAGGTGAGTAAGTCCTGTCATTGCGTTGTTGTAAGCACAGGCTTTTGAGTTCCTTCAGGATTCCATTGGATCAAAGGGAGTTCTGAAGGTAATACCTGCACAACATTTTAGAAAATACAAACAGCAAACCCGTCAAAGCAGCATCTCATGATCCCATGCATAATTAATGACCTTGCTTGGCCCTCCTTGTGAGTATAAGGGGGAACAGTGTGGAATAAGATTAAATCTGTCATGTGTGGTTAAAGATTCACGTCGGGATCACCATTTTTGTTTTGGGTCGCTCTCGAAATGCCCAACGGTTCCATATCCTATGATGTGTGGACCTGCATTCCAAAGGTAGGTGTTCACCGGATGGTCTGACCAACGATGATTAAAAACTCACATTGGTCGAGAGGATTGGACGTTGGGATTATCTCACCCTTTTGGGGGTAATTATTTCCTGTTACAGGACTCTCTTATAGATTTTATACGTATTCATTTGTTCAAGAATCTTTGTTCTATACCCAAGCATAGTATAGACAGATTTCTCCAGGTTGGAAATGGTTAGCTGAATGCAGGAGTTCAGAATCATTTATTCCTGAGGATTACCATCCCTCGTTGGATTAATGACCCCGAGGAGTCGGAACTCATTGATGCGGCACTAGGAGTGGCACGGTGAAGCAATGTGAAGATACTCGGATCGAACAGTTGTTGGGCATGACCCTCATGGAGGCTTCCTACGTACCATACATAGGGGACAAGGATCAAAGTACACATAGTTCTAATGGGAGCGCCGGAACCCAGGGGTTCGTTGGTGATCGGGTTTGAACCTCATGGAGGCTTCCTACGTATCCCTGTGGTAAGGAATCAATGTCCTAGTAGTTCGCATTGGCTTGTGAGTTACGCTTTTAGGAAGCCCAGAATGATGGATTGGGGATTACATTCTGAGGAGGCCTAGGGAGATGGATTGGGGATTACCATCTAAGGAGGACCATAAGAGGATGTCATGGTTGATGCTTACTCTAATCCCACATGAGTCATGCTCGGTGTGAGAAATAATAGGCAGCAGGGACCAGAGGTTCACTTGGAGAAAGGTGCGTCCGTGAGAAGTGGAGTGGGGCTTACACATGAGGGCGGCCCATGGGCTTAGTCTGAGATGGATTCCCATGGAGATAAAGCACATCAGGAGAGGGAAAGGGGTGCTCATTTTCCAGTCACCCCTCTTGTTCCCCGGGGAAGTACTAGGGTAAGTACCGAGCTGCATGGGGATGGCTGCCTTCAGATGGGTATGTCACCCCCTCTCTAGGGAGGGGAGAAGTGCCCGACTGCCGAAGCGTGCAGTCCCCCATCCTGGCAAGTAGAGGCAGAAAGGCGGATCTCGGGCCCAGACCCCGCATTACCATGGGAATGTAAACCCATACAGGCTTTGAGAATCCTGCCAAGGTTCAGGGAAACCCCTTTGACCCATTTTACCGTGGGTATGTGAACTCAAAACAGCGTGCAGATGCACCTGAGGGTTACAACACACAGATCTACTGGCTCTGGGGGAGGCATCGGCTCGGCGCTGATGAGTATTCCAATGAGGAGGTTGTGAAGGATCAGGCCTGATTGAAATTGGAAGGATTTTATCTGACTCGGGGAATGGGAACTCTGAAGGTTTTCGCAGGACAAATAGGGGTATGGGAGGTGGTTCCCTTCGTGTAGGGAAGTGCTATGTGGCTGGAGAGGTTTTCTGCCAACCAAGGTGGTCTACAGACTGATGAGAATCCCACGAAATAAGGTGGTTCATAGCTCTAGGTTCGATCTGCGAACCAGGGTGGTCCACGGAGGGTTCCATGCAGGCAGCGGCGGCCAAGGGCGGCGCCGGCCAGAGGCTCATCGGTCGGGGATTCTCCCATGTAGCATTGTACTATGCGGTGAAGTGGATCCGAAAAGAGGCATAAACTTCCTGGTCCATGGGGAGTACATCCACGGAGGGACCCTGGTTTGCAGTTTTCTCTTCTTTGATATTTTATGTTCGTGGTTCACCAAGTTATTATGCATTTTTTTGGTTCTTTATTAGTTTGTTCCCAGGTTCATAACTGCTCTAGTTCGCAAACTGTAACTTCTGAAATCCTAATCCTTCCTTGGAAATCCATGCACCTAAATTTGACCGATCTCCTCTCTATTCTCTTTTTCTTTCTTCATCTGTATCCTTTTATAAAATGAGGAAAGGGATGTATCTATGGTCATACGACATCTTTTGTGGAGGACCATGACCAAAAAACCGTTTCATAGATGACTTGGTCAATTCGTAATTCATGGGGTATTAAACACTCCTCTGCTAACCAAACATGGTGAGTGCTTCGCGGACACAGAGGGTTCCACCTCCATTTCAAAAAAAAAATGGAGGCCGTTCGGGCCGGATGACACAGCTCGCAGTAGGGGTGGTCCGGAATGGTGAACCGGGTTGGCGCCTATCCCGCCTCGCGACCGCGGAGGATCTCCACCCCTATATCACGAAAGATGACGGTTTGCAGAGGAAGGATGCTTCACAGAACCGGTCGTGCGTCGTTAACATTAGACCGGTCCGTGGGCCAATTCCTCCTTCTCCATCCTTGATTATTGCCCACATTTGCCTAATCCTTTTGATGGGAAATTGGGAAGAATCTCCCTTGAGTTAAAGGGGATCGTCATTTTCCTTTGAGGATTTTTTTTTCAGGACCCTACATACTATATAATCCTTTATTATATAATTTATGTCATGAATTTGAGTTTATCACCTCAGATTCTTAATTTCAATTTGGTTTCATACTATTATGATCTAAATTTATTTATGTATAATCACAGTAAAATGATTAATCGGGGTTATAGGGTATCACTCACTACTACAATGATTCAAATTTTAATAAAAGTGACTATTTCAAGAATTATTTAGGTGGACATTTTTAAATCAGTTCCTGACCAGACATTTACTTGAATTTCATTCCGTTATGATTTTTCAAACGCGTATAATAAATTGTGTTTCTTTTTGGAAACCTCTCCCTTTAGGATAATTCACAATCATCACATATGGTGTTTTCAAGGGTAGCTTTTGTCATGATAGTTGTAGAGGAGTCATCCTTGATGAAATTGGAACAATGATTAACTTCTTTTAAAAGTTTTACATAATGTTGGTTTCTATAGAATAAGATATTGATATGAACATTACATTTCCCTTATTGATGGAAATATTGATGGAGGAATAACTAGATCGAGATCTATTAATTCTATTTGGTCCATATATTTTTTGATAAATGCATGGTACATTTATAAATCATCACAAATTTGTTAGAATAGTTATTAATTTCTCATATAATTGTAAATTAGTGGATTTAAAATGTGTATGTTGAGGATAATAAAATTGAAAACTCTTTCAAAAATAATATTCTGGAACCTAATGGGTTTTTATCTATTTAGGAGCATCCAATTGTGATATTTAAACCTTATATATTAGATAGTACTACTACACATATAGCTCATCTACACGAATTGAAATTATACTTTTATTTAATTTCAAGTTTATTATATAAATTTATATCATCTATGAAAATAACAAAAATTATATACCCCTCTATTATATAATACATGAATCATACTAATGTATCCTCTAATAAATATACATTTCCCTAAAATGATATTTGATCTCATATATGAATGACATAGATATATCACTTTACCACTGAAATTACATCATCTCTCACTAAAATTTAAATTGAAATAACTTCGGTTTATTGTTCATTTTTCTCACATTAACGTACATTTTATCCATGTAAATTTAATGAATGAATATCTACATGCTTCTCCCATGTGAGACCTTCAAAAATTCACATCATCACTTATATCAGTTGGTTCAAAATAATATAAAATATGTAATTTTCCCAACAAACATGTAAGGGAATATAAATTCATTCCAAAATATATAAATCATCTCTATTTGATATACATCCACATTTGATATAATTTCAACTTGTCATATATCCCAAAATCTTATAATCCCATAAATTATATGAATTATATGATTTATGTAATTTTAAAACAATGTATATATCATATTATGTGTTCTTATTTATTCCTAATTATTAACCTTCAAAATAAACCCCACTGAAAATTATTATTTCCCTTTATACATAAACAATAATCACATCTTCAATTTCACCATGTTGGGTAAACGTCACATTATTAATCAACTCCATCAAATCCCTCTTCTTAATAAATATTAATAAATAATTCATTTTTACATATTTTAATAATGATAGATTGTGAAGATGGTGAATTGAAGTGTAACTATAATTAATCTTACACCCCTCTAGTGGAGAATGGTTTAAAAAATATACTTTCATTAAGATACATGTGTTGCATCCTATTATAAATTGATAATGTATAATTATAAATGTTAAAAAAAAGAATACTGATGAGTTAAATTATTATAAACATTATCTAGATGATGATTCTATATTCAATGAGTAAAATAGTTTGAGATAATACATCTATAAATTTTTTTGTTATATCTTATAATTAAAGGAAATTATTTTTTTCAATATTAGAGATAAAAATGTTTGATGATGATAATTAGAGTTCATAAAAACAATGATTTTTCAATATATAATCATATTAGAAATGAAACCAAGGTAGATGGTAATAGATCATGTTGTATTATTCATAGTGATGATAAAAAAGATCATTTTTTCATGTATATGTGAGGCATGTATATATATAAGTCAAAAATATATGGGAAATATAATTCCATACATTAATTATTTTATAGTAATCTATAAAAATTTATATTTATGTATAAATTTTGGATATATTTCTGATATAAAATGATATAAACTCAATATGAAATGGTAAAATCATATAATTAATCTTTGGGACATTCATTAAATTTTGGAAATGATTACGTATTCCGTTATTCCAAGAGATTAAAGATGATCTATTATATTATGTTGATATATTATCATTCTTTAATAATATAGGAAGCAAGATGATTTATTTTAGTATTAGTGAGATGTTTTTGTATTATTGCCTAAATAAGTAGATTAGGTAATATATATCAATGTGATTATAATGTGATAATGTTGTGGAACTTGTTCTTATATCCTATGCAATTTAGAGACAATAACATTTAATAATAATGAAATATAGATACGTCACCACAAACTATTTCACAATAATTCTAAAATAATCGGAATTAAATAATTACAAATGGGATTTATTTTATTGGATTACTATTTCATATAAATTTATCATCGTTCAAAAATATTTTTCACCAAATAAAAATAAAAAAATATATTTATATATCAAAGAAGTTTTTATTATTTATTTTCACAAATATAAAAATTTATCTAATAATGTATAGTGGTTCACCACAAAGTAGATTTTGTTTATTCAAAATCCCTTGAAATCCAGTTTAAAAATTATTAATATCTATCACTCTCCAAAATATGATCATTTATAATTTTTCAGTCAAAATCTATTAAAATCTTTATAGAGGTATCTTTAATAATCATTTAATGTAAAGATAATTTTTTTTATCAATTATCACCCTACAATATATTTTCAATATGGATACATTTTTCAAAATACATAAAAAAATATTTATATTTATTGTTGAATAATAATGGGGGATGCGAAAAAAAATTCATGACAAAAATATAATAATGTAATAGTTCCCAATAATGCATAGTGATAGATAAATAATATGGATTTCATATTAAGACATGTTAAATGTAGGAATTTTAAGAATAATTTAAATAAATTTAGTTTTTTGTCCTTATGATAGAAAAAATTCATATGGAACGTCCATTTCATAGGGAAATATAGAAAACCTAAAAATACACAATGAGTATCCAAATTAAAAATATCCAAATTGAAACTCCTTTAATTATTTGATATAACTCATTAATTTAAATATACCCATAGAATAGTACTATTATATTAGATCTTAATAGAAATATTAGAACAAAACATTTGAGCCACTTCAAGATTCTCTATTGAAAGGGATATGAGTGTTATCAAATAATGTTTCCCCTAAATCTATCAATAGTGAATAATATTTTCTCTTTATATCTCATAAATAAATTTAAACTATATCCAACATTTATACTAAATACATAGGTTCTATGACAAGAACATTTTTTCAGTTTTAATTAATAATTACAAAACAGCAATGATCATGGAAAAAAGTTACTCTAAAATACGTAAATTCACATTATTAATATGTTGTATATAAATTTTATATTTGAGTAGAGGATACTAGGAAAATATTATATATAAGAAATATATTATAATAAATAATAGATATTTATTTTGGGTTTTGTATAATTTCAAGGGTTATATATTTCATTCAGTTTACTCATTTTTTATTTAAATAATCATTAGACAAATATAGAATGTTTTTAGGAAATATGATGCATGGATTTTGAGGTACCGAAATCCAAAATATAGTTATTGTTACTATGAAATTTTTTATTTGGTGGATCATAAATAATGGATGAAGTTAAAATAGTGTATTAGGGAAAGGTACCTGATCCACATATACACTTCTTGTATTTTCACAAAGGTTAATAATTTTTTTCCAGCAGTTCATAGTTCATATTCAGTTATTATTTATCTCTTCAGAGAATTTTCATGTGACTATATACAATAAGGGTGTTTTAATAATTCATATACATAACAAAAAAATATTGATTAATCTAATGAGACTATATTTTTGATCAATTACAATACATTTAAATAATAAAATAAAAAATATTATTCTATTCATCATGGTATATAGAGTTCTCAAAATATATAATCTTATGGAATTTTATCTCAATTCAAAATGAATAAATGTTGGTAAAAACACACCTCAATTAGAACCCATTATATAACAATAGTGAAGTTGAGTTTGACACTCAATGATTTCCTTAAAGAATCCATGTGTTGAGTAATAGCACTAATGGTAAAAAAGAACCATATGGAAACATTACAATAATAAATCCATGTAAAATATGATAAAAACACAAATAAACTCTATATAATATATTAGAAATATAAAAATCTAGTTCTACATCTTACATAGTATAAAATATATAAATTTCATTACTATTGAATCCATTGTGGAACTAGCATCACCACCTATCATGAACTCCCGAAGCAAGTATGGTCTGATCTTATCACTATTACTCTCTTGGAAGCCTATAAAAATAGTCTAATTTATATATATCATGAACAAGAATATTCAGTATGATCCCACCTAAAATATCACATTAAAATTTTGTAGAATTATTGTAATGAATCAATGAAGAAAACCATAACCCAACTTGTTACCTATGTAAAATTAACATTCACCAATCTTCTCTAAGGCAAACTCACTGAATAATAAAATGAAATAATTATAATATAATATCAAGAAATTAAACATTGAGGCTGCCACACAATTACTTCCTAAATAAACTAGTTAGACACATTACCTAATGACATATGTTTATTTTTATCATCTATTCCTTATCCACATATTTGAATAAACACATAATAAAACAAAATAAAATACATATCATCATCACCATATATCAACATATTACATCATTTTTCAATATAACCATATTTTTTGCACACATTTTACACTCATAATCATAGATGGGTATGGTAAGCATGAATAACATCAATTTAATACCTTCTTATTTCAAAATACATCACAAACCATGCATCAATTAATTTCTCAATATCATCATTATATGTCATAATAATATCACTGAAAATAATCTATTAAGTAATTTTAAATATAACCTACACACCTTATATCAAAAATATCATCTGGTTGAGTGTGTGAGAAAGGGGTAGTAGTCAATCTTTTGTGTTACTTCTGTAAAACCCATTAATTTAAAAGGTATGATAATTTTAGTATCCACATACATATTTTTTTACCCTCATGATTTGTATAGTTTTATTCATAGAGTGTTAGTTATTGAAAAATGTCTTAACATGTTTTATGTTATTTTACATATATAATGTGAAAGAAAAATCCATGATATTGGCCATTTTCTTCTTGTAACTAACCTGTGTGAAATTCGATAATCAAAATAGCTATTATGGGGAAATGTACTAATCATGGTGCATTGTGGGAACTCGTATAGACCATGGGTAGATCAGTCACATCATACTTTGGTGAAAGCCATTGTGAGTCAAAAATAGGAATGATTTTCACACCATTTAATGAAGGGTCGCTATGTTTATTTACCTAGGTTCAGTTTGATCATGGAACCATGAGTGTGGTGATGTTTTTTTAATAATTTGAATTAATATATTCATCCACTATCTTTAGGATAAATTCACACCTCTTAATAGTTAATTTTATGACCGTGTTGGTGGATGTTTAATGATTTATTAAAAATTTATCCTCTATCATAATTGAATCCCATTGTTGCTATTAAAATATCCTTAAATCTAGTTGATTCTGAAGAAGGGCCTTAAGGTGTTCTCCTTGTCCCCCCGATAGGCATTTCAATGCATTATCAATTTTATAGCTCTAAATTGTTAATATTTTCTTGACTTATGACCATATCGTCTTCTTCTCCAAGAATTAAGTATGGATATGTTCTATGTTAGATATATATATAAACTCCTCATTGACCTCCTTGAGGAATCTTTGACTCTTGATGTATTGAAATCTGATCGAGAGTGTATGAAGTTATTCCCTTGAGTGACTCTTGATCTATAAATGAATGTGGACATCATTATGTATTTTTATGTGTTTTACCCTATTATACTCATTAATATATGAAAATTATTTTTCGATCCCTTTTATAATGAATGGATATTAGTTATTGAAAATCATGGGTGTATATTAATGTTCTTATTAGTTCATAGATATTTTACAGGTGAACGCCCTTGGAAATTTGATTTTAACATCGATGAAATTGAGGTAGTATTTCATATACCCTATAAGACCATTTTATAATTGTGATTCTTTTATTTGATTATATTCACTACTGTTAGTTGAGACACATACTAGATGTGGGTTTCTTGGGTGTGTCTGTGTGTGGACTTATGAAAATTATTCTTGATATGAACAGTTTTTATAGATATTATATTACATTATTTTGGGTGTTTCATAACTTATTTATATTTTCCTTAGGTATGAAGATGGTTGGTTTTCATAGAATTGGATAGATTTTAAGATTGAGGGAGAGTGTGGTTATTTCAAAAAAGGACGTGGATACAGATTACAGAATTTCAATAGTCGTATATCATAGGCATATATAGTCATCATCAGAGTAGAGCATATAATAGTGAACCGTATCCATCATGTTGGAATGCCTGAATGGGAGGAATATATTGCATTGGTAATTTTAACCAATTCATTGGTCTTGTTAGGTTCACATAGGATGATGTTAGGTCATACAATCAATCTAGGGTGGGTCGTGTGGTGTTCTCTAATAGGGTAATTTGAATATATGAATGAAGTAATATGTTTTGGAATTTATTCATGGGGATTTTGGAATGTTTTGAGACATTTGGTGAGAGACATTATCATCATTACAGATATTTTTATGAAGATGTTGATATTACAGGTCGTGGTATCTTGGCTAAAGTATCGTTTCCTAGAACATGCGTGGTTGATTGTTTCGTTATAAATTACATTTATATTGTTTCATTGAACATATATTTATACTCTTGTCTTATGCATGAAATATTTTTATCTTGCTGGTTCTTATAAAAACACTCTACATGGGAATATTAATGTATGTGAAGTCTTCATGATCAAGGATTCGAGAAACTGGCATAGTCAAAAATAAATGGATCTAAGGAGACAGCGCATGAATTATTTAGAGATAACAATACAATCTTTAATGTGACACAACAGTGCCTTATATGACTCTGACATTTCAAAATTTCATCTAATATATCATTTTTATTATTTGGTTCATCTTTTCTCTTTTCTTATTAACATCTTCGTCATATTATTACAATGTTTGAATTTTGATACTAAAGATATAGTCACCACATGAAATCATTTATACCCTTGATATCATTCAATAACCACTTTCATATTGGTAGATGTGTATGAGGTAATTTATCTCACCATCACGGACTTTGTGTTTTTGGTTATGGTTTGACAACATGGTATACAAGGAGGTTCTATAATCATTTCATTCATCCTGAATTGTATTTGGGTGAGATATAAAGAAGATTCAAAGGGTAGAGATAAGGTATGGGAGTAACCTTAGTGGATATGGAGATTAAACATCATGTAAATATGAGTTAGTATTTATGGTAATATTGTGACAATTACTCTCTTTTGAATTTATGATGATCTTGAGAATGCTATATTGTTATTTTTTATTAGATTTGAGTGAATTCATGGATCCTGACTAAAAACATTGGTACCCATGTCATATGTATTAATTTTTATCCTATTCATGATAGTACATTTAGATAAAATTCATTAACTTGTTCCAAAAAACAAAACCTTTATTTATTTCTCCATATTTTATGGATCCAAATATATGGAAGGATATTAAGGTGAAACTTGAATGTTTGGAGTCATAATGTTTTTATCAGACTAAGTGCATCTATATATGGTTATTTTATATTTTTTAAAAAGATTTTTGATTGTATCCATTGGTTGGATTTAGAATACAAGAATCTGAATCACATGAATATAAATACTAAATTCTAATTACATATATTTTATGAATTGTTTTATTAGTTTTAAACAACCTGTTGATTCACCAAAATTGAAATAACAAATAGGATACCACCGGGAACTAGTAAGAGAGAAGAATAATCACAAGACTACATTTTAAGAGTAGATATGGGTTTTATGAGTAACTTTTAATCCCATTATGGTTAAAAAAAATGCACCAATAGTGTTCATGGATACAATTTAAAAGATCTTACATCAACATCTTGACTCATTCATTGAGTTATTTATTGATTATATCTATATAAAGTAATAGACCATAATGTCTACTTCAGAAAAACTTGATATTTTGTTGAGTACGCGTTAATCACATTATTTCTAGTTCAATAACCGAAAGTATCATTTTCATATCGGGGATGTATCTTTAACTAGAAATGATATCTCAATGGAATGGATTTTCTTGAACATGGAAATGGTAGAGGTTGTGACGTATGGGGAATTCCCTATAAACATGTTTGAGATTAGTTTTTTCTTTATTTTGGATAGGTATTACAAATGGTTCATTTAAGAATTATCCCATTTATAAGTACATATTAATGGTAATTTCCAAGAAGGGGATGATGTTTGAGTAGATTGACCGGTGTGAAGATACATTCAAATAGTTGAGGAGGATAATATCATAATCTCATTTTTCACCATACCCAAGACTATAAGTGGATATTTAGACCAATATAATTCCTAAATAGTTATTTTCATTTTAGTTTGGTTGTATATGGATAATGTTGTAGCATGTGGGTCTCATTATCTATGACCCCAGTAGCGAATCTACCCTACAAATGAAATAGAGATGGAATATGTGGTTTATTCTTTATTGTGTTGGAGACACAATCTATTCAATGATATTTCTTTTAATATAATAGATCAAAATATATTTCGATATATATTAACCACATTGGATTTGAATTTTGTATACAATAATTGGTTGTATTATTTTGAAACAATTTATTTTTAGATATATTATACTCTTAATAATGGTAATTTCATTAAAAATTCACTATGTAAGAAAACACGAGAGCATGGAGAGAGAAAATAATTAAGGTAAAACAAGATGATATGATTGTTATCTAAGAGTTTTTGTGGATGAAACTACGCTCTAGGGGATTATGAAATGTGATACCATGATTATTATATTGATGTTTATGGACATTGCAAGGACCTTATATGAATTCGCCCCAAAATACATGGTAATGTATGAATGATTTTCATGGAGTGACCTCATTTAGGGATGGGTAATTGATATTGAATGTGTGAACTTGAATGGAAGAGTTTTTGTTCTTCATTCCATGACAGAAGAGTTTATGCAGGAAATCATGGCCTCTCAATTTTTAGTGAACCCAATTTTGATGAAGATGCATTGTGATACCATGAGTCATTTATTGTGGTATTGAAAAAATATATTATTACTGGATTAATCTCTTATTTCCTAAACTCTCATATGTTCATTAAAAATGTTTAGTGGATATAAGGTTTAATTCATCCACTTCACATTTCTATGTTATAGTGGTATTTTTTATGATAGACATTGTGATGGTGTAACACCCCAAGATTTCATAGTAATTTATTCTCTGCAATAGCTCTCTATACACGCAACACCGAGTTTGAGCGCACCACAACTTACCAAACTAGCCATTAAAAATAACTTATTAATAGTATTAACTAAATTTTTAATTTTATATATTCTATATAATTTTAACATCCATATAATGTGTTTCATAGACATAATATAAGAAAAAAATCATCTTTTTAGAAAAATGAAGCATTTTTAAAAAAAATTATATTTTACCAACTTTTAATAGAGAACCCTTTTGAAAGCCAATATTTTACACTTTTATATATTTAATTTGACAAATTAAACTTTTTATTTAGAATAGGGACATAAAATGTTAGTTTCAATGAATTTTTTGTGTATTTATGATCACTTTCATATTTCTTTGAATAGAGAAAAACACTATATTCTAACTCGAAAAAACATTTTTATTAAAAATACTTTATAGTGTCAAATTATACATTTTAATGGTTATATTATATTTTTACCATTAATCTAATTTTGGTCATTGGAAATAATTTGACTTTGAAATTAAACGTAGACAAGTTTCAATCTTTTGATACTTATGGTTTCTTAAAAACACGCTATTTGGTTTGAAAAAAAGATTTAATTTTAAAATAATTAATTCAACATATAACTATTGAATTTGGTAAAATATACATCATTTTGTTATTAGGAATATCAAATATATCTTAGGATGAATTTTTGATATTTTTCTGAAAAACATCAATTTTTGATGAATAGTAAAACCACTTCATAGTAGTTAAAAAATCTGACTTTTTCATTTAAATAAAATTCTACCATTTTTTGAATTGAATTTTGAAAATCCTAAATCCATGGTTTCTATTTTTAAGTAAAATTTTGTTCAATAAGATGAAAATAAAATTTTGTGAATAGTATCTTTTGACTTTTATTTACTGCAGTTAAAAGTAAATAGGGTAATTTGAGGAAAAAATATTATAATAACACAAAATTACCTTAAAATTTGTCCTATACTTATTTTAAGAGTCATGTCCGACCATGGGAAACATTGAGTTGATTTTGGGACCCCATAGAGCCACTTTTGTGTGATAATGGCACTTTATTTTAATTAATATAAAGTAATGTCAAAAATGACATTAACAAATATCTTTTAGTATATTAATTTTTTCATGGGGTTATATAAGACATATATAGGACTATAAATATTAATTGGAAATATAAAACTATTTATTACATTATGGTAGTTTTTTATAAATTTGGTACATTATGTAAATTAAATTATTTATGACACACTAATGATGTAGTATTTACCATAATAATAAATGATTTAAATAAATAAGATTATTAAAATTAAATAAATATTTAAATCATTTCCAATTCTTATTAGATGATTTTATTTCGACCATTATTCATCATATATTCAACATTAATTAGTTTTGGTCATTTAGAAACCGCATATAACTATATAATAAAATAATATTTTCACACATTTATAAAGAGCCCCTCCTCCCACTTCTAAAAAGACACCACTTCTAACCCATTCCAAACACCTATCAAGCCCCTTGGCTTATCCAAAATCTTCCAAAATAATCTATCAAGATCCCTTTGTTACACCTAGATTCCTTACCTTACGCAGAAGTCACTTCAAGAAGTAATTTTGATTCAAACAAAAGGAAGTTACCAAAATTAAAGGTAACAAATTTTATTAAATTCTTTTGTTTTATTTTGTTTTATTTTACTTATCCAACCCCCCTAAAATCTTTTTATTACATTATTTTATAACAACACCATTATCCTCAATATACTCAGATGTTGGTATTAGAATTATTCAAACTAAACATACACACACCTCCATATAATTGGTAAAGAACTCATTGTTTCTGTGGATGGAAAACTAACTCCTCACGAAATAATGATTGTTCAATTATATCCTACTACCTCTCATGGTGGACATTAAGATGGAATTGTATTTATATATGATATATATTATTTTTATGTTTTCTTTAAGCTTATATATTTTCCATTTACATCATTCCATTATGGTTTCCATTATGGGTAAAACATGATAATTTCATTTGAGGAAGTGCATACTACCACCCCCTCAAAGTGACATTACATGTTAATGCCTTATGTGGGGTGTATAAAGTATGAAGTTAATGAAATAATATATGATATTATACTGGAATTATAATATAACTATTTATCATTATTCTTTAATTATATTAAAATAAAAAATAGAAATGAATGTAGCGTTCATACGTACGTACGAGTTACCGTCTCCAAGAACAGAGCATTTCATTTTTTATCTCCAAATGTTATGTACTATTATAAATAAATATATATACTGGATAATATATATATATATATGATATCTAAATCATTTATACCATTCTGGAGATAATTTACTTTTGACCACATTGATAATTTTAATTATAACAAGTTTATTTTTGACTCAAGTTCCGAACATCGATAAAATATCCAATATGAACTCAAATAAATAACTAATTGTTATAGAAAGATAATAAGTGAAATAAAATAAATAATAAAATTTAAAAATGTCTTTAATCAAGTATAAAATAACTTATGTTTATTATTCAAGAAGAACAAGGAACATATAAGACAAGTCAGACTTGAGGTAAGGCGTTTCTTATCTCACTTTTAATTTCATGTGATTTCCATTTTTCGCCACTTATTTATTTCATGTGGTGTATTTTTTACTCCCATTTGATATATATTATCATTATTATTTTTATATATATGGTATTCTGTGATTCATTTGTTGGTTATTAACTTTTTTTTTCATATGACTCGATTGATTACTACATGGTAAGGGTCTTTCATCTCACTTTTTATACCAGTGAGATTCAAGCTATATTTGCCACAATTTTCTTTTTGTGGGGTGTATGTACTGCCCATGACTATAATATTTGTGTACTGTGGTTTAATTTATGGGTATCTAAACCTTCATTTTATGATCCTTATTTCATGAGTTTTATGTTTCGTATGATACCAAATCAGTAAGGGAATTTCTAATTTTAATTTCCACTCATTGGGTTTTACGCATACATCATTGATTATTTAACTCAAATATGATGTGTAAAATCAATATTTATTTACTTATGTAGTAATTTCCACTCCCCTTTATGTGGATTTAATTTTTATACACATAATAACTCCATTGATAAATTCTCATGTCATCGATAAGAACTTGATAAGAGTAGTTTTAACTCAATCTCCTTTTATTGAGTTAAAAATCCAATTCTTTGGTGAGGTTTTTACAAGAATATGTGTGAATGTCCTTTGATGGCTTTACACTGAATATCCAATAATATTTAGTGTTTTTATATTTTTCACACATAATTATGTCGTTGATTTATCCTTAACCTAATGATACGGTCTTTATAAGATATTTCATCTCAATTTACATTCCATTGATACTTCTTTGATATAATACGCCAATTATGTTTTATATAGTGTATATAATGTACGTTGACATAGTATATCAGGAATCCATTTATTCTCATTCTATTATAATGTTTTTATTACCTCAATTATTTGTATTCAAGTGTCTCTCTTTTGGTTAGAAACTATAAAGAATATATCATTTTAAATGTTTTAAAGATTTATTATTGGAAATATTTCTAATTAATGTCCAGGTTTTAAAAAAAAATTTAATGATTTATTTGTATGGAAATTATTGTTATAAAAATAAAATTCCTTTTACAAGTTTCAAAGTGGTATGCAACACATTGATTCAAAAATCTATTTTAAAAGGCTTCTTTATAAATAGTGAGACTTCTAAATGTTTTCATGAAAAGGGGGATATTTCTCTCAAATTTTTTTGATTATTATTTTCATCTATGTCAATATCCTTCATTATTCCCAATTGAGGTTGATCTATTATAATACAATATTCTATATTGTATTGAATAAATTATGTTTGACTGTGGATGTGATATTATTATACCATTCATGGTTTGTGGTTAAAATACTGACATTTCGTATGCTAGTTTTTATACGAATGATCAGATTATGTTTCATGCTTTTCAAATGAGTAATGCATTGGAATTTTTAGGTGGTGGTTGGATCCCACAATAGCTCCTCGATGCATTGGTAGGTATCCTGATACAACTAGATGTGGAATTAACCAAGGCCTTTCCGAATTTTTTATATATAGTTTTGGCCGAGGCATTAATATTTTTTAGATGTCTTTTCTATGTTCTGAACAAAATGATTTAAAATGTCCGACATTATGAATTCCATAATTATGAGATTAGATATTGATATTTTATGTGGTTATTCAATTAGTAGAATACTTATGACTATGTTTTATTGTGGGATTATTTACTCAGCTCATATTCCTGTCATAAAGTATTCATGTTAAATATTTGTAAAGGCACATGTTTTCAATTAGTCATAATTCCTAATGTTTACATTATCTTCAACTTTATTTATTATTCTTAGTAATCATTTGAGTTAACCCCTTTCATAAGTTTCATTTTCCTAGGATATGAAGATGTTCGTTATGAGTGACTTGCAGGAACAATTATGGAAGCTTGGATGTTTCTAATGGAATAATTTAGTGTTGTTATTAATTTCAAGTTGTAATGTTAAACATATGTATGTATCTTGTTTCCATGACTACTAAACTGATCAGTCCTTTGGGACTTGATTCCTTATAATCATGCTAATGTATTACGTTAATGCACCGGCTCCTGGATTATGGAGATGGTGTGTTTACAGTTTGTATCATTGGAAGTTTAGTACAATCCATGGAAAATAGATTTAGATAAACACTGATTAGAGAACATTACCCTAATATAGACATTGAGTATTATTATAGAATAACATTCTATAATTTTGGCAATGAAGAGATTTTTTGTATTTTCCATGCAATATGTCCATGTCTGGATATGAGCATGTAGAGGCAGCTCTGGCACAGATCTACCATGGAGTGAAAACTCTGACATGGAGTTTCTGGCTAGAACCTGGGTATCCTGGTACACGACAACGGGCCATCCTTCCCTCTTGGTTATGAAACTCCTAGGGGATATTCTTAAAATAATTCACATTTTCTTTTCAAAACCGATTTGATGGAATTTAAAATAATATGAGAATAAATAACCTTAGTAAATCATAAGGTGTTTTAGATTAAAAATACAGTGTTATTATATTCTATAAATGATTTTAAAACTCAAACTTTGACTTTTTGTGTTAGTCAATAGCAAGATTCCAAGGAAGTCATAGTAACATTGAAGATGATGTACAAGGTGGGATGAAATGTGGATATGAGCAACGAAATGGAATGTTGATAGGTGTGAAAGATATCATGTTCATGTAGAATCAGTTTTCCAAAAATATGATCAACAACATATATATTAACTAACTCCCAGACTCAACAAAGAAGAGAAAAGTGGTGAATGATAATATCTAGAGTAGTGAAGACCATGGTGAACAGATAACTCATTTTTTATCATGTAGAAAATGTGGAAGGAGAAACCTAAGAAGTTGTCTTAATGGAACAAAGAAATTATTTTTATGTGGGAAAGGACATAAAGTAAATAATTGCCGAGAAAAAAATGAAGAGTACCATGGAAGAATTTTTTTTCCCAAGAATCCATTTATAGTCATAAGAATCCATTTACAATCATTTTCCGTAAATATAGGGGACCAGGCCAATACCAATTTGAATGCCATATTCTATAGGATATCCTTGTGGTCAAGGAAGAAGCTATGTGGAAATAAATGGATAGAGATATGTTTACAAAGTATTAGTGCTCTCTGTTGATGAGATTACGTTGTAAGATTCTCTCATATATTTTTAACCCTTCTGTTTTTCATTTGAAAAGGATATTTGAAGAAAAAATTATCTTTTCTCTTGTGGATATAATTATAAATAACCATTTTGTTTTATATGATCATTGATTTTGAGGAAATTACATGTTATTAAATTTTGGGATGAAAATTTGAGGTTTGAGATAATATTTGTGTTGAAATTATGTTATAGTTACTTTTAGGAAACTATCTCATATTTGAGAGTATTATAAAATTATATAGTTTTTGAAAAAGGACAACACGCAGACCGTGTGACAACCCATCATGTTGGATAAAGATGTGGGAATCAAACCCACAACCATAGTGTGATTGGGATTTATCACCTACCATTGGACTTCATGATGTCCCTGGTTAGTGACTAAATATTCATAGTTAAATTATTTTATTGATCAATAATAATCTTATTTTGGGATCTTATGTCTTATCAATTGGATATCATTAGTATAGAAACCTGATTTTTTGATTATGTGATAAATGTTATTTTGGAAGACATTCTCTATATTGGGAATAATATATGCCTAAGGAAAATAGAATACTATGGGATTTCATTTGAAGAGTAATGATGTTTTTTTACCTATGATTTAATTTTGTATTTATAGTTATTTGAGTTATTTATAAATATGATTAACCTATGATAGAGAATTTGTGATTAGGTTAATTACTATTAAGTATGTGACTTTAAGTGTAGTCTATATTATTTGGAGATACAATTTAACTTGTAAGACTACGTAAGTAAATTATTCTATGTTTTGGGTTTCAATATATGTTTGGATTATATTGAAATATTATATGGAAAGTTGTTTATTTAATGGTCTTTATTGAACTTTTGTTATTGATGGTTTAATTTTAGAAATTAAGATTACTATTTCTTTATCTAAAGTATTATCCTTTTGGGGTCATCTGAACTTTTACTAGCCATTTTGGTTTTGGTTAATCTGAAAAGAAAATGGAAATATATAGTTCATCCATTTTGGACTACGTGACTCTATATAAGTTGATTCTAGGGCTTTATGTGTGACCAAGTCATCTTAAATACTCATCATTTGGAGTGAAAGGTGATTTTGTTGTAATAATTTGAGGAAGGATGAAACTCTACTTGTCAAGTATATTATTTTTTTCATATTCTATGAATAAATTAATTATGAAACTTTATGGATGAGATCTTAAATCAAAAAATGTGTTATCCAAATGCTTTATGTTTTGTTGAACATATGATATTTTAAATTGTCATAAATTGATGGATTTGAAGCCGTAAATTTTACACTTGTTTGTGATTGATTACCTAAATAAATCCCTATAAAAAATTACATTTTCCACCAATTATGTGTCTCTAATTGCCACCAATGTTCTCTTAATTGAGATCATAATTTGGTGATGAATTTTTCATCTCCCTTTCCCTCTAGTTACGTCTAAATTTTATTAACCCAATTCCTGATGTGGGTTTTCCACAGAGGTATTTTTTATATTTTCAACATTATATTTTCTAAGATCAATTTCAAATTGATAGGATTCAATTTATTGAAGTATGGGAGAATATAAAACCCCAAGATTTCATAGAAAGTTATTATCTTCAGCAGCTTGCGCTACAGGCAACACCGAGTTCGGGCATGCCATGACTTACCAAACTAGTTGTTCAAAAGTAGTGATGAATAGTATTAACTGAATATTGAATTTTATATATTCCATATAATTTTATTATCCATATAATGTGTTTTATAGACATAATATAAGAACAATTTTATTTTTATTTTAGATAAAGGAAGTATTTTTCAAAAAATTCAATTTTACCGCCTTTTAATGGAGAACCATTTTTAATACCAATATTTAACACTTTTATATATTTAATTTGACAAAATAAACATCTTATTTAGAATAGGGACATAAAAATTTAGTTTTGATAAATTTTTTGTGTATTTTTGATTACTTTCATATTTGGGTCAATAGCGAAAAATATTATTTTGTATTTTAAAAACAACAGATTTAATCAAAATAATTTATAGTGTTCAATTATAAATTTTAATTTTTTGATTATATTTTTTCCTTTTTATCCAATTTTGGTCATTGTAATTAATTTCACTTTGAAATTATACATAAACAATTGTCAATCATTTGATAATTATTGTTTCTAAAAAACATGCTATTTGTTTTGACAATGGGAATTAATTTTAAATTAATTAATTCAACTTATATGTTTTGAATTTTTTTAAAAATACATAAACATTTGAATTCGGAATGTCAAATATAGCTTAAGATGAATTTTTAGTATTTTTATGGAAAATGTCAATTTTTGATGAATTGTAAAACCACTTAGTTGTAGTTAAAAAACTGACTTTATCAATTAAATAAATTTTACAATTTATGTGAATTTCATTTCAAAAATCCAAAATATGTTGTTTTTATTTTTTTGTAAAATATGGTCCAATAAGATGAAAAAATTTTTTGGTGAATAGTGCCTTTTGACTTATATTTACCGAGGTTAAAAGTAAATAGGGTAATTTAAGGTAAAAATAATATTATAATAATAAAAAATAACATTAGAACTTGACCTAACCTTATTGGATGAGTCATATCCGACCATGGGAATCTTTTGGTCGATTTTGGGTCCCCATGGTGCCACTTAAGAGTGATAATGACACTTTATTTTAATTAATTTAAAGTAAAGACAAAAATGACATTAACATATATATTTTTCTATATCAATTTTTACAATGAGTTATATAATTCATATTTTTGACTATAAATATTCATTAAAAACCTAAATATATCTCCTAAATTATATCATTTTTGTTTATAATTTTTAGACATCAAATAAATTATATTATTTATGACACAATAATGATGTAGTATTTACCACAATAATAAATGATTTAAGTAAATAAAATAATTAATATGAAAATAATATCCAAAACCAATCCAATTCGTATTTAATGACTTTAATTCGACCATGAGTATTCTTATATTCAACTTTAATTAGTTTTGGACCTTTATAAACCGAATATCACTATATAATAAAATAATATTTTCACACTTTCCTAAAGAGCCCCTCCCACCCTTATAAAAGGACACCACTTCTAACCCATTCCACACACCTCTCAAGCCCCTTGGATTGTCCAAACCCTACCCAAATAATTCCTAAGGATCCCTATCTTACACCTAGAATTATTAAATTAGGTATAATTCACTTTAAGAAGTCCTTTTGGTTCAATCCAAAGGAAGATACCAAAATTAATGGTAGTGGTTTCTCATAACATTTTTTATTTTATTTTGTTTTATTTTACTTCACCAGCACCCCTAAAATCTTTTTATTCCTTTATTTAATAACAACAATAGTATCCTAAATATACTAGGATGTTGTTATGAGAATTATTCGAACTAAACACACACACACCTCCATCTAATGGGTAAAGAACATATTGATTCTATGGATGGGAAACTAACACCTCATGAAATGATGATTGTTCAATTATATCCTACCGCCTCTCCTGGTGTCCATTAAGATGGCACTGTATTTGTAACACCCCAAGCTTCTATGGTACGCTTCTCTTTGAATAATGCTATAGCGTGTGTTGTACGCAACACCGAGTTCTAACAACCAATCAAACTAGCCGTTATGAATAGTAATACCTACTTTTAGAAATTATGTATATTTTATATTTTAAAATGGACTTAATTTCTGGATTCGGAATATCGAATTTAGCCTAAGGTGAAATTTTTGTACTTTTCGGATAACTTTCATATTTTGATGAATAGTGAAAATTACTAAATTTTAATTAAAAACATCTTTTTTAATCAAAATAATTAATAATGATAAATTATGAATTTGAGTGGTTTTAAAGTATATTTAGAATATATTTTTACCATTTAATATAATGTTGGTCATTGGACATAATTTTACAATTAAACCGAACATAAACAAGTGTCAATCTTTTGATAGTTATTAACTCTTAAAAACACGCTTTTTATTTTGGCTGCGGGAATTAATTTTAAATTAATTTCTGCCACTTATGTGTTTTGAATTTAGAAAAATGGATTCCATATTTGGAATTAGGATGTCCAAATTGTGTAAATAGGTAACTTTTATTTTTAGACAGTTTGAATAATTACCGTGGTAAATATTTTATTTACCATGGTTAAGGGTAAATCTGGTAAATAAGGGTTAAAAAATAATATTATAATAATACTAAATTACCCTAAAACGTGTCCTAGCCTTATTTGTTGATACATGTTCGACCATAGGCATCTTTGGGTCGATTTTGGGACCCCATGGTGCCACTTTTAGGTGATATGCACACTTTTTTTAATTAAGTTAAAATGAATACAAAAATGACACAAGCATATATCTTTTAGAAAAACAATTTTTACAGAGTATTATATATGTTGTATTTTAGATTATAAATATTCATTATACAGATAAAAATATTTCCTACATATTGATATTTTATTTATAATTTTTAGACATTAAATAATTTAATTTATTTATGACACAATGATGATGTAGTAATTACTATAATAGTGAAACATTAAAATAATTGATATTATGAATACCCAAATAAATATAATATGAACCTTTTAATGAAATAAACTAATTTTATAGGATAATATGATATATTAGGATTGATTTAATTGACTTTGTTTGAAGTAATCAATCTTTTATGAGTTTCACAAAAATTAACTATTGAATATTTCCAAAATTGACATAAAAGAGTTCTTAAAACAAATATTATATTATTAATTGATATTAAATTCCTAAAATTCTGAGGTTCGGCCAATAGACTTATATAATGATAGTTTCATCATTAATGGACCACTTGGGGGTCTATTGGATGTATGTAGTATGTTTATTAACCATATTATATAAAAATACAAAGAGACATTGTAAAAGTGAAACTAATTAACTTAGAGTTAATACTTAAAGATAAGGTTAATATAACTACCCAAACCTGTCTAAATTCTATTGGTTGAGTTTTTTTCGACCCATTCCCACCCTAACATTTAAAGAATCAACTTTGGAACCATTATAAACCGAATATGAATTTATTATAAATTAATATTTCTAGCTTTTCCAAAGGTGCCCCTCACCCCTCTTATAAAAGGGCACTCATCCTTCTCATTTCTTCACACCTTAAAAGCCTTTTGGTTCGGAAAAACTCTGCCCAAATACTCTCTCAAATTCCTTCACTACAACCTAGGGGCCTTAGTTTGATCAGAAATCCAACCTAAGGAGCCCTTTTGATCAAATCAAAAGGAAGAACCCGAAGAAGAGGTAATGATTTCACCACCCTTTTCCAAGTTCCTTTCTTCTTCCACTTCTTCATCCTTTGTTGTTACCATTCTAAAATAATAACTCCAGTATCATATATATACTGTGATTTTATTATAAATATGGTACAACCATATTCAGTATTCTATCCACCCTTTGAATAACATGTCACCATACGTGCGTACGTACGGCTTACCGTCTCCACGTCGTGGTGTAATTGTTATTCAATATAATATTATTTGGATGGGTATAATAATGATGTTTAACTCATGTAAATAATAAATATAACATGTTAATTATTCTTTATATATGATATACCATCCATTTATATATTATTTTAATATCAAAAAGAATGATATTGTCGCTCGTGCGTA
Source organism: Viscum album (assembly GCA_963277665.1). Taxonomy (NCBI): domain Eukaryota; kingdom Viridiplantae; phylum Streptophyta; class Magnoliopsida; order Santalales; family Viscaceae; genus Viscum; species Viscum album. The sequence goes on along the minus strand of OY728145.1, from coordinate 1,361,729,668 downwards.
CGTACGGACTACCGTCTCCACGAACGCGATGAGATTCATTATCCATCATATCCATTCAAGTATAATTATCATTTGATGATTTAAAAAATGATGTTTGAGGACTTGATATCATTATGGATATGAATAATATACAATCTATCCTTTATAAACATGTCTTACATAACAAAACATATAAAAGAAAACAAGTAAGTTAACACCCGAAACAACGATAATACTAAGATATTATTATCAAATCAATATTAAAAGATCATATATGGTATCATATTAATATATATGATTCTTGTATAATTTAATAAAAATTATTTCACCATTATACAGAAGGTTAACCTACCCCAACCAAGGAAAAGTACAAGGTAAGGGTTATTTTCACAATCTCTTCATTATCCGAGGTTGTTTATATGTAATAATCTACTGGGATCTCTTTATCATCCACATCCATGTTTTTTCAAATTGTATTTTCAAAACATTTTTATTATTTACAAGAATATGGGTTAAAGTCATTTATACCCTTGTTTGAATTTTTATAAGAGTAATCTTTCCGTCGTTTTCAAAACAAGGTCCTTTTTAACCTTTTCGACAGAATTAAGGTAAGAATGTTTTTTTAACTTATACGGCGAGTGCGGTTATTTTCTGCCGTTATAAAATCTTCAAAGTTTTCCTTACAAGATTATAAGAATATTTTGAAGAAATTTTTTTATTTTATATGGCTCTTAAATGATTTCAAAAATAGAACGAGATATTTCTCCAAAAAGTGTTTTGATTTCATCTATGTCAACATCCTTTGATGGATTTTACTCTTATTTAAAGTTGATTTATTATGATACAAAACATCTATATTTTATTGAAGGTTTTGTGATATGTTTGACTGTGGATGTGCTATTTTTATACCATTCATAGTTTATTGTGAAATTATTGACATTTCATATGCTATTTTTAATACGAATGTTTATGTTATGTTTAAACCTTTTCATATGGGAATGCATTGGACTTAATATGTGACGGGTGGAGCCCGCTATAGCTCCTCGATGCATCGGTAGGTCTCATGAGACAAACTAGTGTCTTGGCACAAGGCCTTGGCAAAATCTTATTTGTAGTCTTGGCACAAGGCCTTGGTTATGTGGTTATGATAGTCTGGCGTTATGCATTCCAACATTATGAAAGTAGTTAGTGATTTTTCATGTGATTATTCGATTAGTAGAATATCCATGTGAATGAGTAAATGGCATTATTTCATTTTATTTATGCCATACAATGTGGAAAGTTCATGTTTGAAAGGATGTTGTTTTAGTTATACATTGCCTTAAATGTTTATTCTTATTTATGAAAGTTTCCACTATATTGTTATCCTTACTGGGCATTTGAGCTCACCCCTTTTCTATGTTTTATTTTTCCCAGGAAGTGAAGAAGTAAATTATGAATGACCTGCAGGGATATTATGTGGGGATATGAGTGTGGATTACGGAGACATTATGTTGTTGTAGTAGTTTTTCATTTTATGATGTAATGTAAAACTTATGAATATATCTAATGTTTCCAAGGCTACTAAACCAATCGGTCTTTTGAGATTTGATCTTTCTTGTGATCATGCCAATGTTATGTAATAATGCACCGACTCTGGGTAACTAGGGTCGGGGCGTTACAGTTGGTATCAGAGAAAGTTTAGTACAAACTTTGGAAGCTAGATTTAGATAAAGTCAGATTAGAGCATGTAGGCCTAAGATGAACTTTGAGGATTAGTATAGAAGAACTTCCTAAAATTTTGGTATTGTAGAGATTTTGTGAGTTTTCCGAGCAATACATCCCTGTCTAGATACGAGCAGGTAGAGGCGGCTCTGGCACAGATGTACCTAGGGGTAAAACCCGAAAACACCGCTTTGAGCTAGACTCGAACGGGAACTGGTGCACGACAACGGGGCTTGCTGCACTCTTGGTTACGACACTCCCGGGGGATATGCTTAGGATAACTCTCATTTTCTTTACAAATCATTATGAAAGGTTTATGAGTATATACTTCCTCAAAGAAAACATTTTTATGATTATGGATTATATCCATAAATAGTTCAATTTATTTTAAGTGTTTTAAGTATGGGATTATGTATTTTGATTCATAAACTAGTCTAGTTTATGCCATTGTTTAGAAATGGCGCCTAGTGGAAGAAATGGAAACCGTATCAATGCACGCACTCCATGTAGGGATTTCCCTCCTGCTCAAGATAATTATAGTGGAGCTGGTGATGCAACTGGTGCCGATCAGCTAATCACCATACTGGGACAACTTACTTAGGTTATGAATAATAACCTTACCCGTATGGAGCACCCTGATCCACATCGTGGAGGATCAATGTTAGATCGATTCATGAGGCAACAACCACCAACGTTAAATGGGAGTACAAATCCCTTAGTAGCTGAGCAATGGATAAATTCCCTAGAGAAAATATTTCAGGCTTTGGGGAGTAGTGAAAGGGAAAAAGTTATCATGGCAGTTTACCGCCTCACTGGAGATGCTTATCAATGGTGGTCATTGATTCAAAACATGAAGGAAGATGATGAAGTATCAAATATGGAATGGAGGTAGTTCAAAGATCTGTTTTTAGAAAAATACTTTCCTCGCGACCGTCGAGCAGATATGGAAAGGCAATTTCTAAGTCCGAGATAGAAGGAGGATGAGAATGTCACACAGTATGAGGCTAACTTTACAAGGATAGAAAGGTATGCTGGTGATTATATACGTAACCCAAGAAGTAAGATTGATCGTTTCTTTGATGGGTTAAAATCATTTCTCTGTCGAGCATTTGTCTCACAATCCTTTTCATCGTACGAAGACATTGTCTCATGTGCTATCAAGACCGAAAAGAAATTCTCTAAGTCTTATGACTTTAAAGCAAAGCAAGAGAATAAGAGACCTGCTGATCAATCTGGGAATGGAAATAAGGGGAAGAAGGGAAAGGTTGAATATCCATCTTGTGGTAAATGCGGGAAGAAACATCATGGTACTTGCTTGAAGGGAATGGGAGTCTGTTACAAGTGTGGTGAAAAAGGCCACCAAGCTCGTGATTGCAAGGGGAAGAAGGAAGATACCAACGTTAAGTGCTACAATTGCAGGGAGATGGGGCATTATGAAAATGCATGTCCTAAGCGTCAGGAGAACTTACCTCAAAAAAGGCCAAGGGGTCAAGGCCAGGCTTATGCTATCCCTACTGCTAAGGTAGAAGCTCTGAAAGACGTGGTGGCAGGTAATTTAATGGTTTCCTCAAGTTTAGAAAATGCATTATTTGATTCTGGATCATCTCATTGTTTCATATCTTCCCAGTTTGCTAAGAAAATTGGATATTTCTAATTTGATTTAATAAGGGAGTTGTCAGTTAAAACTCCTAAGGTAAGTATCATTGCAACAAAGTTTTGTGAATCAGTCCCCATTAGAGAACATAAATGTTCGTTATCTTCTGATCTCATCGTCATACATATGATTGAGTTTGATATAATCCTCGGTATGGATTGGCTTTCGGACTATGATGCGAAGATTTATTGTAAGAAGAAAGAGGTTACAATTCTTGATGATAATGATAAGGAACACCTTATCTTTAGAGCATAATCGTCACCACCTAATTCTTATTTAGATCCACCCCCAGTAGCTCAACATAATTCAATTATTGGGGAGGAAGAGAATAAAATAACTGTCGGTGAGGAAAGGAATGTTAAAATAGAGGATGTACCTGTTGTGAAAGAATTTTTAGATGTATTTCCGGAAGATTTACCTGGACATCCTCCAGAACGAGAAGTTGAGTTTTCCATTGATTTGATTCCTGGATCAAGGCCTATATCGAAGACTCCATATAGAATGGCCACTGTAGAATTAGTTAAACTAAAGAAACAACTAGCGGAATTGATTAATAAGGGATTTATTCTCCCTAGTGTTTCTCCATGGGGAGCCCCTGTTCTTTTTGTTAAAAAGAAAGATGGATCTATGAGGTTATGTATCGACTACAGGGAGATCAATGCTATAACGATAAATAACAAGTATCCCCTACCTCGTATTGATGATTTATTTGACCAACTACATGGAGCTCAATACTTTTCAAAGATTGACCTTCGATCAGGATACCATCAGTTGTGTGTGAAGAAGGAAGACATTCCGAAGACAGCATTTCGAACCAGGTACGGGCATTACGAGTTTACCGTAATGCCATTTGGATTGACTAATGAACCCTCTGTATTCATGGATCTGATGAATAGAGTTTTCAAGGAGTATCTCGATGAATTTTTGGGGGTATTTATTGATGATATCTTGGTATACTCCAAAACCTATGTAGATCATGAAAATAACTTGCGCATTATCTTGAAGACTCTGAGGAGGCATGAATTATATGGGAAGTTTAGCAAGTGTGAATTCTGGCTTCAGGAGATTTCTTTTCTTGGCCATATTGTCTCTAAAGATGGAATCTCTGTTGATCCTTCTAAAACCAAGGCAATCCAAGAATGGCCAGCACCTATGAGTATAACTGAGGTACGTAGTTTTATTGGTTTGGCAGGTTATTATCGACTTTTCGTCCAGAATTTTGCCCGATTGGCTAAACCATTAACGAAGCTCACACATAAAGGGGTTAAATTTGTTTGGACAAAAGAGTGTAAAGAATGTTTCGAAGAACTGAAGAGAAGATTAGTCAATTCTCCTATATTGACTCATCCATCGGGGAATGATGGGTTCATTATTTATAGTGATGCATCAAAGAAAGGACTTGGTTGTGTCCTTATGCAGAATGATATAGTTATTGCCTATGCATCACGATAGTTGAAAATTCATGAACAAAACTATCCTTCTCATGATCTCGAGTTAGCAGCTGTGATCTTTGCTTTGAAGATATGGAGGCACTACCTCTATGGTGAAAAATGTGAGATTTATACTGATCACAAGAGTTTGAAGTATATTTTCTCACAAAAAGAACTCAACATGAGGCAACGGAGATGGATTGAATTACTCAAGGATTATGATTGCACGATACACTACCACTCGGGGAAAGAAAACAAGGTGGCATATGATTTGAGTAGAAAAGACCATGGAGTTTTGAACAATATGAGAATTGAAAGGGATCCAATTTTCATGGATCTAGTGAAGATGGACATGGGAATAACCAGGGATGGTGAAACATCAATGCTTTTTCAAATGGTTGCCAAACCATCTTTACTAGAAAAGATTAAGAGTTCTCAGACCGATGATGAAGAATTTCAAAAGAAGATTAAAGCTGTGAATGATGGGAGATTGAGAGACTTTGTGTATGAAGATGGAATTTTGAAATTCGGGAAGAGAATTTGTGTTCCCGATTTACCTGATCTAAAAAGGGAATTTTTGGATGATGCTCATAGTTCCAATTTCTCTATACACCCTAGGAGCACGAAAATGTATAGAGATTTGAAGGAACGTTTTTGGTGGGACAACATGAAGAGGGAGATTGTTGATTTTGTGACAAGATGTATGGTTTTTCAACAAGTGAAAGCTGGAAGGCAATAGCCTGGGGGAGTCATGTAACCTCTTCCCATACCGGAGTGGAAATGGGATAATATTACGATGGACATTGTCATGGGGCTACCAAAGACTCCTAGAAGGAACGATGCAATATGGGTTATTGTTGATCGTCTTACCAAGTCAGCACATTTTCTTTCTCTAAGAGAAGATCTACCCCTGGAACGTCTAGCAAGACTATATATTAATGAAGTTTTGAGACTTCATGGAGTACCCTTAACGATTGTTTCTGATCGTGATCCCCGTTTTACTTCAAGATTTTGGAAATGTCTTTAGAAATCCCTGGATACTGAACTTCATTTGAGCACTGCTTACCACCCTCAGACAGACGGACAATCAGAACGGACTATTCAGACCTTAGAAGATATGTTGAGATCTTGCTCACTTGATTTTCAGGGTATGTGGGATAAATATTTACCACTGGTAGAATTTTCCTATAACAATCGCTTCCATTAGAGAATTCAGATGGCACCATATGAAGCGTTATACGGAAAGAGATGTCGTACACCAACCTATTGGGATGATGTTGGTGAAAGAAAACTTGTAGGCCCAGAACTGGTGGAGGAAACGGTGGAAAAGGTGAAAGTAATCCAAAATCACATCAAAGCAGCTCAAAGTAGGCAGAAGAGCTATGCCGATAATCGAATGAAGGATTATGAATTTCAAGTCGGTGATCATGTTTTATTGAAGGTATCTCCATGGAAGAGAGCCATACGTTTTGGTAAGAAAGGTAAATTGAGTCCCAGGTACATCGTACCTTTCGAAATTCTAGAACGAATTGGGGCTGTAGCTTACCGATTGGCAATACCGCCAAGTCTCTCTAAAGTTCACGATGTGTTCCACGTATCTCTTTTGAGGAAATACATACCTGACCCAACGCATGTACTCACCTATGAGGAATTATAACTGGAACCCGATCTTTCCTATTCTGAAGAGCCCGTCAGGATTCTTGATACGAGAGAACAAGTACTGAGAAACCGGACGACGTGTCTGGTAAAAGTTTTGTGGAGAAACCATAAGATGGAAGAGGAAACGTGGGAACCCGAGGAACTTATGATGAAGAACCACCAGAGTCTTTTCATGCGGTAGTATTCTAGAAATTTCGAGGACGAAATTATTTGAAGGAGGGGAGAATGTAACACCCCAAGCTTCTACGGTACACTTCTCTTTGAATAATGTGATAGCGTGTGTTGTACGCAACACCGAGTTCTAACAACCAATCAAACTAGCCGTTATGAATAGTAATACCTAATTTTCGAAATTATATATATATTATATTTTAAAATGGACTTCATTTATGGATTCGGAATATCGAATTTAGCCTAAGGTGAAATTTTGGTACTTTTCGGATAACTTTCATATTTTGATGAATAGTGAAAATTACTAAATTTTAATTAAAAACAACTTTTTTAATCAAAATAATTTATAATGATAAATTATGAATTTGAGTGGTTTTAAAGTATATTTAGAATATATTTTTACCATTTAATATAATGTTGGTCATTGGACATAATTTTACAATTAAACCGAACATAAACAAGTGTCAATCTTTTGATATTTATTAACTCTTAAAAACACGCTTTTTGTTTTGGCAGCGGGAATTAATTTTAAATTATTTTCTGCCACTTTTGTGTTTTGAATTTAGAAAAATGGATTCCATATTTTGAATCAGGATGTCCAAATTGTGTAAATAGGTAACTTTTATTTTTAGACATTTTGAATAATTACTGTGGTAAATATTTTATTTACCATCGTTAAGGGTAAATCCGGTAAATAAGGGTTAAAAATAATATTATAATAATACTAAATTACCCTAAAACGTGTCCTAGCCTTATTGGTTGATACATGTTCGACCATAGGCATCTTTGGGTCGATTTTGGGACCCCATGGTGCCACTTGTAGGTGATAGGGACACTTTTTTTAATTAAGTTAAAATGAATACAAAAATGACACAAGCATATATCTTTTAGAAAAACAATTTTTACATAGGGTTATATATGTTGGATTTTAGATTATAAAAAATCATTAGATAGATAAAAAGATATCCTACATAGTGATATTTTATTTATAATTTTTAGACATTAAATAATTTAATTTATTTATGACACAATGATGATGTAGTAATTACTATAATAGTGATAAATTAAACTAATCGATATTATAAATACCCAAATAAATATAATATGAAACTTCTAATGAATTAAACTAATTTTCTAGAATAATATGATATATTAGGATTTATTTAATTGACTTTTTTCGAAGTAATCAATCTTTTATGAGTTTCACAAAAATCAACTATTGAATAGTGTCAAAATTGACATAGAAGAGTTCTTAAAACAAATTTTATATTATTAATTGATATTAAATTCCTAAAAATCTAAGGTTAGGCCAAGAGACTTATATCATGATAGTTTCATCATTAATGGACAACTTGGGGGTCTCTTGGATGTATGTTGTAAGTTTATTAACCATATTATTTAACAATACAAAGAGACATTGTAAAAGTGAAACTAATTAACTTAGAGTTAATACTTAAAGATAAGATTAATATAAGTACCCAAACCTGTCTAAATTCTATTGGTTGAGTTGTTTTAGACCCCTAAACACCTTAACATTTAAATAATCAACTTTGGAACCATTAGAAACCGAATATGAATTTATTATAAATTAATATTTCTAGCTTTTCCAAAGGTGCCCCTCACCCCTCTTATAAAAGGGCACTCCTCCTTCTCATTTATTCACACCTTAAAAGCCTTTTGGTTCGGCCAAACTCTTCCCAAATACTCTCCCAACTTCCCTAAATACAACCTAGGGGCCTTATTGTGATCAGAAAGCCATCCTATGGAGCCCTTTTGATCAAATCAAAAGGAAGAACCCGAAGAAGAGGTAATGATTTCACCACCCTTTTCCAAGTTCCTTTCTTCTTCCACTTCTTCTTCCTTTGTTGTTACCATTCTAAAATAATAACTCCAGAATCATATATATACTGTGATTTTATAAGAAATATGGTACAACCATATTCAGTATTCTATCCACCCTTTGAATAACATGTCACCATACGTGCGTACGTACGGCTTACCGTCTCCACGTCGTGGTGTAATTGTTATTCAATATAATATTATTTGGATGGGTATAATAATGATGTTTAACTCATGTAAATAATAAATATAACATGTTAATGATTCTGTATATATGATATACCATCCATTTATATATTATTTTAATATCAAAAGAATGATATTGTCGCTCGTGCGTACGTATGGACTACCGTCTCCACGAACGCGATGAGATTCATTCTCCATCGTATCCATTCAAGTATAATTATCATTTGATGATTTAAAAAATGATGTTTAAGGACTTGATATCATTCTGGATATGAATAATATAAAACCTATCCTTTATAAACATATCTTACGTAACAAAACATATAAAAGAAAACAAGTAAGTTAACACCCGAAACAACGATAATACTAAGATATTATTATCAAATCAATATTAAAAGATCATATATGATATCATATTAATATATATTATTCGTGTATAATTTAATAACAATTATTTCACCATTATACAGGATGTTAACCTACCCCAACAAAGGAAAAGTACAAGGCAAGGGTTATTTCACAATCTCTTCATTATCTGAGGTTGTTTATATGTAATAATCTATTGGGATCTCTTTATCATCCACATCCATGTTTTTCAAAATGTATTTTAAAAACATTTTTATTATTTACAAGAATATGGTTTAATGTCATTTATACCCTTGTTTGACTTTTTATAAGAGGAATCTTTCCGTCGTTTTCAAAACAAGGTCCTTTTTAACCTTTTCGACAGAATTAAGGTAAGAATGTTTTTTAACATATACGGCAAGTGCGGTTATATTCTGCGGTTATAAAATCTTCAAAGTTTTCCTTACAAGCTTATAAGAATATTTTCAAGAAAATGTATTATTTTATATGGCTCTTAAATTATTTCAAAAATAGAAAGAGATATTTCTCCAAAAAGTGTTTTGATTTCATCTATGTCAACATCCTTTGATTTATTTTACGCTTAATTGAAGTTCATTTATTATGATACAAAACTTCTAAATTGTATTGAAAGTTTTGTGATATGTTTGACTGTGGATGTGCTATTTTTATACCATTCATAGTTTATGGTGAAATTATTGACATTTCGTATGCTATTTTTAATACGAATGTTTATGTTATGTTTAAACCTTTTCATATAACAATGCATTGGACTTAATATGTGACGGGTGGAGCCTGTTATAGCTCCTCGATGCATCGGTAGGTCTCATGAGACAAACTAGTGTCTTGGCACAAGGCCTTGGAAAAATATTATTTGTAGTCTTGGCACGAGGCCTTGGCTATGTTGTTATGATAGTCTGGCATTATGCATTCCAACATTACGAAAGTGGTTAGTGATTTTGCATGTGATTATTCGATTAGTAGAATATCCATGTGAATGAGTAAATGGAATTATTTCATTTTATTTATGCCATACAATGTTGAAAGTTCAAGTTTGAAAGGCTGTTGTTTTAGTTATACATTGCCTTGAATGTTTATTCTTATTAATGAAAGTTTCCACTATATTGTTATCCTTACTGGGCATTTGAGCTCACCCCTTTTCTATGTTTTATTTTTCCCAGGAAGTGAAGAAGTAAATTATGAATGACCTGCAGGGATATTATGTGGGGATATGAGTGTGGATTAAGGATACATTATGTTGTTGTAGTAGTTTTTCATTTTATGATGTAATGTAAAATTTATGAATATATCTAGTGTTTCCAAGGCTACTAAACCAATCGGTCTTTCGAGATTTGATCTTTCTTGTGATCATGCCAATGTTATGTAATAATGCACTGACTCTGGGTAACTAGGGTCGGGGCGTTACAGTATTTATATATGATATATATTATGTTTATGTTATCTTTATGCTTCTGTAATTTCCATTTACATCATTTTTTATGGTTTCCATTATGGAAAAAATGAGATAATTTCATTTGAGGAAGTGCGGACAACCACCCCCTCAATGTGATATGACTCATTAATTCCTTATGTAGGATGTTTAATGTATGGATTTAATGATATTATATATGATATTATACTTGAATTATAATATACCCATGTATCATTATGTTTTAATTCTATTAAAATACAAAATAGAAACGAAAGTAGTGTTCATACGTACATACGACTTACCATCTCCATGAACAGTACATTTCATTTATTATCTCCAAATGTTATGTACTATTATAAATACATATATATACTTGATATATAATATATATATTATCTAAATAATTTATATAATTCTAGAGATTATGGAATTTTGACAACCTGGAAAAATGGATATTATAACAAGTTCATTTTTTAATCATGTTCCGAACATCGATAATATAACCAATATGAACTAAAATAATTAACTAAATGTTATAGCAAGATAATAAGTGATATAAAAGGAATTATAAGAATTAAAAATGTTTATAATCATGTATAAATTAACTTAGCATTATTATTGATAATGAAAAAGGGACATACAAGACATGCCAGACTTGAGGTAAGGGGTTTCTTATCTCACATTTAATTTCAGGAGATTTCTATTGTTAGCCACTAATTTATTGCATGTGGTGTATTGTGTACTTCCACTTGATATATATTATCATGATTCTATTTATATTCATGGTATTTTTTGATTCATTTTTTTATTAACTTTTCTTATGTGACTCGATTGATTACAACATGGTAAGGTTCATTCATCTCTATTTTTATTCTAGTGAGATTCAAGCTATATTTGACACTATTTCATTTTGTGTGGTGTATGTACTTCCAATGATGGTATTATTCGTATAATATACTTTAATTTATGGGTATTTATATCTTCATTTTATGATCCTTATTTCATGGGTTGTATGTTTCATATGTTACCAAATCTGTAAGGGAATTTCTAATTTCATTTTCCACTCATTGGGGTTTACGTATAATTCATTGTATATTTTACTCAAATATTATGTGTCAAATAAATAATTATTTACTTATTTATTAATTTCCACTCCTGTTTCTGTGGATATAATTTTTATACACATAATCACTCAATTGATAAATTCTCATGTCATCGATATGAACTTGATAAGACTAGTTTAAACTCAATCTTCTTTTATTGAGTTAAACATCCAATTCATTGGTGAGGTTTTTACAAGAATATGTGTTTATTTCCTCTGATTTATTTACACTGAATATAAAATCATATTTAGTGTATTTATATTTTTCACACATGATTATGTCATTGATTTATCTTTAACCTAAGGATATATTATTTATAAGAGATTTCATTTAAATTTACATCCCATTAAGACATCATTGTTGTTATATGCCAATTCACTTTTATATATTGTATATAGTTTACTCTGACAGAGTATATCATGAATCCATTTATTCTCATTATATTATAATGTTTTGATTACCTTAATTATTTGTATTCAAGTGTCTCTATTTTTGTTAGAAACTCTAATTAAAATATTATTTTAAATGTTTTAAAGATTTATTATTCTAAATCATTCTAATTAATGTCCCTATTTTAATAATGGGTTTAATGATTTATTTATATGAACATTAATGTTTTAAAATTAAAATTCATTTTAAAATATTCAAAGTGGTATGGGAAACTTTGATTCAAAAGTCAATTTTAAACAGCTTCTTGATAAATAGTGATATTTTTAAATGTTTTCAAGAAAAAGGGGGATATTTCTCTCAAATAGTTTTGATGATTATTTTCAACTATGTCAATATCCTTCATTTTCCACTATTGAGGTTGTTATATTTTAATAAAATAATCCACATTGTATTGATTGAGTTATGTTTGACTATGGATATTCATTTTTTATACCATTCATGGTGTGTGGTTAAAATATTGACATTTTGTATGCTAATTTTCATATGACTGTTCAGATTACGTTTCAACGTTTTAATATGTGGAACTCATTGGAATTAGTAAGTGACCGGGGGATCCCGCTATAGCTCCCTGATGCATCGGTAGGTCTAATGATACAACTTGATGTGGAATTGCCCAAGTCCTTTCTCGATTTTTGATATATGGTTTTGGTTGCGGCCTTCAACCATTTTAGATTTCTTGGTCGAGGCCTTGAAAAAATGTTTCATAATGTCTGGAATTATTCATTCCATCATTCTGAGATTTTTTATTAATATATCATGTGGATATTATACTAGTATAATACCCATGACTATGTTTTATTATGTCATTATTTACTCATCTCATATTCCTTCCATAATGTGTTCATGTCAATTATTTGTAAAGGCACGTGTTTTAAATTATTCACCATGCCTAATGTTTACGATATATTCCACTATATTTCATACTCTTACTGAGAATTTGATCTCACACCTTTCTTATGTTTAATGTTAGTTATCAGTGACTTGCAGGCATAATCTAGGAAGCTTGGATGTTTCTAATGGAATAATTTAGTGTTGTTCTTCCTTTCAATTAGTAATGTTAAACTTATATATGTATCATGTTTCCAAGACTACTAAACTGATCTATAAATTGGGACTTTATTCCTTATAATCATGACAATGTTTTAAAATAATTCATCGGCACCTGGATTCTGGGGTCAGGGCGTTTGCAGATATGGTTTCCAAAGCCCCAGAAAAGATGACATAATTTCATAGTAATTCTTGAATAATGTATAAATGTAGAACATCTGTTATTGATTAAATAGAAACACTTTTTTAATAAGTTGGGAAATCATTCTATTTGATGAATTGTATGACAAAATTAAGTACATTGCAGAATCATATCTGATAGAGATGCATTTTATATGTTGTTTTTTCAGGGCCTATGAAGGCTTTTGGAACATGTTTAAAACTATGTACAATGTATCACCCATATACTAATGGATAGTTAAAGAGGAAAATCTATATCCATTATTACAGGGTTTATGCATGAATTCAAATCATTTGTGGCATATGGGATGATAATCATTCATTGTTGGTTTTGTCCAAAAATAATAGTTTATAGTTTGAAATAAATTTCAACCTTTTGAGTATCCATGTGGTAGGTCAGGTTGCTCACCGATGTGTTATCACTAGGTGTGTGAAACTGATATATTTGGTCGATTACGACCTATAAACCATCTAATAGGGTGAATTTTATCATAATGTAGTTGGTTAATTTTTAGTGTAACTAGTGAACGTATGTTATGTGGATGAGATAACATTTGGGGTTAACTCTTGAGAAAATGGTTTTATTGATGGTGTCACCACATTTAGGAAAAAAGGTTTTCATAGGAAAGATAAACTAGTATTAAGTATTATGGGAATGTTTGAGATCATTTAGCTTATTGGAGTAGTGTCTAACCAATTTCATCATCTTCCATTATATCATGTTGTTCTTAATGTTCACTACATTTCCTAGATTATGATGTATTATAAAATAATGAATATTTTATCGATAGTTAAGGAATTTAGTTGGAACCAAATTAATCACTTGTAGACGGAGTAGATTATATTAAAGACCATAGTGATTATTTTTTGAGTGGAAATAAAATTCCACATAATTGAGTCATTTATATGTAAGGACGAGTAAAAGAGGAGACAATGAATAAAGTGTCTAATATTTGATCACTGATTTCAGAGTTGTTCAATAAATATTGCTTGATACACTTATAAAGGATAATAAGTTGTTATATTGTATTTATTATATCTTAAAATATAAAATATACATTAAATTATGAATTTTCATACCATATATTTTTTCTGAGAATTTTCATTGTTACATTATATTGTTTATGTGCTAGAGGATTCAATGATTCCTAAACATAGTTCTACATATTTTTAGGTGTACTATGGGTATGCCTACACAATATTACAGTATTTTTAATTTTTAAATCCTTCTTATGTGAAACTGGTTATCAAAATTTTTGTCTTAGATAATGTAATCAGGAGTGGAGAAATGTGAGTCCACTTGTGGACCATAGCCAAATAATAATCATCATGTTATGGTGGAAGCCTTGGTAATTATAAAATATGAATTTCCTTCAAACCATTGCATCAAGGGTAGCTGTGTCAGGTTATATGATCTATTTTTTATCATGTACACCATGGTCATGGTTAGAATCACCACATCATAGTGACTATTGTGTAAAAATTTAAAATAGTCGATTATGCCACTGCCCCATTAGGGGTAGTCACACATTATAATGGAGACCCATATGATCAGTTATAGGGAAATTTTATTTCATTAGTGACCATTTAATACCTCTATGAATATATTCTCTATTTTATATTTAGTTTAATTGATCCATATGATTACAAACAAGGGTAATGGGATTTTCTCCTTCTCCTCTATTTTTTTTCAACATAGGATTATTCTGTTGTCTCTGAATTGGTATGTTTTTCTAGATCTAATCTCAATTATAATTATTATTTTTTAACTGAATAAGGATCCATTATATGTTTTTAAAATCTATGAAACCCATATTGATCTTAGAGGCGTTATTTTTTCACGGTTAGATCAATATAAAATTGAGAGCATTGGGAACCCTCCCTTTATGTCAATCTAGATATAATATTGATGGATGATCTCTTCATCTATGATTAAGTGGTTATATCACCCTATAAAATATTGAATTATTGATTTTTTTCTATAAACTTTTATATTATGATTTATAATTGGTTCTATGGAATCCATGGATTTCTGGATTGTTCCAGTTCATTCATAGATTTTATAATGGTGACACCCCTAGAAGACCATGTATTTTTGAATTAATGTTCCTGAGGTAGAGATATCTGAACATTATAGGGACCTTGTATATGGTTTTTGGAATGATATGACGGTATGTGATCATGTGACATATGTCCCATTCTTGATGGGTATATCTTTTGAGTTTGGCTGTGTGGCCTATTCAGAAAAATTATTTATAAGTGAACATTTTCTTAACATGATAAGACTTTTGTATAGGTGTTTCATAGTGTATGGAGAATTAATTCAGATATAAAACTGTCTGATTTTATTATAAATTGGAAGACTAACCATCTGTGGGGGTTTATCAGTGTTGGAACAATGGTAAATGAATTGGATTTCTTTATGGTACTAGTCCGATAACATAGATATGTTTAGTTGATGTGGGAGTTAAAAATGAAATATTGATGTGTATCAAACATGTTAAAATGATTAATTAGTGGTATTCCATTTAAGAGATATTTTGATCCATTTTTTTGGAATCATAGGTGGCTGTATAATTCTATGGGGTTAGAAAACTACAATCGATTGGGGTATGAGGTGTTCCATTAAAGTTAAATTCATATATATGACTAATGGGATTAGGGTGATGAAGTGGCATGTGGACGTTGTTCCATGTATTGAGCCATGTGATGACTAATAATGGTATCCTTACGGGCATTGTTTTCGAGCATGTGTGGTTTTTGTTCATGGAAGCATGGATAGTGAATAATGACCAAACACTTGTGAAATTATTTTTTTATGTACAAATTTTATTAATGTTATATATTATAATATATTTAAATATGAACTAATGTTATGGATTAATTGGTGGTGTCCAACATTCTTTTTTAATAACACCCTACAAAGGAATCTCAATACAAGTATAATATTCATTAACTTTTATTTTGGAATGGAAAACAACCTTGTGAAAAGGAGCTAGGGATGTAGATCTATGGTTATTGGGTGGTACTAAGATACACTCAAATGAGATTACAGTATACATATTTTTATTTTCCATTACTAAACTCTATTTTAATTGTAACTTTATGGGACCTTAGTTATTTTATTATTTGACAATTATATTCTTAAATTTTTTTCAGGTATAGCGTTGTTGTTATTTTTTTCTATTATGATCATTTTTTATTATTAAATTTTTCATAATATGATTATGATTTTTTTATTTTTATAATGAGGATATAGTCTCCCTATGAAAGCATTCAGACCCTAATTTATTACCAATATCCTATGGTGTACAAGGATACACACATCAGATTTCATAGAACAAAGTACCCGAATTAGTTATTTGTGATGGTTTTTTACATAGTGGTACCACAAGTGGATTTATTTTATATTTATTATTCTTGGATATGATTAAGGAATGGAATAAATGATATAGTATGTGTGGATATTAGATATGGAATTCATTTGAGTTCATGTCCATCTCTATTATGACTAACCTATGTGTTACATGTGATTTAAATTCTTTTATAGTTCTGGTTTTACGATATCTCATTGATCTTTAGTAAGTTTTATTGATAGAACTTATGGGATTTTGATTCATTAAAGAATTACGCAGAGAACATAGGTTCACATCTCATATATATTTATGTTGTTAAAATTCATTCTAGTTCTTTTAATTTAATAATTTTAACTTATTCATGGAGAACCATCTAATTTTATTACACTTTTTCATATGATATTGGATTCATTAAAGGATCTCATGGTGTAGCTTGAGAATCTATATATGATGGTTTTATAAGAATGTACACAAATCCTTGGGGGTAACTATTGTTTTTTATAATGAAGAAGTATAATAGTATTTAGTTTTGCGTGGACTATAAGAATCAAAATCAGTAAACAATAAAGAATAGTCACTCATTACCACAGATTGATAACTTATATGATCATTTTTGGAGGGTTCATTGGTTCTCAATAATTGACCTCCAATTTGGATACCAACAAAATTATATTATAGAGGAGGATATTCCTACGACAACACTCAATAGTATATATGAATATTATGATTATTTATCATGCATTTCAAGTTAATAATTTCACAAATAATTCATGTGGATCTCATAAAGAAGATCATCCAACCATATATCGACTACAATGATATAATTTTTGTTACTTTTATCCTTCTATACATATGAACATTAGGTATTTAAACTATACACCTATTGACTATCTTGAGTAAACATTGATCAGATTATATTTATTCCAAACACTCAATGATTCAATTATAATTCACAGAGGTATATTCTCTAGGAAATGTGACTCCTAGGCTTGGAATTATAACTGGGCAGAAAATGTAGTGGTTATTCTGACTTTGGTACACCATAGAACTGGGTTTCATACCAAGAGATTAATTGTATTTAAATGATATTATAGATGGTTCATTCATGAATTATGATTTTTAGTAAAACATATGTGGGTTTTTACCATGAATGGAGTGATGTATTAGTAGAGAGACTAGTTTAATATCACTTTCCAATAGAGGTAGTGGATATTGAATTCCAAACCTTTTTTTACCATACCTGATACAATGGGTGAATATGTAATTAATTGGAATACCTTGGGGGTTAGTATTGGAGTTTTTTTTATCTAAAAGGATCTTCTGGTATCTTATAGTTCTAATCATCTACAACCCCATAAGAGGAACTACCCTATGAATGACCTACACGTGGTAGTTGTTCTTCCTGATTTGATGTTTTTTAAATAATCTATTTTCCATGATAGATTATTAATATACACAGAAAAAAATATTTTTGGTTATATATCATATCATTTAGATTTGAATCTATGGTAGAGGCATTGGGCTGAGAATTAGTTGTACATTGATATTGATAAGGATTATGCCATGAGGAAAGGTAATTTAAATATTAGTTCCCTCAGTTTTAAAACACTTGACTATCGCGAGATACTATTATATTGGGAATATAGGTTGATGGTCTTATTTGATAGGTTTTTTGTTGATGTATTTATAGGACGATATATGATGTAATGTTTTCCAAAAGTTATCATGTTGATGTTGGTGGACTATGTGAAGACCATTGATGAATTTGAACACACATAAATAGTAAGGTTGTAATGGAAGGAATTAAGTGACCCACTTATAGGATTTTCAATGTCTAGTTACAATATGATCTTTTCCCTTTAGAGTGTTTTGTTTCCTTCTTTCATAAGGGAAGTGTTTATAGTTACTCTAGAACCACTCCATCCAATGTGCACCCAAGTTTTATGATAACATGATGTGATATTAAGTGTCACTTATATTGTCTAGGAAGTGATATTTACATTATAGGATTCATCTGTCAAATCATGACTTGTTATTGGATCAAGTTGAGCATCAGTGACTATAAGAATTACTTTACTCACCACTCATGACGTTATGGAAGTGGAACATTGAGAAAATGGGCATCAAGAATGATTTTATTCGGACCTTGATAAGCCAAAATGTTGTTTAGAGGATTATTGACTAGCTAATGAAAGTGGATCCATTTGGATAGATTTGAGGAATCAAAATATTATAGAGTTTGGAAGGAGTTATTTTTAGGATATTGTATCACATCATGGGGTGCCATGCAATATCATGTTGGAAAAATGTTCGTGTATTACATCATGTTTTGGCATTGATTATGAATAGATTTTGGGAATCATTTGATGTTGAGAATGATTTATGATCTGTATATTATAAGGAATACATAGTAGAAAATCCATATCACAGAGGATATTCTTTGGGATTTTATACTAGTCTTTAGTGGATAATGGTATAATTTTATTAGAATAATGAATATCATGTAATATAATTATTTATGTAATTTTATTAATATATCACTTATAAAGGCTCATTATGGTTTGTCATGTCTCTTACTATTATGTCGTATGGATGTGGGTAGAGCAGTTTCTTTCTAGGTTGAGTATGGTGTGAGGGACCTCCATGATGGTGTAGTTTATTATGAAGTGGTTATTTAACAATAATGATAAAATCATCATGTAATTATTAGAGGATTCAAACTATGGTGTTTTCTATGGGAGATATGGTTTTATTAAAGGTTTCATTTCGGTTACAAAATCATCATTTATAGAGGTAATCCAATCTAGAATTGTGGTTTTTGGGACTATTTTAGATCACGGAATATATTTGTGTAGTGGATTATTGATTGGACCTTCTATTATGATATCTATGTTTGTATTTCATGTTCTAAGATAGTCATATTTAGAGGTATGATCATTATACTATAAAAGTTATTGACTTCAAGTAAATTGAGTTTGAACCAGATACATAATTTGTAGTGTGATTGATACATATTGTATACTGAATAAAAAAACTATTATGGTTAAATATAATAAAACTCATTCATGTTTTACAATAACATTTATGAGTTTTATAAGATTCATGGGACTCCGAGACTTATTATTAAGTGTATATGCCTTATATTTTAATGAAATACAACAATAAGCATTTCACTTGGATAAGAAGATATATGTCGGTTCAACACCCACTAATTTATAAGGAATATTAAAGTATGTTTTGACAAACCGTTAATAATATTTATGATCCTTATGATGACTTACTTAATAGTAATGATGTTTTCGGAGTTATAATGTACTTAAATTTTTTTTTATTTTTAGGCGAACTATAAGTGGTAACACACTGTTGTTTGGGTTATTTTAATCCTCAAACCAACATGTGTGAGGCATAATGATCGAAACTCCTATGATGTGAAATAGTATTTGGTGTTGAGTTCTACAAGCCCGGCTTTGGTCTTTGACCAGTTGGGAATCCACATGTAATGTTGAAAATCATGGTGGATCCAAAATTTTAATGGTTTCATCTCCATTCCATGCAATATAACATTTTCTAGTAACATATAAATTGTTTAATTGAGGCCACCATGACCATGGTGGGAATCACCATGTTGTGGTTGTAGTTTTGTCACAATTTTAAATACATTCCTTTGAAATTTCAGTTTTATGGGGACTTTTTTCTATTAATAAAAACATTTTTTATTATTAAGAGTTGATTTTTGATGAATTATTAAACTATTCTTCACTATAATAATAGATTAAGTGCCTCCTGTTTTTAGTTTCCTATAACTATAAAATTCTGAATAAGGGTTTTATGGTGTCCTTGTCCTCCCTAATGAGTTTCAACATAACATCAATATATTAGCCCAAAATTTGAGTTCATTACATTGTCTATTCCTAATTGTATTTCATATTTATCAAATATATATAGGTCAATGTTTTATTTTATGGTCTTAATAATGGTATATTGATCACATGGAGGAGTTTTTTCCATTGATAGATCATCATCAGATCTTGGGTGTCGGTATCCTTTCTCTTGAGTAGATATTGATATCCCTTTTTTGTAGGATCTCCTTAGATATTTTTATGGGGTTCTAAACACTTTTCATGATTCCCTTATTGAATATTTTTCTACAATCCTTGTTATAATGATTCTTAATTAGTTTATGGAATCCCTATAATTTCGAATTGTACTAGTTTTTGAAGCGATATGATATGGGTGAGGAAACCCCATTTTAGGAACGTGTATTGTGAATCAATGTGATTGAGGTAGGAATATCTATACCAAATATGTCCTATTTATATGGTTTTTGTAATGATATAATGGTATGTTCTAATGTGCATTGATATCTATTCCTTACGTTTGTTTCTATTTGGGTGTGGGTGGATCCTTAAACAAACTTATGAATATGAACAATTGTTCTTGATTTGATATAAATTATGTGAGGGTATATCATATCCTATGGAACATTTCATCAACCATCAATATTTATCAATTTCTTATAATTTGAAATATATGTCCATTAAAGGGGGGATTGGGTCTTGCATGAAATTCCATGTACGTGGTATACAAGACGGTATTGGTTGGATATCGAAGGCATGTTTAGGTGATGTGGGACTAGACCATGTCGATGGGAAATATTTCTAATATATTATAATATCAACATGGGATGATGTCTATGCATGAGCGGTTGTGGTCTAGTTTGTTTTGGAATTGCATATCGATATACCTTCATTGAAGGCCATAAGTCCACTATAGGATGGGGACTGACATGTTACAATATGATGGAATATGTATATACATCTTATTTGCATCAGGAGATGAACAGACTTGTGGAAGTTGCCACTTGTTTAGGGAGATGTGGTGTATCACCTTGAAATACTTAGCATCAGAGTGTTGAAGCTAGTGGGGAAATGTTTCATGGTATCTTGGTTATAACACGATGACCTGACAATTGTGTTTTTGATTACTTAATTATGAATTACTTTCATGTTGTGGATTACACCAAATAAATAGTCACTTATGTGAAATATGAATTACAAATATCCTAAAATGATTTATAATTACACCAAAAATAATCTTCTCAACTAATGTTTATATTTCATACTAATGTATTCAATAAAGGGAATGTTCGTAATGAAATGGTGCTATGTAAATGTAGATTGGATTTGAGGGAAGTACCAGGATGGACTGTGGACTAACATGGTATAATCTCTAATTATTTTTTCCTATCTCTAACTTATACTATAGTTGACCATTAACATTTGTAGTTCTTAATTTATTAAATTATATTAATATGATATTCCTTACACATCATATGTTATATAACAATTATTTTTTTTGGTCTCTCTTGTTACTATTAATCTTTTCATAAACTTATTATGATGTAGTAATTTTGATACAGAGGATATAGTCACAGTACCACACTATTCAGACAATCAATTGCAACCTATACCCTCCTTCATATTGGGAGATGTGGAGGAGGTAATGTAGCTCACATATCTGTACTATATTCTTTCGGTTGATGCATTAAAACTTCCCTTCCAAATATTGGGTAAAACACCCAAAACTCAAATCAATAAATGGGAATGAGTAGGATTACCTATCTCAAGTTGTGGTTTAAAATAAATAACATAAAAAATGAAAATATTTATTATATACAACAGAAAAAAACAATATAGTAGTTGACACCATAATACATTTCATTCTATACTACATCTGAAATCATCACTTCTCCCAAACATCAAACCATTAAAATTCATAAAGAACTAACTAAACATAATTGATCACTCTATATCAATACAGTAACTACATAAAATTTATATCTTTCGATTTTACAACATTATTTTTGTTAAATATAATTATCATTTACCAAACACATTATATTCATTAAACCTTATTTTTTTCGAAATATAAATTTAACATCTTCGATATTATTAATATCATTCACATTTTCCGAAAAAAAATGGTACTCATCATTTTATTTATTTACATAGACACCATTAATTTATTCAAAATATCTTCAACACATTTACAAATTTAATTATTTTAACACCATTATATATAAATGGGATCCTTTGACTAATCACACAACATGAACACCCAATATCGCATCAATGACAACATCATATAATGAAAACATATACAAAACCAATTTCAGAACATTCAAAAAAGTTTGAATTCCATCAAATGTAACCATCCAAATCCACTACCAAAATACAACATATTAACAACACTGACATCCACCACAAATTCCACATCATATAATCATAATAATTCAAACCATAAAAAACCCACAATTAAGGTGACTCTATCAAAAAATTTATTAACACACTAGAAAATTAATGAAAAATAATCATTCAAATATATAACCACAATTAACCAATATAACACCACATTTCTTTCTTTATTATTTTCCACATTTTTATTTGAAATCCCTTTTATAAAAAGAATCAATATCAATTTATAGATTTTCATCCCCATAACAAGTCATTTTATTTAAGTGATTAATATACTATAATGGTTTTGGAATGTAGTAATATAGTTCTCCCCAAGGATTATATCTTGAGATTGAACACCCTCGTATATTATTTCCAGGAATCATAATATAATCCTAAAATGCCACCCCAAGAGGATATACGATGATTAACACAACTTATTTTTTGGGGTTCCACGTCTTGGTATAAAAATCAAATGGGTAATACCACCCAACAAAATAATTTTTAAAGTAATAATGTAGAGGGAAAAAGAATACAATATCATGTATAGAGGGATTTTATAACCTATAGTTGGTAACAGAGAACCAAGAACAATTTGGAACTTCTAAATTGACACCTGGTTTTATTGAATTATGTAGTATAACACAACCTGATGATTGTGATATCATAATAACTTCCATCTTTTTTGGTTTGTTGGAATCACATCCTAACCCTCATATTCCAAATCATGCATCATAGTCTTGAATCCTATAGGGAGAATATGGTATTAAATGCATTTATATAAATAACAAATAGGGCCCCGAAGAATATTCCTTTTATTATCATGAGGTCTCCATAAAAGATGGATATAATCCTATATGAAGGGATGTAGGGACCCCATTAATTGTGGTCGGTAAATAATATTGTCATTTTTGTTAATAGTTATAAAAGTAAATGATTATTTCAAGGAAATTTTAAATAATAAATTTAGACTAAACCACATTAGTGGTCTCTAAAATGTTCATAAATTTGAATCTTTATGAGAGTCGTGATATTATTGTAGATGTTGTCATTGAAGGGGATTCAAAGTTTGTGTAGTTCAACCAGATGATTGAGTATAATTTTATTCATGAAGTAATGAATTTTTAATGATTGGATAAATTTTTAACTTAATTTCCATAAAAATTGAGATTCTATGGTGTAGCAAGTATATCAATTTATTATTGATCAATACATAAGTATGAGTTTATGAGC
This sequence comes from Viscum album, assembly GCA_963277665.1. Classification (NCBI taxonomy): domain Eukaryota; kingdom Viridiplantae; phylum Streptophyta; class Magnoliopsida; order Santalales; family Viscaceae; genus Viscum; species Viscum album. Next base: position 1,361,705,649 of record OY728145.1, on the reverse strand, counting down.
ATTTCAATTGTTTTATGGAAGCAAAATCAAGTAAATATTCTTATTTCTATTATATATGAACCATCTTTGTGTTGAAAATCATGTGTACATATGTATGATAACTATGTTTCTGAGTGACACATCACATTGATTATACACTATATAGATGCCACACTATCTGCAAGTTATTGACATGGATGAATAATTATTAATGAACTAATATCATGGAATTAAATCTAGAATCTAATATTATATAAACCAATCACATTAAATATTTACCACAAGTACCATGATATGATAAAATCCAATGATAAAAAATGTGCTGCATATGTTGAATAGAAAATAATATAAAATAAGACAGATAAAGGATATTTAAAATTATAAAATATTAAAAAGATAATAAGGAAAAAATAATGTTTTGGAATATGAGGTATGAATGAAAACATTATGAATTCATATTCATATGTAATGAAAAAGAAATGCATAACTTGAACCAATGTGAGATTATCTTGAACTATAGGAATTAATGAAAGAAAATGAATCCAAATGATTTCACATAGTGTTTATTTGAGTTCAATGTCAATGTGATAGTTTGATGTTACCCTTCATGATATAAAACGAGGATTATATTTATAGATTATAGATGATAATATTGGATTTATTGATGAAAATTCTTATCAATACTAGAGAAGGAATTCAAAAAAATTAGGATATTTTCAATTATATAAAATGATGTTGGCAGTGATAAGAGAAAGGATTATAATTCATAAATTGTAACCCTTTTTCCAAACATTTTACGAATTAAGATAAATTATATAATGGGTGAATTAATTTTGGACTGATTGTTAATAATGTTCTAACATATATATAGATCCTACAAAACTTATTCTAGAATATATTATATGTATATTAAGAATCCTTTTTTATGATGAAAATTAGATAGTTGAGACTCCCTAAAAAGATGGTATAGCTAATCAACACATTCATATAGTCATTTATACTGAAAATATGAGGAATAATGACATGATTTTTTGTTTTTTTGGTGATTGGTTTAAAAATGTTGAAAATTATGAAATTGGTGAGTAATAACAACATTCAACATAAACTTTAAGAATATTTGAATAATTAAATACCTAAAAAGTGGAATTTGCATAATATAATGAGAATTTATAACATGTTAATCCCCCTCAGTTTCTGAATTTTGATCCATATAATGTAATTTTGGAAGATAAAATTTTTAATCTTACATAAGAAATCATACAAAACCTCATAATGAAGAGAGAATTTTCTTGTTTAATACTATTATTAAGTCCCAATGAAATATTATCATTTTTTATTGATGAAACCTAATTGTAAATGAAACCTAAATGAAAAGGATCTGGTTAATTAATGTTTTGGTGAATATTCGACAAAGGTGGATTCCTTCCTATAAAACTATAGGGTGATGACTGATTCCCCTTGGTTTAAGATGATACCATACCCATTATATCCACATAGAATATTTGGGACATATTTTTCATAGAAACCTCTTAATCAAAATAATGCATTCATACTATCATTTTGATCAATCCATTAAATAATATTTTGTTTTGAATAATATTTTTTTTCAATCATGCATGTGTCGAGAATGTGTTAGTGAATATGTCAAGTTCATTCATTAAAACCGTATTGTAGGCTTGAATAAAATGGGGTGAAAGATAATTTTGAAATATTTGGTGAAAATTATGTACTATTGTTCCCCTAGTGTGACCACATGATCTTTAAGGCATATTAAATGGAGAAAAAAAAAATAAAAAAATGATTCATAGTGTCTCATGTTAAAAAATATAAAAATTACATCATGGTAAATATCATTATGTCATATAAATAATATAAAAAATTATTCCATTAAATATTATTTTATCCACCTCATTATTTATATATGATTAATTCAAATAAAATACTGAATGAAATTTTGGTCAAAACATTCAATAGTAATAAATGAATATATGAACAGAGATATTGAATCTCTATAATTAATCGAAACATCATTAATTACCTACATGTGGAAGATAATTAATTGATTATTATACTACTTAGGACCTCCGTGGAAGCCCTCAATATACTATGATACAACAACATTATCTAATATTATGACCAAACATCATAAAAACCAAACCAATTCTCTAACACAACCTCATTAAGAATAATGAATAATAATAAACCCGAGAGAAAATAATATAACCACCAAATTTATTTTAATCTATCAATTCCAAATATCTATGAACCTAGAGCCACTGAAGGATGAGTGAATAGTATTCAATAAAATCTATTGGACTAAAATAGTTTAATGGGAGATGATGTAATTAGGGAGAATAAAATGGTAAAAATTAATAAATAATAATAATTAGGAAACATAACATTTGGGTCTAAATGTAATAGTCATAATATTGCTATGTCTTGAACCCAAATTCATCACACTATCTCCCTAAATCTTATTTATATAATGTGTTTTATATTCAATAAAAACATGTATGTTCAAATTTCATCAGGTACTACCATGTTACAAGGGTGGATCTTCCAAATAATCGTACAAATAACACATTTCTTCCCAAAATCCTATCAACCATAATCATAATCAACAATACATTTTTCACCACTAACACCCAATAAATATCACATATGATTAAAAAATACACATATACTCCTCATTTCAAAGAAAACACACCACTCTGTTGCAAATATTCACCCTTGAACTACTAGACAAAAAATTTCACTGTCAACCCATTATAACATGAAAAAATACACTACATCAAAACCCTAAAAATTATTTTGGAATGTGTAAATTAATATTATCTAGAGGCACAATAAAATCGCATGACCGAAGACCTAATTATAAATAAGAAACCTCACATTGTAACATTTCTAACTATTTCAAACAAAAAACTTCTTTTTTCAACCAAACCAGTCAATATGAAACCAATAAATCCTATCCAAATAGATGCATAAAAAATCCCATGGACCAAGGTTCATTCTATAGTACACCTCGTCACACCTTAACATTATATTCTATGACATAGAATACGAGACTGAAAATAATTTACTTCTACAACCAATCATTATTAGTTAAAAAAGTATCTAAGATGTGATTTGTGATTCAAGAAAAAAAGTGACCATTGATATATCAATTATTCTTTCATTCATATCTTTTTAATTCCCAAACAAACTAACACCTCCAAATTTAATTTTATGAACTAAGAATTTTTTTTACATTTAGATTCACTATGGGATATCATCAAAATTAATATATATCAATATAATTTCTTGTAAATACACAAGGTATGTACCATTTTAATTTCCATTTACATATTAAAAATATTTTAATGTTAAAGAGGATATTATTCACGAACAAATAAAAAAATAAGATAATGTGGTATGTCCCATGACTAAAAAGTATATACATTAATTAACTATGTGAGTTTTATTATATAATACAAGAACAGAATTAGTGATATTATTGAGTATACAGTCATTTTAAATAAAGTAATATGATTTATATATCCTAATATTAATAATTATATTTTAGTTATCAAGGAACATGATATAAATATTTTATCTCTAAATGACATATAATGAATCCTCATTATATCTGTGATGATAAAGAATAAGTATGGTCATATATAAATGGAGTTGTAAAGGGTAGTATAATTTAATCAAATTAATTATCTTATTATATTTGATTCATTAGAAGAACAGGATTGGGTTAAAATGATTCTATTTCATTCCAAATATAAAAAATCAAAAATGGAAAAGGAAAATAAAATACACTACAATATATTTTTAATGTTTAATGGTTAGTCTTCTTATTTTGATATGTATTAATAAATTTATATATGATAAGTTAAATTACATCGATAAATTATATTTTTTAGGAATTATAAATGGAAAAAAATATAATAAATCATTAGGATGATAAAATTTGACACCTAAGAGGATTAAGGTTAAAATTTTATAATGTAAAGAATGGTGGGGATTTAAAAGGCTTCAGTAAATTTTATATATTCTCAACAATAAAGCAAAAAATTAACTATTATATTTTAACAGATAAAGTTAAAACATTAGGATTTATTGTAATAATAAATGTGTTATAGGATTTTCTCTATAAAAAAATTTATATAAAATAATGTTATAAAGTTTAAATTTCATGGAGAATAAAACTGATATTTTTTATATTGGTACTATGTAGAGATTGATGGGGTGACAGACAAGATACTAATAAAATAATTTGTATTTTTAGTGGTCACAGATAATGCAGTTGAGATGAACATAAAGGTAAAAATAGTAATAAAACATCATTATTTGTATTAAAACAATAATAATATAGAAGTTAGAATATATTGAGTAACATAATGAAGATGTTGTAGATATGTGAAAATATCATGAAGAACAATAAAACTCCATGAATCCCCTAATGATTTTTGGAAGATATCATACTCCATTAATTGATTATATAAAAGGGTATCCATGGAGATTCCTCAACAAAATTGATTAATTCCTAAAACTACTCATTATTCATGATATCAAGGTATGAACGAAACATAATATATTGAAAAAGAGCCCCAATGTTGATATTAGGATACAAGATACAACCTCAAAGAACAATAATAATTTTTGTGAAACCTTAAAGTCATTGTTACTCCATTGAATATACAATGACTACAGTTAATAATTGGATCAATTTTTATTAAAAAGATTGATCAATAAAAATAAATCTATTTTATAGGTGAATGATATTTTAAAAAAATGGGTTAGAATATATTGTTTATAAAAATATATTAGACAAAATTCAATTTTTTTTCATACTTTTTTTGATTTTAGGGTTTGTATGTAATGATTATTTGAGATAGAATATAAACAAGCGAGGAAGCTCCAATAAATAGTTCTTCAATTACTCTGCGATATTTATTATAAGAATTAGATGTAATAAAATCCCAATAATTCATAATAAGTGATAATCACATATCATTTATCATTAATTTTACTCAAGATGACAAAGATCCAATTCTTTCAATTCTTTCTTCACCAATGATTCTGTTACATTTTCTTCGCACAATCATTTCTTCCGAGGAATCAAGGTTCTATTCATTCATCTGGAGATCCATGACTATTCTAGGAACCTATAATCCAAACCAATGAATTATAAATTTTCTAATGTATAATTTTCAAATATTTTTATCCAATAATCATTTAATGAAATAGAAATTTTCAATGTGAGAAATAATCACTGGAGTGGTGGAAGAGAGTCACTCTCTGTTCTTTTGAGTGTTTTGGAGGGAGTTATATCTAAGGACTGAGAGGAATATATATATATATATATAATGGTTAGTGATACACGGTGTCCATGGATGTATTGGTTAGAAAATAGAATAACTATTTATTTTTAGACTGAGTGTTTGAGAATAAATAATTACACAAATACCTTTACTACACTATTAGTCACCCGTGAACCTAAAATCTAAATTATATTATAATTATAATTATTCAATTTATATGAACTAAACTCTGGGATACATATCTATTTTTTACTTGAATAAATGAATTAATATTTAATTTCTAAAAATTATTTTGTAATTGGTCACCTGATGATTAAATATGATCCATAATTCCTCATCAATATTCACCAAACTCAAATAATCACCATTTATGTAAATCAATAACTGTTACAACATTATTTTCCAAAAAATATTGTTTTCACTAAAATAGAAAATATATATATATTAAATATTCACAAAACCAAATAAATATATATTATTTACCTTTTTAATAAACTAGATAAAAGTTTAATTTCATAAAATTAAATATTTTATTGTCTAAAATATCAATATGTATTCAATTTTCAACTCCCATAATATTCTATTGAATAACTATTGAAAGAATATATTTGATCAACTAAACATGAATAATGGTTAAAAATGTAGTGGAAAAATATTTATTCACCATTTAAAATTAATATAGAATATATAAAAGGTTTTGGATATACATAATATGTGAAACTATAAGATACTATCTACATATAATTTAGAAGAACCATCTAAAGTATATGGTCATTGAATAGTAACATGAATGAAATCCCATATAGAAATATATTAATGTTGAAATGGAATAGAACCTCTTAATAATGAACACTTTGTATCATAATCCTGTTATCATGAAATTTCAAACAAAAAACTCTTCACAGTTGTTTCATTAACGTATGTGATAAATGAATTATTCATTATCATTTTAGAAATTATATTACTGATAAAATTCCATAGCTATGTAGTTAATCCGTCACTTTTAGTCCCATTAAATGGAAAGAGATATGAACTTCCATTAAAGGGAATAAATGATAAATCCTTCCTCATATTATTAATTATTTCATATCATTCGTGATGTTCCAAACATATATATTTTTACTATGAGAATATATATACATGGTTTTTACAATACATCAAAGCATGGGATTATTGACATGTGTTAATGAAAATAATAAATCCAACGAAATCACACATTTCTATTAATAGAAAAATAAATTTATTCGTATGAGTGTCAATTTATTAAAGGTGTTTCCTGTTCATATAAGCTCCTTTCATTAGGTATTTCCATGGATGAAATTAATGAGAGGAAGTTATACTACCTTATCAGCATCTTATCTCTGATTTTATATTTCACATGTATGACACCAAGTGATATAATTCATCTATGTAACATGGATTTATGAATACAATAATAGTACATAATCGTTCTAACCATAACAGGGGAACTGCAATGACCCTTTAGTAAAACAAGTTACCATAAGGCATTGTCAAATTGATTTCCTGATGATGAACAATCAATATATGATAATATTTTAATTTATATTCACGAACAAAAATATTATTGTAACCAAATATAAAATATAGTTTTTTCTGAAGTAAAATCTATAAAATAATCCTAGTTTTAGTGGATCCAAATGTTAACTGATTAGTCACTGAAAGTGGATAATATTAATTGTTAATATCTTTATATTCATTGTTCCAAAGTCTATAAACATTTTTTTGTGCATTACATAAATAGAACTTCATTTCTCATCAAAAATGCAATTCATGTTTAAAATAAAAATTTGGGCCAACTCATTCATTTGTTTATTGACAATATTATATTCACTTTATGAATTTGAAATTTTGGGATATGATTTATCACTTTGTTTGGAACATTTTATCTTTTAGGTCCTCTGGATAAATCCCAAAGGAAGATAGAAAATTTTGAGACTGAAGGCAGAAACTTGCTGGAAAAAGCATAATGGGCCTAAGGCCCATCAAACAAATGTGGGGCCCAGAAACCACTCCCAATGAAGCTCAAAATTATACAGCAGAAATATAGACATATGAGGATCATTTTATTCAACTATGTCCGGAGCTAATTCTGATGTTATCATGATGATAATGGGATCTGAAGTTGAGATTTAAATGGTGGACCCGACATTAATGCACAAAAATCCGTCCGATAATTTCGACTATAACATCAAAACGGATGAGAAAAATTTCCTACAATTTTTAAAGATCATATAGGACAGATGGAGGAAGATATTTCTCTTCTATAGCCCCTCCGGATTCGGCATTCTTCAATTGATAATTCACACGTCAATGTGGTGGACGAATCTGGACAGTTTTTCGGGTCAAATTCGAAACATCAATTTCCTTTTGATTATTCACCCTCCATTTGACTCTATTTATTGTTGGGGGTGAATTAATTGTTGGGGGGATGTACCTAAGGATCCTAATATTCCTATATAAGAAGCTATTGGTGAAGGTAATAGGTGTGGATATTTTTCATATCATCTTTTGTTGCTTGTTTCATTGTAAGGTTATGCTTCCAAATTTCCTTTGTAATGTTTTCCATTTCCATGTAAGTTTCTTTTTTGTATCTTTATGTTCTTAATCAACTTCATTCACTTATTTATTTTCCATTTCTTTTATTAAATCTTTATTATCACAAAGCACATTGATATCGTTGTGTTGTTGTGAATTAGTTCACACATAGGTGTGAATTTCATTCACACACACGGAGGAGTGCTCGTTATTTCTGCGGTTTTAATTTCTTCAATCCAATTCTTGTTAGCCATCTTCCGCCCACCATTGAGAGTATTCCATCAATGGAGGGCTAACCATATAATGGGTTGATCTTAGGAGGATGAAAAGGCCGGATTGAATGTTATTTTATGAATGAATTGTTGTTAATTGGATAATTAATTTAAGACATCCATCCTTCAGTTATTTCCACTCTTCATCTTTACTGTGTTTGAGCAAACTAAATTCAATTATTAATGACCATATACCTCGGAGAGATCATGAATTTGGTTCTATAAGTGTATAGGGGATTATTAATTGTGTTTTGTAAGTACCAAACAAGAAAATGATGAATGTAGTGTTATTTTTGAAGAATGGATTCATCAAGAATTAATAAAACCAAAATTGTCTAAAGAAGTAAAATTCATTCAATTCACCTCGAGCATAATCCTAATATCAACCCATTTTATTTGAATTGAATTCACTTAGGTTTCTTAGTGTTTTTTTAACCATCAAAAATAAACTCCAAAGTTGGCTACTTCATAGCCCATCCTTCACCAAATCATAGCATCTCAAGGCTACTTCTTCGGTCCCTGTGGATTCGACCCCTACATGTACTACATCGACCGCTTTTACCAGTAGGGTAAATTTGGGATCAACCAAATTTTGGCGCCGTTGCCGGAGACCAAGTAAGTTCCTTAGACCAAAAAACTTTTTTTCTTACCCCATTCTTCTATTCTCATCCCAATTCTCTTATCTTTTCCCTTTGTCGCTTTTTTTTCTTTTGGGGCATATTTGCCTACACCCGCGATAACTCAAACAGATTAGTTAGGGTGGATACTCCTAGGGCTGGGGAGTCAAGCACTAAAAGAGGTATATTTCCTTTAGATCCAAATCTTCCTAATACTCCAAATTTAGACGTTGAGTTCGATACAATGGAGATTCTCCCACAAAACCAAATCATAAACCGGGGAGGGAACCAAAATAACAGACAAGACCCTAACTTGGGAATTGTTGCAGATCCGACCATGAATGACTACCTCACACCAACCTGGACCAATGCACCCTCATTAATTAGGCATGATAACATAGTATATTCCTAATATGTTTTCAAACTCCATGTCTTAAACCACCTTCCAACCTTTCATGGGATGGAATCTGAGATGCCTTACCTTCATGTTAAAGAATTTAATGACATTGTCGAAACCATGTGCCCACCCAATCAAATTGAATCTGCTAAAATGAGACTTTTCCCTTTTTCCCTTAAGGACCGAGAAAAGAATTGGTTAAACAATTTGAGACCATCATCCATTCACTCTTGGGACCAACTTCAACGAGAATTTTATAAAAAATACTTCCCCCATCACAAAACAATTGCACTTAAAAAGAACATACAAAATTTTTTTGAATGAGAGGGAGAAACATTCTATGAAACATGGTAAATGTTCAAGGACACATTAAACATGGTACCACACCATGATTTCTTAATCCCAGAACAAGTGAGAATTTTCTATGAAGGGTTGGGTCCCGGGAACAAACAATTCATTGATATGATGTGTAATGGAACCTTCAAAAAACAGAGCCCCAAATGATACTTATGAGTATCTAGAAAATATTGCTGAACAATACCAAACATTGGGAACATCACCATACTTTGAGAAGCCACCTAAATCTGGTGTAATGTACAATCATGGAGAAGAAGAAAACCTTAGAGCAAAACTGGCTTCACTCATGAGGAAAGTTGAGGAGATTGATCTTAGGAAGGTCCACAAAACCCAAACTGTTGAGCTTGTTTGTACAATTTGTGACAATAATGACCACAAGACTGATAATTGCCCAACCATTCCTTCCATCAAGGATGTTCTATTAGGATATCCACCAGAAGAAGTTAATGCAATGAACTTTCAAAATCCACAATTCACGAACACCTTCAATCCAAGGTATAATGACCATCTAGGCTTTCGTTGGAAGGACAATCAACAACCAGAACAACAACAATGTATCAACCCATACCCTCAACAAAACTTTAAACCTCATAATCAGTTCCAACCACAACTGGTCCAATTCCAAAGTATCCTCCTGGGATAAACCCACAATCTCAAGCACCAACCCAAAATGTTCCACAAAGCCTACTAGAACAACTGTGAAAACAAATGGACAAAATGAACTCATAATTCTCATCCATTAACCAAGAACATCATTCCATAAAAACTAGAAAGGCACCCATTACCACACAAGACATTCCACAACAAACATCAAGGGGAGAGACAAGATTCACTCAAACAACTCACGAACAACTAATGGCTGTGACAGTTTTAAGAAGTGGGAAATCAATTGAAAAACCTGAACAGATAAGTCAGAAACCATGTGAAGCTTAAAACTCTAATGAAAATTCAAATGAACTACAAGATCAATCTAAAGAAACTGATAATAATGTGAATGAAACAACACTTCAACAAACAATTCCACAATCTGCACCATTTCCTCGACGCATGAGGGGGAAAACCAAGCCTGAATTGAGTGAAACATTGAGGGAAATCTTCTCACAAGTCAAGTTGAACATTCCCCTTCTCGATGCCATCCAAACCATACCTTCTTACTCAAAATACCTTAAGGAATTATTTACTTTTAAAAGAAAATTTTCACATAAAAACCAAGTCCTTTTGGCTGCAAATGTGAGTACCACCATTCAAGGGACCATTCCTCCTAAGATGAAAGACCCAGGATACCCTTACATAAATATTGAACTATGAGAGAACAAAGTTGTAAACACCTTGTGTGATCTAGGTGATAGTGTGAACCTCATTCATTATGACATGTACTGTCAGTTAGGGCTCAAAGAACTCCAACCCACATCTGTCACTCTTCAACTTGATAATCATAGTGTTCGAGTTCCAAAGGGGATCTTAAAAGATGTTTTGGTGAAAGTTGAAAATTTCATTTACCCAGCTGACTTCATTATTCTAGACAATCACCCAAGCTTAGGTCCTAGGGAGAAAACCCCAATCATACTTGGTCGTCCCTTCCTTGCAACAATCAACTCTGTAATCCGAGTCTGAAATGGGAACATGAACATCACCTTTGGGAACATGAGTCTAGACTTGAACATATACAATGAAAACTCTCAAATTTGGGATGATGAAGAGATCCATGAGGTTAATTGGATTGGAAGTGTTGATAATTAACTCAATGAACATCAAGGAGTTACCGAAGTATGGTTAAGTCAAGAAGATATTGATTTTCTTTATTCACATGAGGGAAATTTTCCTCCTTGGATTGAATCTCTTTCAGACAGCTCTATTGATGAATTTTTAGAATCACCAATCAATGATACCATGGTTAAAATCAATAACATTGAGTCCATAGCCATTCATGACACTACTCTGGAAAATTTAGTGGATGGAAATTCTCTTCACAAGGAACCAATTTTGTCAAGAAATCTGAACAAAGAAACTAAGTTCAATACAAAGTCTCATCCATTATTAGAAAGTCATGACCAATATGATCTTGAATTTACTGTCTTACCTTCATCACTAAAGTATTCTTTCTTAGGGGACAATAAATCCTTTCATGTTGTCATTTATTACTCCCTTGAAGCCGATCAGGAGAGGATGCTTCTAGATGTTCTTAGGAGACACAAGAAAGCCATTGGATGGACCCTATCTGATATCCCTGGGATTAGCCCACTTATCGGGACTCATAGAATTATTCTTGAATCTGAGTCAAAGCCATGTCATCAACCTCAGAGGCGAATCAATCCTAATCTCATGGTAGTAGTGAGAAAAGAACTTTTGAAATTGTTAAAAGCTGGTATCATCTATCCTATTGCTGAGGATGAGTGGGTTAGCCCAATCCATGTGGTTCCAAAGAAGGCTGGAATCACAGTAATAACCAATAAGGATGGAGAGATGCTTCCAACAAGGGTCATTAGTGGATGGAGAGTTTGTATTGACTATAGGAAGCTCAACTCTTATACCAAGAAAGACCGTTTCCCCTTACCCTTTATTGATCAAGTCCTCGAGCGAGTGGTGGGTCATCAATTCTATTGCTTCCTAATTGGATTCTCAGGGTATAATCAAATCGAAGTCTCCTTAAGGGATCAAGGAAAAACAACATTTACTTGTCCATTTGGCACTTTTTCCTTCAAGCGCATGCCCTTTGGGTCATGTAATGCCTCTGGTACCTTCCAGCCTTGCATGATGGGAATATTCTCGGATATTGTGGGGTATTTTTTAGAGGTCTTCATGGATGACTTCCCCATCTTTGGGGATACATTTGAGGGATGCCTTATAAATGTTGAAAAGGTTTTGTCAAGGTGCGAGGATAAGAATCTCATACTAAATTGGGAAAAATGCCATTTCATGGTAAGGGAAGGACTTGTTCTAGGTCATCTGGTATCTGGTAGAGGGATTGATGTTGATAAAGCTAAGGTTGACATCATTCATCACCTTCCCCCTCCTAAAACTGTTAAGGAAGTGAGGTCCTTCTTAGGACATGCTGGTTTTTATAGAAGGTTCATTAGGAATTTCAGCTCTATTTCTTGACCAATTTTTGCTCTATTAGTAAAAGATGCCCCATTTTTATGGATAGAAAGCTGTGAGGAATCATTCTCTACACTCAAGTCAACTCTTATATCTCCACCTATCATGAAATCTCCAAATTGGAAACTTCCTTTCGAGATCATGTGTGATGAAAGTGATTTCGCTGTAGGAGCAGTCTTAGGACAACGGTGTGAGAAAACTCCACATGTCATTTCTTATGCAAGAAAATATTTAAATGATGAACAAATAAACTACACCACCACTGAGAAAGAGTTGCTTGCTGTTGTCTTTTCCTTATAGAAATTCAGGTCTTATCTCTTAGGATCACCCATCATTGTCTTCACTGATCATTTGGCCCTAAAATACCTTTTCCAAAAACAAGATGCCAAGGCTAGATTGATTAGGTGGGTCCTTCTTCTTCAAGAGTTCGATTTAACCATTATGGATAAAAAAGGGTGTTGAAAATATTGTAGCTGATCACCTCTATAGGATGTAATTCAAAGACAACTCACACCACCCCTCTGTGTCTGATTCATTTCCCGATGAGCACCTCTATTCAGTGAGTGATTGCCCTTGGTATGCTGACATAGCAAACCATTTGGTGATGGGTGACATTCCAAAATTCATGGGGACCCAAGCTAAGAGGAAATTCATTTCTGATGTAAAACACTATGTGTTTGATGATCCTTACCTCTTCAAGGTCTGTCCTGATCAAATCATCAGGAGATGTATTCTCGAGTCTGAGCGAGAGTCCATTCTAAAATTTTGTCATGGAGAGTCATGTGGAGGCCACTTTTCTTCAATGAAAACTAATGCAAAGGTCCTCCAAAGTGGTTTATACTGGCCTAATCTCACTAAGGATTCCTTCCAATTCTGCAAAAGTTGTCCTCAATGTCAGAAATTAGGATCCATTACCAAAAAGAATCAAATGCCCCTCACTCCCATTCTGGTCATTGAAATCTATGATTGTTGGGGAATTGATTTCATGGGACCCTTTCCAAACCCTAAGGGATACCTATACATCCTCTTAGCTATTGATTATGTGTCAAAATGGGTTTAAGCCATTCCCACCAAGTCCAATGACCACCATGTTGTGATCCGATTACTGAAAGAGCATATATTTTCTCAATTTAGAATTCCTAGGGCTATAATCAGTGATCGTGGAACCCATTTCTGTAACCGCCCATTCTCTTCACTCATGTCTAAGTATGGTATTACTCATAAAGTTTCCACTACATACCATCCTCAAACCAACGGTCAAGCTGAGTTGGCAAATAGAGAAATTAAGAAAATTCATGAAAAACTGTCAATCCCTCTAGGAAAGATTGGTCCGTGACACTCTTAGATGCCCTTTGGGCATATCGAACCGCATTCAAAACTATCCTAGGCATGTCACCGTATAGATTGGTTTTTGGAAAATCATCTCATTTACCTGTTGAAATTGAGCATAAGGCCTTTTGGGCAATAAAAAAATGAACTTTGACTTTTCTTTGGCTGAAACAAAAAGGAAATTAGATCTTAATGAACTCGAGGAACTTAGTATGGAGGCTTATGAAAATTCAAGGATCAATAAATCAAATGTTCAAGCCTACCAATCTAGGAATCTAAAAGTCAAACACTTTGAACTGGGAAAATTTGTGCTCTTGTATAGTTCAAAACATCATCTACACCCAGGAAATCTATGGTCTGGATGGTTTGGTCCATACCTAGTGCATCATGTGTACCCTCATGGGGAATAGAGATTCGGAATCCCACAAGTGGTCATGTCTTCAAAGTCAATGGTCATAGGTTAAAACCATTCATTGAATCATTCAATAAACAAGAAACCAAGGAGGAGTTAACTGAGCCAATAGATGAACCAGAGAAAAATTGATAGATTTAGGGTACAATTCGGGCTAACGACGTTATACAAAAGCGCTGCACGGGAGGCAACCCGTGGTTTTCATGTTTCCAATCACTGTGAATCATCTTTTGTTTCCTTCTGCTTAATTTTTTTATTTTTTTATATATAGAATGTTGACCTGTTCTTTTTTTTATGAGTAAGGATGGGTATGAAAAAGGAGCACCGTACTCATCTGTGTCACGCGGTGTGATCCCTGAGTAATACCTTACCCAGAAATTTAATGAATACAATGTATCATCAGTTTATTTTATTTATGTTTTTGTAGGTTAAAAAAAATTAGACTCTTGACCTGTTCTTATTTTATGAGTATGGATGGGTATGAAAGGGGAGCACCGTATTCATCTGTGTCATGTGGTGTGATCCTTGAGTAATACCATACCCAGAAATTTAAAAGAAGACAATGTATCATTAGTTTGATTTTAAAAAAACATGAAAATGATGGTACTTGGAATTAAATAAATCATTGTGTTGTTTGTTTTGTCTTCTTTGTCCTTCTTTTTATGGTTCAGGAACTATTTTGGGTGATACATGTTCAATCAAGGAGGTTCCTACATCCCCAAAGAGATCAAAGGAGTAATTTGGAGTATCATGAACCTCATCATTTTTATACCAGGTGAATTTGTTCTATGTTTATCATTCTCAATTTCATCTTTGAACAACTCTCCTACCCACTTCAAACTTTTCTTTTCTTTAAACACTGGGGACAGTGTCATTCTATGTTGGGGGGAGATAAAAAATGATTTTATTTGTTTTTTGAATAAAAACATGCATGAAAAGAAAAATTCCATTAACAGTAAACATGATAAACACACATTGAAAACTCTAAAATTGGATATCAAATAATTTTTTCATGCCTTGATTCTGATTTTAATGCAAGTTTAAGTTCATGAGCATAGTTTTTGGAAATTTCGGTTGTCCGATGTGATTTTTCAAAGTTTACATTTTCATCCTCTTAATAAAAATGCCACAATGTACGTCTTCTGGATTGTGGGTGTAAATTTGAGTTCTTGGGTCCCTTTCATTATAGCATAGGGTTATGGGGTCACTTTTAGTTTAATTTGAGTATCCAAAAAAACAAAAAAAAACAAAAAAAATACCACATAGAGAAATGTTTTGTCCAAATGCGTGGTTTCCGGCACTTGGGGATCGTGACTCCATAGTTGTCTTACCCAGAGTTAGGCTTTATATCTCTATTGTAGAGCATGAAATTGACAATATGTGTGGCGTCCGACAGTTGGGGATCATGACTCTATTGTTTTCTTGCCCAGAGTTAGTCTTTTCATATCTATTGTGGTTAAAAAATTAAAATCAAAAAAAATATAATAAAAAAAGAGGATACTCATCTTAAAGTTTAATGTGATTCCCACCTAGCGCTTCTATTTTTTCCCTTTGAACAATAAAATGGGCCCCATATCTTTTATGATGCACACCACTTTATCATGCTTAATTGGAATTGGATGAAAGGTGGCGATGAATTTGAAAAAAGGAATGGGCGTGGGCTTGTGATATGCTTATGGACCTAGCTTGTTTTTAATGATTTCGTTGGGTTTTCAAAATTTTTTTGTTATTAGATATTTGGGTGAGCAATGTGTATTAAATTGTTTTTGGAAAAGGGGATTTGAATTTCATATCTGTAATTTATTTTGCTCGGGACTAGCAAAACTCAAGTTGGGGGGGGGGGGGTGTGATTAGTCACTGAAAGTGGCTAATATTAATTGTTAATATCTTTATATTCATTTTTCCAAAGTCCCTAAACATTTTGTTTAGTTCATTACATAAATATAACTTCATTTCTCATCAAAAATTCAATTCATGTTTAAAATGAAAATTTGGGCCCAATCATTCATTGTTTTGATGACAATATTATATTAACTTTCTGAATTTTGATTTTGGGATATGATTGATCACTTTGTTTGGAACATTTTATCTTTTAGGTCCGCTGGATGAATCCTAAAGGAAGATGGAGAATTTTGCGACTGAAGGCAGAAACTTGCTGGAAAAAATCATAATGGGCCTAAGGCCCATCAAAGAAATGTGGGGCCCAGAAACCAAGCCCAAGGAAGCTCAAAATTATACAGTAGAAAGATAAAAATATGAGGATCATTTTATTCAACTATGGATGGAGATAATTCTGATGTTATCGTGATGATAAAGGGATCTGATGTTGAGATTTAAATGGTGGACCCGACATTAATGCCCAAAAATGCGTCCGACCATTTCAACTATAACATCCAAATGGATGAGCGAAATTTCCTGAAATATTTACAGATCATATAAGACAGATGGAGAAATATATTTCTCTTCTACAGCCTCTACGGATTTGGCCTTCTTCAATTTCTAATTCACACGTCAATGTGGTGGACGAATCTGGACAGTTTTTCGGGTCAATTTCGAAACATTAATTTCCTTTTGATTATTCACCCTCCATTTGACTCTATTTATTGTTAGGGGGGGGAATTAATTGTTGGGGGATGTACCTAAGGCTCCTAATATGCCTATATAAGGAGCTAGTGGTAAAGGGAATAGGTGTGGATATTTTCCATATCATCTTTTGTTGCTTGTTTCATTGTAAGGTTATGCTTCCAAATTGCCTTTGTAATGTTTTCCATTTCCATGTAGGTTTCTTTTTTGTATCCTTATGTTCTTAATCAACTTAAATCACTTCTATATTATCCATTTATTTTATTAAAACTTTATTATAACAAAGCACAGTGATATCACTGTGTTGTTGTGAATTAGTTCACACATAGGTGTGAATTTCATTCACACACACGGAGGAGTGCTCGTTATTTCCGCAGTTTTAATTTCTTTAATCCAATTCTTGTAAGCCATCTTCCGCCCACCATTGAGAGTATACCATCAATTGAGGGCTAACCATTAAATGGGTTGATCTTAGGAGGATTCAAAGTCTGGATTGAATGTTATTTTATGAACTAATTGTTGTTAATTGGATAATTAATTTAAGACATCCATTCTTCAGTTATTTCTACTCTTCATCATTACTGTGTTTGAGAAAACTAAATTCAATTATTAATGACAATATACCTCGGAGAGATCATGAATTTGGTTCTCTAAGTGTATAGGGGATTATTAATTGTGTTTAGTAAGTACCAAACCAGAAAATTATGAATGTAGTGTTATTTTTGAAGAATGGATTCATCAAGAATTAATAAAACCAAAATTTTGTAAATACGTAAAATTCATTCAATTCACCCCGAGCATAATCCTAATATCAACCCATTTTATTTGAATTGAAATCACTTAGGTTTCTTAGTGTTTTTTTAAACTATCCAAAATAAAATCCAATGTTGGCTACTTCATAGCCCATCCTTCACCAAATCATAGCGTCTCAAGGTTACTTCTTCGGTCCCTGTGGATTCAACCCCTACATGTACTACATCGATCGCTTTTACCAGTAGGGTAAATTTGGGCTCAACCATTGACTATCAAAAGTTCTTCTCTAAACAACTTTTGATATTTTATCCATTGGTAAAATGAGTTGAATTAGTTGAGATTTTTAAATTTTTATTTTTCATAAAATGATCGTATAAATTTTTTATTATTTCACTAATATTATATATAAAAAAAATCCACACCTCAATGAAAATATGACAAAAAAATTTAAAGAACACATTTTTTTAAATGGTTTAGACCCAATGTGGGTACCTTTTCATTTACATGCTGAATAACATTTATCCATAGATAGACATGATATAAACAATAAAAAATATTGATCAATATCATTTTAGTATCCACTTATCTCAAATATGGTGAATATATTTCTTCATAAAATTTACTATGTTTCGTTATCATTTATAACTAATGAAATATTTTATAATTAAAAGATACTCAATATAAGAACGTTCATGAAAAACATTATATGGTAGAACACAATATTCTACTCCTATATCCTATGTACCACATTATATTTTTGGTATACCTCCATCTAGTTTTCCTGAATTTATTGAAACTACATTCAATCAACTATCTATATTGCACCTAAGTTTTGTGGCAAAATATGGTATTTCTTATGGAAACAATTTATTCCTTAGTCAAATTTTCATATTGTAAAAACATTAAAAATTCCCCTCTCATACAATATAAATAGAAAAACAATACTATACCCCTTTATAAATGAATACATCCTCTAAAATAAATTATTAAGATTGGGATCTAATTTAAAATTTTCAGCTCAACTCAATTTCTAGTTAGTCATCATCAGAGTAACTGAAACATCAAATTAATCATTCAATAATGATGTTTCCTAATGTCTTGACTATATTTAAAAATATTAAAAAAATATCCCAACACCAACTGATTTTTAATTTTGAATTAATATGAAGTAAGTTCAATCTAATAAAAATTAAGAACTAATAAATCATATGTTCTCAGAAGGAATCCTCTATTCAAAAAATCCTCCAATTATATATTGTATATTTCCCTTCATTTTAATCATCATTATATGATATACTAGGTTTATTAAATTCAATATTCCTCTATCAGGTTCCATTCCCATGTTTCTATTATCTTATGCATTTATTTAAGTTCAACCATCTTGGTCTATGTGATGTTTTTCCACTTATCTATATAGTCATCCAATGTTCACTCAAACATCGAATCGATATCAGTTTTCTAAACTCAGTCTCACAACTTCATAGTCATCCCTTTATATTCTTCTACCATCGTCTATTGGAATAAATAATTTTTATATATAGTATGAATATATAAATTTCTTTATATTGATGTTTATTTTTCTATGTATAGTGCTACACAGTTGAAACGTTGATGAAAATATGCTATCACTTCATCCTATTTACTTTTGGACTTATCTACCTAGTATACCATTTATCATGTACATCTAGTAACAATAAGATATTTCTTCAACAACATGAGTTAAAATATCTCTTCATAAAAAAAATCCTCATTGACTTTATATGTTTTAAATGCGTACAATTTTCAAATGTGTAATTTTACAACATTTCAATTATTTAAATTCTCTCAATCTAGAAACTTTTTGAGAGAACTTCATCTTGGATGCTGAGAGTTTTTTGGTAATATTCTTCTATAAATCATTGAATGATAGCAATGAATCATATATCATATTATTATATGATTTCAACATTATTTATTAACTTATATAAACATAAAACATAAAAACATTAAAAAAATGATCACTACATATAAAAATACTGAAAAAACAAAACTAAATAATATTCAATTACCCCATTTGAATTTTTTAGTGACATTATCAAAAACTATTTTACCAAATTTCATAAAAAATCGAGTTTTACTTTTAAAATATCATGCCTTAATTTTATTGGAATAAGAAATGATTTTGAATTAATTGCATCCCT
Source organism: Viscum album (assembly GCA_963277665.1). Taxonomy (NCBI): domain Eukaryota; kingdom Viridiplantae; phylum Streptophyta; class Magnoliopsida; order Santalales; family Viscaceae; genus Viscum; species Viscum album. The sequence continues at coordinate 1,361,685,806 of OY728145.1, read as the reverse complement.
TGATGATAAGTAATTTTGTATCAATGATGTTGTTAAAATCATTCTCAATAATCATAACATTAATAAAATATATACATAAAATATTTTTACTCCACCTTTCTTTGATACGATCATAAAATTTAAAAAATATAGAGTTTAGAGATGTATTCTCCACCCTTTTCAATAAAATCTATTGGATAATAATTATAATCATAAGAAATTTCATAAATTAGTGGTGGAGGATAAACATGCAGTATCAGCCTCAATTCCTAAAATATTTCCATTGAAACATATTTGTTAAAAACATCGACAATTTCATATTTTGAACAAATATAATCCAGATTTACATCATCATAATTTAAGTTATCATTAATATAATGATATTTATAATAAAAAATTATTTGATCTAGTGTCTTGCAATATATTTTTAGAGATATCAATGAAACTATGATTATCAAGAATAATATTAAATTTGTTTTTAAATATTCTCCACCAAATACTCTATCTGAACATTTTTCCACCACATATATTTATATGATAGTGTTGTGCCAACATATTCTACTTCTTTTTTTATCACTATATCATAACATTGTTTCTTACAATTCCATCCCACAAAAAAATTCCCCTAGAATATGTTTCTCTGATATTAATAGTAAATCATTTTTTTCACCAAATAAATAATCATTATTGTATATATGAATGATCAACTCATTAATATATCGAGTAATTTGTCCATAATTTGATGTATATTTATGAATCATGAGGATTATTTGTATTTCTATCATGATATTTTATTTTGGATCCCTTTTATTCCTTTTACATGATGTATGAGAAAATACAATGACCAGTCTTAAAGAAGAAATATAATATTAACTTGTTGTTGAATTATAAAATTCCTTATGATTAACAATTTTTTAGATTTTTTTGTACACATTATTATAAAAATAAAAATATGAATGTAAAATTTTAGGAAATCATATATTCTAAAAAAATTATGAAACAAATTGCCATAATTTTATTTATATAGAACGATGAATATTCCTTTTTGATGAACATATACTATACAAATGAATTTAAATTCCCCATGAATTTAGATCTCAATGTTATTCATTATATTCTCAGAAAATTCATCACAAAAATTATCCATATCACATGAAAAAAGTATATTATAAACATAAAAAATCCTGATACATTTGATTATATCATTCAAATAAACATTATTATGAAGTATTTTATTATAAAAGTTCAACTACCTCATATAATTGACTGGTTTTAAATAACACGATATAGGGGGCTATTTAAACACTTATAATTAATTATTTAGTATATACATGGTGGCTCAATTATTTTCAATTTGGGAACCACTAAGTTATTGTATATAAAATTATTATTTAATTTATTTATTAAAAAATGATGTCTTAATATTTATATGATATAAATTATAATTTCAATGAGAATCAATTGTCGAAAAAATCATGAACATCTCAATCCATGAAACATGGGAAAAAATTTCTTCAAAATCAACACCTTACACTTGGGAGTTACCTTTTCAAACTATCCTTGATTTATTTATTGAAATTTTTCCATATTCATGATCTTATTTATGAAGACATAATTTATTCTAATAACATTGTTTTGGCCAAGGGACAAGATCCCATGTTTAATTTTTCTAAATTTAATCCAAAACCTCACTATTTTCATTTAACTATTACTTATGCTGATCTACTTCTAAAATGGATAGTACTTCCACCTACCTGATATGTTTAAATTGATTTTATAACCTCAATTTCTTCTAGTCTAAGTTTGAAATTCATAATATCTATTAATGTTATTGGAATAAACCTTTTTTTAAATCTCTTGATTTTTTTTCATGTGGTCTTACATTACACATCTCTAGATTGATCATAATCAATAAGAATATGATGGGCCTTTCAGTCATATTACTTATCATTAAGTTCTCAAAGAGTCATTTATTCTATATTCCATAACATTATCCTTAACATGTTCAAAAAGAATTGTTAAGATGGAAATGTTTTCTGTAAATTTTACATCAAATGAATCATCCAACATATGTAGTCATTTATTATGTCACCTATAATATTTTACATTTGATGGATATCCCAATAAAACACATTCTTCAATATTTTTATGAAATTCCAATATATGATAATTTTTATCTATCGTAAGTAAGTACTCTCAAAGACCATGAAAATATTTATTTTAGTATTTTTATTATACCATATATAATAGGGAGTAATTTTTTATTATTGATAAAGATAATATTTTTTCAGAAAATGAACAATGGTACATTTTTATTCACTCTTGACAAGTTTTTAATGTTTATATTCTGTAAGTATTTTTCTTCCCATTTTGACTAATTGCCGATTTTTTAATTACTCATTAGAATTTTGTTGAGGAGTGTGGGGAGAAATATTATCGGTTTTATTCCATTTTTATATATATAATACTAAAAATAGATTCATATATAATATATTAAATTGTTTCTCCTTAGAATCGATATTTAAAAATCAATATATTTCTCAATATCTCGTCAAAAAATATTGAACAAATATATGGCCTCTAATTTATGTTTCATGAAAATTACTCAAGTCATATGACTGAAATTATTAGTTAACATAATAAAGTAAAAAAATAACACATTATTAATTGATGTTTCATCATTGCACATAATCATAATGTATGATTTCAAGAGGTTAAGAGGATAGAATTTTATGATTCTTGTTTATTCCACTAATCGTCCTTTGTTTCAATAAAGTAGTAAAAATTACACCATTATCCAAAATTTGTTGATTAAATTGTTATATAGAATAATTCTATGAAATTTTTCTCATACTCTTACATTCATGATATCCAAGAATACAGGGCAACTACATTATTTCAACCTTAGTACACTGGAAAAATTTCGGGGGTAATCAATCAAAAATAAACTATCATTAGTTCTTTCTCCTTTTGTAAAATATTTTTCATTTTTAAAACATCAGATGATATTTAAATTTCTTATAATGATAAATATAATACCATAATTTTATATAATTCTAACACATAGTAATTAGTTCTCAACACCATCAACAAATAGATAAAACCACTATCTTTAACTTTTTGGATTCAATCTAATTTGATCAAATTCCTCTTATTTTTAAATAATTTTTTTCCAAAATTTACTAATCCCACAAAATTTTATTAAATATTTTTAATTATATTATCATCTCCTATTATATTCAAGGGAAATAATATTTCAATAATTGATTGTTTATTACATTTTCTATCTTTTATAATAGTCTCAATAATGAAATACTTTTTCTTTATTTATAATTTTTCCATATTCCATATTAAATTTGGGTAAACTGAATGTTTACAAAATTTATTGTCATAATATATTGAACATAGGGACCTGGTTTTTATGCCTTTTATAAATTTTATCAAAGTGGTCATATTGGTTTTTACATGATAATTTTGTAACTTTTTATGACATCAACTTTGTTTCATCTTGTAACATTAAAGAGATTTCTTATTTTCTTATAATATTTCTCCCCTTCAGTTGTTCCAAAAATTATAATCCTTGTGAATATATATCCCACGACACCAATAAGAACTATTTAACATTAATAATTTAATTAAACATGGTTGTTCCATTTGATTTTTTTTGAAAGTCAACCACTTTTTAGTATCTGATTTCCAAAATCCTACAAAGTCAATCCTCTGCAAATTATTTTTGTCTTTAATTAAAGTTACATGTTTTTCCTAACATTTATTAACAAAATATCGTCCAATTTTTATTCTTAAATTTTTATTATTGGAAGAATAAAAAAAATTTAGTTGGTACAGAAATCACTGAATTCATTAAATAAGTTCGATAATTTACATTTGATTTTTTATCCTTTATATCTAAATATTAGTTGAAATTATAAAATATATTATTAATGGTATTTTCAAAATTGATACGTCATTATTGTGTCTTACATAACTCATATATCATATAATTACATTTTTTAATATATTTCACCATTTTTATGATTTCTTTAACTTTCATTTTGAGATCCTTAACATATTATATGCATATATATTTATTTTTTATAAATTATTATATCCGTTTATTATTATTTTCACATTAATTATTCAATATTAAAGACTCGTTATTAATTTTATTATTTTGATAAAATATTCATAAAGTTATTATATAATAAAAAATTCCCTATAGGAGTATTCACCATTATCTATTTCATTTTTTGATGTGTCTTCCTTTCATTCGACATGATCCATTATGGATCTAAAAATTTCTAGTGCTTAATCTTCAAATAAAATATTGTTTTTAGAGTGTGATTCTACATTATTACTCAAAATTTTTACATTATTCGTCAAATTGACTTTTTATTATCTTACATATATGTTTTTTTACTTCTAACACTATAAATATGAATCATAATTTTAATCATTAAATTCTATATCATTCTTATTTAGAATGATAGTTATAAATTTGTTGATGCCTTGACACAAAAAAAATTTAAGTGGGAGTTTTCAATTGCACATTTTGTTAAATTTATTTTATTTTTTAGAGGTGAGGGTCATAATAATGACATTTATTTGAATAACATTTTATATTTCCTTCAATTCACAGAATCCCACTACCTGAGTTTTCAAAATCAAGGATATTAAGCATTATTAATGCCCCAAAAAATTGTTCCATCTAAATATAATTTTTGAATGCAATAATTTTTAAAATTTTATAAAATAAATTAATTTTATCTAATCTATCATTAGATATGTTATCTTTATCATCTAAATAAGACACTTTAGGTGGGAGCCTATCCTGAAAAAAGGTAAATTTTTTTATAAATAGATAAATCTTCAATAAAATCCCATGAATTTTGTAATTATTATAAAAATTTCATTCAATATAGTAAATTATTAATCAATATTTTTATCTTCTATTATGATGATATTTTAACATGTTTCTATAGATTTTAATCTTTGGTTACATCAATTATATTACCCTTGGAGATACTTTTGAGTTAGTTATATGTATATTTCAATATTTTGAGACTCATAACCATTATATAAATATTTTATAGGAATTATATAAGAATATAATTATTAGATTTCCCATTAATGTCAACATTAATTTCATTATAAATTTCACATGAATGTTATTCTCTATGGGTGGAAACACCATTGTAGCTATATCAATTACCACCATTCCAAAAGTAAAAAATAAAATGTATTGTTCTATTTTTCTATCAAATATAGTTTTCGTAATTGATTTTAGAAATAACTATGATTTTATATGGGTGGATATTATCCATTATAATAAATATGGTTATGAAAATTAGGTAACTCTCCTCAGATATCACATGATTTTACAAGGATTGTATATACCGTTGATAGGGGTGAAATCAGTGGTGAATTTTGAAATTTTTTTTGTCAAGAAGCTAACCTCTTTTAATTTTTAGAGTTTTAATCATATCACCTGTAAAACGTACACTCACATAAATAAAAATAAAAATAAAAATAATAATGAATTGAATAGAGGGTTTTACATGGTTAGTAACAATGTCAGTACCAAGTAAATTTTTTCTTGAAAAATATTTATCTAAAAATACCCAATATTGATTTAATTAAAGGAAATGAGATAACTCTTATCAATATAATATTGTCTCTTGATAGGTAACTATACTGGTTCCTAATAGTAAATAAGTTTTACTGACCTTTATAACTAATCAAAAAATAAATAAATAAATTCTTCTCACTATATTTTTTAAAATTATCATTCATGTAGATTTTAATCCATCCGGCGAATATCTAGTGTACCTTAGTTTATGATTAGTATATCTCCATCTGGTGAACCTTAATTTAGCGTTCCATTTTCCTATTCTCATTTCTTTTTTATCCACTTTACAGGGGACCTATTAAGTACATCATCTTCTGTAAATAAATTCTCTAGTTGGATAATATTTTTGAAAAAACATTAGTAATAATACTCCAACATAACAACAACAGTACAAAAATCTTGTACCCTTTTATATACAAATGCGTACATAAATATTAAAGGCATAATCTTGCGATCTAATTTAAAATTTTAAAATTAACACAATTACTATTTCACCACCATCAATGCATCTGAAAAATTAGACTCAAAGTTAATCATTTAATTTTCCTTAAATTCATTTAATACTTACAAAAAAAATATGATCGAAATAATCAACATATTTAGAAAGAATAAAAATGATGGGAACCCTATATGATATATCCTTATAACATCTATATCTGATTCATTTATAAATATTCTTCCATATAAAAATTATTCATCTCGTACTTCCAAATTTAGTTCCCCTTTTTTTAATATCTTTTGACTTGTCAACATGGTCTAGTAAATTTAGGATTCCTTTATCTGTCAGTTTTATAATGGTTCCTATGTATGTTGCAATCCCATATTTTTATTCTTCTTGATCTATTTAGTGAGTTAAAACATCTTAATATGGTCATACTTTATATAGTAAAACTTTATACAGAGCTAGATATCTTAAAATTACTTTATTTACTTCCACTTAATATAATAAAATTCATCTATAATGCATCGATTTCATTCATTTTTTTCACTATTTAGTAAATCATAATAAATATTCAAACATTTACCTTGGTAATTCTATATCTATTTCCACTCTTTCAGATATTTTTTTAAAATCATATCTCACATTATTTAATGTAATTCCTAGTTTAATTCCCATTCAAAAATTATTAATATCCATATTTTATCCATCCTATATGTCTTATTTTTTATAATTAATAGTATATTTTTATATAAGCAACCCCAAAAAGTCATATCATTAAAATTTGTGCAGTTTTTAATGTTTTCAAATTATAATATCAACATTATAGAAATATTATTTTTCATGAAATTTATTGTGATAAATTCATAATGAACCATGAGATCTTTTGGTAATCATGATTTATCATACCTTGGAGAGAAGCATAACATCATGTTTCTTGGTAAGAGAAAAAACACAAACATTATCAGTTACTAATTTCAATATAAAACCCATAAACATTAATAGAATTTTTTTGACCACAGATAAAATAATATTTACATTATCTAAACAAGGGATCATCAATATCACATGACCTTCATTCTTTTTCTATGATATATATATATAACTATTGAGCTTTCCACAATACCCATGAGGATGTTCTTATTAAATAAACCTCATTTCTCAGACAAAATCACTCATGATATAATTTTAATGAGTATATAATTTGTATCCCCTTTTAATTCCATCATCCTAAATAATTTCATAGGAATAATTCATTAGGATATTTATATATCATACTATATTTTATTTACAAAAAAATCATTAAAAATCATTTTTAAAATTTCATTAAAAGATTCATCTAAATCCATAACATACACATCAAATTTATTTTCATGAAATCCACTAGTTATAATAACAGTTAACATTTAATATTAAAAAAGAAATTATAAGATTCCAGATCAAAGTTATCTCTAGGATTCTTGTTTTATAACCACTAAAATCTAGTAATATTATTTCACTAATTTCTAAGAACGCATCTAGTTCTTCTTTATAAAACATTGTTGGGTAGTTTAGAAAGACAACCTATGTTTTTCAACTATCTTAAATTGATATTTTACATTTATTATTTTTTTAAAAGTAAGAACAATGAAAAGTATATATCATGTTATATATATATATTTATTTAATGTATTCTTTTTCATTTTTATTATATTCATAAAATGAATATCATGTGACATTGGATATAATTTTGGTGAATTTTTCAATGTTTTATTTTAAAATAAAATGTCCACTATATATTATGAATCGAAGTAAACAAACCATAAACCTATGATTGATGGAAATGTTCCCTAAAACATGTGTTTAAAAATAATAATTTTTTTTATAAAATAACCTTATTCTTGATTAAAAATAGGCTAATTACCTATTTTCTTATAGATATCAATCTTACATGTCTTGTAAAACTATATTACTCTCATTAAACTTTTTTAGACACATGGATAAATTTTTATTAAAAATAAATAATCTATGATCATTATATATTATTCAACACTTAATTGGATCCATGAGATTTTAAATGCATGTTATAATTATGTAAGGTTTCCAACATTTTTGTTCAATTCATAATGATATGTTCTAATAATTTAAATATATGGTAATTATATTTGATATCATATGTGTACTATAATTATCATATTAGTTCTGAAAAGGAAAAATACAATATATTTAATGACTATGGTATAGTTTAACTAGTATTTACTTATTATTAAGTCACTTTTTCCATCCATATTTAGATTCTATTGAATAACTGCTGATGACAGAACATTAACCACCAAAAGAATAGAAAAATCATGGTTCATGGAACCTATTTTTAAATTTATATCAAAATTTCAATCATTTAATATTGTATATTACTTTGATTAATATGATTTATTTTTATTAATGAACTATATATCACCAACTATGGTTTATAAAAAACTATTATTATAGTTTTAATCATTATAAAATGTATATATCAGTATAAAAATTCACCCCTCTAATAATTATGGTGATAACTGTTCTTCCTCTATTGTGGTCTTCCCAATGAAATATCCAAATGACGACATTAATAGGATCCCAATAAAATATGAAATTATATCTTTTGCATAGGTATGTAGTTATTATGATCATGGGTTTCCATATTTGGAATATTAGTACCCTTATTAAATGAAGGATAATTAAATTTCATACAAAAATGAGTTTATTTTGATGTTCATTTTATTTTTATTACAATATAAAAATTGATTCATATATTATTAATTATTCTATAAAATAATATACAATATTATTACTATATTATATATGAAATCCATTGGATAAATTTTATTTATAATAGAGTAAGATTTTATGTTCCTTCTATAAAATAATTATATTAAAAGGAATCATAGAAGACATGAAATATATATATATATATATATATATATATTTGTGTGTGCGTGGGTGTGTGTGTGTCTGTTAGACCTCTTATTGATGAAACATGTATGATAATTATCAACATGATGTTATAAGGTAATGGGAGTATTGTAAATCCATCCAACTGTGATTAATGATTGACGAAAACTTGGTTATGATATTTTCTGACATAGCATTCAAATGTATCCTATAAATTTACCAAGATATTATATAATTTTTATTTAGTTTTGATAAAATTTCTACAAGTAATGTTATGAATAATGTGAATTAACCTCTACATGTACCTTATAATTGTTTATTTTATGTTGTTGAACGCTCTCTAGATTAATTGTGCATGAATGTAATCCTATTATTTTATTTGAATTAACCTAAATATATATGTATTTTGACAATAACTATAGTGTCATAATATATTTTATAATACCATATAGTTTTTCATGTTAATGATTAGTATTTCAATAACTAGGTATGATTATTATTTTCATCACTTCTAATCGATCAATTATTGAAGTATTACTAAACTATTAATTAAGTGTAAAATTCAATAAAAAATTAATTTCAAGATTAAAAATATATAATTTTTTAAAATAGTACAATAAGATAAATGTACATGTAAAACTTAATATAATCAATTGTATAACCACAATCTATCCATTTGTAAATTTTATGATTTGAAATTAACATTAATAACATTGGAATCAGCCTTGTTCATACTTTCAGGGTAATTAACTAACCTAATATGTGATTTTATTATCACAGATCACATATGAATCACCTATGACAACCCAACCCAAACCACCCTTTCTGAGTCAAAAGGTTACATGATCTGATTTGAACCTCCCCATATGTAAGATATAACAACTAGCAGTGAGGGACTATATTGATTCAAGGGGATAATATTCTATCAGTATCATTGAAAACGATCAATAATAAATAATAAATAATCATTGATAACATTATGTAACTAATGAAAGTCATACATTTCATATAAATAAGTGATATCAATTTTCAAATCCTTTAAGAATTAATGAAATAGGATAACCAAATAAATGAATTGTTAGTTTTCTAGAGTTCTTCTTATTTTTCTACCATCATTGATTGGGTTCCGGGTACATTGGATGTGTGGTTGGTCCATCACCTATCATTAATTTTTACACAATCAATGATTTTTCTGGGATCAATATGATAATGAACTCCAGTCTCAATGAAATTGAATCAATGATTTATATAAAGAATTATGAGGCCCAAAACCATTATAGAGGATCTTTCATATCATGTTTATAATTAATTTAATTAATTTTATAATGAAAAGAATACATGGATCTTCGGTATTTTCATCGATGATGATGTTAATCGTTCGGAATGACCTATTCGGATTATCACGTTGCACTTTCTTGGATCCAAAATAGAATCCCTCTAGTGGTGATCCACATTTGTTATGATGTCCTCTAATCGACACCAATTTTTCTTCGGGTTCTAGCACGGTAAAGAGAGTTTCTTTTGTATGTCATTCTTGATTGCTTGTTCTTATGCCTATAAGAATGTCTCTCATTTGTGAGTGGGGATGGAAGGGGATTCAAGAGAGAAATTGTTCATCTCAACAATTCTCAAATCATAGGGAGTGTGTTTTGGTACAAGAAACAATAGAATGGTATGTCTATTTATGTACATGGGGCTCCAGTTACAATATTTAATTTCATAAAATTAAGTAAATACATTATAACAATATAGAAACAAAAATAATTAATAACAATACCTCTTCGTTATTTATGGTGCGCCAACTTGAACAAAATGGAATTGTTAATAAAATTATGCTTCACAAAATAATAAAAACTTTATTTTAATTTGTGATAACTAGATAAATAATTACTTATGATATTGCAAATAATTATTTTACTATCAGTCCGGCCTTGGTTTGGTCAAACTACACATCCATTTATTGAACAAAAAAATAATTAAATAAATAATATGTTCTCTTAAATAAATATTCAATTTAAAAACATGTAAATAAATATTTATTAAATGACCAATTAAATAAATAAATACATTTTACCCACAATCTGGTGAATAATATTTAATTAATATATAAAAGATTTTTAAATTAAATAAAATTATTATATTTTCTAGAAAATAATATTTATAAATTAAATTCAAATATAATTTAACCAAGACCACCAGAAACACCTAGTGTAACCCTCTAGGATTCATTCTTGTTGGCATTAGGCGAGCTTGCCTATTGTCCAAGAGTACTACCTAGGAATGTGTCATGGAACCCAGGAGAATGAACTTAATATCACAACAATGTCATCCAAATAAGAATGAATACTATGTAATATAATCCATTTGTCGCTATATCTCATCAATAAGTTTTCATGATAGTGTGATCAACTTTTATGATTGATATGTTGTTCTTTAACAACCTAAAATAAAATATTCATTACACCATGGCCATGAAATTTGGCACAATAGTTATATTACAATCAGAGGGCTGAGATATCAACATCCATAAATGGAAGGTACAAATCCTTCCTCTACACAGCCATTAATAACATGCCACTCGTGATGTGCCCAATGTACTATAGTTCACACGAACTATCTATGTGATGGTTTTTGTTAGTGAATCAAAGTGCGCAATTCCGGAAACATATTGATGATAATATTAAATTATATGTATCATTACACATACTCATATATAAAAATAATTGATGACACTGGAATATGCGTAATTCTTATTGGTGGATCTCTTCACAAAATCTGTTGTAATGAATATTACAAACTAAGAACTTCATGTGAGGAAGTCTCATCCTCTTACGATTACTCTAACCTAATTTTATGCATGATATGTTTCCATTTATAGTATGTTTTCCAACCATAGAACTATTTTTATGAATATTTTTATATCATTTATGTTTTCTCATCAATGTAGGGAACTTCCATGATCTTATCAATGCATCCAATACACTAGGACATTATTACATCATAGTCATATACAATAGTACATAACATGTAATAAGAAGATTAATAGTTATATATATTAAATATCCATGTAATCAAATTACAAATAGTTTGTCATTGGACACCGACTCTTAGAAACCTCAACTTGGACTAGAGCCAACTGCCTATGACATTCAGTCTACATGACCTCACATTTTGATTATTTTTATACTGAGTCATGGCATTAGTAAATGGGTCCACTACTTTGTCTTTCGTGGATGTAATGCTCACTACAAATTCACCTCTCTAAAAAATCCCTCATGAGATGATACTTCTGTAGTATGTTCTTCATCCGCAGATTTGACCTTGGCTCTTTTAAGAGAGCCACTGCTATATTATTATCATAGTAGAGTGTGATGGGATATTTACTGCTAGGTATCCCTACCAGCTCTTGGATGAAGCTTCACATCCAAACTGGTTCTGTAGTTACCTCCGATGATGCGATATACTCAGGCTCAACATTAAAATCTAAGACCAAACTCGCCTTGGAGCTCCTCCAGATCACTGCACCTACATTCAAAGTGAAGATGTATCCAGTTTTTGATTTCATGTCATCTTGATCAGTATGGAAATCAAGCATCTTAATATCCTATGATGACTAGTTCCCCATCTCCTCCATGAAACAGGAACATATCCTTAATACACCTTAGATACATTAGGATAGTCCGGACCGCCATCCAATGGGATTCACCAAGATCATCTTGATATCTTCGAACTTCATTCAATGCATAGGAAACGTCCATACTATTACATAGCATGGAATACATGATTGGCCCAATCACTGATGCATATGAATTTCTTTACCATAATTTTTCTTTCTTCATGTGTTTGATTATATATTTTCATTGAAATATGAATTCCATTTGACATTTTCAAAAACTCACTCTTAGATTGTTTGATACTGAATTTCTTTAGTATCTTATCGATGTATGTACATTTACATTGGCCCCACAATATCATGGATATATCAAGATGTATTTTTATGCTTAAATTATATGCTACCTTTCCTAGGTCCTTCATGGAGAAGCATTGATTCATCCATGCCATATAAGACATGAGGAATGGTATGTCACTTCCAATAAGTAATATTTCCTCAACATATACTATTAGGAAAATGAATGCACTCCCATTAAACCTTTTATAGACACAAGGCTCACATTAATTCTTGATAAAACTAAATTTCAATACGAAATCATCAAAAAAATGTTCCATGACCTAAATACATGATTTAATCCACAAATGGATTTATGCATCATTCATTCCTTATTGGAATCATTAGGGGTCATAAAACCTTTAGGTGGTGTCATATAGACATCTACGTGAAGGTTCCCATTATGGAAGGCTATTTTGACATCCATTTTTGAAATCTCATGGTCATGGAATGTGGCAATGGCCAATATAATTATGCAGTATTTCAACATTTAAATTGGTGAAAATGTTTCTTCTTAGTCAATTCCTTGACGTTTTTTGAACCCTTTTACAACCATTCTTTCCTTATATGTACTGACTTGTCCATCCATGTCCATTTTCTTCATGACTATTCATTTCCAACCAACATGCTTTACATCGACTAGGGGTTCTACAAAAATCCAGTCATGAATTTTTAAATGGAATCCATTTCATAATTCATGTATTCTATACACATAGGAATATATGTTCTACCTACTTTTTACATGTTGGTTAGAGGATCATTATTTTCCACTGATAATGAGTCACCGTCCTTATAAAATAGTAAATGGTACCATTCCGATTTTATAAAATCTTTTGTCTCTAACAAAATTCTTGTGTCTCCAGAACAGTTCATTATTCCAAGGGGCTTTGTGAAATCAGCTATTGTACCAACTTTTTTATACCTTGAACCTCAACATAATCGAAGTATATCTTTATCCCACTATCCCTTTTGTAGATTTGATCCCTCTCAAAGAATATGGAATGTGTTTAAACTATATCCTTTTTGAGAGAGGGGTTGTATTGGTAATATCCCCTTGTTTCCTTAGGTTATCATATAAAGGTACGCTTTGTTCCTTGGGGTTATCTCTTGTTTCATGAAAAGGCCTTAACAAAAACATCGCCTCCCCCCACAAGTAAATTAGAAAACATGGATTTTTTCCTCTCAAGAACATGTATGGAATAACATATATTTATTTCATTTGTACATTGTATTGTATGTGTGCCTATATTTTTAACAAATATCACCAAATTAATAATGTAAAAATCACATGACACATCATTGATCTCACCATGTCCAATAGGGTAAATAACCTCCTTTCTGTCACACCATTACACTAAGTTGTATGTGGAGGAGTGAGTTGGGATAGAATACCAAACATCCATAAGTGATTAATGAATTATTTATTAAGATATTATCCACCTCAGTCTGATTTTATTTCCTTAATCTTCTTACCAAGCTGGTTCTCAACTTTATTCAGGTAATCTTTGAACTTTTCAAAAAAAATATTACTTATAACTCATTAAGTAGATATAACCATATCTACTAAAATCATCAGTAAAATCTATGAATTATGAGTACCCTCCCCTTACTTCAACTGGAAATGGTCTACACACATTAGTATTAATATATTCATGAAGATCATAATCCATTTAACCTTTTCCACTAAATGGGGCTTTGGTTATTTTTCCTTGTAAAGATGCATGACATACACCATGTGGTTTATGTTTGAAAGAACCTAAATATCTATCTTGATGTAACATTGTCAAGATTTTTTCATACACAGGACCTAGCTAGTGATTCCAACATTGGCTGTGGTATGATTCATGTGGAGTATCTATGTTATCGATTTCCATTACATGGATTGTGTAATCCAACACGTAAAGACCATTTTATAAATGTGCCCTTCCAAAACAAATTATTTATTTGTATAAGAAGAAACATTCATTTTCCAACAAAAAAATCCATCTATATATAAATTGGATACTAAAATATTTTTTGTAGTAACAGATTGAACATAATAACAACCCTTTAACAACAAGATCATCCACTTGGAAATGTTGGGTGGTATTCCCTGAAAGGTACAGTGGCAAGTCTGTCTCTGTTGGCTACACATAGATCTAACTCCCCTAGATCAATCTTCATGAATATACATGGTATCTATATTTGGATACATATGTGAGAACACCAGGATATATATAGAAACGAATTTGAAGAAATTAATAGATTTCATTTGATAACTAATGAACCTAAAGTTTACCCTTGATTCTTAGAAAGGGTGCACTTCTTCTTCCAGTGGCCTTTCCTACCACATGTGAAATAAACAGCCTCCGTTTCCCTTACATCCCCTTTGATTATCCTTTTTGTGGAAGGCCTTGAAGAATCTGGGGGATTAATGCTCTTCACCGTCACTTTTATCTTAATCATGATAATAAATGAAGGATTTTCATGCTTCAAATATTTTTCTACTTGGCTAATGAGGATTAGAAGATCAAATAGATAATTCTTAATGGTTTTCATGTTAAAATGAACAACATAACTAGAGATGGTCTGAGGGAGTGATGTGATATTGAGATCATACCCATTTCATCAGGGAGATTAAACCCTAGAACCTCAAGTCTCTAAATGTTTCCAATGAGCATTATTACATGATTCTTAGATGGGGAATCATATCCAATCATACATTGAAAGAGTGCATTGGTGATCAAAAACATTTCATGTCTTGATCTCTCTTGGTAAAGACCAAGGAGTTGATCGATCATTCTATAAGAATCCGTGTTTTTGTGAGACATCATGAGCTCACATGAAATTTATGATAGCCTCAAACATTGAACATTTTAGTGACATTCGATTTTTTCTAATAGACCAAGAAATACACATAACTCACCTCTTTGGTAGGCGTATCAGGTAATAATGACTCCATCAAATAAGAATGCTATTTATGGCATATGATAACCTGAAGGCATGTAAACCATTTCGGAATGTTACTTTTAGTGAGGATGTTGTCTTTATCCAGAATTGATCACATGGATAGATTGCATGGAGATATTGTCATTTTTATTCTAAAATTAAAATAAAAGGTCATTAGTACTTTCGTGTTTTATTTTTTATGAAAAAAAATTAATTACGTCACCTTATATTTTATAAAATCCAAATAGCCCTTACCATTTAATCAGAATGTCCAGTTTACATGAATATGTATTTTAAAGGATCCATATTCCACTTCTCATAACACTAACTAGGTTTGTTCATGATATTAGAAGGTATTTTGGGAGTCATGTATTCTCTAACTGCAGACTTGCAACTCCTTGATCTGTTCTGTGGACTCCCCAATCCTGAAATCTGGAGTTTCGATTTCATCAACTCTTGCCACTAATTTTACACCATGTCTAGTAAGGGTTACTCTTCATGAAGTAGCATTTTTTATGTCAAACTTAATCCTTTCATAAGGGATTCATGTATAAAAGTTTGTGTTCAAACAATGGTTGGTCAAACACAATGTTTTATTTATCTTTCTCTTAATAAAGTAACGAAAGGCTTATTCTGGCTTAATATTTTATTTGAAGGATTTTTATATCTTATAGGTGAATTTCTTATTATCATTATCGCATTCATGTTAATATAAAGTGGTACATACTTATGTGATAAACCATGTCATGATATTATATACGCATAATCCTTGTTTATTGTAGTTCTATATTATATTCTAGTTCAATTCATTAATTATATGATTGTGACAACACATACCTAATGATAAACTATGCATTTGAAAGAAACAAAATAAATCAATGGGAATGATCATGATTTTTTTTCAAATGGTTATTTTATCTAGTGGTTGATAAACTAAGCATAACCTGGAGGAGAATCACCTTGAACCTTTTGGGTTCATGTTTACAGCTTTACACCTGTCCACCACTGTATCTCCTAGGATTGATTACATCTTGGCTCTAATATGAATATCCTCCACTAGCTTGATATTTCTATCCATTACATATTCGTTTTTTAACTCGCATATATGAGAGGGGTAAAAGGGGGTTATACATAATAGAAACCATGGTAACAAAGGCCTTACATATTAATTTAGAGTAGTCTCGCATGCCAAATAATTTAATTATAATAAATCAATTAAATGAAACTATACACATACAATGGTCTTTGTCTAGCTCATGAGAATATATTCATGCAATGATATTTATGCATAAATAAAACTAGAATTCAATTCGTTAATCGTTCTTGTTTAAGATAAACCACGCTCGAATAAAATAATTATCATATTTAATTTATCAATCTTTTTATGTTAAATCCTTTCCTGAATTTCATTGAGATTCTCATAAATCATAATTTTAAAAAAAATCATTGAAAATTATCGATGTACATAACTTGTAACATTGAGGAAACGCGGTGAATTTCTATACATAATTACCCAATAAGTAGAAATAAACATTATGCAGATGTAAAATTTAAAACATTTAATTATAAAACCTATCATTTATTGTGCCACCACATTACTCCCACACAATGGTACATGTTTAAATGGTTTGTATAATATGATAACAAATTTTAATAATTCTGAATAATTTAGATTAATACATGACAATTAGTTCCAACTACATGACATGTACTTTTTTTCATCATCCATCTGAAGTACAAGACAAGAGAAAATGGTGTGTCAGATTTACATTGAAAATAATCAGAGAAAACAGTGTTTCCTATGGTCTACACATAATGTAGTTCCCCGTTACATGGTCTCCACCTAGGACAACCATGTACAGGTTACACAGTCCATACCTAACCCAAATGGACTACAAGTCGTGTCTAGTGGTCCACATGATGTGTAATCTGGAAACCATGTGCCACCTATTTCTGGTGAACACATTGAGTCATTAAGACTTAGAAATACATTTATGACAAAAATTACATTAGAAACCATACTCGGAGCATTGAACATTGACTACACGACGTGTAGTGATGAAAACACACCGTGTGTTATGGTGTTGTAAAAACAGGAATCCTTGGAACCTACAGATGAGATCCTTTGTTTTATTTAAATAAAATTTAAAAGAAAATATCATTTCTATAAGGTTAATTATGAATGAAAAAGGAGGAACATATCTTGATATTCTAATTTTCAGAATCATTTACTTGAATTGAATGAACTAAATTATTAAATGCGTAAATAATTGTCAAAATATTTAAATAATTATTAACTCTGATTTAACCCCTCTGATAGCACATGTAGGTTCTGGGCACAACAGAAGTGTGGTTGGGCCGACACCCAACATTAATTTTTACCACGACCAATGATTATTCCGGGATCAATATGACGATGAATGGTAATCTCCATAGAATGGAATCAATGATTTAGACAATGAAGGTAGTGGCCTGAATCATTATAGAGGATCTTGAAAATCATGTTTATAATTTATTTAATTATTTTCATAAATAAAAGAATACCTGGATCTTTAGTATATTCTTTATTGGTGATGTCTATCTTTCGGAATGACCCTTCTATATTTTCACATTACTCTTGTGAGGATCCGAAATAGAATCCCTCTAGCGGAGATCCACAAGTGCTCCGATAGACTTCGATCAACACCACTCATTCTTTGGGTGCTAGTGCGATAAAGTGAGTGTTGTTTATCAATAATTCATGATCTATTGTTCTTTATACCTAAAGAACATCTCTTGTTCTTAAAAGGGGATGGAAGAGGATTTGATAGTGAAATGGATTATATCAATAATTTTTATTTCACCGGGTGTACAGTTCAGTACATTCCACAATAGACATATGTGCCTATTATTTAAAATGAGCTTCAGTTAACATATTTAATTGCATAACAGCAATTAAGAACATTAATAACCTTGTAGAATACCCATGATATTTATAATAAAATTGTGTCATTATTAATGGTGTTCTAAATTGTGCAAAACAGAATTATAAATAAAATTCCACGATAAAAAATAATAATAGCAATATTTTAATTTCTTCTAACTAGATAAATAATAAATTATCATCTTGAAAATAATTTTTTTTACTATCGAACCATCTTTGGTCTACTCAAACTCCAAATCTATTTATTGAACACCTGAATAAATAAATAAACAATTTATTCAATTAAAAAAAATTTAATTTACAAACTAGTAAATAAATATTTATTTAATGTTCAATAAAATAAATATATAAATATTACACACAATCCCGTGAATAAATAAATATTTAATTTATTCAATCATTTTAACATTAATAAATTATTCTACTTTCATTAGAATATTATTTCTTAATAAAATTAAAATTAAATTTAACTATGACCACCCGAAATATCTATCATGTGACCCTGTAGTACTCTTTCTAGTTGGCATTAGGAGGGCTTCCCTAATGTACATGATTAAAATATATCAAAGGGTTAAGGCACCAAAGAGAATGAACTTTATGTTGTGACAACGACATCCACATACGAACAACTACTATGTTATATAATCAGTTTGTTACAATTTCTCATCATAATGGATTCTTGATATTGTCATAAAATTTCATGCTTCATATCATTATTTGATTACCTAAAATAAACTTTTCATTACACCATTAACATGGGATTTCACATGATTATTCTATTCAATCAAAGGGCCAAGATATCAACATCCCTAAAGGGATTGAAAAAACCCTTCTTTTACGTATCCATTAATAACATGTCACTCTTGACGCACCCAATGTACCCAAACTCCCTCCAACTGACTGTGTGACCATTTTTTCTAAAAACATATGTTCGTGTGTCATGACAGATATTAATTATAATCTTAATGTCTATGGATTATTACACGAGTGTTTCCATGCCTCAATGAGCCCGTAAGGGGCTCTACGACACTAGGTCTTCCATCCGTCACCGCCTTCCTCCCCTCGTTGGCTGCCCTATCCTGGGATCTCACCTTGTGTGTTCGCGGCACGGATCCTCAAAGTCGTCGTTGCACAGACTCGTCATTATCCTCGGCGCTTTTCTTCATTGCTTGGCTTCCCTCAAACACTATTTTCAGAACTAGCTAGGGTTCTTATGAGGTGCGATGAAGCTCCATGGTATGGGTTTCTGGCACTGCGATTTTGGGTTTTTGTTCTGTTTCATGACGACTATACGAGCTTTGGATAGATCATTCCTTTGGGTGTGGTTTTGAAGGCAGCGACGGGACTTGTTTCAAGTTTTGTGTAGGTTGTGGTGATGACTTCGTTCAGGTAGGTGATAGTTTCCATATTTCTTTTTGCGGTGGAATGCTTGGTGATTGTTTGGGTCAGATTCCGTCGATGGCGGGTTTGTCGACGGGGTTTGGTTGCATTTGATTGTTTTGTGGGATGAATATGGTTCCTCATATTTGGTTTAGTTCAACTCTGTTTGAGTTTTGTGATATGTCATTAATGATGATGCAATGTTCTGAGGGTTTCACCCTAATTGAAATCGGTGTATGGGATGATACACTGATAAAGGATTGACGGTGCAGGCTTCTGGTGAATGGCGTTGTCGACATCCTGGGCTCTGGCGGTGATGGCTGTTCGCCGGCGGTTCGGTCACCTGTCGTTGGCTAGTGTGTGGCTCGAGGTGGCACTCTGTTTGAGACGCCTCAGATCTCGTATTTGTTATGATGGCATGGTCTATTTGAATTTTGAAATTGGATGTTTGAATTTGATGTGGTGGTGTTTTGTTGTCTAGTGGATTAGCCTGTAAGGTTAGCGGTAACCCATAAACCGGCTTGGGGAAAATGAAGAAAAAATGATTTGTAGGGTAAGGATTATTACACACAGTGACAGATTGAAATATCTGATCAAACCAGAATATGAAGAATTTCTACTGGAATGAGAAACACTATCCTTTATAGACCAAGGTGGGTCAATAATTGGTTCTTTCAATTGTGGACAATTTATCGACTAATAAAAGAAAAAATTATATGAGAAAAACATGGTAAAATATTTTTAATGGTTTTTTTATTTGAAGAAGTCAAATATTTACAAATAAATTATCACACTACTTCCTCAGCAATGGTGCCAAGTTTGACACATTCCTGTTGTAGATCATGGGAAAAAATATTATTTCTTATGTAAAAATGTATTAATTTGGTTGACCTAGTATTTCTTCTAAAGAGGAGTGCCCACAAAATGATTTGTCACTTTTAAGCAAGGGTAAAAATGGTGTGTTTTCTTGAAACCGATTGAATAGAAATTTAAATTCAAATTATTAAAAATTATGATATTAAAAGAGTCATTAGTTCAGAGTCATTTTCTTAATTATAGTTCTATCTTTGTTAAATTTAATTCAAACCTATTCTTATTATTTTATTAAAGTGAGTTTCCACAATCATTTCCTCTCACATCCTTGGTGAAATTATGATCTTGATTGAAAACCTTACCAAGATCTCAGTTTGGTCACGACTCCATCCATGTGAAAATTAGTTTTATTGAATGTCATAAATTGACATTGGAAATACCCGATCGGGTCTTGTTTATCCCAAATAATCATGAACATTTACTTCCCCTTTTACATGTACTGACTATTGTCGAGTACTTCACCAATATCTCACAGTCTATTACATCATATATAAACCAAAAATTAGTAGAGGGAGATAATGATTATTTTACTAAGGAAAAAATAAATAACGAAATTAAAATTCAAGAATGATCACACATGATAAAAAAATCTGCTATATGAAATTGAAAGCAACTTTGAAGGAGAATGTAATTTCATTCAATTACATCCAAGAACTCTAGAATTACAAAATAGAAAACCAACCCCTCCCCAGTCACTCAAAATGTTTATCCCACCATGGTCATGGTAATTGATATGAATGGGGAAGAAGAAGGCATTATAAACTACGAAAATAAATTAATAAAATAGAAATCCTAAAAGATCTCCTCCTTGGTTTCCCAGAAGGAATGGGATGGAATGAGATATGATTGGAGATGAAGGAGCTCTCCTACTTTTATAGCCAGAATTTTTCCCATGAATATTGACGTGTTTTATCCCAAATAAATGACATCTTCCAGCATTGAACTCTTCTTGAATGTTGTTCATGATTCTCTAGGCCATTAACCCAAAAATTCTTAGTGGATTTGGACAAGTAATCAAAGGGTGATTATTGTTTTATTCTGACCATTTATTCTATCCAGTCAGACTCTCCAAAACACCACCCTCTAGATTAGGAAGCTTTAATGGCCCCTTAAACAGTCGATTCATATGGAATTTACTCCATGAAAGATATTCCCCAACACTGTACATTTCCATCCACTGAATTCTACAAAAATGAGGCCCACCAAGAATGATTTGTGGACCCCACACCAAAAATCAGAAGAACTGTAAACAATTGTTCTGAGACACCATGTGAGTTTCTTTTGAGCTCCCATATAGTAGATTTATATTTTTCTCAAAAAAGAATAAATGAAGCCCAGGATGTTTAGAATTTGGAAAAGAACATATTTTCCATTTTGGATTAGTGTAAAAAATGTTATGTCCACCTGGCGTAAATAATTTAAAACTGTTAAAAATATGAAATGGTATATTTTGACTATGAAGCTCAAAATATTACCAATATCATAAAAATGCATTAATTAATCTTAATGTAACACATTGGTGGGATTTAAAAAAATAATATTCAACGTAAAATAATTGAAAATATTTTCTCTATAAATTACCCAACACATAGTAATTGTACTCTTGGACAAGTAAACATCAAATCAAATCAAATCCAATACTCATACCAATTATATCTACCAAATACATGCAAGAAAGTAATAGATATCATGCCTCGTAAAAAATAATTATTTCAATTTCCCCATTTTAGATTATTTAATATATTTACACTTCATTTGTTATCCTATGCACACAAAAACACCTACCTCACATGACTTTTCTCTCATATAAAAAATGTAAATGCTCAATAAGGCTTTTCTCATCCAAACACAAAACAAGAGTTACCATAGGCATGTTAAATTTCTACTTCTCCACCTGATGTGATTCAAGGACATGTTTTTCTCATGAGGATTTTTCAAGGTTGTTATGTGACTTTTGGATGGTATGATTTAGAAGTTAACAATTCTATGGCCGAAAAAGAAGGGCTTGGCTCTTTATGAAGAAAAATTGCAAGATTCTAATTTTCACTCAAGAATGGTCTCTTTATCTTCCCCATTTTATAAAAACAGTCTCCATAATCATTCAATCATCTCGGGATTATAGCAGCAATAATTTAAAGCTTTTAAAACTTTATTTCTCTTGAAAGCTCCAGATATGCACTACTTTCTTTTTAAATCAGATGCTCCAGAAAGGCATAAGGTCTCTTAACATGAATGATCTAGAAAAGGAAAAGATTTAAACAGAATAATTTTCAGCATAACACACATCTCTTCTACAAATTAATTTTCACCCAAAGATTCACCAAATGATGTATCACTACAAAAGATAGCTTCCCCCAAACTTATGTTCAACTAGATAATGAAATTTCATTTCAAGAGAAGGTTTGATAGTGATAATTGACTTTTAATGTGGCTAACCTAACAGGATATTCATGGATTATAAGGGATACAAGGATTAAATTTACAAGGTAGGCCAGAAGGAAAGGGATTATCATGAAAAGGGGCTTAAAAACAAATAAATTCAATAATAATTTAAAACAAAAGTACCTCAAACCCTCTAGTTTTTAAAGGAATAAATCAAATTATGGTTCTAACAAGCATGGTTCGGTTCTCTTATGAAATTATGTGAATGGAATGAATATGAAAAATGTGGTTCAGAAGACTCATAGGAAAGTAATTTCAATGATATAGATAGTGAAATATGGGATGGGGTTCCAAAATCAGTGTAATTTACAGGAATTTAGAAATGATTTGAACTTGAATCAAAGTCATTTTAGTGTTCATTTATGCTCAGTTTCATGCAATATATTGTTTCACTCATTGACATGGGTTTCGAAAATGGAAGTGATAATAAGTTCAGATCAAATGTTTTAAAAAATCACCAAAAAATGAAAAGGATACGCACAAAAATATGAAAACATGCATTATATTTTTGAAAAATACAAAACAAATAAAAATAATAAACGAAAAAGGTTCCCTCTCCCACTTCTAAATGATGTAGTGTCCTCAATGAATTCATGTCGATTTAACATCTAATCAAATTTTAAAATGAATTACAACATAATGAACATGTGAAGGAGAGGAACAAACTGATTTTTTTGTTGTGAAACATTGAGTGAATCTCGTAAGTGTTTCACACATACAACCTGTATGCAAAAGAAAAAAAAAGAAAGCAGAAGACTTTTATTGAAAGAAATTAAAACATAAATAGTATGAGAAAAGAAAGATAGATCTTGGTTTAATCCCCCAAGTGGGCCCTGGTTTTTGACTGCCTCTAGATGGGTAGTTTCAGTTGGTTTTCCCCAATCTAATTGTGGGTTGAGTTTATTTTTGATGAACCATTTAAACTTCTTCATTACATCATGTTCATTGTTATTTATGTTGAGGACACCATTAGTAAAGTAAACAAAATCCACCCCAATTAAAATAAAATACAACTTTCTTGATGGGGGTAGGATGACGAATGAGTCCTCATCTTTCTTGGTTTCCAATTTCACAGCCCCCCCATTATTCTCCAGTTGTTGTTGAAGGTATGATTCATCATTCGAAATGTCAAAGAGAAACCTAATGTGTTATTCAATTTGAAAAAATTTAAAGCATGAAAAATCTATATCAAATTATTCCCTTTCAATATAATCATCTTCTGTCTCTTTTTCTTCATGATAATCCATATAGAAACCCTCTAGAACTCCCTCCAATAATCAATCAACTTGTTTGGGGAGCTCCATATGTTCCTCTTTAAGAACATCTTCCTTTTCTTCCTCATCAGTCGAGACAGTACATGAGTTTTCCAAATCTGTAAATTTAAAGCAAGGGGAGGTGATACTCAATTCAGTTTCAATAAAATTTTAAGAAAATGATTTCATGAAAAGATAATCTCATGGATTTTACTTGGCATTAATTACTTATTCAATGGGAAGTTCCACTTGGAGTAGACTGGTAGTAGATAGCGGCGGGTAGTTAGGCTCCTCAATATTCTCTTCAAATCCCACAACATTGGTGGTGTCTTACTTCAATGGTGTTATATGATCGAAATTATGGGGAATATGTAGATCATGTAGTTCCTTATATTCCTTATAGAACTCATATAGATCGGTTTGATCCCCCGTAATTACCTCATAAGGCACATCTTCTTTATCAATCTTCTTCAGAAATGGTTGAGAAGGGACAAATGGATCTTCTTTTAATTCATCATGGTCTCCCCAAGTTCTTCATCATCATGAATTACTGGGGAATCCACTTCCAATAATGGTTCATGTTTAATTTATGGTTTCTACTGGTATGTGTGAATATATTCAATTATCCATTCCATTTTTCTCTCTGGTTCATGTATTTTTTCTCTAAATCCTTTCAACTAATATTTTGTTTGAGTTTCCTCTTCTTGTAGTACTTCGACCATTCCATGATAAAATAATGTAAAATACTTCTAGATTTCAACTAATTCTCTTAAAAATACCTCTAATACTAAATATTCATGGTTTTATATAAGGTATTGAATGAGATACTTGAATTAATCCCCCTTGTGGATTTGGATTCGAGATCCCCTGATCTATATAGCAAAAAATAAACACTATCCTCTATAGAACTAGGTGGGTCAATAATTGGTTCTTTCACTCATGGATAATAGTTACATGAATTAAAGAAAAAATTATTTTATAAAAACATGGTAACATATATTTTATGGTTTTTTTAAATTTGAAAACGTCAAATATTTACAAATAAATTGTGGCACTACCTCCACGACAACGGTTCCAAGTTTGATTCTTTCCTATAATAGATTGTGGAAAAACAATTATTTCCTAAGATAAAATGTAGTAATGTGGGTGACCTAGGATGTCTCTTGAATAAGTGTGCACACAAAATGGTTTGTCACTTTTCAAAGAGGGTAAAAATGGTTTGTTTTTTTAGAAAATGATTGAATTGAAATTTAAATACAAATGATTGAATATTATGA
Source organism: Viscum album (assembly GCA_963277665.1). NCBI lineage: Eukaryota > Viridiplantae > Streptophyta > Magnoliopsida > Santalales > Viscaceae > Viscum > Viscum album. The sequence continues at coordinate 1,361,659,830 of OY728145.1, read as the reverse complement.
TATTAAAAGGGTTATTAGGTCACTGTCGTTTTCCTAATTATAATGCTCTCCTTGTTCAATTTTATTCAACCCTCTTCTACTTAGTTGATTAAAGTGAGTTTCCAAAATCATTTCCTCTCACTTCCATAGTGAAATTATTATGGTGAGAGAAAAACTTACCAAGATCTTGGTTTGGTTAACTCTCCTTCCATGTGAAAAATAGTTGTATTGAATATCCTCAATTGAAATGGAAAATACCCGATTGGGTCTTGTTTATCCCAAGCAATAATGAATATTCACTACCCCTTTTACACATACAGACATTCGTCGATTACTTCACCAGTAATTCATGGTCTATTCCATTATATATAAGAAAAAAATAGTGGAGGAAGATAATGATTATTTTACCAAGAAAAAAAATAAATAACAGAATTAAAATTCAATAATGATCACACATGATAATAAAATCCACTATATTAAATTGAAAAAATCATCAAAGAAGAAAGAAATTTCATTCAATTAAGTCAATGAACTCAAGCATTAAAAAATAGAAAACCAACCCTTCCCAAATCACTCAAAAGGATTATCCCACCATGGTAAGGGTAATCGATATTAAGGTGGAAGAAGAAGGAATTAAAAACTATGAAAATAAAATAAATAAAAGTTCTCCTCCTAGGTGTCCTAGAAGGAATGGGGTGGAATTATAGATGATTTGACAGGGTGGAGCACTCCTCCTTTTATAGCCAATATTGGTCCCCTAATTGTTGACATGTTTTAGCCACAATAAATGACATCTTCATGCATAGCACTCTTCTTGAATGTTTTCATTATTCTCTTGGGTGTTTCCCATAAAATTCTCACTGGATTGCGACATGTAATCTGAGAGTTATTCTTGTTTTATTCTGACCATTTATTCTGTATAGTCAGACTCTTCAAAACGCCCTCCCTAGGAATAGAAAGATTTAATGTCCCCTTAAACGGACAATTCATGTGTCTTTTCCTTACTTAAAGATAGTCCCCAACACCTTGCAAATCCATCCACTGAATTCCACAATAATCAGGCCCACCAAGAATAAGTTATGGTCCCCACACCAAAAATTGAAAGAACACTAAAAAGTTTTCTTGAGATACATTGTGAGATTATTTTGAGCTTTTATATGGTTGATTAAACATTTGGTCAAAAACTATTAAATAAATCCCTTGATGTGTAGAATCTAGAAAAGATAGAATTTTTCAATTTGTATTAGTGTACAAAATTTTATGGCCAAACGAGAGAAATACTTTAAAATAGTTAAAAATCATTAATATGGCATTTTTACTATTAAGATCAAATTATTTCCAATATCACAAAAATACAACAATACATTTTAATGTAACACTTTTCTGGGATTTAAAAAAATAATATTCAATGTAAATCAATTGAAAATATTTTCTCTATCAAGAGACCAAGAATGAAGGGACCTTCTAGCTAAATATTATAGACATTAAAAAGATAAACCACATTTTTTTGTTCAATAGATGAGGTTGAATCCAAAATATTCAATAAATTATCTTTCTGCCCTTTATATTGTAATTAATGACACATCGACACCTAAGGTTCTTCGAGGGATTAGTCTTCAACATGGTTGGAAATGACCAATTATGGGAATAACCATAGTAGAAAGCCTATAATCAGAACAGAAATAGTGAAACAATAATTAAGACCTCACTGATCATGCATAGAGGAGAAATAGGGTCATATGAACTCAAAAAAAAATTGAGCGTAGATATTCTTTGACTTTTTAAACCACAAAATTATATCACACAAAAAAAATATTAAAAACCCTTTTTAGCCTATATTATTCTAAAATTGATGGATCAGTATTTTATTTCATATAATTAAGAAGTTTTAAATTTTAAATAGTTTATTTTCATAACCATTGGGTGTGGGTGGGCACTAAAAATGATGTTTTTTCCTACAAGGAAGATTAAGGTGAAAATGTAATAATAAATATATTTATAATTTTATAATTTTATAATAAAAATACTAAAAAAATTTAACCTATGTGATATGTTACCAAAAACATAACACAAGAAATGGTTAAAATATTATTAGTGTAAACCATATATTTCTGACTTAACAGTGGTCTCAGATTAATTATACGAGAACAATTTGGGAGATATTTAAATAAAATAAAATAAAAATATTAAATAAATTATTCTTGAGTGTTTTATTTTCAAAGAGACAAAGTTTACAGATGTTATTTTTTTCATTCGGTAAACCCCACATGTATGGCCTAATAGGGATATCATATTTCTCATATGATACACCGTTAAAGAGATTTTCAAATTTTTATGAAAAAATAATTTGATAAATATTATATATTTTTTCTATTTAAACCCTCTTTATCGAGGCATTGTGAGATACATAATCTCATGATACATTGTTTTTATCCTCAAAAATATTATATAGAATGCTTAGTGGTGTATATAAGGCTTCTACTATATGTATTTAATTTAATGAAATATATCATTTATAAAATGTGGTTTATTATATAATAACAGTTTGTCAATAAAATAATCCTAACTTACTGGAAAATAATGTATTCGTTATCAAAAAAATAAGATATTAAATTCTCTCCCAATATTTTCCTAACATTGTTATGATCTAAATATATCATTATTTCATAAACAACATTATACAATATGCTTAAAAATTTCACATGTGCCCCCACGTCTCTTTCTAAATACATATATGTTTCTAAAGAATCTATAAAATCAATACAAACATCCAATGTAGGAACATCTTTCTTTAGGGCACAATCTATACCAAATGCTCTTTATATGTTTCTTCAAGCTCAGTATCATTATCCTCATAGTCTATGTTATGTGCACAATTGGATATGTACCACCAGATATGAGACACAAGAAACATGGAATGTAGATATCAATTATGTGTTTGAAGGTCCAAAAAGTATGCCTCTATCATTATCTATTTGTGGATAAAAAATTCTACCGATCCATTATACGGGATTTTTAATGTCCCTCAGAGGTCGATGGCCAAACTGAGGAGTTAAATTAAAGAATACCTAATCCCCCATAACAACCTCCCAATGTATCCTCCTATGTATAGCATTTTATATATCCCTTCTTTGTGTAGTGATATACAATTAAGAAATTAAATTCACACTCATAGAGTATTCCTTTACCAAACACACCCCGAATCTATTTCCTCATATTCCTTATGCCAAAAATTTGATGATATATGCGGTCTCTTATAAGAAGTCTCATAAGGTTCAATCAGAATAAAGGAATTTTAACTATTTTTATACATGAACTCGTCCATGATTATATTATGATTCCATAATCCACTAGAGTCTAAAATTAAACATCATTGTTTATCCTCAAGTATGTTAATTACCCTCTAAGATAATACATCTATATTGGGGTGTTACAGTATTATCAACTTCAAATAAGTCACTAGGGTATTTTTCAATAACTAAAAAATCATGATGTAAAGCATTAATTTCCATAAATAAATGATCAATGTGACTTTATGTAATCATATGATCCCATGTATATAGGGATTTACTAAATCATCCACTAATTGAGTCTCTAAAATTGATAAAATGTGGGAAAAATCATCAAAAGATTGAAAATCAAAAGATGGACATCACAAGCCTTTTGGATCTTTGGTAACCACATCAAAAAGTCTATCAAGATGTCCTCTGACTTCACATTGTCCCCAAATGTTTTTGGAGAAATCCACTAGGATTCTTGTACTATGCATTTACCCAATCGAGTAATAAAAATGCCTCCTAATCTTCTCTATAATGGATGCAATGACTACAACCCTCTAATTTACTATGATTACATCATTTTCAAACATTGGCCACTTTTGTATGTGGTCATCATTATGTAGTTGTTTTCACATTACAAAAAAAAATCTATGTCAGACCCCTTTACATCCTTTTCCTAGTCCAAAAGTGGTAGTGTCACTAACATGGAAGAACATTTCCTTTCACCTTATAAATATAAGAAATCTATCCTCAATTATAAAACAAAATCATCAAGCATAAAAACTCAACTGAGTATTTATCTCCATGATTAATCCCATCCTATGACTTAGGTCGGAGATCATCCAAAAATACATTATCTTTACTTACATTGTATTCCATATAAAGTTTCAACATATGATGAAACTACCCCTAGTACCTTTATATTAGGTTTAAGTCCCCTTGAATTAAAATATATCAATTGATCTTGTGGTTTGTGTTAAATAAAATCCCCCAATAAAGAGTTTGTGTCACTGACACATCAAGGTGTGAACCCCATATGTCATCTCAATGTCATTTCTAGGTTATTTATACTCATAGGGTCATATATTGACGGATTAAAATGATTCTACCTTCTTTATTTACATAGACACTTCTCTCCGACCAATGCCTGATGAATTAGAGTACATTACATAACCACCCCTAGTTTTAGGGAGTGTTAGTAATTTAGTTATCCTCAATCATAACATTAGTTCATGTAAATCCTCTTCACAATAATATAACCATTATATTTTAACTCCATTATTCGATATTGTTTTCATGGAATCTGATGTTCAAGATAATTTTTTCATAAACCATTGGTAAAATCCCACTAATCCTAGGATGATCCTGATCCAAAACACATTCCAACTAAATTTCCAAGACATCACTGCATCTCCTTTCTTTTTGAATATAGATATTATTATCTATGTTATCAAATTCTCTACTAATATCACCTATCATATCTTGAAGTCAAAATTCCATATCATTGTGTAATATTGATGTGATCGAAGTGTACTTAAGACTATGTTAAGGTTTATAGATGTTTGTTATGGTATTAACAAGCATATCTGGATGTCATCGTCAAATGCCTTGATGAACAAGTCTACCTATGGGTTGAAGATATTTTTTCTTGAGATCAATGAACACAAATTGAATGTTCAATAGTTTGAATAGTATCCCCATGTACTCATAAATTCCATACCTTCTCCAATATGAATTCTTTAGAATATCCACCTCTCTTAATCGAATTTAGTGTCAACTCGATTAATGATCCATCTTAGAGAACCATAAAGATCTAAATAAATGATGTAAAAGATCATCGATCAAAGTAAACATACATATTTCCTTCACCATAAACTGGTTCATCTTCTGTAATTATAGTAGATCCAAACATTATTATTCAGCTTCTTGGAAAAAAACAATGCATCACCCGATAGTGAATCAATCAACCATACAAATTCCATAAAATCAATGTCCATAAACATTACCTTGAACCCCTTAAGCTTTTTTGTCCTCAAAATATATGAGGTAATTGAAATGGGTTGTCAACCAAAAATGAGATCAATATTAGAACAACTTTCTAATCCTTATGAGGTACTACTTGTTTAGAGACTCTCACAATGATTTAAACCTATTAATCATATTCATGTGGGAATCTGGTTCCCTAATAGGATAGAGAATGATGGAGAACATTTCCTGTCATAACTTTCAATAGTTTTGAAGACCAATTCAAAATATAGATAGTATGTGAATGAATTTCATTTCATTTGGACATTCTTATCACAACACAGAGCAGATGTGTGATCATGAACAACGACATTATTCGGAACATCTCAGGTTAATGTAGAATAATCCTCCCTTGAAGGAGTATTTCATCCAACATACCATGTAATAACTTACATCAATGTGAATGAAACATCTTCTATAACATAAAGGAAAAAGTTTGAATAAAGAAAAATAATCGTTAAGAAAAATAGTAATTAGTCTATGGGATCTAAGAAAAGGGCACATAATAGACAACAATAATACCATGGTATACCCATTATAGGTCTGACCCTGGTTTTCTTCACTACATGTTAGACTATGTAATTGTATATACTTTAACACAATATCAGAAAATGAATGATTAATTATGGTCAATAATGATATATCACAATATCATTTCAACAAAATAAATACCACACAAATAAAAACTATCCCAAATTGATAGAACAAATTAAAGAATATAAATAATATTCTTCCATGAAGCATGAATATAATTATAAATATATATATATATAGATATAGATATTTCTAACGTACTTTCGTAATCATTATTTGTGAATATATGAAAAATATTATAAATCATATGTCAACATTGTGTGTAACAATCAAGGGGATTTATTCAACTGTAATAGAAAATCATAATTTCCAAGTCAATGGTATCTCAGAGGTCTAATATATTATGCCTGACAAGATCTCACATAGTTCCCATAAATGAATCCCAATCATCCATACTCATATCTATCCTATCAGATATTATGCAAAATAAATGAAAAAATAATAATTCATCTTCTTCCCCTGATACATTTTTGTAACATCCCAATACGAACCACTGGGTTTGACATAGATGGTCATGTGAACTCATGCACACCTCCTCATACACATTAGTCTACTAACTAGAAGTTATGGTCAAATTAATTCCATTTGAATACTATACCATTAAAATAATATCATAGTATTGTAAATAAAATTAAATAAGTAATAAATAAATATATTAAACATAAAGAAACAAATTAGAGGAATAAACATCATATGAATGACATCACCTAATGTGGATAGCTTAACAAGATTAATGAATAAAGATAAACAAATAAAACAATTGGGGGTACTCCAGTATTCTTCCTAGCCATCCAAAAACTCCATTCTCCCATACTCAATAGTCCACCATAGTGCTCTTTCCCTTCATTGTGTCCCTAATTAAATCTATAACCACACCAAAATGAATGAGTATGGTGTGAGTGTAAGACTCATAAGGACACCATTAATGTGTCCTTAAGATGATGTAATCTATTTATATAAGTTCATACCTTAATAATAATAAATTTTTAATGGAATGAACATTTAATATAAAATATAGTGCTGTTGTGCTATCTATGTTTCCACAAACCACTAATCACACCTACTTCAGATCCATTTCAGAAGATAATGGGAAAAAATGTTAATAAAAATTTATCGCCTTTATGTCATCCTCACAGTGTCATGTTTGTGCTACTCAGCATCATATATCCCTTAAGAGGTTGATGCAAACCTATTCTTATGGAGGAGAATATCTTGTACGCACATCAAACAGGCAATATTATGGTGCACAACTCTTGGAAAATGAAGGCCAAATCGAGTGTATCATCGACACGACACCATGAATTTATTATTCTCCATATTATCAGGCCCATAATTTCTATAGTCAATAGTCAAGGACACTCCCCCTCTAAGGGATAAACATGGCTTGATATTCCACCTATTTCAAGTACCATTAATAAACACAATGTCATGGTAACATACATAAAGGATGATAACACAAGAAGTAATAACCTAACATAATGAGTAAATTGTAGCACACATAATAACATACGAACACAATCAAATTAGAAAATAATCAGCTCAAATATCACCAATGATATAAAATATATCAATATGCTTCATGGGTGGCACAAACACCCCAAGATGAAATTTCAATAGATAATGATATCAAATATTCTATCACGTAATTCATAATATGGATACATGTGTAAAGAGAGAGCAAGAATAATAAGAAATAACTACCTGAATGTTATAGACATCATATGTAATGATAAAACTCCTTGTGTGGTTGAATAGGTATAATTGTAATCTCAATAGTCAATAATACCTATTCATGGAATTGTTATCATAACTATTGACATATCAACACTCAATATTCATTAAGGGTTCCTTCTTCAATATGGAGTAAAACTTAAAACTAGGAGAATAAATATAACAACATGCCTAAAATAAGAAAAAAACCATTGAGTAGATCATAAAAATGTCACTGATCATGCGTAAATGATATCTGGGATCATGTCGACTCAAGAATATCAACCATAACAGAAAACAAAGATGTTTCAGATATTTAAAACTCAAAATTGAAGCACACCAAATCCACATATTTAAACATCTTATATAATTCATGATTCAACTAGATATTGATGGAGGAATCATAAATTTCACATACTTAAGGGTTTTTAATTTTAAATTTTAACACCCCAACGTTTTGAAAATAAATATAGAATTCAATTTTATAATCTAACCACTAAACACAACATTGGCTCTTCTCTATCTTGAATTTCAAAAAATTGTCATCTAGAGTTGTGTTTTGTAAGTCATTTGGAGTCTGATAGAACAAACTTGATTTTTGGTGAAAAGTAACATACCCTTATGATTTGTTATATGAATTGTAATATGACCCAAATTAATTGTAAATTTTATTTTTATTTTATTTTCTTAAGGCTAGAAGATAATAACATCTTGGTTACTTTTTCATTGTGAAAAAGAAGCAATTGTAGAATTAGAACTGTTAATTTTTAAATTAGGTATTATTTTATTTAAAAGATAAATTAATAATATATAAAAAAATATTTCTCAAAAATGGACTTAATTTTAGAATTCTATACGTCAAAAAATGGTTACGGTAAATTTTTGTGATTTTTCTGAATATCAAGAATTTTTTATGAATAGTAAAATACGATAAAATAAGTTAAATGCTAAATACTTGATTTACTGCATCAAAGGCGATGCAAGGATGATGTAAGACCACTTGGTTCGAACTCACATGCCATTATTACTATTAAGGGTCACATGATACAATACTATTGGTTATATTGAAGAAAATAACAAAATAATGAATTAAATATTCAAAAATTACTCCTCTCTTCCACTATAAAAACCTCCCATCACTACCTCTTCTCTTTACAACTCTAAGACTTGATTATCCTTATTATTATTCCCAATTACCCTTCCCTAGTAACTCCCAACGTCCAGGAATCTCTTAGTCTTGCCAAAAGACCAAAAACCTTCCCTTAAGAAGTTTCTCAAGGAGGATATTTCAAGATGTAAAGAACCCTTCTTTCTCATTTAGTTTTAATTCGATTTATCAACTTTTGTTATCCTATCCTCACCTCCTCTATCCAAATGAACATTATAACTCCAGTAACAACTATATACTGGATTTATATCATGTTAATGTAAGAACCATAATATATATTCTTACTCCCTCCCTTTTATTTTATAAACGAAAACGACATAGAAGAGGTTCCAATTTATAACCTCCGTGGACGACGATGTTTTTTTCTTCAAATTCTTCTTCATTACTGGCCATGAAACAATATTCATGGTTGAAATAGACTATAATATATGTTTTATAACCTAATTAATATTCAAGAACCATAATATGTACAAATAATTATGTTAAATGACAAAACTTATTCATAATATTCCAAATACCGGCGAATAATTGAAGTAGTGGTCATCTAATGGTTCATCCTTATTACATGTTACCAAATGATAGAAATGAACATTATCAATTCATCATGTTCATTAAAGATATATAATTACAATCATAGAGATTCATAATCATTCAACATGAACTTCATTACATAAAAACATGTGAACCGAATATGAAAATAAAGGAAACGAACGCTCTTGAACAATGGAATTCAATACAATAAACTGTCAATAAAGACATATATGAACTAACTAGAATTAAGGTAAACTAAATACATGTATAATATGTTCTTAAATAAGTTATTAACATGTATAATTTCATATTCCAGGAGCTTAATTACAAGAGAGGAACACGTTTGGAGTTAAGGTAAGGGTTTTTTCACCCGAACATCCATTTTCATTCGAGATACTTTCATTGTCTCAATACCTCAATGAAATTATAATTTATTGTTATGTAATCATAATATATTTTCTGTTATTATCATATATATGTTTTTAAACCTGAATCCTTCCTTATTTTATGGATAGTTACACATTTTAAAAGGAACTTTGAAAATTGTTTCCAAGATACAAGCTTCATTCAAGGGAATTTGTCAAATTCTTACATATTTTCAAGGGAACTCTATAATAATTTTTTGGAAACCATTTTATTTATAAAATCACTTATTTTATTATGAAAATACTATCTTACTTTACTTCTGGTTTTATAAAAATATTTTTCCAAAAGAACACTTCTTTTCAAAATAAAAGAGTATTTATCTCAAGATATGCTTAATTATTTTATAGGAGTGTTTTCATCTAATTCACCACACTTGTTGATTCGATGGTATTATTGGGTTTAATCATTTATGAATTAAACTACCATATTTTTTAGTGGTTTATGAATAACTCTATTGTGGATGATCTATCCTAAAACAATTCACCATATAACTCGGAATGGTTATTGTTTTATGTTTAATGATTGGGGAAAGTTAGTTACATTTCATATGATAGCTTCAATATGAATGTATATGTTGTTTATGTTGATACCCACTCATATGAGTAATGCATTTTACTTATTATGTGATGGGTGGGGTCTGCTATATCCCCTCGATGCATCTGTAGTTATCATGAGGCAAATAAATGCGGAATTGGGTGAGGCCTTTCCCAATGTGATATGGATTTTGGACGAGGCCTTAATCATTATATGTCTTGGTCGAGGTCATGAAAAAATGATTCAGAATGTCAAGAATATTCACTTCCCTCATTATAAAGATAGTAATTGAATGTTCCTGTGGTTATTCTACTAGTAGAATACACTTGATTATGTTTTATTATGTCATTATTTACTCATCTCGTTTTCCTGCCATAATGTGTTCATGTTTATTATTAAAGGCATGTGTTTTCAATTATTCACCATGTCTGATGTTTATATTATCTTCCACTGTATTTCTTACTCTTACTGAGCATTTGAGATCACCCCTTTCTTATGTTTAATTTTTCTCTGGATATGAAAAATTAAATTATGAATGAAATGAAAGCATAATCTTGGATCCATGATGTTGGTAGTGGAATAAATTAGTGTTGTTTTTTCCTTCATATTTTAATGTTCAAATTATGTATGAAACATGTTCCCAATAATACAAAACTACTTGGTCCTTTGGGATTAATATTCCTTGTATGTATGCCAATGTAATCAAATAAGGCACTGACTCCAGGCAACTGGGGTCGGGTCCTTACAGTTGGTATCAGAGGAAGTTTAGTATAATACATGGAAACTAGATTTAGAAAAATTATTATTAGGGAAGAGTCCCTAATATAGTCATTGAGGATAAACATACAAGAACATCTTGGTATTTTGGTACGGAATTGATTATGTGGATTATTCAAGCAATACATCCCTGTCTGGATACGAGCAGGTAGAGGCAGCTCTGGCATAGATGTATCTAGGGGTAAAACCCAAAAACACCGCTTTGAGCTAGACTTGAACGGGAACTAGTGTATGACAATGGGAATTTCTTCACTCTTGGTAATGACACTCCCAGAGGATATGCTTAGGATAATTTAGATTTTCTTTACAAGACATTATGAAGGAGTTTAATGTAAATATTCCTCAAAGAAACCATTTTTGTGAATATGGGATTAGCCAGGCATAGGATCTCAATTTTTATGAGTATATTTAAGTTAAGATTATACATTATGCTTCATAACCTAATATAGTGTATGCCAATATCTAGATATGGCGCCTAGTGGAAGGAATGGAAATCGGACGAATGCACGTGTCCCCTGTAGGGATTTTCCTCCGACGAAAGATAATGATGTTGGCTCTGGTGCTGTGATGGGTGCTGAGAAACTGATAAATATACTAGGACAACTTACTTAGGTTATGAATAATAACCTTACCCATATGGAGAATCCGGATCCACCACGTGGAGGAGCCATGCTAGATCTTGTTTTGTGACAACAACCTCCATCATTCAACGTGACTACAAACCAATTTTTAGTAGAGCAGTGGATATGTTCCCTTGAGAAGATATTTCTCGCTTTGGGATTTAATGAATGAGATAATGTTGACATGGTAGTATATCATCTATCAGGAGATGCAGATCAGTGGTGGTCATTAATCCAAAACACAAAAGAGGAGGAAGAGATATAAGAGATTTAATAGAGGGATTTTAAGGATATCTTCAAAGAAAAATATTTCCCTCGTGAGTAGTGAGAAGATATTTAGAGACAATTAATGAATCTAAGGCAGAGGAAGGATGAAAATGTTTCCAAGTATGTATCCAAATTCACAAAGTTATCAAGACGTATTATGGACTATATACAAAATATAAGGATCAAAATTTATCCACTCTCTGATGGCCTAAAGCCATTCCTCCAGGGGAAATGGTCTCCCAATTTTTTTCATAATATGAGGATATAGTTTCATGTTCCATCAATATAGAAAAATAATTCTCTATGTCTTATGACATTAAGGGAAATCAATAAATGAAGAGGGCTGCTGAATACTCTGGTAAAGGAAATAAGGAAACAGGGAAGAAGGGAAGAGTCGAATTTCCACCATGTGACAATTGTGGAAGGAAACACCCTGGTGCATGCTTAAACAGAAAAGGAGTATGTTACAAATGTGGTCAGAAAGGACATCTTGCTGGTGATTGAAACTGGAAGAAAGAATCTTATGATGTTCAATGGTATAGTTGTCGGGAGATGGGACACTATTTAAATGATTGTCCAAAACATCAAGGAAATAAGAAACAAAAAATTGAAAGGGATCAGGGCCAAGCATAGGCAATCACAACTCTAGAGGTTGATGTTCATAATGAGATGGTGGAAGTTACATTAATTGTTTCCTCAAGTTTAGCCAATGCTTTATTTAATTATGGATCATCGCATTGTTTCATATCTTCCTAGTTTTCTAAGAAGATTAGATATTTCCAATTTGATTTAATAAGGGAGTTGTCAGTCAAAAATTCTATGGGATGTATCATTGCTACAAAGTTCTATGAATCAGTTCCCATTAGGGCATTCAAATGTTCCTTATCTTATGATATCATCATCATACCCATGATTGAATTTTATATAATCCTTGGTATGGATTGGATTTTGGACCATGATAGGAAAATTTATTTTAAGAAGAAGTAGGTTATGTTTTTGATGAAGATGATAAAGAACACATTATCTTTAGAGGAAAATTGTCACCAGCTGATTCTTATCTAGATCCACCCACAGTAGCTCAACTAGATTCAATTATTGGAAAGGAAGATAATGAAATAACTGTGGGTGAGGAAAGGAATGTTCAAATAGAGGATGTACCTATTGAGAGAGAATATGTTTATGTGTTTCCAAGAGATTTACCTGGACATCCTTCAGAACGATAAATTGAGTTTTCCATTGATATAATTTGTGGTTCAAGGACAATATCGAAGACCCCTTATACAATGGCCAATATGGAATTAGTGGAGCTAAAGAAACAGATAGAGGATTTGAGTGAAAAAATATTTATTCAACCTAGTGTTTCTCTATGGGGAGCCCATGTCTTCTTTGTCAATAAGAAAGATGGATCCATGAGGCTTTTCAATGATTATAGGGAAATAAATGCTATTACAATAATTAATAATCATCCCATACCACACATTGATGATTTTTTTGACCAACTGCATGGAGCCCAATAATTTTCAAGGATTAAACTTCGATCAAGATATCACCATTTGTGTGTGAAGAAGGAACACATTCCAAAAACAACATTTTGAACCAGGTACAGGTATTGTGATTTTACAGTGATGCCTTTTGGATCAACTAGTGCACCCTATGTCTTCATGGATCTAATGAACAGAGTTTTCAAGGACTATCTCGATGATTATTTAGTGGTATTTATTGATGATATCTTGTTAAACTCCAAAATCTGCGAAGAACATTAAAATCACTTACGCATTATCATGAAGACTATTAGAAGACATGAGTTATATGGGATGTTTAGAAAGTGTGAATACTAGCTTCAAGAGATTTCTTTCCGTTTCCATACTATTTCTAAGGATGGAATCCTAGTTGATCCTGCAAAGAAAAAGGCAATCCAAGATTGGAAAACGGCAACAAACATAACTAAGGAACGTAATTTTATTGGCTTAGCAGGTTATTATCGACATTTCATATATAACTTTTCCTGACTGGCTAACCCTCTAACAAAGCTCACACGTAAATTGGTTAAATTTGTTTGGAAAAAAGATTGTGAAGAATGTTTTGATGAACTGAAGAGAAGATTAGTCAATGCCTCTATATTGACTATACCATCGGGGAATGAAGGGTTTGTTGTTTATAGTGATGCTTTAAAGAAAGGACTAGGTTTTTTCCTATAAAAATGATAGGGTAATTTCTTATGAATCATGAAAGCTAACAATTCAAGAGAAAAACTATCATACTCATGGTCTTGAGTTAGTTTTTGTAATATTTTCTTTGAAGATATGGAGACATTATCTCTATGGTGAAAAATGTGAGTTTTATAATGATCACAAAAGTTTGAAGTAAATTTTCTCACAAAAAGAACTCAACATGAGTCAAAGGAGATGTCTTGAACTACTAAAGGATTATGATTTCACGATACACTACTACCTGGGGAAGGAAAATAAAGTGGGAGATGCTTTGAGAAGAAAGGATCATGGAGTTTTGAACAAGATTAGAGTTGAAAGAGATCCTATTTTCATGGATCTAGTAATGATGGATATGGGAATAACCATGGAAGGTGAAACATCAATGATTTTTCAAATGTTTTCCAAAACATCTTTACTATAAAGGATAAAAAGTTCTCAGGCTGATGATGAGGAGTTTCAAAAAAATATTAATGCTGTGAATCATGAGAGATTGTGTGACTTCGTATATGAAAATGGAATTTTGAAATTTGGGAAGAGACATTGTGTTCCCGATATACAATATCTAATAAGGTAATTGTTTTATGATTCTCATAATTCCAATTTCTTTATACAGCCTGGTAACAATAAGAAGTATAAAGAATTGAAGGAACATTTATGGTGGGACAACATGAAGAGGGAGATTGCTGATTTTGTGTCAAGATGTATGGTTTTTCATCAAGTGAAAGCTGGAAGGAAACAGCCTAGAAGAGTATTGCATCCCCTTCCCATACCTGAGTGTAAATGAGATAATATACCGATTGATTTTGTCATGGGACTACCAAATACTCCTAGAAGGAACAATGTGATATGGTTCATTGTCAATCATCTTACCAAGTCAGCACATTTTCATGATACAAGAGAAGATATACCACTTGAACGTCTAGCAAGACTATATATTAAGGAAGTAGTGAGACTTCATGTAGTACACCTATCAATTTTTTCTGATCGTGATCCACGTTTTACATCAATATTCTAGAAAAGTCATCCGAAGGCCCTAGATATTGATCTTTGTTTGAGCACTTCCTACCACCCACAAACTGATGGACAATCAGAACCGACTATTCCAAAATTGGAAGTCATGTTGAGGTCATGTTCAATTGATTTTCAAGGCATGTGGGATCAGTATTTACCTCTCATAGAATTTTCCTACAACAATAGCTTCCATTCATGTATACAGATGGCACCCTATGAAGCATTATATGGGAGGTGATATCGTACATGAACTTTCTTGGATGTTGTTGGTGAAAGAAATCTCCTGGGACGAGAACTTGTTGAAGAAACAATGGAAGAGGTTAAGATTATCCAGAACCATATCAAAATAGATCAAATTTGGAAAAAGAGCTATACAGATAATTGAAGGAAGTGTTTTGTGTTTCAAGAAGGTTATCATGTTTTCTTAAAGGTATCGCTATGGAAGGGTATTATATGATTCATTAAGAAGGTAAAATTACGTCCTATGTACATCAGACCTTTTAAAATTATTGACCGGATTTGAGCTGTATCTTACCATTTGTAAATGCCACCAAGACTCTCCAAGGTTCACAATGTGTTCCATGTGTCTATGTTAGGAAAGTACATGCCAGAACGAACACATGTACTCACTTATGAAGAAGTAGAACTTGACCTCAATCTATCTTACTGTGAAGATCCTATCAAGATTCTTGATACTAGAGAACATGTATAGAGAAATTGGATGACTCGTCTGGTGAAGGTTATATGGAGGAACCATAAGATGGAGGAAGAAAAATGGGAGCCTTAGGAGCTTATGTTAAAGACATACACGAATCTTTTTAGGTAATATTCTGTGAATTTCTAGGAAGAAATTTTTGTAAGGAGAGGAGAATGTAACTCCCCAAGGTTTTGAAAATAAATATAGAATGCAATTTTATAATCTGTCCATTAAACATAACTTTTCCTCTTCTATGTTTTGAATTTCAAAAAATGGTCATATAGAGTTGTGTTCTGTAAGTCATTTGGAGTATGATAGAATAAACTTGATTTTTGGTGAATAGTAACATATCGTTATGAATAGTAATATGAATAGTAATATGACTGTAATGAATAACAAATTTGATTATTATTTTATTTTTTTAAGGCGAGAAGATAATAACATCTTGGTTAATTTTTCATCGTGATAACGAAGTAGTTGTAGAATTAGAACTGTTAATTTTTGAATTAAGTATGCCTTAATTTTAAAGTTAAATTAATAATATTTAGAAATTTATTTTTCAAATATGTACTTAATTTTTGAATTCTACATGTCGAAAATGGTTAGGGTAAATTTTTGGGATTTTTCTGAAAATCAAGAATTTTTTATGAATAGTAAAATACGATAAATGCAGAATACTTGATTTACTGAATTATAGGTGATGAAAGGATGATATAAACCTACTCAGTTTGAACTCACATGCCATTATTAATATTATGGGTCACATGAAACAATATAGGTGGTTTTCTTGAGTAAAATAATAAAATAATTAATTAAATATTCAAAACTTACTCTTCTCCTCAACTATAAACCCCCCCCCCCACCACTACCTCTTTTCTTCACACATCTAAGCCTTGAAGCTCCTCAACGTTCTACCAAATTACCCTTACATAGTCGCTCCCCATGATCATGAATCTCTTAGTCTTTCCAAAAGAAAAAACCCCTTCCCTAAAGAGTTTCTCAAGGAGGTAATTTTAAGAGGTAAAGCACCCTTCTTTCTCATTAGGTTTTATTTCAATTTATCTACTTTTGTTATCATCTCCTCACCTCCTATGTACAAATGATCATGATAACTCCAGTAAAATGTATATAATGTATTTATATCATGTGAATGGAAGAACCATCATAAATATTCTTACTCCCTCCCTTTTATTTTATAAATGAAATCGACGTCCAAGAGGTTCCGATTTATAACCTTCATGAAGGATGATGTTTTGTTCATCTATTTCTTCTTAATTACTGGACATGAAACCATATTAATGGTTTAACCAGACTATAATATATGTTTTATAACCTAATTAACATTATGGAACCAAAATATGTACATATAATTATGTTATATGACAAAACTAGTTCATAATATTCCTAATACCGCCAAATAATTGAAGTTGTGGTCATCTAATGGTTCATCGTTATTCCATGTAATAAAATGATATAAATGACCATTATAAATTATTTATGTTGATTAAATATATATAATTCCAATACTGGATATTTATAACCATTCCACATGAACTTCATTACATAAAAACAAGTGAACCGAATAAGAAAATAAAGGAAACAAACACTCCAGGACGGCAGAATTCAATATAATAACTTGTCAATAAAGACATAAATGAACTAACCAGAATTATGGTAAACTAAATACATATATAATAGGTTTTGAAATAACTTATTAACAAGTATAATTTCATATTACAGGAGCTTAAGTACAAGAGAGGAACACGTTTGGATTTAAGGTAAGTGTTTTTCAACCCGAACATCCATTTTCATTTGGAATACTTTCATTGTCTAAATAACTCAATGAAATTTTTATGTATTGTTATGTACACCTCATATATTCTGTATGAGTATAATATATATGTTTAAAACCCATAATCCTTACTTATTTTATGGATAGTTACAGGTTTTAAAGGAACTTTCAAAAATGATTCCAAAATACAAGCCCGGTTCAAGGGAATTTCTCAAATTCATACCTATTTTCAAGGGCACTATATAATCTGTTTTTAGAAACAATTATATTTATAATATAACTCATTTTATTAAAAAAATACTATATTACATTACTTCTAGTTTTATACCATTATTTTTCCAAAAGAAATATTTTTTCAAAATAAAAGAGTATTTATCTCAAGAATTGCATAATGATTTTATTAGAGTGTTTTCTTCTAATTCAACGCTCTTGTTGATTCCATGGTATTTTTGGGTTTAATTTTAATGAATTAATCTATAATATTTTATTTAATGGTTTATGACTAACTCAATTGTGGATGATCTATCATTAAATCATTCACTATATTACCTGGAATGGTTAGTGTTTTATGTTTAATGATTGGGGAAAGTTAGTTACATTTCATATGATAGCTTCAATATGAATGTATATGTTTTTATGTTGATCCCAACTCTTATGAGGTAGGAATTAGACTTATTATGTGGTGGGTGGGGCCCAATATAGCCCCTCAATGCATTGGTAGGCCTCATGAGACAAATAGATGTGGAATTGGACGAGGCCTTTCAAAATGTGATATGGATTTTGGCTGAGGCCTTAATCATTAGATGTCTTGGACGAGGCCATGAAAAAATGTTTCAGAATGTTTGGAATATGCACTTGCCTCATTATGAATCTAGGAATTGATATTTCATGTGGTCATTCGAAATGTAGAATACCCTTGATTATGTTTTATTATGGCATTATTTACTCACCTTGTTTTCCTACCATAATGTGTTCATGTGTATTATTAAAGGAATGTGTTTTAAATTATTCACCATGTGTAATGTTTATATTCTCTTCCACTATATTACTTACTCTTACTGATAATTTGAGCTCATCCCTTTCTTATGTTTCATTTTTCTCAGGATGTGAAGAAGTAAATTATGAATGAAAAGCAAGCATAATCTAGGAGAGATGATGTTTCTGGAGGTATAAATTAGTGTTGTTTTCCCTTCATATTGTAATTATAAACTTATGTATGTAACATGATTCCAATAATACTAAACTACTTGGTCCCTCGGGAATTTTATTCCTTGTATGTATGCCAACATAATCCAATAAGGCACCGGCTACGGGCAATTAGGGTCGGGTCCTTACATAAATGGTCAAAATGGTTTATTTTCAAAATTTTGGGTTTGTGATGGCATAAACAATTTTGGTTTTTAGTTATTCATGGAATGGGAATAATGGAATACAATAATTATTATGTTAATAAATTAAGAAATTATTAATAATAATAATTAAATAAATTACTCCCATGTTTGTTGTTACCAAACACCTAATTTGCAAAATTGTTATGTCAATACTATGGTAAACCCATATCCTGGACATAATAGTGGTCACAGATTAATAAAAAAAGAACCCATTTGGTATATATTCAATAATTTGTAAAATTTTAGAAAACATATTATATAAATTACCCTCAACTGTGATGTTGTCTAACACATGAAGATCACAAATGTTATATCATTCCATGGGTAAACCTGGAATCCCTGACCTATCTTTGAGAGTAGATTTCCCATATGACACATCATTTGAGAGATATTTCATTGTTTTATAAAAATTGAATTTGTGATAAATTATATTTTATATTCTTATTCTATCACATTCAAGGATCTACTGGCCTCATAATCACATCCCAACTCAGTTACTATCTCCAAAAAATCTAGATAATGTTTTAGGTGTCAATAGAACATATACCATCACATAGTCCCTTGAATAAATAAATAATATATAAATTTATTTTTATTGAATAATTTCATTTTCACATAAAAATGTTCATAATTTATTAGAAAATATTGTTTTATTATAATTTAAATTTTAGGACATTACATAACTCTCCCTTATTACTTGAGGTAATAAGAATTATATTTCCTAATTATTATTTCAATATTATAGTGATTTAATAAAATAAATTATTTAATAACCAAAATTGTTGTTGAAACATTAAATAATATAATGAATTATGTTTATTTACATATAAATACATGAATTTTCTAATAATTGTTAAATCTCTTTTCATAATGTCCATTCATTCCACATGAAAAGCAAATAACATATTGTTTTTCACACTACCAATAAATACTATGTCTTATTGAAGGAAATTTTAATGATACTGTATAAAATAAAATAGTCATAGTATTTTATTCATGTAATTTTACATTTTTCAACATATGGGTTATGGAATCGTGTTCTATATAATCCATATTTATCAAAAGAATATTTGAAAAATGATCCATGAGTAATTCATAAGTACAATTCATCTCATTATACTCAACTGATAGGGGGAAACTAGAAAGGAATGATGCCAACATGATATTAAAACATAATTTTTTATTAATATTTAATTAACCATTACAAATAGATCAAAATTATTCATTATATTGAGCATAAAATCACTTGGTAAATACCTTATTTTTGTTCATATTTAAATAGTGTAAAAATATTTTCATTTTATTAAATCCCACCTTTATCATTCTCAAGAGATAATAGATGAGATATTGTGGCATACATATCCTTGTCATCAGGGTTCATTATTACTTACGTGGAAAAAATTTATATTTGATGCAATGGACATTAGTATCTTACTATTATATATCATATATGCTTCATTCTCACCTTTCCTTGTTCAATGAGGATATTGGGAAGGTAAATGGATCTCCAACATGCAGTATAACCATTTACTATAGAACTAGATTATTTAAAATAATATTCCACCTTTGGAAATATATGAGGGATGGAGATATAATTATTCTATATTATGGTAGTGTTATGAGGATTTCTCTTTCTATATCACACATTTCGGAAAGGTTATATTTTATTTAAATATTAATAACCAACAGATATAACATAATAGTGTTTTATTTATTTGAAACCCAATGTATTGTAAAAAACATAATATCCTCAATATTAGTTTTGGAATGTCTTATCATGTGGATATTCTAGAGATAAGTATCCATATGTTCATTCTCATAACCAAATCACGGGCCTTTAGAGTTATTATAAGATATATAGGTAGGATGCTCTTGACAACTACATTAACTAACAAACCCCTGAACCATTCAATGGACTATGAAATCTTGAAATCATGGAATTCAATTTCCTCAACACCTACCTCTTCGTTATACCTGGTTTTTATTGTTAATTAAACCCTTAATATAAACCATGTTAAAGTATCATGAAAGACAAGTTAAAACTCTTAGATTATTGAATGATACCAAAATTTGGATAGATAAGAATTCTTATTTATACATGTGTCCTAACATAATCAATTGAAGAATTTAATGGCATATTATTTTCTTTTTGAGGATTTTATTCTTTATGTATAAATTTATCATTTTATATTGTTACATAATTGATAAAATTATGATTATTTTTACTTACATTATTAAACATGCCAAGAAAAATCTACACAATGAAAAATTAAATTTAGTTTGATCACTCATTCTTATTAACTCATTTATTTTCTGATAGTAATAAAAATTCCATGACTAATTAACATTGTTTATAAAAAAATAAAACAATAAATATAATATTTCCATGATTTTATCTAATGGTTATTTTTCATAGTAAATTATAATCTATCCTTTGACCCATATAAAACATATTGAACCATAATTTGGTTTGAATCACAATATTCAAAATTTACTCTAATGTAACATTCCTGTTGGTATCACCAAATTACTAAATTTTGAAACACCACAATCCTTCAGAGTTATTCATACATTACATAACCATTTACTCAGACACTGTTTGGTGTGACCATAGGATTTGTTATGGGGTTTACATAAAAAATCTACAGGAACATAGTTAATTAAATAATTGAGGATGGGATGACACAAAAACCACCATTTTATTTATATTTATTAATTTATAAAAAAGAATGAAACCTTAATTATATTAAAAAACAAGCATGTGAAATAGTCAAACTAAAATCAGGGACATCCAAACATGTAACAAATTATTATTAATACAATAGCTATAATTCAATTAAATCCACTCTTTATATATAGAAAAA
Source organism: Viscum album (assembly GCA_963277665.1). Taxonomy (NCBI): domain Eukaryota; kingdom Viridiplantae; phylum Streptophyta; class Magnoliopsida; order Santalales; family Viscaceae; genus Viscum; species Viscum album. Next base: position 1,361,637,956 of record OY728145.1, on the reverse strand, counting down.
TCACCTCAAATAAATAAATAAAAATTTCTCAAATATTAATAAATTATATATAATAACCTCATCTATATGGTCAAAAAATTACACCATAATTTCGTTTAAATTAATAAGATAAATAAATCTTATTTAAATAAAATTATTACAAATTGTATACAGGAAAGATAAATAGAAAGTTATTATGAATCTATCATGGAATTAATTTGGAATTTAATATTATTTATTCCATTTATACATGTTTTATAGGCCAATTTAATACAGCAATTAATTTTATTTATAGTTAAATTCAATTACACATGTACATCCAGGTATATAATTTAAATAATATAAACAAATTAATTACAAAACATATATTGAACGCCCTTTTTCTGCGTTGAAAAAAAATTTCATTTAAATTAATTAAAACATGTTATAATTAATTCATTAAAATTCATGTAAATTAAATTCACTATTGGGAATTAATTAATTAACTTATTTTTAAATTATTTACTCATCACATAATAATTAATTAGACACCATATATTAATTAAGTTCATCCATCATGGAAATTAATTACAAACCATGTGAATTTTAAGCCTTATGAATTTATTAAATGACCAATATATAATTTTTTTTAAATATACCACATGTGTATTTATTACATGAATAATCTGTAATGTATAATAATTTCATGTTAATTCACAATCCAACTTGTGTATAGTGGAATTAATACATGATATGTCACTGATCGTGAAGATTCCATGATTTACACTATGAAATCAAGTCGGATTTATGATGCCTACAACATCTATATCTATAAAGAAACATGCATTTGTGGTTTTTCAACAAAAAATATATAACAAATACAATATGTGTTAAATCTATGTGGTAGGTTTTGTACTACATGATCCATTTAGATTTGACGTACATAGTTAATCAACATTTAATTTTTAGATACTTACCATGTAACTATGTCCTCCATCCAAAGTATTTAACACCTTGCTCTAGATTCTATCTATAGTTCCTCATAGATAATTCACTAGTTTTTGGTACATGAAGGAAACAAATCACATATAATTGAATTTAATATTGAAAGAATGAATTTATTGAACTAAAATACTAACTAAAATTTAAATATCAATAAATGGTCACGAAATAGTTAAAAATTATTATTTAACTAGTCTAATACCTATTGATGATTTTAGGAGTAATATAAATGGTTGGTCCCTTGGCCAACAATTATTTTTCATCAAATCCCTCAATATACACCTCAAACAATGATGAAAAATAAACCCTTGAATTCAAATTATACTATCATAAAAAATAATTTATAATTAATTAGATATAATAAAAAATAAATAGATATCTTTTGAATTATTTGTTCATTGATTTTTTCGACTAATACCTCAGGTTTTACCATCATTTCATATAGAAGATTAATGGTATATTTCCTCTACTGGAGATCTACACATGTTACACAAACCACTAATCATTTCTATAGAATTACATGATCACTATCTCTGATGGTTCTCATTCTTGTGATGATCATAATGGATTGAAACAAAATCCGTTGAGAAACGAAGGAATCACTCTGGTCGGGGAGGACAATTAATCTCTGTTCCTGAGAATGTTTAAGATGAATATCACTTGAGTGTATTTCCTCTATAATGTATTTTATAAAATATTTTATGGGATTATATACCTATATAATAACATATGATGGTTTTTTTACCAAAGGTTAGAGAATAAATTATTTTACATGGGACATTATCATTCCATTAATCCACAATGAACCCCTTTCCTAAAAAAATTATTATTATTTACATGGTATACAATGATATTTTGGAAACCAAATATTATTCTACTTGAGTAAAAAAATTATTATATCTTCAAAAAATATTTACATTATAATTCAACAGTAACACATTAATCTTTGTCGTCAGGTCTTCCACAATATTTATTTAACTATGAATATTATGTATTTATTTAAATAATTAAATATCAGGATATTATTATTTTATAAATAAATATATATTTTAGTACATAAATAATTACTATATTCACTAAACAATTGAATTTATATTCATTAATTATTCTTGAAACAACATATAGAAATATCTTTTACACATGAAATAAGCCACCTGTATATAAATATTTTTTTATTCACATAAATATATTCATAATTACTAGTTAAAAAATAATAATTAAGATTCAACTCATATAATATTCTTTCGTATATCTCAGGATTTGATATATTCGATCAACTAAACATGAATAATTATTGAAGCACTTATAATAATAATATTTAATCAACATATTAAATTTATATAAAATCTATCTTACCTTTTGTTTAGACATAATGTGTGACCCTCTATGAAAATATATTACAGTAATTAGGCAGATCCAACTAAATAAAAATGACAGTGTCTAGAATCATGATAAAGAGCCCATATAAAAATATGTTAGTATCTCAATTACAAAAAATTCAAAAATTAATCACTATGTAATATAATATCCTTATCATGACATCTCAATCAAATAAGTTCCATACTAGTGTAATTAACCAGTATGTGTGATGCCTCATTCGTTGACTTCTTGAATGAATAATCCAAAAAACCACCATGGACATTGTTGTGATCATGTTCTTCCATTATCATAAAAAACTAATATATAAACATCCATTATAGGGAATAAGGGATTAATACTTATAATAAGTATTCATTAATTCATTATAATTTGAGAAGAACTAAAAATATTTTTCCTTACTTCAAGTATAGGTCTTCATAGATTTCATCAATACATAAATGTATATGAATCATAAAATTATTTAAAAAACTAATACTAATGATAATTAAACACATTCTCAAAATGTTCTCATAACCTCCATTTTCTAGAATTTTACCATTGATGAACATCATGGGATGAGATATAATTGTATTATGATCCTCCTACCCATGATAGTCTATAAATTATATTTCCCATAATATAATATTATACATTTAGAGAATATATATTTAGTATTCCTTAGTCTGAATTTCTCAACATATCAGTGAACTTCCATACCAATTAAATCCAACAAGTTTTCTTGTGAAATTATAACTGTGATATCATATAGATGAATGATCATCCTATGATAAGATATTAGTTAATGTTTAAGACTATGAATATTATGATAATCCAATTTCCATTGTAGTTGGATATTAGGAATCAAAAACAATAAAATCCCACTTTAAAAATATCCAACTGCAAACAATCATAGGATTGAATCCAATGATTAAAATTCATCTACTGATATATTTCTATAGCTATTGATTCCTAAAGGACTTATAGAATAACCCAGAGTTAAGGGGTTAAAACCTCACAACTCACATATTTATTCTTAATATTACTAGATGGTTCTTTCTTTTCCATGGAATTGAATAAATAAAAATTAAATAATTATTAGTGACATGTTATATGAAAAGATTAATAATTCATAAAAAATAAGTAATATTTAAAAGGAATTTTTTAATTTTTAAAAATTATATTATATTAATTAATTAGTAAGTGTTATTTAAGTGTAAAAAATGATTATTGAGTACCAAATTTGGTGTTATATAGAAAAAAACATGTAGAAAATTTTAATTATTATTTAAGATACCACAATACACCAAAAACCATAGAAAAATTTAATTATTATCATTGTTCCGCTATAAAAAATTATTTAATTATATAAGCACTACACTAATGCTTCCATTGGATCCAATTACATATTTTGGATATTATATGGTGATAAGTAATCATATGTATCAATGAAACATCTCAATATATAAACATATATATTTATAAATCATCATTATTAATTATATTAAAAAATTTATTTATTTTTCCATTGATGATACTAAAAAATATTTATTTAATATTTAAAAAATTATTGATAATGAAATTTTATGTAACAATTATAATTTTCTTTATCACTACAAGTTTTATATTATTAAATTTATTTCATATATTTGTGTAGTCTTTACGAAAAATTAAATACAATTCTGTATGATTCAATTAATATTATTTTTTAATAATAAAAAGTATAATATATACATGTATTATAATGATATTTTAGGAATAAAAAATATTTATCAAAATTGTTCTATAACAACTCATTTGAAAAATTTATTATATTTCTTCACAAAATACTTTTTGATAAATAAATTACTTATACTAACAGTTTAAATTTATGTTTTTTTTCCAATTAGTAATTTATTATTTGTATTAAAATTGAAAAAGTGTTATTTTTGAAATTTTAATTGTAACACAAATTTAATATATAACTATAAAAAGGAAAATAATAATTTTTAATTTGATGTGGAATTTTATAAGGATCACACAATAAAAAATGGATATATTATATTATAAAATAAAATAAAATTTTAGGAAGAATTTTATATTAACATTATTATTCAAATAATGTTTGAAAGTATAATATTCATTATTCATGTTATGATACTAAAAAAAGACGACTTCATAAAGGGAGATAGATTGAGATTAAGTTTCCCCTTGATTTCCTTCCTTCATCAATAGTGTGGGGTGTCTATAGCTCTCTCATCAATTTCTATCTCTAGGTGTGATCATGACATGTGGCTTCTTTCACTGTGGTGGCGATGTGGTGTGGATAGTTTGTAGAGGCTTTCCTCGAGGGACGGTCTGAACTTCATAAGTGCTAGATCCTTTATTGGAGGTTTTATAGTGGTCTATGTGCGATTTTTTGGTGTCTTTCGTTGTCATGGTGGATATTTAATGTGGGATCATGGTTGAATCAGTGCAGGGTCATCAAAGTTGTGGCATGTCTTCAGCGAAGTATTTTTCATGTGTCCTTTTGGGGCCACAGTTTTGATCTAGTCCTTCCATGGGCTATGAAGGTTTTCTGCCATATTGATCTGCATCAGATGTGTGTAATTTGGAAGGATTTTTGTGGAATTAGTGTGGATTCAATGGTGGCAACATGATTTGGATCTATCATGGTGTAGATGTGCAGTTCTGACTACGGCGTGAGAAAAAGATGAGGTTTCAGTTATTCAATGATGCGCTACAAGATTCATTATATGTTGGCTTGATGACAGGCTGTGGATCGCACCGTGTTGTGATGTTGTTCATGTTCTCTAGCAGGGACGTCGGACCCCAGTGGCTTGTGGTGGCATTTTAACAGGATACAATGACTAGGATTCATTTTTTGGTTGGTGTTTTCTTGGGGATCCTTTTTAATTGGATCATTATCATTGGGATTTGTTGCAAAAGACATTTAGGTCAGTCAATTCTAAGGATGTATGCCTCTGTGCCTATTGGCTTATAATGGGTTTTCCCCAACACAATTTAATGGGGGTTTTTTCCTCTCTTTTTCTATTTTAATAAAAGTATGTGGCCATAATATTTTCGACATGATACTAAAAAATATTCATTTGAAAGGGTAAATAAATTTATTTACATTAAAAAATACACTAAAATATTTATAATTATATTAAAATTTTAATTAGTAATGTTCATGGGGACTTATTATCATAAAATATATTTTATTTGGAGGTATGGTGATATTTTAATGTAATACTGTAATAAGAATAGTGATGTAATGATTATGTATAATATTCATTTCACAAAAATTTTTATAATAAATATTTAATTGATAGATAAATTTACCATAATAAGAATTTTCCTTAAAAAATTATTACTTATTTAGAGTTAAAATATTGGAATTATATTTGGGTGATATTATTTATTTTTATAGAGAAAATTATTTTTAGTTTAATAGTAAAAAATATAGTTTTTTATAGTATTAATTATGTCATCATTTTCAAATAAAAATGATTTAATATATTGTTAAAAACATAATAACTTAATGTTTTTTAATTAGTAAAATGACACTTCTAAAAATAAAAAATATAATTTTCAAACAAAAAAGCATTTTTTAAAAACATAGGCCATATTGTATTCAAATAAAATAGTATTTTTTGGTTATTTAGATAAAATAAAATATATCAAAGAATAAACTCTATTTTAGGTGTATTTTAAAATTAAATTAACTTATACTTTTTTATCAAACCCTAATGAAAGACCTATGAATAATCATTATTCATTTTTCAAACCCTAAATGATAAAATAATCAATATTTCCATATATTGTACTCTACCCCTTGGCTATATAAACACCCATCCTAAATTTATTTCTAATCACCTAAAAAACATCTTTGATTTTTAATGATTTTCATAAATACCTCTCTAATAACATTTTTCAAAAATTCCTAATCCCTTTTCTATCCAAATTACCCTATGGTGAATGCTCCTGTAATAATCAATTTCAGGTGACTCCAAGAGTAATCCAAGTATTCTGGATCTTCTCTCGTCATATTTTATTTGAGATTCATTTAACATAGACTATAAATATTACTATTCAATTTTTGTAAATTTTAGTTTTCCCATGTAATTAAAATGTCTTTGAACCAATAACAAGTAAGTACAACCCATTCCATATCATTGAATGACATTCATTAATCATCCCCATTTTGAAGCTAGAGTTTAAAAAAATTCTCATTTGAATTATCCTCTTACATTAAATATTACATAATTAATAGTTAAAGTGACATTTATATAGTAGTATAATATTTATATAATGTTTTTATAAAAATAAATTATATATTATTTTTTCACATAATTTAAACTTTTGGAAATGATATTGTTCACACACAATTGATTAATACTAACATATATAATTATGATGTCTTATTTTGAATTATTTATTTCACAGATATTCGTTACATTTGATATAATGTATAAATAAGACATTAATAATCATATAATTTCAAGTTTATAATTTATTAATTGTAAAATAGTCATGATAATATTGTTATTAAATGTATAAAGTCATTTTCATGTTTACCATCTAATCAATTATCATGAAATTATTATGATATAGAACTTTATTTGAGAATATATTAAACTATTGATCTCTTATACTCCTAGAGTGATACAAAAAATATTCCTTGATATTTCCAATGTTTATGAAACCACTAGAATACGACTATAAAACATTATCGTTACGTCATACAGTTTTATAATTATCAATTGAATAACCTCAACATGAACTATATAAGAAATAATAATAAAATAAATGAATAATACATGATAATAAACTAATTAAAATAATTAATAAAAAATTAAATAAAGATGAATATGGTTCTAAAATAGGTAAAAATTAATATTATTTTATTATTTTTAAATCTATAAGATATTAGAAATCTATTGTGACACAATATAAGGATTTATCTTCAGAATTTATGTTCAATATATTCATTTTTTTATATTAATTAACTTATTACTTGACTTTTAATAAATACATTGATTTATTGGTAAAAAAAATACTTGAGGCCATAATTCAGAGTCACTTGAGCTTTCTCCAGATATATTTAAATGATCATTCCCATTCAATAAGAATAGATTACAACAACTATAGTACTAAAAAAATTGTTGGGATTAGTTTCACCCCTCAAGATGAAAAACAGAATAATGGGATATTACAAATAATTTTGTGAATGGAATATTCTAAAAACCAAAATTTCATGTTTATCATTTTGAGGATTTAACATATGTTGAATCTAATTTAATAATGTAAGCTTGTGATATATATGTTGAGAATATTTTGGCTCAATGTGTGGTGTAAAATTGGTATACTTGAGATTTTTATTATTAAAATTATCAAAAAAGGATCATAATGGAATTTATGTTTGGCTAAAACACCCCATTATGGAAATCATTTATTTATTTACTAAATAATATGCAACACCACAATATTATATTAACGAATAATATACACACATTGACCAATGTATTAACTCATTTTATTCAATCTATGGATTTTTTAAGACCCCCCTAGGAGAATCATCTAGGGTTCTATAAAAATCCCACTACCATGTGATGGTGGATTATGAATGTGTATATGGTGAAGGCTAAAAACAAATTGATTTAATATGTCTCATTATCTTCATTATTTGTGTCATTATATGTTATAAAATTAGGATTGAATAGATAATTATATTTCATGAAGCAAATTAATAATGTTTTCCCATATATATCTATGAAAATGGGAGTCTTTTACATACTACTCCAAGGATTAATGTAATTAATATATGAAGGTATTTGAAGCTATTATGGAGATTAATTCAATGAATAATTCCTTATATTTTATATTTTATTTTATTTAAATAATTTATTATCCTTTCATTTATCTTTTTATGGGTAATTTTTTTGAAGGATTTTAATCAGACCAACTATTATGAGTATGTGTTAACGAAATCCATAAAACATTATTGTTGTTTGAGATTAGTTTAATGAGTTAGTATTATATTTTTAAATCTCACACATATTTATTATGAAGTGTTCCTTTTTTATTTGGAGTTCTTGTTTCAATGCATTGAATCACATAACCCAAAAATTGTTGGAAGTGAAATTATTTGAAATTTTCATTTTGATATTATGATGGAAATGTTCATATATGTAATAGATCTTCCACCTCCATTAATTATAGTATAGAAATCCATGTTTTTATATTTTTTAACTCTTACATCGAATGATGAACATGAAATACGTAGCATGGTTTTAATTTCAGTGTTATCTTTATGTTACCTTTATGCAAAAGATTCTTCATAAATTTATCCTTTATATTACATTTACATTGGATGCATGTGTAAAGGTAACTCATGTTTTTCCATTATACATATATCCTACAAAAATGAAAAAATATATTTTTTTATGAAGGATACCCCCTATATGGTAAGGGTTAAGTGAAAAAACTAAAACATTATAATATTTAATATATTATTAAAAGAATTTAAAAATTACAATAAATAGTATTTTGGTAATATTTTCTATAATAAATTTATTATAATTTAATTGTTAATAAATAAATTAAAATTAGTTAGAAAACTATTTTTGAATCATTGATAATATAAAATAGAATAAATATTAAATTATAATATTTAAAATAATTTTTACCAAATTATATAGAATTAAATGTAATCTAGAAATAAAAATGATAATATTAAAATCATATTGTAAATTTGTGATCAGTTAATATATTATAAAATTAGGGAAGAATGTTATGTGTTTATATTTTAATTATAACATTTTTATAATAACTATTTTACGTTGAAATGTTAAAATTAAAGGAGAAATGTATTAGATATTATTCATATCACATAAAAAATTATCTTAATAATTTTGATCAAACGATTAAAAAAATTTAAATATGCAATATAGAAATTATGAAAAAAAATTACATTGTAGAAAATGATTTATAAAATTCATCATAATTCATATATTATTATATATTTAAAATAAATTTCCATATAATGCATAATGGGATGATTTAATATTATTATTTTAATCTTCAATTTTCATATTAATTATTATATAATTTCTATAATGATTAATTATCAAATATGAAAATTAAAATTTTTTATTTTATTAATTTACATCACATAAATGGATTTCTCTAGTTAAAATATTTGAAATATTTATTTGTGGTAAAATTTACTCATTTCATTATTCAAAGTACTAAATGTTTTATATTATAAATATTTGTTTTTTAGTTAAAAATGTTAAACTATTACTTATGAAAATGTGACGTCTTACTCACATTCTACAAAATTTAATTAAAGATGTAGTTTTCATATAAGTTAACATCATGTTGTTATTTGGTTTATTATATTGGATTTTGTTATTTATGATAGTTTTTAGACATTCTTTTAGAATTTTTATTAATTGAGTTATCCCTTGAGTAATGTGTCTTTAGGTAAACATACTTTTTGGAAGGAATCACACTAACCTAGAGGCTAATGCCTTGTTCTAGAAAGGTGGGGTTTTGCAATACATGGATCCAAGATTCATCACATGGAGATTATTAATTTCATAAATAACTGCATATTTATATGCACTGTTGATGTACATTTTGAATATGATGTTTTTTGAGAAGTATGAATAATTTTGGGATCCTATTCTATTTTACATAACCCAAACAATGAGGCCATATAGAAAGTTACAGATCAATTTGGACTGAATACATTGGTTTTTAGAAGCAATACGATTCCCAAACCTAATACATAGATGCAGACTTATGTAATGGAATAAATTTTATATACAACGGTTATATTAAATCCGTTTAAAAATTAATTGTTAGATTAATTAAAAATATTCATTGATCAGTACCTCTATCATTAAACCAAATAGGTTCTTCCAAACCATGATTACCATGGAGTATATTTTTTAATGAGATAAAGTAATGTGTGTCACAAAATATTCCTTGGAAGGATTTTCCAATGAATTGTTCCCATGCATTTTATTTTTCAATACTATTAATAGTATCTACATTACATTTCACATAGATGGAAAATCTATATGACAACCCTGCTTTTATTACAAACTTAAACATGATTTATTACATAAAACATCACTTGATACAACAAAGAAGATCGAGAGGTTGAGCGTCATTTGGTATTAGGATCATTTCATGAAAACTTAAAATAAGAATTACAACATCTTCATTGAAAACATCCTTTACATGACCACTACATTCCCTCATACTTAGCATTGCATGAGATAACCCTAGGACATGCATAAGAAAATGGTGATCTATAAAGCCCAGGAAGGGAATACACATGGAATAACATGAGGTGTAAAATACATGTTATACATTAGGAATATCAATAGAGAACAAGAAAAACATGAACATAGAGGCATGATAAATCATGATAATCATAACATGGAGATGTGGCAACAACACTTAACCTGGAATTAGCATGATCCAAGGCTCATTGCACATGGAGCATGAGTAAATCCTCATTGCACATGAAGCACGAGTAAACCCTCATTTCACTTGAATTAGCATGAGTCAACACTCATTGCACATGACATATCATGATACTATACTTTAACCAATGCATTGGAGCGCTATAAGGGCACACCCTTCTTAAACATTTCATTTCATGCATAAGTGTGCCACATGGATCATAAAACATGGATTCATAAAGCATAATCATTTATTCCATGATAAATAAATGTGGAATTCATACATGAAAAATTATAATCAATACGTACATGTGCATAAAGGTGAATACCCTTGATGGAGAAATGGGAATGGTATTTACAACACAATGTCATTGACTTAGAAAATCGGTGCGATTTTGGCAGCGTAACGGCGCGACATAAGAGTTCATAAAAATGGTTGATGAGAGAGAAATGGGTTCCTCATCATATATAATTTTAATTTAATGTAAGAAGGTCATATATATACATGTCCCAACAATTTTAATGGAATTTAGATTCATGATACAAAAGTATTGCTTGAATGTAAATGAGGAGAGAGAAGTTCATTTCGGAATTTTGGCATAGTAATGGGTGTACATGGGAGGAATTTAATGAGATAGAAAGAGGTATCCCATCATTCAAGAAAAAAGGGGATAGTATGAGGGAGGTGTGAAACCATACCCTAATATTCAAAATTGAAATTAAACGGTAAAACAACTTAATGAAAATTGGACAAAAATGAGAAAGGAACAAAAACCCTTACTTGGATGTGTGCTTCCAATGGATTGAGAGTGGATTGTGAGTGGCTTATTGGGAGTTTAGGTCACCTTGGGAGGATTATAGAGAGAGTAGGTCAGAGGTTTGACGATCTAAAAAGGATTTGAGTGAGAAGGAAGTGGGAGCTTGGGTGGGTTTATATAGGAATGGTGAGGGAATTCTTTATTATTTATGTTTGGGTCCCCTTATATTAAATTAATCCAAACCACAAAACATCCCATGGTGTTTGCCCATGGTGTTTGGAAAAGGGAAAAGGAAAACAATATTTTATAAGGCCAAATTCTGAACTTATTAAAATAATAGGGTTACGTATGTGGAGATGACTCATACTCCCATGGAAAATAATTTAAAAAGACAAGGTGTTTAATAAGTCTTGATGGGTCCATTAATTCATTGAAAAGTAATCCAAACAATGAAAAAATCACATTATTTTAATGGGAAAACATATATTTTCCTAACATAATGATTATAGTATTTTATTACATCACTATTGGGTCATTATGATGTCATAAAACACATTATATATTTAAACCGTATTTAATTTTTACTCAAAAATTTGACTGTCTGAGAAAATTATGAAAAATTCATCGTTAGATAATTTTAACATCCTGATTCCAAAAATAACATTTATTTTATCTAAATAATTTTCTAAATATTTTAATTTTCACTTTTAAAAAAAAAACTGACATTTATCAGAAATTCACGGGTTTTGACAAAAATGGCTTTCAAAACATAATAAAAATTATAATTGCATTCATACAATTATATGATCATATATATATAATAAAATTAATATAATAATAATAATAATATTTTATTAAAATATTATTTAATTCAAAAATCCCTTAATTTAATAAAATAGATTTATTAATTAAATAATAACTAAAAACACAGTTTGTACTTTAAAAACTATTTACAATATATCAATAATGAAAAGAAATTATATTCATTATTATATTCAAAAATAATGTACATGAACATATTACTATATATTAGTTACATAAACCCTTAAAACATCCTCATAAGACCTAAGGGTAAGGTGTGCGATGGGGACAAACTCCTGGGGTGGCTCAGATAACATCGCTCGAGTGGTAATTTTTATCAACTTCCACTTCTCTCGTAGACGGTCACGTTCGAGCTTGACATGATAAAGCTCAGCTTGGGATTTGTCAAGATCAAAGCCCAAGGATGCTACCTCTTTTCCGAGCTCTAACAAATGGGCTTCGTATGGAGCAATTATACTAGATGAGGCCATCGCTTCCTTTGTGTGAGAAAAATTAGGTTCGTTAAAGCCTTATATTTATTCTAATCATGTGATCACTGTTCAACGGCTATAAAAGTAACGGTCACAACACTTATCATAAATCCAAATATGTTGACATTTTATAAAACATTTTATATAGATAGACATTTAATTATATCAAGAGGGATTTCCATTAATGAAACTTTGAGTCGTTACAATATTCCCCCCTTAAGAAATTTTGCCCTCGAAATTTACTTTTACCACACTAAAAAAGATGTGGGTAAGTCAGCTTCATCATTTCCTTAGGTTCCCAAGTCACTTCTTCAAAATGTTGGTTCCTCTACAACACCTTGAAGAGGGGAATTTTCTTATTTTGTAGAACTTTTTCTCTACGATCTATGATCTTCACTGGTTTCTCCTCATAAGAAAGATCATATTCCAATTGTACCACCTCAGAAGATAGTACATTTGAAGGGTCTGGTATGTACTTCCTTAAGATGGATACATGAAAGACATCATATACATTGGCCATGGTAGGTGGAAGTGCTAGTAGATAGGCCATAGCCCCGACACGATCAATAATCTCGAAGGGGCTGATGTACCTTCGACTTAACATCCCCTTCTTTCCAAACCTTATGACCTTCTTCCATGGAGATATTCATATAAAAACAATATCCCTAGCTTCAAACTCAAGGTCTCGTCGACGGTTATTTGCATAATTCTTCTGTTGACTTTGGTCAGCCTTAATATGCTGCTGAATGGTTTCCACCTTCTCCACCATTTCTTCGACCATTTCTGGTCCAAGCAGCTTACGTTCACCGACCTCATCCTAACATGCCGGTATAGTCCACCTTTTCCCATACATGGCCATATATGGTTCCATTTGGATGCTCGAGTGGAAACTGTTATTGTAGAAGAATTCAACGAGTGGAAGATGTTGATCACGACCTCCTTTAAAGTCCATTGAGCATGCTCTCAACATGCCCTCAAGCTCTTGGATAGTCCGCTCTGATTGGCCCTCAGTTTGAGGATGATAGGCCGTACTGATGTTCAGTTCAGTATTCAGAGCCTTTTGAAGACTCTTCCAAAACATAGAGGTGAATCTTGGATCTCAGTTAGACACAATAGATAGTGGTACTCTATGCAACCTTACCACTTCCCTGATATATATCTATGCCAGTTGATCAAATGAGAAATCCTCCAGAATAGAAATGAAGTGTGCAGTCTTTGTAAGACAATCCACGAAAACCCAGATTGCATTGTTTCCTTTGGATGTCCTTGGAAGTCCAGTGACAAAGTCCATGATGATGTTCACCCATTTCCATTCTGGTATGGGTAATTGTTGCATCATCCCCTTATACTTCTTCCTCTCTGCCTTCACATGCTGACACACAAGACACTTTGATATATATTCTACAATATGTTTCTTCATATAATACCACCAAAAGATTTCTTGGAGATCTCGATACTTCTTTGTGCTCCCTGGGTGAATATTAAAATTTGAACTATGTGCGTCATCCAAAAGTTCCTTCTTCAGCTCCAGACTTGATAGAACACATAGTCTTTTCCCAAACCGCACAGTTCCTTCTTCATTAACATTAACCTCTGATGATTTCCCTTTATCGATAGCTCCCACTATTTCATGAATTCCAATATCATCCTTTTAAGAATCTTTTATCCTTCCCAAAAGAGACGGTTGAGCAATCATTTGTGAAAGGATTGATGATGGTCCCTTCTCTTTGATTCCCATGCCCATATTCATCAATTCTAAGAATATTGGATCCTTCTAAATTCTCATCATTGACATAATCACTGGATCCTTTCTACTTAGGGCATCTTCCACCTTGTTCGCTTTCCCAGGGTGGTAATGGATCGAATAGTCATAATCCTTAATGAGATCTATCCATCTTCTCTGGAGCATATTAAGCACTTTTCTGTGTGAATATATATTTAAGAATCTTGTGGTCAGTATATATCTCACATTTCTCCCCATAGAGATAATACCACTATATTTTCAAGGCAAAGATCACCGCCGCCAACTACAGGTCATGCATTGGATAGTTTCTCTCATTGATTTTCAACTGCCTTGAGGCATATGATATCACTTTATCATTCTGCATCATCACACATCCTAATACCTTCTTCAAAGCATCACTGAATACCACAAAACTTTTCCCACTTGTGGGTAATGTGATCACGGGCACAGTGATAAGCCTTCTTTTCAACTCCTTGAAGAATTCATAACATTCACCACTCTATGAAAACTTTACTACCTTTCGAGTTAGCTTGGTAAGAGGGTTGGACAATCGTGAGAAATTTCTCACAAATCGTAAATAATATCTAGCTAACCCCAAGAAGCTACGGATATTCGTTACCAATGTTGGCCTCGACCATCCCTCAATTTCATTTGTTTTGGAGGGATCCACTGATATCCCATTGCTTGTGATGATAATTCCAATGAATGGGACCTCATTCAACCAGAACTCAAACTTGATTTACATTGCATACAGATTCTCTTTGCGCAATGTCTCTAGTACAGTTCTTAAATGCTCCTCATGATCCTCCTTGGTTTTGGAGTATATTAGACTATCATCTATAATGACTACCACAAATTCTTCTAGGTAATCTATAATGACTCTATCATTAAGTCCATGAATATTTCTCGAGAATTCGTGAGTCTGAAAGGCATTACCATGATTTCATAGTGCTCGTATCTTGTGCGAAAAGCAGTCTGGGGGATATCTTCCTTCTTTACCCTTACTTGATTATATCCCGACTGCAAGACCACCTTGGAGAAGTATTGTGCTCCATGTAGCTGATTGAACAAGTCATCAATTCTTGGGATAGGACACTTGTTCTCTATCATGATTTTGTTAAGTTCACGATAATCAATGCAAAACCACATTGACCCATCCTTCTTCTAGACGAAGAGGACTGGTGCACCCCATGGTGAAGCACTTGGGCGTATAAACCCTTTATCTAGATTCTCCTGTAGTTGTTTCTTCAGCTCTTAGAGGTCAACGACAGCCATTCTATATGGATTCTTGGGTATTGGTAATGCCCTAGTATAAGTTCAATTGAGAATTAAACATCTCTTCTAGGAGGAAGACCAGACAGTTACTCAGGAAACACTTCAGCGAATTCCCTCACAATAGGCATTTCTTCAAGGATGGTTTCTTACTTGGACTCAATAATCTGAGCCAGATACGTGTGTTCATAGGGAAGTAAAATCCATGCTTGAGATGATGGAACTAAAAGAGATTCATCTCCCTCCTTACAAATGTAATGAATCGGGGGTCTATTCTCTCTATGGACTGTGATTTCCCTCTCCCGACAATTTATGCTGGCTCTATATAAGGAATGCCAATCCATGCCAAGAATTGCATAGAATTCCACCAGAGGGAGTATGATGAGGTTTTCCAGGAAATTCAATCCATTGATTATAACAGGGGAGGACTTATATTCATGGGATGCAATGATTTCCCCATTATTTGTACTCACCGACATCTTCACTTCCATGATTTGTGGTAGTGCTGGGATTCTTCTACTGAACTTTCTAGATATAAAAGAATGCGTAGAACTTTAATCAAAAAGTACATTCTCTATTTTTGAATGAATAACTAGGGTAAATGTCACCACTTCATTTTCAGGGATCACTTCGGCAGAAGTGATGGAAAAAGCTATTCCTTGATGCCTTGGAGGTTGTTTGTTGCCTCTGAAAACCTTTGGATTGGGGAACTAATTTGAAAAATGACCCGGTTCATTGCATTTGTATCATTGAACAAGGTGTTAAGGTTCAAAAGGAGTGTTCCTCTCCTATATCGATGTCGTGGGTCTTTCTTACCGACAGTTAACAGCTAGGTGAACTTCTCATCCACACCTGAAGAATTTCCACATCCTCTTAAGGATATTTACAGGGTGATTCTATTCCGCACTTTTGGAAAGTGGGGTGCTGGATCTTCTTAGCACCGTTGGATTTATCCATCGGACCAACAACATTGATTTCCACCTTACGCTTCTTATCCCCATGATACACATGTGAGTCTATGATCTACTTTTCATCCTTGAGGGAACATCGGACAATTTCCTCATAGCTGTCGAAGTCACGGATTGCTAATGCTTTTCATAGGCTAGGCTTCAATCCACCAAAAAAGATATCAACATTCATTCGGGGGTAACAACAAAGTCCTAAGCGTATCGTGCAAGCCTTGTGAAGTTTTCCTTGTACGCTCCAACAGATTCTTCATCTTTTTTTGAGAGAAAGGAAGTCCCTTTCCATCTTAAGCCGGAGGGTGCGCGAAAAATATTTATCGAAAAACATCTTCCGGAAATCCTTCCATTCAAATGCTTCGACCTCCTCCTCAAGCATTTTATTTTTGATCAACGATCACCATTTATCAGCTTCACCCTCCACATGATAAGCCTCCAGGAGAACCTTCTCTTGTTCAGAACATTGAAGGATGGAGAAGATCTTTTCATTGGAGTTAATCCATTGTTCAGCGATCATGGGATCAGATGATCTACTAAAAGTATGAGGCCTTTATCTCATGAATCTCTCGATAGTGACTTGTTCTCTCTTTGGGGGGGGGGTGTTGAACGTTCTTCATGACCCATGTTTCTATTCAAAACTTGTGATAGCTGAGAGAGAAGCGTGAAATTTTCGCGATTCCCGCTCCCATTGGATTGGGAATCTCATTAGTACAGTCATCACACAGATCTTCACATTGTTTGTTAGCCCGAGTCCTCATATTACCAACCATTGGCTGGAATAAAAGGAATGTTAGGGGTAACACATAAAGGGAAATCCAGAGACAAATGTTGATGACTTATAAATAAAATTTTATTTCCATAACTCATGAGACTATAGGCTTCAATCTAGGCTTTTCATGGGAATTTTTTTTAATTCCCTTAATAAGGGTTCATAATAAGCTTGTGAATTTATCAAAACATATCTCCTAGGAGTGTCATAACAAAGAGTGCAGCAAGGCCCGTTTTTGTGCACCAGTTCTCGTTCGAGTCTAGCTCAAAGCGGTGTTTTCGAGTTTTACCCCTAGGATACAACTGTTCCAGAGCCGCCTCTACCTTCTCGTATCTAGACATGGATGTATTTGGTTGATAACCCATTTACTCAATACTCACCAAAACATAGGGATTTTTTGTTATAATTAGTCTTATCTCTAAGGATTTACTAGGGTTTTCTAATCCTAATCCCAAAAATAACCAATCCTATCCAATGATACCAACTATGACAACCCTGCTTTTATTACAAACATAAACATGATTTATTACATAAAACATCACTTGATACAATAAAGAAGATAGATAGGTTTAGTGTATTTTGGGCTTAGGATCATTACATAAAAACTTAAAACATGACATACAACATCTTTATTGAAAAGTTCCTTTACATGACCACTACATTCCCACATACTTAGAATTGCATGGGATAACCTGAGGACATGCATAAGAAAAGTGTGAGTATAATGCCCAGTAAGGGAATACACATGGAATAACATGATGAGTACAATATATAAGGCTCCGGCCTTAAACCCTACTTAATATTGAATTAAATGGAAAATTCATGTTGATGATCTTTTCAGGTTTAGAGTTTTAGGGAATTAGAACATAACTATTACATCTCAAAAGATTTAAAAAGTAGACACTTCTACCAAGTTTCCATATAATAAAAAAAACTCTTAAAAAGAAACATGTCTAGTTCCATGTTTTATATAGCATGACTTTCCCTTGATCCCATCCTTGACCCTATTCCACATTAAGTCCTGTGAAAAAAATTTCAAAAAAAAACATGGGGTGAGCATAAAAAGCTCAGTAAGGGATACACAAAGAATGAAAACTGTTAGTTTTTCAAACATCAAGTAAACCATGTATACTTTATCAAAGTAATACCTTCACCTTCATGAAGTAGTAAAAACTCTTCACTAAATAAAATATCATTACATACCCTCTTGTAACCGATGGATTAACATAAAACCCATATAAAGAACACATAACATATAAAGGTAACTTGGGACATAAACATACTTAAGTGGAATAACCATACGGTCGACTTCCACACATATGACTTAATGGAATAGCCATACAGCCAACTTCCATACATACTTAATGGAATAGCCATATGGCCATATTCCATACCCAATGCATTGGAGGTTATAATGTAACCACCCGTCCTGGTATTCACGGCACCACCCGTCATATGGTTTATCACGTAACCACCCATAAAATTTCCAAGTACCAATATAAAATCATAAAACATAAAACCAATATAAAGGAATGATAACATTTCCACATTTCAATCACAATATATAATTTAAATATATTAACATAATATAATCCTTTATCAAAACCATTTTCAATACCAAAATACATAAAAGAGTATATGGTATTAATTTTATTTTAAAAACATTACGGCTTGTTGAGGAAGCCAATGACCAAATAATACTCATGGCGGCGGAGAAGTCGTTGTCGCCGCATACGTACGACAAAAACATTCTCTTTTTTCATTTAGTAAAACACTTCATATAAAAATATTCCTTTTGAATAAAAGTAAAAGTCAAAGGGTTTTACACACCGTATAAAATAAAGTTGTGTTTAAAACGAAATATGCCTCAATGAAAGGAGATTGAGACGAAGTCCCTTACCTCAGGTCCGACTTGACTCGATCGTTCTTTAACATCATGAATAATAAAATTGATTTAATTTATACTTGATTAAAAACCTTTTTCAAGTTCATTATATCTTGTTATAAACATTATGAAATCATTTAAGTTATTAATGTTTGTTTTGTCGATATTTGGTTCTTAAGTTGAAAGTGGACTTCTTACAATTACATGTTGATTGTGTGGTCAAAGGTTCATTATATCCAGAATGACATTCCTGATTTGGATATAATATATATCATATATATCCATCATATACATGTATTTATAATATTACATAATCATTTATAGGTAATAAATGAAATGCACCGTTCATGGAGACGGTAAGCCGTACGTACGCACGAACGCTACTTTCATTTCTTTGACATATTAATGGAATTAAAACTAAATAATATATATTTATATTTTAATTCCAGAATTATATTCATCATTTAGATGTATCATTCATCATATATATCCATTATATAAATGTACTTTTAATAGTACATTACATTTGGGGATAAGAAATGAAATGCACCGTTCATGGAGACGGTAAGCCGTACGTACGCATGAACGCTACTTTCATTTCTATATCATACATTAATGGAAAGAAAAACTAATGATATAGAGGTATATTATATTTCCAGTATAACATAATATATAATAACTTTAAATCCGTCGTTTATACATCCCACATGTGGCATTAACGAATCACATCACTTTGAGGGGGCGGTAGTCCGCACTTTCTAAAATGAAATTATCGTGTTTACCCATAATGGAAACCATAAAGGTAAGTCCAAAATGAAAAATACAGAATCTCAAGTAAAACATAATCATATTATATATCATATATAAATATAGTGTCTTCTTAATGGCAACCTTTTAAGGTGTTAAAACAATGTTGAACAATCATCGTTTCGGGAGGCAGAAATTCACCATCCACGGAAACAATATGTTCATTAACCATTAGATGTAGGTGTTTGTAAGTGTAGCTCGAATCCTTCTTATAACAAAATAATAGTATATTGAAGATACTGTTTTTGTTACAAAATAAATGAATAAAAATAGTTTAGGGGGTTGGAGAAGCAAAATAAAACAAACGGACTCAAGTGAAGACATTACCTTAAATTCGGGTAACTCCCTTTGGTTTGAGCTCGAAGGCTTCATTGGGAAGACTTCTGCCCAAAGTGAGGATTCAAGGAGTAAGAGAGGTATTTTGAGAGCCAAAATGGGTAGGGTTTGGCCGAGCCAAAGGCTTTATGAGTGTGGTTATGGAGGTAGAGGTGGGGGCCTTTTATAAGAGGGGAGTAGGGGAACTCTTGGAAAGTAAGGAAAGGTTACTTTATTTTAGAATTATTTTCGGATTTTAATGGTCCCACATTAATTTTTGTCGAGGATAAGGTGATACAGGATCGAAATTCACCCATCCAATAGGTTTTGGACATGTGTAGGTCATAGATTTTACATTATTATTTCATTTTATTTAAATCCTTTATTAATGAGGTAATCACTACATCATCATGATGTCATAAATAATTTAATTTAATTTATTTATAAAAATTATACAAAAATATCATGATGTAGGAAATATTTTTATATTTCTATTGAATATTTATAGTCAAAACTCTAACTAGTATAACCTCATGTAAAAAATATTTTTGTAAAACAACTCATGTTTGTGTCATTTTAATTTTAACATTAAATAAAAAGGTATTAATGTCATTTTCCAACTAATGTGGCTCCATAGGGTCCCCATGTTGACCCATGGATTTTATTTGTCGGCCATAACACATATAATAAGGGTAGGGCATGTGTCAAGTTCATTTCATATTATTACAACATTATTTTTCCTTAAATTACACTGATTACCTCTAATCGCGATTAAAAACCTAATAAGTTATTATTCACCAAAATATAATTTTAATCTCATTGAACCACATTTTACTCCTTAATTAAAACCATGTATGTCAGATTTTTGAAATTCAAAACACATAAGTGGTAAAATTTCATTTAAACGAAAAATCAGTTTTTATAAGTACCACTTAGTGGTTTCACTATTCTTCAAAAATTGAAGTTTTTCAGAAAAATAAAAAAAATTCACCCTAAGCTATATTTTATATTCCAAATTCAAAAATTAAGTCTCTTTTACAAATTTCATAACATATAAGTCACATTAATTAATTTTATAATTAATTCCCGTTGTCGTGACAAATAGTGTGTTTTTATGAAACAATAAGTCTCAAAAGATTGACACTAGTTTAAGCCTGATTTCAAAGTGAAATTAATTCCAACGATCACTATTGGATTAAATGGTAAAAATATATTATAATTTCACTTAAAAACCAATTCAAATGATAATATAATATTATAAATAAATTATATTAAAAAGAGTTTTTTAATTAAAATACAACATTTTACACTATTCATTAAAAAATGAACTTTATCCGAAAAATACCAAAAATTTACACAAAGTAAATTTTGATGTCCCGATTCTAAAGAACAGTTTTATTAGGTCCAATAAAATGTATAAGAGTGATCAAAACTATATTTAATGATGGTTTTCCATCAAAAGGCGATAAGTGAACCTTTAGTGAAAACTAGGGCATAAATGCCTAAAATAGAATTCTTTCCGTATTTTAAGCCTTTATCTTTTATTGGATAAATGTAAAAACATTTAAAAGACATATATAATCATATTTTAGTTATTTCTATCCATTCCCGCCAATACAATGGCTACATGTTAACTACCATTTAAAATAATATTATTATATTACTAGTGTGCAACTTAAGTTTTCAAAGAAACCCATCGTTGCGTATCGAGTACGCTATTGAACATAGCAACCCCTTTTAATTAAAATTAATATTTAATTCTAAAATATTAATAAATATGAAAATTTATTAATCTTTATTTACCTGGGATGTTACATCCTTCCCCCCTTTTGGAAATTGTGTTCTCGCAATTTTATTCACTTATCAAAATAAGTGGGGGTATTTATCCCTCATAGCATTTTCAGATTCCCACGTTGCCTCTTCAACCATATGGTTTTTCCACAAGACCTTTACCTAGTGAATTACCTTATTTATCAACACTTTCTCTCTTCGGTCAAGAATCTGGACTGGTTGTTCTTCATAAGAGAGATTCTCTTCCAACTGAACTACCTCTGGGCTCAAAACATGAGATGAATCTGGCATATACTTCCTTAACATCGAAAGATGAAAATCATTGTGTACCTGAGATAAACTTAGAGGTAAATCCACTCGGTATGCAACTGATCCAACTCTCTAAATAATTTCATATGGTCCAATGAACCTTGGACTCAGCTTTCCTTTCTTAGAAAATTGCATCACACTTTTCCATGGAGAAACCTTGAGAAAAACATGATCACCTACCTCGAAAGATAGATCCTTCCTCCAGTTATCCGCATAACACTTCTGCCTGCTCTGGGCTATTCTCATGTGTTTCTGAATCAACTAAACTTTTCCTACCATCTCTTCTACCAATTCTGGTCCAATTAGCTTCCTTTCACCCACTTCATCCCAAAAAGCTGGAGTTCGACAACGCTTCCCATATAATTCTTCAAATGGTGCCATCTGTATACTGGAATGAAAACTGTTATTATAAGAAAACTCAACCAAAGAAATATGTTGGTCCCAAATTCCCTGATAATCCATTGAACAAACTCATAGCATATCCTCCAAGGTCTGAATTGTTCGTTCTGACTGCCCATCTGATTTCGGATGAAAAGCTGTACTAAAATTTAATTCAGTACCCAACGACTTCTGAAGGACTTTCCAAAAGTTAGAAGTGAACCTGGGATCACGATCAGATACAATGGAGAGAGGAACTCCATGTAACCTGACTATCTCTTTAAGATACAAATGGGAAAGTTGATCTAGGGAAAATTTATCTCATATAGCAAGGAAATGAGTAGATTTGGTCAAGCGATCAACAATAACGCAGATTTCATTATTACCTCTAGATGTCTTCGGTAATCCCATGACAAAATCCATGGATATATTTTTCCATTTCCACTCTGGCACTGGTAAAGGCTGAAGCATCCCTTTCGGTAACTGCTGCTCTGGTTTAACTTGCTGACAAGTCAAACACATCATAGTAAAATCAGCAATATCCTTTTCATTCCATCCCACCAGTAATACTCCCGCAGATCTTTGTACATCTTAGTACTGCTTGGATGAACTGAAAACGGGGAACTGTGAGCCTCACACAACAACTCATTCTTCAACTGTGACTCACAAGGCACACATAATATCTTACCAAACCTAAAAACATAGTCATTATCAATGTTTAATTTAGGAAACTTACCCTTATGTACCAACTCTACCTTTTTCGATAACTCACTGTCTTGCTTATGTGCTTCCTTGATTCTGTCTGATAGAGAAGATTTCAATGATACTTGAAACAAAACAGAAGAACTTTCTACACCAACAACTTCTATTCCAATGTTCATCAAATCAAAAACCAAACGATCTCGTTCCTAACATAGCATGGTTAATGAAGCATTACTTTTTCGACTCAAAGCATCGACCACTTTATTTTATTTTCCCGGATGGTAGTGAATTATACAATCATAATCCTTTATTAATTCCAGAAACCTCCTATTTCTAATGTTCAATTATTTCTGAGTGAATATATACTTTAATATTTTGTGATCGGTATATATTTCACACTTTACTCCATACAAATGATGCCTCCAAATTTTTAAAGCGAAAACAACAGCAGCTAATTCCAAATCATATGTAGGGTAATTTACCTCATGAGATTTCAACTATCATGAAGAATAAGAAATTACCTGATCATTCTACATAAGGACATAGCCATGTCCCTTCAACGAAGCATCACTGTAAATAACAAACTCACCATTCCTGGAAGGAAGTGCCAAAAATGGAGCATTCACCAATATTCTTTTCAACTCTTGAAAACAATCATCACATTCTTTTGTCCAAATGAACTTAACACCCTTCCGAGTTAGCTTAGTCATTAGACTAGATAACCGTGAAAAAATTTCAACAAACCTTCAGTAGTAACCTACCAGACCAAGAAAAATATGGATCTCGATTACATTTGTGGGTCTTGGCCATTCTTCAACAACTTTTGTTTTAGTAGGATCAACAGTTATGCCATATTTTGAAACAATGTGACCCAGGAAAAAAATTTGTTGTAACCAAAACTCACACTTTCTGAATTTTCCATATAGTTTCTTTTCTTTTAAGGTTTGAAAGATAACCCTTAAATGACTTTCATGCTCCTCTTTAATTTTAGAAAACACCAAAATATCATCAATAAAAACAACCAACATTTTTCACCTGATTCAACTGAGCCATCACTGCAGCAAACTGTTTAGTTATGATTCAGACCATCTCATGATACTGATTTCAAAGTTCATTTCCCTCTATATGTCTTCCCAGAAATGCTATTCTATTTCCTCTATGAAAAACGATTCTTAAAACAGAAATATCTTAGGTCAAGAAACATAGTAATCCGTAAATGCTATATCATTTCAATCATATTATAACTTAACACTTTTTTAACTCCTAAAGTTTTCTAAGCCGACCTATGATACCAACTATAAGGCCGCGGCCTTAAACCATAGTTAATATTGAATTAAATGGATAATTCACATTGAGGATCTTTTCAGGTTTAGAGTTTTAGAGAATTAGAATAGAACTATTACATCTCAAAAGATTTACAAAATAGACACTTATACCAAGTTTCCATAGAACAAAAAAAACTCTAAAAAGAAACAGGTCTAGTTCTATGTTTTATATAGCATGACTTTCCCTTGATCCCATCCTTGACCCTATTCCACATTAAGTCATGTGAAAAACATTTCAAAAAAAAATATGAGGTTAGCATAAAAAGATCAGTAAGGGATACACAAAGAATGAAAACTGTTAGTTTTTCAAACATCAAGTAAACCATGTACACATTATCAAAGTAATAACTTCACCTTCATGAAGTAGTAAAAACAATTCACTGAATAAAATATCATTACTTACCCTCTTTTAACCAAAGGATTACCATAAAACCCATATAAAGAACACATAACATATAAAGGTAACTTGGGACATAAACATACTTAAGTGGAATAACCATACGGTCGACTTCCACACATATCACCTAATGGAATAGCCATACGGCCAACTTCCATACATACTTAATGGAATAGCCATACGACCGACTTTCATACCCAATGCATTGGAGGATATAACGTAACCACCCGTCCTTGTATTCAGGGCACCACCCATCATATGGTTTATCACGTAACCACCCATCAAATGTCCAAGTACCAATATAAAATCATAAAACATAAAACCAATATAAGGAATGATAAAATTTCCAAATTTCAATCACAATATATCATTTAAAAATACTGACATAATAGAATCATTTATCAAAACCATTTTCAATACTAAAATACATAAAAGAGTATATGGTATTAATTTAATTTTAAAAACATTACGTCTTGATGAGGAAGCCAAAGACCAAATAATACTCGTGGCGGCGGAGAAGTCGTTGCCGCCGCATACGTACGACAAAAACAATCCCTTTTGTCATTTAGTAAAACGCTTTATATAAAAAGATTCCTTTTGAATAAAAGTCAAATTCAAAGTGTTTTATACACCGTATAAAATAAAGTTGTGTATAAAACGAAATATGCCTCAATGAAAGGAGATTGAGATGAAGTCCCTTACCTCGGGTCCGAATTGACATGATCGTTTTTTAACGTCCTAAATAATAAACTTCAGTTAATTTATACTTGATTAAGAACCATTTTCAATTTCATTATATCATTTTATAAACATTATGTAATCATTTAAGTTAATAATGTTTGTTTTGTCGATATTTGGTTCTTAAGTCGAAAGTGGGCTTATTACAATTACATGTTGTTTGTGTGGTCAAAGGTTCATTATATCTAGAATGACATTCCTGATTTGGATATAATATATATCATATATATCCAGCATATACATGTATTTATAATATTACATAATCATTTAGAGGTATGAAATTAAATGCATCGTTCATGGAGACGGTAAGTCGTACGTACGCATGAACGCTACTTTCATTTCTTTGTCATATTAATGGAATTAAAACTAAATGAGAGGTATGTATATTTTAATTCCAGAATTATATTCATCATTTAGATGTATCATTAATCATATATATCCATTATATACATGTAATTTTAATATTACATTACATTTAGGGATAAGAAATGAAATGCACCGTTCAAGGAGACGGTAAGCCGTACGTACGTATGAACACTACTTTCATTTCTATCTCATACATTAATGGAAAGAAATAAAAATTATATAGAGGTATATATTTTAATTCCAGTATAACATAATATATAATGACATTAAATACATCCTTTATACGTCCCACATATGGCATTAACGAATCACAACACTTTGAGGGGGCGGTAGTCCGCACTTCCAAAAATGAAATTATCGTGTTTACCCATAATGGAAACCATAAATGTATGTCCAAAATGAAAAATAAAGAATCTTAAGGAAAACATAAACATATTATATATCATATATATAAATATATTGTCATCTTAATGACCACATTTTATGTTTTTAAAAGTATGGTGAACAATCATCATTTCGGGAGGTAGAAATTTGTCATCCACGGAAACAGTGTGTTCTTTAACCATTAGATGTAGGTGTGTGTAAGTTTAGATCGAATCCATCTTATAAAAACATACTAGTATATTGAAGATACTGTAGTTGTTACAGAAGAAATTAATAAAAAGAGTTTACAGGGTTGGAGAAGCAAAATAAAACAAACGGACTCAAATGAAGACATTACCTTAAAATCGGGTAACTCCGTTTGGTTTGAGCTCAAAGGCTTCCTTGGGAAGACTTCTGCCCATTGTGAGGATTCAAGGAGTAAGAGAGGTATGTGGAGAGACAAAATGGGAAGGGTTTGGCCAATCCAAAGGCATTGTGAGTGTGGGTAAAGAGGTAGAGGTAGGGGCCTTTTATAAGAGGAGTGGAGGGGCACTCATGGAAAGTAAGGAAATGTTACTTTATTTTAGAATGCTTTTCGGATTTTAATGGTCCCAAATTGACGTGTTTCGAGGATAAGGTGATAAGGGATCGAAATAAACCCATAAAATAGGTTTTGTACATGTGTAGGTCATATATTTTACATTATCATTTCATTTTTTTTAAATCCTTTATTAATTATATAATCGCTGCATCATCATGATGTCATAAATAATTTATTTTATTTTATTTCTAAAAATTATAAAACAAATATCATGATGTAGGAAATCGTTTTATCTTTCTAATGAATATTTATAGTCAAAACACTAACTCGTATAACTCCATGTAAAAATTATTTTAGTAAAACAACTCATGTTTGTGTCATTTTTATTTTAACATTAAATAAAAAGGTATTAATGTCATTTTCCAACTAAAGTGGCTCCATGGTGTCCCAAAGTTGACATATGTATTTTCTTGGTCGTACATGGAACATCCAATAATGTTAGTACATGTGTCAATTTCATTTCATATTATTAAAACATTATTTTCACCTTAAATTACACTAATTACCTCTAATCACGATTAAAAACTTAAT
The DNA here is from genome assembly GCA_963277665.1 of Viscum album. Taxonomy (NCBI): domain Eukaryota; kingdom Viridiplantae; phylum Streptophyta; class Magnoliopsida; order Santalales; family Viscaceae; genus Viscum; species Viscum album. The sequence continues at coordinate 1,361,609,873 of OY728145.1, read as the reverse complement.
AAGTTACTATTAACCAAAAAATTATTTTAATCTCATCGAACCAAATTTTACTCCTTAATGAAAACCATGTATGTCGGATTTTTGAAATTAAAAACACAGAAGTGGTAAAATTTCATTGAAACGAAAAATCGGTTTTTATAAGTACCACTTAGTGGTTTCCCTATTCATCAAAAATTGATGTTTTTCAGAAAAATACCAAAAATTCACCCTAAGCTATATTTGATATTCCGAATTCAAAAATGAAGTCTATTTTACAAAATTAAAAACATATAAGTCACATTAATTAATTCAATAATTAATTCCCGATGTCATGACAAATAGCTTGTTTTTATGAAACAATAAGTATATAAAGATTGACACTAGTTTAAGCCCGATTTCAAAGTGAAATTATTTCCAACAACCACTATTGGATTAAATGGTAAAAATATATTCTAATTTCACTTAAAAACCAATTCAAAAGATAATGTAATATTATAAATAAATTAGATTAAAAAGAGGGTTTGAATTAAAATACAACATTTTACACTATTCCTTAAAAAAATGAACTTTATCGGGAAAATACCAAAAGTTTACACAAAGTAAATTTTCATGTCCCGATTCTAAATAAGAGTTTTATCTAGTCCAATAGAATGTATAAGAGTGATCAAAACTATATTTGATGATGGTTCTCCATTAAAAGGCGATAAGTGAACCTTTAGTGAAAACTTGGGCATAAATGCCAAAAATTGAATTCTTTCCATATTTTAAGCATTTATCTTTTATTGGATAAATGTAAAAACATTTGAAAAAAACATATATAATAATATTTTAGTCATTTCAATCCATTCCCACCAATAAAATGGAAACATGTTATCTACCATTTAAAATAATATTATTATATTACTAGTGTGCAACGTAAGTTTTCAAATAAACTCATCGTTGCGTATCGAGTATGTTATCGAACATAGCAACCGCTTTTAATTAAAATTAATATTTAATTCACAAATATTAATAAATATGAAAATTTATTATTCTTTATTTACCTGGGATGTTACAAAATACATGTTATACATTAGGAATATCTATAGATCACAAGATAAACATGAACATAATGGCAGGATAAAGCATGATAATCATAACATGGAGATGTGGCAACAACACTTAACATGGAATTAGTATGAGCCAAGGCTCATTGCACATGGAGCATGAGTAAATCATCGTTGCACATGAAGCATGATTAAAGCCTCGTATAACTTGAATTAGCATGATTCAACAATCATTAAACATGACGTATCATGATACTATACTTTACCCAATGCATTGGAGCGCTATAAGGGCACACCCTTCTTAAACACTTCATTTCATGCATATGTGTGCCACATGGATCATAAAACAAGGATTCATAAAGCAAAATCATTTATTCCACAATAAATTAATGTGGAATTAATACATGAATCATTATAATCATTAAGTAAATGTGAATAAATTTGAAAACCCTTGATGGCGAAATGGTCATGGTATTCACTACACAATGGCATTGACTTAGAATATCCGTGCGATTTTGACTGCATAACGGTGTGACATAAGAATTAATAAAAATGGTTGATGAGAGAGAAAGGGGTTCCTCATCATATTAAAATGTAATTTAATGTAAGGAGTTCATATAGATACATGTCCCAACAATTGAAATGGAATTTAGATTCATGATACAAAAGTATTTCATGAATGTAAATGAGGAGAGAGAATTTCCTTTTAGAATTTCGGCATAGTAACAGGTGTACATGGGAGAAATTTAATGAGAGAGAATTGGGTATCCCATCAATCAAACATAAAATGGGTAGTATGAGGGAGGTGTGAAACCATACCCCAACATTCATACTTGAAATTAAATGGGAAAACAACTTAAATAAAATTGGACAAAAATGAGAAAGAAAGAAAAAACCCTTACTTGGAAGTGTGCTTCCAAAGGCTAGAGAGAGGTTTTTGAGAGGATTTGTGGAAGCTTGGGGAACCTTGGGAGGATTCTAGAGAGAGTAGGGCAGAGGTTGGACGAACTCCAAAGTAATTGAGTGAGGAGGAAGTGGGATATTGGGTGAGTTTATATAGGAAAGGTGAGGGAATTCTTTATTATTGAGGTTTGGGTCCACTTACATTATATTAATCCAAAACACAAACCATCCCATGGTTTTTGCACATGTTTTTTGAGAAATGTAAGAGGGAGAAAATATTTTATAAGGCCAAAGTCTGAAATTCTTAAAATAATAGGGTTTCTTATGTGGAGGTGAGTTATACTCCCGTGGAAATTAATTCAAAAAGGCAAGGTGTTTAATAAGTCTTGAGGGGTCCATTAATGCTTTGAAAAGTAAGCCAAACAAACCAAAAATCACATTATATTAATGGTAAAACATATATTTTACAAACATAAATATTATTTTATTTTATTACATCCCTATTGGGTCATTATGATTTCATAAAACACATTATATATTCAAACGGTATTAAATTTTTACTCAAAAATTTGACTGTCTCAGAAAATTATGAAAAATTTACCATTAGATAATTTCGACATCCTGATTACAAAAATAATATTTATTTTTTCTAAATAATTTTCTAAATATATTAATTTTCAATTTTAATATAAAACCTGACATTTATCGAAAATTCACGGGTTTTGACAAAAAATGGCTTTCAAGCGTTAATAAAAATTCTAATTGCATTCATACAATTATATGAACCTTTAGATATAATAAAATTAATCTAATAATAATAATACTAATATTATATTAAAATTTTATTTAACTCAAAAATCCCTTAATTTAATAAAATAGATTTCTAAATTAAATAATAACTGAAAACACTATTTGTTCTTTAAAAACTATTTACAATGTATCAATAATGACAAGAAATTATATTCATTATTATATACAAAAATACTGGACATGAAAAATAGAAATTATGTTATCCCTAACTGACAATATTCATATATAATTAGATGCAACGACCAAATTTTATGGTTTGAGTGAGAAGGATTCATGTGTATAGATATGAAATATAATTATAACACAAAAGGGGTTTTTCTGAATTTGATAACCCATGATGTATATCACAAAGAGTTTCATAAATGATGTATTATATATAATACATGTGAAAGGATCACATTTGGGTCTTAAATACACAAGGTTAGAGAGATTTCTATCATAGGAAACAACATTATTTTTTTCCTTTCATACATAGGTGAAAATAATCTTATCTAATTCCATAGTGGATGGGTATTTATTGCAATGTCATCAATCAGATCTCCATAAAGATGATAATTTTCTTCTTTTTCTATGAGTATAATAGTTTTTTAATTGATCAAAATCATTGATTGGGGTGTATCTAATCCTAGATAGTACATATGATGTCCAACTTCATATCGGTGAGGGACATGCATGTTGTTATCTAAAAATATGAATTCATTTTGATTTATGCATCAAAAAGGTTAGTCTACACTAAATGGATATAGAATTATTACGTTGACTATATGTAATTGACATACTCTATATCCTATGGTTCCTTGATATCATGGGAAAAATATTAATATAAGAATTCACACTTTTATATGAGGAAAATCGGTGGATACCGGTATAGAGATACACTTGATAAATAAGGATAATGTTTTATCCATTTATAAAATTAGTTGTATTGATTCATTTAAATAGGATAATATTTACATCAATTTATGGAATTACATATTAATAATTTTCTATATACTATAAAAGCTTGTGGGGTCACACAGTATGGTTGACTAAATATAATAATTTAGACTTGTAATGGTTCTATAATTGTGTTTTAGGGTTAATATATTGTTTATTTAAAAAAATATTGTTGTATTACATATGATTTGTTATGAGGTTAATTCAGTGATATATTTCCAAAACTATTATGGATGTTTGGAAAAAGTTGTTTTGTATGTCATTTAATGTTTTACTATATATAATATAACATAATGTATAACATAACAAGGTCATTTATCTTGCATTGAAATTTTGAAAATGAAGGAATATTCCCTAAATACTAAAATATATGTGATTTATATATAGGATTAAAAATACCTTGACACTAATATTATATGATATGCATGTGATCTATATCATAAGATCTAAAGACCTGAAAAATTCAAGGAATTTTTTTTTCTTAATTTTCTTTGGATTTTTACAAGAACGCAGTTTCAGACGGCACCTGATTCCGAGGCCCGGTGTGCCCGGAATCATTTTTCCGAAGTTTGGCTCGGGTACGTTCAATAAACGAAAGAGCGGTTTTTTCTAACATTTGAACTGGTGCTTGGAATCGAATTCTGAGTACACCGATGGAATCACAGCGCCGGTAATTGCTTAGAAATGCCACTTCCGGAGTTGCGTTTGCTTGGGTGTGGTTTTTAATTTTTGGGTTAAAGTTAAGAAATAAAATAATTGGTACGACAAACTTTAATTTATTTCACTTAAATCCACTTAAAGCTGCTTAATCTGAGTTGATGCGGATAGGGTGCTATCCAAAAATATCCTACCCTCTTGGTAGGATATTTGAATGATGGGTCCCGCACGAGCCCCACCGTTTCTTTTCCGCTAAGTAACGCACCCGCAAAAACCCGTCATTATGAAAGTCAACTGACGCGTTTTCTTAATTTCTTAACGCACCGATTAATTGGGTGGTTTTATTCATTGAATTAATTCTATGAATTAATTTATTCATTTCATAACCTGTTTACAATCCGTTGGCGTAATAATGAAATAAGACCAATGCACGACTTCTGGAGAAATGCTCGTTGAGAGGTTTCGACAAATTTTGTGCCTTCATCCTCCTTCGTGAAGAATGCGAAGAATGCGAAGAACGTCGTCACCCTCGGAGATCGACGATGCGACGCCATGTACCGCGACGCCGACAATTCTTCTTCTGCGACGTTATTCCGCAACAATCCAACCCCGCGACAACCTTCGATCGACAGCGACAAGGTAGGGGGTTGCGCTCCTTTTAATTTTTTTGTGGCTTATAACAACAATATGTATTTAATAATTATTAATTAAATCTATATGTTTTGATCCTCGTAGTTCTTCGATGCGCCGACAAGTTCGGCGACGACGCGACGCCCTTCCGCGACGCAACGATCACCTCCTTCCGCGAAGATCAATTCCGCGAAGAACGTGCGCTCGACGACTACGGCGAGGTAGGGGTTTGTTTGTGAAATAATTAATATTCCCGTAGTTTTTTTCTTTTAAAAAAAAAGAACCCAGATCAAGTTCTATTTTAATTCTATTAAAATTGTGCCTTGCTTGTTATTCATGTGTTGAATATTTTATTCCCGATTGTTATCACCTAACACAGAGGGTGCGGGAAAAACAAACACGTCCCGACAACCCTCCGCAGTTCTTCGTTGATGTGCGGATTGGAAGGCGACGAAAAATCCTGCCGCAGGGGTGATTCGTTGATTCCGCAGTGAAGAACAGGATTCGGGATGAGCTACGACGCATACAGAATCGAAATCGGACCACCAGAGCAACTCTGGTGGCCTGTGGAACCCACCGGCGGCCAGAGGTGGAGCCGCCCCGGCGCGCCGCCAAACAGGGACGCCGCGGCTGAAGCCGCGTTGGTGGCAGCGAGGGGACCCGCGGCCGGGTGGGTCCGGCATTCACAGGACGCGGCGTTGTCGCGTCCGTTGATCCAGCGCGGCCCCCCGCGGGGCGGTGGCACCTTCTTCCTGTGGGGGCAGTGCCCTGCGGCTCCCTCGCTGGGACGCTCGGCCGGGCCGGGCCGACCCGACCGGCCGGGTCGCACCCTGGCCAGGCCGGGCTGGGCCGAACCGGGTCCGACCCGGACCTGGTTCGAGTTGACCCGGTTCGGGCCGACCCAGGGGGGGTTGGGCCGGGTCGGTCCGGGCCCAGACCCCCCGTCTTCGGACTGTTTTCGGTCTTTTTCACGTAACTTGAGCTACGGGCCTCCGAACGATGCGCCGTCAGCGGCGATGCGATCCTTTCAACGAGACGGTCATTTCAGTATATTGCACTCAAGGTTTTGGAATACATTGAGTTCGGTCGGGTTGGTTCGTACACGAAACCAATCGGGCCCTCGGAGCGGAAACACTCATATCCCGAGCTACGGACGTCTGATTGACGTGCCTTCAACTTTCTTATTTTCCTCTTAGTGAGACGGATCTTTTGGCATACACCTCCCAAGGTTTGGATGGAGGTGGAGTACGGTCAGGTTGGTTTTTCCTTAAAAACCATCCGTGCCCGTGGGACGAAAAACCCAGTAACTCTCAGACCGGGCGTCCGATTGACGCGCCGTCTGCGACGTTGAGTTCCTATTGATGATACGGAACTTTTGGATACATCAAATCTGGTCTATGTGTCAGTTGATGTATCAGCCTCGCGGCTCGTGGAGCGGACCCTCCCGAATGAGCTTGATGTGTGCGGGAACCCTAGAGCTGGCTGCGACTGCTATTGTGACGACGATGACTCTACATAGATCCTCAGTGGATTCGACGGTGAAGACTACAAAACTCAGTGATCCTATGTGGATTAGTGCTACCGATCCTGCGTGGGTCTGATCCTGTGTGGGTCAGCGCTCAGCGGTTCAGTGTGAGCCAGCGCCTACAGATCCTTTGTGGGTCTGATCCTGTGTGGGTATTTGCGGGGGTTAGTTTCCAACCAATCCTGTGTGGGTCATTGCGGGGGTTAGTACCTATTGATCCTTTGTGGGTCCGACGACTTAGATGGATCAGTGATCATCTCTATCGTCTTTCGAAGAAGTATACCTGTGTGAGCTGAATCCTGTTTGATTTCCTGTGTGGATTGTGTTGTGCTATCCTATGTGGATTATGTTTTGTTTTCCTGTGTGGAATACGTATACTTTTCTGTGTGGATTGGGTTGTACTTGAGATCGGAGGTTGGAGCGTATTGAAATTTATGACATTGGTATATGTATGGGCAAATACCTAAGCAGTGTTAATTGTTACTTCCTGATTGTATATTTCCTTTTTGGTTTATCCTTTGTGGATTTTGGGAGACCTTCGGGGATCTCGGGGTCCCTACTAAGTAGCTTATACTCACCCCTGCACGGGTTATGCCCTCACTATGTTGAGTTGGATGAAGATGAAGGACATCGTTGATCGTGGTTGAGGCTTGCAGAGCAGAACGATACCTGGAGGTGGACCACTGGGCGGGACGTACTCAGAGCGGACGGCGGGACCCGAGGAGTAGTGGAGCTATCTGTACCCACCCTTCAGGTGGGATTTCAAGTAGAAAACTCAGTGTAGCTGCTTTTACTTTTCAGTTGTTGTTTCCTATTCGAGTTGTACTTTAAATTCAGTTTGGGTTTGTATACTGACCCACTTACATTCCGCACTTACATTTGTACTCTGTTTTTATTTAGTGTTTACTTTTTCCGCTTTCTTACTCTGTGGTGAATGTTTACCATACAAAGGCAATGCCTTCCCTTTTTATCGGGATTTACGCCATGGTGCTAGTCGCCAGCCCCTGGCCTATGGAAGGCGGGCTTGGGGTAGTCACGGCACGGGCCCCGAGGATGGGTCGTGACAAATTGGTATCATAGGTGGCCGTTTCTACCGCAGACTCTGATCTTTCTTCTATGTGAAGCAATAGTGTTTAGCATATTGGGTGTGGTTATCAGTCCAGGGAGTCCAGTGTTGGTGCGGCGGCCGACGTATCCGTACACTAGGACCCTGACTTTTGATTTCCGACTTAATGCATGAAAACATTGATTGCATGTGTGATACAAGTTTTCTTTGTGATTACTATATGTCAGCTCACCAGGTATACTGTTCTGACCATGGCACACCTGTTTCCTTTCAGTATTGCCCCACGATGGCAGCCAGCTAGGGTTCCGAGAGTGGTACGTGACGACAGCCCACCGAGCGACGAGGCCTCGGTGCAGGGCCCTTTGTCAGCAGTGGCACCAGCGGTAGCCCTACCCGCCGAGCCACCGAAGCTTCCATCCCCAGTCGCTGACGATGCACGTCGCCTTAGTGCACTGCATGAGTTCCAACGCCAGCGACTGCCCAGGTTCCGTGGGGAGACGGACCCCCAGGCAGCTAAGGACTAGCAGGAGGCAGTGGTGCAAGTTTTTCGGTTAGTGAGGACACCAGCAGACCTCATGGTGATCCTCGCAGTTAGCCTACTGCACGAGGTAGAAGGCCAATGGTGGAGCATGATGCTCCAGGTGCATGATGAGGCATCTCTACTCTGGACATACTTTGAGAGCCTTTTCCGCTCAGAGTTTGTCTCAGCCACCCTCCGTGCGGTGCGCATCCAGGAGCTTCTTCAGCTGCAGAAGGGCAGCATGACGGTCGCCCAGTACTCGATGAGATTTACCGATCTCTCGCGCTACTCTATCGACAAGGTAAGGGACCCATTATTCCGGGCCCGGACCTTTGAGCAGGGATTGAGACACGAGATCAGGGCATCACTGATCTCCCTCGGCATTCCGACTCAGACAGGAGTACTGGAGCGGGCCCTTTTGATCGATAGCTTTTTTGCTGAGGCTTCTCCAGCGGCGAGACCTACTGCGGGGCGGCACGTAGTAGAGTCTTCCGCAGCAGGCAGTCGATGGATGACTCAGGGGTCCAGGCATACCAGACCCTCATGTAGACGGCCTCAGGACTCTGGCTCAACCGTCCGGGGGACACAGCACAGAGCCAGTCTTTCGAGAGGCAGGCAACACTACACATTCGGCGGAAGGGTCACATGGCTCGTGACTACCCGGCCCATCGTGCCGAGGAGCAGCAGACAGTTGAGGGGCCACCCTGGCAGAGGCAGAGGGTTGACCGTGGAGGTCCGCAGGGAGGAGGCGGATGAGGAAGAGGAGTTGGCCGAGCAGCAGGTAGTGGGAGATGCTTTGAGGCTCTACCACCACCAACACTAGGAGGCCCGCCCCGACCACAGGGAGCTGGCGGGTAGAGACAGACACACCTCCAGGAAGCAGAGGCCTATGACCACGGTGCACCCGAGATGATTCGAGGTACGATCTGTGTCTATTCCACCCTTGGTGTAGTTCTTATAGACACAGGAGCGAGTCACTCTTGCATAGCCGCTGCCCTTGTTCGGAGCTTTTTGATTCCGACAGTGTCGTTGGCTCGATCCTTACGGCTAGAGACTCCTACGGGAGCAGACTCGACGATTACGCACTGGTGCCGGTAGTGTGAGCTTACTCTAGGAGGCGAGAGTTTCGGCTGGAATCTTCTTGTAGCGGCGTCGAGGCCTTACGACGTCATCTTGGGCATGGATTGGTTATCTACAGTCCATGCACAGATTGACTGTATTAGGTGCAAGGTGCGATGTGTACGCACCGACGGGACCAGGTTCACCTTCACCGGTGAGAAGGGAGCCTTCGCAGCACAGGATAGAATTCCGTAGAGGAGAGGACATCCCATCACTCATTAGTTGGCTAGCCTCATCCTAGGAGCAGTTGACGTGCGGAGTCCTAGTTTTCCTGCAGTGGTGGATCAGTATGCGGACGTCTTTCCCGACGATATTCCAGGGCTACCTCCTCGCACAGAGGTAGACTTTCATATTGACCTATACCACGGGAAAACCCCGATATCGACTCCAGCGTATCGGATGGCCCCCACTGAGCTTCAAGAGCTACGGGTAAAGTTGTAGGACTTGCAGTGCAAGGGATTCATCCGACCCAGTGTTTCACCCTGGGCTTCACCGATATTGTTCGCCAAGAAGGAGGACGGGAGCTTGCGACTTTGTGTCGATTATCGACGCCTGAACCATGTGACAGTGAGGAACAATTATCCGCTACCAAGGATTGATGACCTCTTCGATCAGCTCAAGGGAGCATGGTGGTTCTCGTAGATAGACCTCAGGTCAGGCTATCATGAGCTCAGAGTTCGAGATGAGGATGTGCAGAAGACGGCTTTCAGATGTTAGTATGTCCACTACGAGTTCTTGGTAATGCCTTTCGGCGTAACCAATTCTCCAGCGATGTTCATGGGCCTCATGAATAGGATCTTTCAGCCATACCTCGATCGATTTGTCATGGTCTTCCTCGAAGACATTTTGATATACTCGACGACTGAGGAGGAGCACGCCTACCACTTATGGGTTGTACTAGACACACACCGAGAGCACCAGATTTATTGAAAGCTCTCGAAGTGTCAGTTATAGATACGTGAGATCCACTTCTTGGGACACGTCATCTCTAAGGAGGGAGTTGCAGTGGATCCTGCAAAGATTGAGGCAGTGTTAGCCTTGGAGCCACCCAAGAGTGTGACAGAGGTGCGGAGTTTCTTGGGACTAGCTGGATATTACCGGAGATTTTTTACAGACTTCTACAGAGTTGCGGCACTACTCTCAGCTTTGATGAAGAAGGGGAAAACCTTCGTGTGGTCAGACATATGTAAGTAGATCTTCCAGGATCTGAGACAGAGATTGACCAGCACACCTATCTTGAGGTTGCCTGAGGATGGAGTAGGGTACGTAGTCGACTGCGATGCATCAGGGACCGGACTCGGATGTGTCCTCATGCAGGATTGGGTAGTGATCGCCTATGGATCACGTCAGTTGAGGCCGCATGAGCAGAACTATGCTACCCATGACCTGGAGTTAGAAGCAGTGGTCTTCGCTCTGAAGACATGGTGACACTATCTGATCGGCGAGCGCTTTAAAGTCTTTTCTGACCATCAGAGTTTCAGGTACATCTTCTCGTAGAAGGACCTGAACCTGAGACAGCGACGATGGCTCGAGTTCCTCCAGGACTATGACTTTGAGATAGTCTATACTTCTGGAAAGGGGAACGTGGTGGCCGATGCTCTCAGTAGGAGGACAGGCATTCAGCTACTTGAGGAGGCGACAGAGAAGATAGCTGCTTTGCAGATATCCTTTGTGGACAGAGATGGAGCAGCATTCCTTCAGTCTCTCATAGTCACTACTCCACTACTATAGCAGGTCAGAGAGGCACAGTGTGGGGACGCTGACTGTGAGACACGGCGTGCATAGATATCCTCAGGACAGGCACATGATGGATTCTCCTTTGGAGCAGAGCATGACATACTTTTCAGAGGACGTACCATGGTACCAGTAACTTTACGAGAGGAGGTGCTGAGAGGGTTTCACACTTCTCCTTTGGCGGTACATCCTGGAGTGGCGAAAATGTTCCCGGACCTTGGAAGATAGCACTGGTGGCTAGGCATGAAGAAGGTTGTGGCAGAGTTTGTTTCTCGATGCCTCACCTGCCAGCAGGTGAAGGCAGAGCATCAGGTACCAGCAGGCTTGGTACAGCCCTTGGAGGTCCCGGAGTTGAAGTGGGACGGGATATCTATGGACTTCGTGACTGGACTTCCATGCAATTCCAGAGGTCATGACTCCATCTGGGTGATTGTCGACCGACTCACCAAGTCGGCTCACTTCTTACCCATCAGAGAGCAGGGCTCAGTGGAGAGCTTGGGACGTCTATATGTTCAAGAGATTGTACGGCTTCACGGTGTTCCATCTTCTATCGTCTCCGATCGAGATGCTCGCTTTACTTTCCGGCTATGGAAGGGATTGCAGGAGGTGTTCGGGACGCAGCTACATCTGAGCATAGCCTTTCACCCTCAGACAGATGGTCAGATGAAGAGGACCATTCAGACTCTCGAGGACATTCTCCACGCATGTGTCCTCGACTTTGGTCGCAGCTGGGAGACCACCTACCCTTGGTGGAGTTCACGTACAACAACAACTACCACTCCACCATTGGGATGGCAGCATACGAGGCGTTGTACGGAAGACCATGCAGATCTCCTTTGTGATGGAAAGACCCTGGGGAGTCAGCACTTGTGGGACCAGAGATGGTCCGGGCCATGACAGAGAAGGTCCAGCCCATCAAGGAGCGGATGAGGACAGCTCAGAGCCAGTAGAAGTCTTACGCTGATAGGAGACGGAGGCCACTAGGGTTCGAGGATGGCGACCACGTCTTCTTGCGTGTCTCACCTTGACATGGATTACGGAGATTTGGCCGAGGCAGCAAGTTGTCTCCATGCTTCATCGGACCATTCCAGGCCCTCAGTGGGATTGGCGAGGTGGCTTATTGCCTGGATCTACCACCTCAGTTTCACAGGGTGCACGATGTCTTCCACGTATCCCAGCTGAGGAGATACGTTCATGACCTGACGCACATCATTGACCATGGGGAGCTAGACGTTGATGATGGGGTGACTTTTGCAGAGGTCCCGGTGGAGATCAAGGATCGACAAGAGAAGGTCCAACGTGGACGATCGATTCCTCTTGTGTGCATCAGATGGCAGCAAGGGAACCTCCAGGATAGCACTTGGGATCGGGAGACTGAGATGTGTTCTCAGTACACACATTTGTTTCCCTAGTTTATGATGTCTCTTTAAGGGGACATAAAGCCCTGAGGTGGGAGTGATGTAATAACCCAAAAATTTCAATGAATTTTTTTTTCTTAATTTTTTTTGGATTTTTACAAGAACGCAGTTTCAGACGGAAACTGATTCCGAGGCCCGGTGTGCCCAGAATCATTTTTCCAAAGTTTGGCTCGGGTACGTTCAGTAAACGGACGAGCGGGTTTTTCTAACATTTGAACCTATGCTCGGAATCGAATTTCGAGGGCACCGATGGAATCGCAGCGCCGGTAATTTCTTAGAAACGCCTCTTCTGGAGTTGCGTTTGCTCGGGTGTGGTTTTTAATTTTTGGGATTAAAGTGAAGAAATAAAATAATTGGTACGACAAACTTTATTTTATTTCACCTAAAGACACTTGAAAGCCACTTAAAGCTGCTCAAGCTGAGTTGATGCGGATAGGGTGATATTCAAAAATATCCTACCCTCTTGGTAGGATATTTGTGAGGTGGGGCCCGCACGAGCCCCACCGTTTCTTTTCCACTAAGCAATGCACCCGCGAAAACCCGTCATTATGAAAGTCAACTGACGCGTTTTCTTAATTTCTTTATGCAACAATTAATTGGGCGGTTTTATTCATTGAATTAATTATATGAATTAATTTAACCGGTTATTAACCTGTTTACAATCTGTTGGCATAATAATAAAATAAGACCAACGCACGACTTCTAGAGAAATGCTCGTTGAGAGGTTTAGAAAAATTTTGTGCCTTCATCCTCCTTCGTGAAGAACGCGAAGAACACGAAGAACGTGAAGAACATCGTCACCCTTAGAGATCAACGACGCGACGCCAAGTACCGCGACACCGGCAATTCTTCTTCCACAACGTTCTTCCGTGACAATCCAACCTCGCGACAACCTTCGATCGACAGTGACAAGGTAGGGGGTTGCGCTCATTTTAATTTCATTGTGGATTATAACAACAATATGGATTTAATTATTATTAATTAAATCTATATGTTTTGATCCTCGGAGTTCATCGACGCGACAAGAAGTTGCGCGACGACGCGACTCCCTTTCGTGACGCGACGATCACCTCGTTCCGCGACGATCAATTCCGCGAAGAATGTGCACTCGATGACTACGGCGAGGTAGGGGTTTGTTTGTGAAATAATTTATATTCCCATAGTTTTTTATTTTAAACAAAAAGAACGTGGATCATGTTCAATATTAATTCTATTAAAATTGTTCCTTTCTTGTTATTCATGTGTTGAATATTTTATTTCTGATTAGTATCACCTAACACGGAGGGTGCGGGAGAAACAAACATGGCACGACAACCCTCCGCAGTTCTTCGTTGATGTGCGGATTGGCGAGCGACGACAAAGCATACCGTAGGGGTGATTCGTTGATTCCGCAGTGAAGAACAGGACCCGGGAGGAGCTACGACACCGACGGAAACGAAATCGGACCACTGGAGCAACTACGGTGGCCCGCGAAACCCACCGGCAGCCGGAGGCGGTGGCACCCCGGCGTGCCTCCAGACAGGGCCACTGCGGTGGCAGTGGCCAGCAAACCTGCGACCTCGTGGGTCCGGCACTCACGGGATGTGGCGTTGCTGCGTCCGTTGATCTAGCGCGGCCCCACGAGGGGCCGCAACACCTTCTTCCCGCGGGGGCAGCGCCCTGCGACTCCCTCGCTCGGCCGCTCGGCCGAGCCGAGCCAGTCCGACCCGACCGGCCAGGTCGCGCCATGGCCGGGCTTGGCCGGGCCGAACCGGGTCCGACCCGGTTCAGGCCGACCTAGGGGGGTTGGCCCGGGTCGGTCTGGGCCCAGACCCCCCGTCTTCGGACCGTTTTCGGTCTTTTGCCCGTAACATGAGCTAAGTGCCTCCGAACGACGCGCCGTCAGCGGTGATGCGATCCTTGGAATTAGACGGTCGTTTCGGTATATCGCACTCAAGGTTTCGAAATAATTTGAGTTCGGCCGGGTTGGTTCGTACACGAAACCAACCGGGCCCTCGGAGCGGAAACACTCATATCTTGAGCTACAGACTTCCGATTGATGTTCCGTCAACTTTGTTGTTTTCCTCTTCGTGAGACGGATCTTTTGGCATACTCCGCCCAAGGTTTGGACGCAGGTGGAGTACGGTCGAGTTGGTTTTGCCTTAAAAACCAACCGGGCCCCTAGGACGAAAAAGCCAATAACTCTCAGACCGGGCGTCAAATTGACGCGCCGTCTGCGACGTTGAGTTCCTGTTTACGATACAGAACATTTGGATACATCAACTCTGGAATATGTTTCAGTTGATGTATCAGCCTCACGGACCGTGGAGCGGACCCTCCCGATCGAGCTTGCTGTGTGCGAGAACCCTAGAGCTGGCTGCGACTGCTACTGTGACGACGACGACTGTACAGAGATCCTCAGTGGATTCGACGGTGATGACTACAGCACTCAGCGATCCTATGTGGATCAGTGCTACCGATCCTGTGTGGGTCAGCGCTCAGCGGTTCTGTGTGAGCCAGCGCCTACAGATCCTGTGTGGGTCCGATACTGTGTGGGTCTTTGCGGGGGTTAGTTTCCTACCGATCTTGTGTGGGTCATTGTGGGGGTTAGTACCTATCGATCCTTTGTGGGTCCGATGACTTAGATGGACCAGTGATCATCTCTATCGTCTTTAGAAAATGTATACCTGTGTGAGCTGAATCCTATTTGCTTTCCTGTGTGGATTGTGTTGTGCTATCCTGTGTGGATTACGTTTTTCTTTCCTGTGTGGAATACATATACTTTCCTGTGTGGACTGGGTTGTACTTGGGCTCAGAGGTTGGACCGTATTGAAATTGATGACTTAGGTATATGTATGGGAATATACGTAATCAGTGTTGGTTGTTACTTCCTGATTGTATCTTTCCTTTTTGGTTTATCCTTTGTGGATTTTGGGAGACCTTCAGGGGTCTCGGGGTCCCTACTGAGTATCTTATACTCACCCCTGCACGGGCTATGCCCGCACTACATTGTGTTGGATGCAGACGACGGACAACGTTGATCGTGGTTGAGGCTTGCAGAGCAGGACGGTACCTGGAGGTGGACTAATGGGCAGAATGTACTCAGAGCGGACGGTGGGACCCAAAGAGCAGTTGAGCTATCTGTACCCACCCTTCAATTGGGATTTCCAGTGGACAACTCGGCGTAGCTTCTTTTACTATTTAGTTGTTGTTTTCCCTTTCGAGTTGTACTTTACTTTCAGTTTGGGTTTGTATGCTGGCCCACTTACTTTCCGCACTTACAGTTGTACTCTGTTTTTACTTAGTGTTTACTTTTTCTGATTTCTTACTCTATGGTGCTTGTTTACTATACAAAGGCAATGCCTTCCCTTTTTACCGGGATTTACGCCTTGGTGCTAGTCGCCAGCCCCTGGCCTATGGAAGGCGGGCTTGGGGTAGTCACGACACGGGCCCCGAGGATGGGTCGTGACATAAGATTTCTTAGCCGCAAATGAAAATGGACTTCCTGTATTATAAATATGGTTTTCCATAATTTTATTGGAAAAAAATAATTATATAATTAACAATTAGATAAATCTTCCCACACGTGATATTATTTAATAATGTGTTACAAAATTTTTAAAATTAAAAAGGGTGATTAATATAAATTAAGCTTTTATTGACCAATATACTAACTCATACATTGTATCCTTTTAGTTTATATATATAATTAATAAGTGTTATCATTGATGGAATGATAATGATCCCACTACCATGTCATGTAAAATTGTAGGTGGGTATGGGGTACGTATTTTATCCTCTCTGATTCAGCATCTCAAGTAATTTTCCTCTATTTCATCATGAAAACCTAATACATCATGATGAAATAGATTATTTTTTTATAATAAAATTAAATAAAAAACAATTTAGATACCAAAAAAGGTTGGAGGATTATTTATTATACTCATGTCATTGAAATCATGTGTATACAATGGCAATCATAGGTGTTTTTTCTATTAATAAGAGGAAATTTTTCACTTTTTTATAGTATTAATCATTTAAAAAATTGAATTTTATATTTTTTTTGAATGGGTGTTCTTGGGAGGTGATCCCATATTTTCCCCGATTATGATTATGTGTTATTAAACACCATTAAACCCATTATGTATCATATAGTATATATATATATATTATATTCATTTCCATGAGGCAAAATAGTCTCAAAGTAACACTCTTCCAAACTCTCATGACCCAACCCGCCAAGGATCGATCAATGACTACCCCAAGCCCACATCAATTAGGATAAGGGCTCATTGATAGTGCTAAGTAGGTATGTCAAAAAAAATGGGAAACCTTAACATATGATACCAATAGGCATGGACCCAAGAAAATTTCTGTGAAACAGTTCAATGATAAAGTAAACTGAAAAGAAATACATGAATACATCTATAACATAAACCAGAGTACCGATGAAGTTTATAAATGGAAAAAACACACCCTAAAAAAACTAAAAAAATCATCCAAATAAATCACATGGAGGAGATCATTGGTTATATTTAATGGAAAAAATATCCATGATCCAACTCTAGAAAACAACTAGGTCAGTCAAGCTCACTATGATATTCCTGCCTCATGACCTCCATGGACACTATAAAACGAATAGTGGTTTAAAAATGAAAAAATTCATGTGGGAAAATAATTTTGAGGAGTATGTATAGAAATTCATAGTAGGTTCCCTAGATAACAAAAATTAATTAGAGGGAATGAATTGTAAAAGTACACTCAAACCAGCTAGATAAAACTAAATGAGATAGAAATTCCATCTTGAACATCCTCAGTAATACATGACAAGTCAGCTCAGTCCACATGTGGTTTCAAAAAAAATGTGAACTGCATGAATGGACTCCCATAAATAACCCCGATATACTCGTTTGAGAATACATGATTCAGGAGGTTCTGACCTCATTTCCATGTCCATGAAATTCAACTCAAGGCCCATAAGGTAACACACACCTAGGAGAACAATTTATGAGATCTCATACATATCAAATAAAACCTATATGAGAGATACTATCAGTCAATAAAAAAACTACCATCTTAGATGGTACGCCAGAGAGAACCCTCTCTATCCGGAACAACCCACAATTTCTAACTCTAGTTCCCAATAAAATAGGTCTAGTTATTATTGTCTTGTGACATGTGAAAGCTCATAGTATCCTAAGTTGAATGTCCCACCACTAACTATTATATATAGTTTACGGATAACTACTCCATATAATAAACCGCGATAATCCTCTATAAATATTAATAGAGTTAGTGAAATCACCCCTTTATTCCACCACACAATCTAGAAAGAACTAGCTCGTATCGCACATGTTCAATGTCTGTCATATGCAAAGGAAGGTGCCTTCACATCTCTTTGTAAAGGGAGCACTAACACCTAACATATTATTACACATTAAAAATTTACCATCCCCCTCCTCATGGTTTTGATTCTTAGGTGAGTGAGATCCTAATCTAGTGGAGAACCTACTTGATTCGTCTACTAAGACATGAGGGTGTACCACTCAGAAGATAGAGGGCCCACACCCTACCATGATGTGGGAGTAGTACTCTGCGTATGATCACCAGCACCCCAGAAAAATATGGGTGTACCACTCAAATAGTTGAGGTTATTTACCCAGATAACACATGTTTTTACAACATTGTGGGTAGTGGAACTGCTCCCTGGAATGACATGGGAGTTCCATCCTTCCTGATCTTGTCGTGTGGAATAAGCACAACATAGTATTATTGGGTTGTACAACTTCATTGATAAAGGACCTTCACCTTACTATTAAATGGATTTACTAATCAAAATTTGATGACCCAAAATCATGAAAAATATGTTTATTCAACTCAAATGATAGAGGGTATGCACTGTAACACATTAAGGGAGTACCACTATGTTGCTTGATGATCCACACCAAATAATGAAAGGGAAGTAACACCCTACCAATGCTCATCATTTGGTGGATTCACACACTAGAATGATAGTAGAGTGTTCCTCCATTTATAGAGGACCCACACCCTCATATTATACTAGAGTTATAATCACCTAATAGGGAATATAATAGATTTAGTTTAGGGTAGTACCACTCAATAGATATAGGACACACACCTTGATTGAGTAGGGGAGTACCAATATGTCTAACAATTATTATGTAGGGTATGGTACCTAGAATGACATGGGATATTCATCTACATCTATATATAAAATAAGAGTGACCCACTACCTTTTCTGATTGGGGATTACTAAGCCATGGATTTCATATTTTTTGGTAGTGGATCCACAATCATTGTGGGGGAGTTTTGTCTCTACGTATTTAAGAGGTAATGTAAACATACACCCATAAATGATATGGATTATCAATCGCATAATCACAATGGTAAACCCATATCATATCCTACATCGATCAAGAACCATTGAATGATGTACCACACTTTTCATACCTCATTTTACAACAATTCCACAGGAAGGGGAACCGTGCCTTGATATAAAATGGGAGAACCGCTCTACCATCCAAAAGAGACTTGGGGACCCAGATGCTAATATATTAGGGAAGGGTACAAAACCCTATGAAAACCTAATAATCTACCTTGACCACTACCAATGTCATAGTACCTCTAATGTAGTGGTATTCTTATATCAAGACATATAATATCTCACAAGTCATCATGAGGTTCACCATCATGTTGTACATGTAAATATACACAGGATATGATAGTCATAGGCCATAAGCGGATACCCAACGAAGTAGATACAAAATTAAAAAATATATTATAATTTAGTATGTGGCATGTACCGGGGTACCCAAGTTGTGTGGCCCCACTTGATCACCTTTTCGTTTCGTATTCTACATACATTGGATGTCCATGTAAACATACATGGTGTGTACATGTTGTTCACAACATGTATCACCTCCCTAAAGTCTATTTCTATGTTTTTTCCCAAATAGATTGTCCTATCGTGTCTCAAACAGTGAGTGTACCCACATGGGGCATGGTCTGTCGCAATTTAATGGCCCATTGGCTATGCCTTATTCCCATGTCCATGTTTGACACATCAAGACCATGTACACTAGAAATGTAATCTTACAAAAACATGTCTCATCACACGGCTTCCCCAGACCTTTCCATCGACCAAATGACATTGGATCACTACATGGCATGCAACCCTAGTACCTGACATGTTTTTCCAAAAATTCATCTCCCCTGAATTGGAAGAACCCCCATTGTGTGACCTTTCAATACACACTATGTGATCGATAATGTCGAACTATAATTCCATGGGAGCCTCATGAATCAAACCAATTTCCCCCTAAACCTATATATACACCACCATGGAAGAACTTGTATTTGTAATAGGGCTATAAATTCCAAAAAAAATACATATAAAAGGGTTCGATACTATAATCTCATATCCTCCAACATCAAAAAGATTCTCCAAATCACTAGGTGCATATCCACACTCCAAATATACTATACCATGATCTGGGATTGATCACCATCAATATTAGAGATTAGTGGTGCCTCATCACCTAGGTTTTTCCTCATTTCATCAGTTACTACAAAGGGGAGAGGGGTTCATCTTCACTTTCTCATGAAAAAGCTAGGTTGTAGATATTAGTTTTTTTAATTTTAATTAATTAAATTATCCTCTTACTAACACCACACCAATGAAAATCCTTTGACCCGACAACCAACATAGAAAAATTTAACATCATGCCTATAAATAGCTTCTCATTATGAACTCAACCACTTCCATAGATTTCTTTTCTAATACTCCATAGGGGAGTTAAAACACATTTACAAAGAAACTGCATGCGTGAAAAAAAAATTAATCACTATTTTTAATATCACCATAATGAGGAGCTTTTTCCACAGGATTCATGTTCCATGAAATATTCCAATGTTTTATAGTTCATAACATGAGTCACTAAATACTTCCCACCACAAGTCTTTCAACACATGAAATGTTAATTCAACTGAAGAATGATTGGAATCATGCTCTCTAATATGACTCCAACACCAAGAATCATTATAAGTAGTTCCCACACTCCATACAATAATTAATCAAGTGAAACACATAGGCCCAACCACCATGAAAATATTTCTCAAACCAGGATAATATCAAGAAACTAGTGGGAACTTGAATCATTAGTTGTGGAAATGAGAGATCAATAATAACATGGCCAATCAGTGGTCATAGGGCATAGTAGTACATCAACTCACTAACTTATAGCAGTTACACAAATATCCTAGTATCTCTCATCCGCCACTTTATGTACTTCACCATGAAATCCACAACACACAACCCCATTCCAAACACACATGAATAAGGATCTCACCCACCACAATCTAACACTATCCACATTGCATGGACATAACTCTTCATTTCTATTTTACATGAATTACAAGAATAATTCATGGTGGGATAAGTGTCCCTCTTCCTTTTTCATTTAAATATAAGTCAAATGACATCAAAAAAATGTTTCTACTGATGCCTTACTCCAGCCTTACTGATCCTTGATCAATAAGTGAAAATAAGATATTACCTCAAAATTATATCATAAATTAATACTACAGAATGTAGAAAGGACATAGAGAATACCACCAATCTCCCTCATAGACCATAAGTCATTGTATTATATGGCCTTCAAATTTCCTCCACCACAACTCCATCTCCCAAATATTGACATTGGACACCTGGGGTGGTGTTTGAACCATCTCAAACCATATGGAACCACCCACTGAACTAATTTCTCCTCTTCCGCTTCATTTTTAATGTAGAACTCCTTACCCCAAATGTTGTTTCTTCCAAAGTGTTCGACTTATCGTCTCCCCACTCAGTGGAATCATGGGTAATAAAATATCATGAATGGTGTCCACTTTAATTGAAACTGTAATACCGCCTCTCTGATAGAAGAATAGGTCTCTGACGCTGCCCTTGTGCTATAACCGAATGTGCATGAAACTAGGCATGTGTGTACCACCTCTTCCAAAATCCTATTGAGTAACTTCTTTCTTCCATTTTTTATTTATCAACCACACAATCACCTAAATAGACCACATCTTCCCAAACCACCCCTAGGAATATCTCTATCACTTCATATCACTCCATTACACATGAATAAGAAGGGAAACCCATGGAACCCACACTTTTCACTCTGAATGTCATGATAGAATGTCTATATATGTAATAATGAATATTGTTCCATATAAAGTGAGTAACACAAAAGATCTATGAACCAATACCAATAAACATCCATGGATATTCTACCATATACAATATTCATAATCTCTTAGATATGAATTGTTCACAGCATGCCTAGATAAAACTATTCCTAGAAGAAATGGTCCACCTATAACGATGTGAGATTCATCATTTATTGGGGATTCATCACTGTACACTACATTAACCTAGCTGATCCATGAAGAAGTATTGCTTCTTGGATCACCATCTAGTTAGGAGGTGTCCTCACATGGTGTAAAACATGAATTAATGCCTCAATATAGTCATCAGTTTCTTGGGGGTCTGGATCACCCTCATATCATAGAATCTCTTACCAGTTGAACACAAGAATCATATTTAACCTATTTTCATCCTTGACAAGTTCTGATGCCACAAAATGCAGCTCATTCCATGCTGGATCAACTGGAAAACTATCTGATGGTCCATCTTAGAGTGCAGTTCCCTACACTAAAGCCTCGTATTTGGGTGGATCATTATAACAATACCTATGTTTAATCCTATATGATTTTAATTATAGTTTAATTATAAAATATATTTATGAAGTTCCATAACCAAATATTTTATTTGGATAGATAATTAATGATGGAATGAAAAAAAACCTGTCCTATATAATTCCAACCCCAACACTTACAAACAACTTGTTTCTTAATGTATTGAGTCATAAAGTAGGCTATTAGAGTTTTAGTGAATGGATTTGCTGGTCATCGCTCCAAAACTAGAGTCCCTATCCTAAAATAAAAAATTGACACAACATAACATTTTTTCCCTATATCACAAATCAATACTCACCATGGGGTCATCTCTACATTACTCATGGAAGAACCACCCCTGATACCACTCTAACATGACCCGTCCCACCATGTCCTAATCCACAACTACCCCAAACCTTCTTCTAATAGGACATGGGATAGTGACTGGCACCAAGTAGGTATATCACACAAATGGGAGGAATTATCCTATGGTACATGTTTGACCACACACTTAAACATCTCCTTGAAAAAGTTCATAGATAATTTAAACTTAAAGGAATTGAATTTATACATATATCCCAAAACCAGAATACAACAAAACTACAAAAGGGAAAAATTAACACCCTCCAATAAACTAAAAAGAATCCAATGTACAAAGATGGAGGGGTTAATGTTAATGTAATCTACGAGGAAACTCAATGTTCTAGCTCAAGAAAATAACTTGTTTGATCTAACTCACAAATCTCAACCTACCTGATGTCCACCAATGACACCATTTAATAACTATGGCATGTATAAAAACAAAATATTTTGAAAAATATCATTCAGGGGTGAGTATTACAATACTCAGTAGAATCCCCAAATAACTAAATGAAGTGTTAAAAACTAAAAGGAAATCGTCTGCTCATCCCAACCAATGGGAATCAAAATAAGAGAGAAACTCCATCTCAAACATAGATAGATATAAAAAAATGGTCACCTCAGTCCACATGGGGTGTCAAAAAAGTCATGTCATAACTTTGTAAGGACATCCATGAAATAATCTAGATATAGTAATCTCTTACTCTATGTCTCATGAGGTTCTGACCACATATCAGGCTAAATGAAATTCAACTGGATGCTCAAAGGTAACACACTCTGATGATAACATTCTATAAGATCTCAAACATCTAAGATGGACCTATTTAAATATATACAATCTATTGGTAAAAATTATACCATAACATATGGTACGTTTCAGATAACATTCTACATCAATAACAACCAGATCTGTCCAACCCTATTTCCCAACACTAGAGGTCATATCATCACTTCCTTACTCCATAGGCCAGCTCATGGGAACCCATGTGGAGAGTCTTGTACCTTAATACTTCATAGAATTTTGGGACATGTACTGTAGACCATAAACCAAGTGTATAATCTCTAAATAGATAGATATACATAGAGGAAGAACTCAAACCTCACTGTTACCCCACACCAGAGGGAGTACAATATCCTTACTACACACACAACCACTATCATACCTGTAGAAAGAGGCCTTCACCTCACTATGTTGAGGCAGTGAAATAGATAACCATGTACAATAAACAAAAATTTTAGGGACCCTCTCCTCATAATTGTGATACATATTTGAGAGAGATCCTACTATACTGGCAGACCAACTTAATGCCTCTACGCAGATGTGAGGGTGTACCACTTCAAATATAGATGACCCTCACCCATCATTAATATTGGATTACTAATATGTATATGAGTTCCCACACCCGGATACAAAATGGTAGTACCACTAAGAAGATAAAGGAACCCACCCTGTTAAACTAGGGGAGTACCACTCTATGGATAGAGGACCTGGACTCTATTAGGAAATTGGAGTACCACCCTACCTAAGAACATCATATGGAGGACCTACACCCTAATAATAATGTGGAGTACCACTTCATGGATATATGACCATTCCCATACTACGATATGGTTGTACTACTCTAAATATGATGACCCAAACCTCAATATGATAAAGGAGTACCACTAAAATGATAGAAGTCCTACACTATTATATAATAGGGGAATACCACTATTTGTCTATACGACCCACAATTTATTAGGAAAATGTAGTACCACCCAACCTAATAATATCAAATGGAGGACCAACAATTTTTTATAATAGTAGAGTACCACTACATTATGAGGGGAAACACACATTAATATGATAGGGGTGTCATACTCCTCATGTGAGACCCTCACACTGTTAATACATATGAGTACCACACAAACGATAGAGGAACTACACCATGATATAGGTGGGGAGTACCTCATTGTTATCCAATGTGTTTAGAGGACTCGCACCATAGTATGATAGGAGATATCCCTCTATAGATGCATGTGTTAGGAGTGATATTGTTCATGAATTAAATGGGACCTCTATCACAATCAATATATAAGATATTAGGTAGTGGATATCAAGATTGATTGATGCGTACTATCCCTGAGAGAACTGTTGTGTGGTTACATGACCTACAACCACTATGGGGGAGTTTTGTTTCTTCCTATATGAGGGTTAAGGGAAACAGATGTCTTTAAACGATAGGGGAGTATCATTCCCAGTGTTTCTATCATAAACCCATATGATCTCTTATGTCAGTCAAGCACTTATGAAAGGAACTTTGCACTCATCATAACTCACGTTGCATCTATGGAACAGTTTGGATACTCTCACCTGGATATAATAAGTAGGCACCGCTGTACCGGCCTACAATGTCTATTTGACATACATCCTATGATAATAGGGATGGGTACCAACCATGACGTCATCCCAGTGATCCCACCTAATCACTAACAATGGTGTAATACTATAACTACAACATCGTTCTCGAATAATTCCACATCATTTATCACACTACACCTTGAGGGACACCATCACATTAAATGTGAAAAAATACATCACCTAAAAAACTTGTAGTCATAAATATGAGACCTGAATAAGGGGATACCCTAGGTAGAAATATTCAAGAATGTATTACATGGCTTGTAATAGAGTACACATTGTGTTTTACCACACTTGAACACATCCTTGGGTCATATAATGCATGGAATTTCTATCCATGTGGTCATAAATTTCATGTACATGTTATACATACTGTGTATGACCTCACCAAAGACTCTATCTATGTACATCCTAAAACGGATCATCCAGCGGTGTCTCAGAAAAAGCATGTTACCACTAGTACATAGAATGTATGTGATTAATGCTGCATTATACGTGCCTCTTAATCATGTCCATGTCTGGTGCCCCATTCTTATGTACTCTGGTCATGTACATTCACACAGTCATGTCCCATCACACGACTACTCTTTCCATGTCTACTGGCCACATGGAATGGGATCACTACATGGCGTGTAACCCAGGTACAGTGAATGTAGTCCCAATAAATATTCTTCCATGAATGGTATGAACATATGTTGTGTAACACTACACTACTGCCTTGTGATCTGGAATTCTGAACTACAGTTTCCTACAAGTCGGAAGAATGACACTTGTTTTCTTGTAAAACTATAGATAGAAACATATGAGATCACTAGTAGCCTTAATAGTTCCACAAAAAATTCAACTAATGAATTAAATGAGGATCTCTACAGAAAATAGAAATCTTCATACCACATGGTGAGACACTGAATGCTTCAAGTTAAGATTCATGCTCTGAAGCCACTACACTGTGATCTTAGAGAGATTACCATCATGATTGGATAACGACAGTTCCTCTTCTCTATTTCACCACATATCTTTCAACATTCTAGTGGGGGTGCATGGGATTGTCTTCTATCTATTTTTCACCCAAAAGGGGAGGATGGGTTTAAGTAATTTAATTTTTATTAAATCAATTAACCTAAATTTAACACCTCTCCAATGACTCACCTCCAACCTAACTCTTGCTAATAGAAACTTTTATATCATTTCTAGAGAAAATATCATATTCTAAAACCAGCTACATCCTCAGTTATATAATATGAGAGTTTTCATGATATTAAATAAAAATTTACAAAGACAATTCCAACACAAGGTCAAATATATTAAATATTTTTAATATCACCACATTAGAGCAATGTGGGCCCCGAAACATTGTGCAGACACATTCTCTAGATTCTGTTATATTGTTAGAAATATTCCAAAGTACGAATTATCAAATCATTATTCACTACAAAAAAAGGAAAACAAAAAGGGGATATAAAAATATATTTAAAAAATTGATTAATTGTAGTTACATAACAAGTAAATATACAAAAGAGAGATACACGTGTGATTAAACTATGTGGATTTCACATAAAACATCAAAACACAATCTATATTTATAAATATGAAATAAAAATAATCTCTCATAACCCATGGTCACCCCTTTTTAGTACCATAACTGAAAGACATAAATTGTAACTCGGGAAAACCAAAAAATGAAGGGGATCGCATAACAATACCTATATTATAAAAACCCATGTATATATATATATATATAATTTTATTAGGGTGTGATAAATTTCAATTTTGTATATTTCCTTTAATCTATAAAAATCCATTTATATATGAAACCCTAAGAAAAAATTTTAATTACGGTTATAAATTTATATTTTTTATGAATAAATAAAATCAAACACTTTTCATTTTACATAAAATAATTTCTTAAAATTGTTATAACTTATATTATTTGATAAAATAAAGGGATTTACATAAGTAGGAATAATTATTTAAATCAATTATTGTGTGATTAGTATATTGTAATCAAAAATTTTATTGGATGTTAAATTTTACCACTTGAGATAATAGAGTACCTCAGAACAGATGGTCCATCATTCCAGTCATTAATGTTATCTTAATATTCATAGTCCCTGACATATCCAATACAGCCTTCCCAAAATCAACCAACTAGTAAGGGATTCAACTAATCTATTTATCAATAAAAATTATTGAGAACTAATAAAGTGTAACACTCATCATAATTAACCATTTAACAACCAAAGGTTCTTATTTGAAAATATGAAAATATAAATATCACAAAAAACTCATTATTATAAAAAAATAAACAGTTATGAATAATCACAGTAAGCTATGTATATAATTAGATAAATTGTATTAATTATCAATTATTCATATTTCCAAACAATATAATCAATAATATTGTATTCTGAAGTAATAAATTTATCTTCTATAAGTATTTAAACATTGAAATCATCATTTGGAATCACATTTTAACTAAAAAACGGTTTAAAAAAATTTTAAAAACACATTATTGGAATTAAAATACTTTTATATGTATAATAACTGAATGCCATGAAAAATTATGTATATCAAGCATAAAAATAATTAAACCATTTTAAATCAATAATAATACTAAAATTGATATTTTTTTATGTGTATATATAATAAAAATGACTATATAGTCCCTGAAACATAGAGTAAATATTGTTAAATGATGATATATAGATATACCTATATTTTGATAATGAAACAAACTTGCATTGTTTGAATTAATAGATACATGTTCTATTTATAGTATTAAAAACCACAATACACCAGGAACCCCATGTTTACCCCAAACCAAACATGATATTTGGACAACATGGATGGTTATGGGGAAGAAAAACGTGGATGGTGAAACTATAAGAGAAAATGAGAAGAAATGAAGAAGGAAAAATTATATAGAGAATTAATACCATTAATATTTGGTTTAGATTAGGTGTAGATTTTTTGATACTATGAGATGAGTGGGAGATGATACATATAGAGAGGCCATAGAAAAGTCTCTATAATGATATAAAATTAATTATACCCAAATAAAAATAACCGAAATCAAAGAAGATTTAAAAAATTCGGTAGATCGCATGGTTTATCTACACAATTAGAGAATCTATGTGATTTCTATTCAACACATTCTAGCATCAAGGTACACCCTATGAATCGTTTGTCTATATTGTTACTACTAACTGTTAAACAATATAATATCTAACAATATGATTCAATATTTAATGATTCTACATTTTAAAAATAAAAGCAATATCATGAAAACTATATGTAATAGAAATAAATGCCAACATAATACATCATGTGCGTCCCAATTGTCCCAAATATTCCAATGTATACCATCATAATGTTAGTGACGATTTTTATGATAGAAAAAATGATAGAATTTTTCACTCTTCAAAGAATCTAATTACCATGTTTTATGGATACCATAACCATGATACCACTATACGTAATCCAATGGATGATACTTTTAGTAAAATATATTTTATTTTAGATTAGTGATTTGAAAAGGTTACATAAATATCATTGAATTGGGTTCTACTTAAAAATTTTCCCAATCGATTACATAAGATGGATCATGAAAGTATTTATTCATTTGGTACTATTAGAAAATATCATAAATGCAGGTCAAATTAGATTCCAACATTGTCCGATATAACAATTTCACGAGTGCTTCTTCTATTATAGGGGGTATATACACCAAACATAAGATATCTAAACTTAACAGAGGCATTTTGAATCATGAAATCACCCACATGAAATTCCTCGGGATGATAGAAATAATAAAAATACAAATTATGATGAATTTTTTATATTATTAAGGTTTTCTAGATTGTATAAATATATTCCATTATCTCCGAGATAAGGATTAGTCCCAATAAATACAATTCATTCATCTTATCTCAGTAGATAGGGGACCAACATAGTCATTTATAAAGAGAAAAAACTATTCTATGTTGATTAGGTAAAACTATATAATATTTTATTATCAATAAATTGATGATAAATAGTTTTACCGTGGACCTAAAATATAAATAACACACACAGAAACAAATAATTTCTTTCGTACTTTGAATTGATTAATTCAACTTAAAACCTATTTACAAGTCATAATCCATTATCAATATCCACTGAAATCTCATCTCATGAAAATGTCAATTCATGATGTTAGAGGAACAATTTAGAACATGCTAAACGAATAAATAATAGAAACCATTGTATATAAATGGTATCTTAGACATATATATTGTCATGAAACTCCAACCTAGTAGTCTCATTTATAAGGATGATGAAAGATATGTTTTCTAAATAGAAAATTTCCAAAAATATAGAATAAATTCATTGAGTATATTGTGTTATACCAAGAAATATTTAGAAATATCATCCCATTTTGAAACATTAATGTGAAGTGGAATTATTAATCAAGAAGTATTACAATGATCAAAATCAAAATTTTAAAATTTTAGGAAATTATATAAACATTCATCACTCAATACATTCATTTAATAATAATTAATATCATAAAATTATATCAAGAAAACATTTTAGTGGAAGAATGGTGAGAAACATATCCTGAATATTAATCATTTTTAAAAACATTATATTTCAATGATAAAGGATTATATAACATATTCTTAAAAAATAGTTATTCATTGAGAGAAAAATAAAATCACATTAAGTCTCTAAAACAATTAATATTTTTATTATATCTAGAAATTCCGGTGGCGATACATATAATAATGAAATCCATTCATCCAATTATGGTGTTTTATAAAAAAAAATAGTTTTAATTAATAAATTAATTTCTTTATTTACATCAGTATGCATTTTAGTAAAAGTAGTCATCAAATTTCATTCCTCATTAAATACCCCCACTACATGACTTTACTAAATTTTTTAATAAATTATTATCCATGTAATTTTTCCCTTTTTAATGGTCTTATGAATGTCAAATATATTCTGGTAATAAATTTAATACCACTACCTAATGTTTAGTTCTATATATTATAATATATATTTTATAAATTTATTATTTTTATACACTTTAAATTTCTATTTGGAAATATTATTGTTATAAATCATAAATGCATGCATCACCAAATATAATTAAAGGTCATGAGTATGGTAGATAAAAGCATGAGGGAATAATTACTGTGAATAAAATTCCACAACATGTTCATATTAAAATAAAACACACTTGAGACCAATACCAAAGGAATTTAAGAAAACAATATAACCATAAAAAATATTAGGATGAATCTAAATTGGACTAGATGATATCCTTACCTATAACTCAATAAAGGAATATTGGAATTGTTTCATTCATTAATATGTAACCTCCTTCTAGGACTACGCCCTTAAGAGATATTCTATAATATAGAAGACATAAACAAATCACATGTATCATCTGGAATGTCCTAAAAAAGAATATAATATGAAACACATTCATGGTACTTTCATACGACATCACTACCGTTATCATCAAAAAATATACAAAAACATATTTTTTTGATACCACATGGACAAGTAATTATACATCATGAATCCATTACTATAAGTTATATTGTTTTCATTTAAAATATTGATCCATAAAAATCCATATGAATATGTCCAAATTTCCCTTATAGACTATCCCTATGATAGAATATTAAAAAATTACATCCATAAATACAACAAAAAGGTGTCATGGTACATATGAAATACATGGTTCACAATATCTATAATGATAAAATGTACATTTTTAATCACAATAGGTTGTCACCGAAGGCTCCAAATTTACAAAATTTCATATGAATGTAGTATTATGAATTTAAAATTTATTGATATATAGAAGATAACATCTGAACCTGGGTTCAATCGTAATAAATTATATATTCACATGTACGGAAATCAAACTAATGATAATTTTATTGGTAATGTTACTTATTTTTTTACCATCACATGGTTGATATTACATTAATAAATGAAATGTGAAAGTAATTTATCCACCATATTCATAAATAATACCACAACCACCCACATAGATGCTCAATAGTCTATGAAAACACATTCAACTATGACCATTATGATTAAAATTAAATTCCATAATCATAACTCAAGGAAGTTGATAATGTGGTAAAGAAATGAGACATTCCTTTATAATTTGGACAATAGGGAAATCATCCTCACCTTCCAATGGTATCCCAGATAAATTATTTTTAAATCCTTAAGAAACCAAATGAATATCATGGGATTTCAATCTCCAAATATTATGAAAACAAAATCACTAATAAAAATAAATATATGATTTTAAATAGACCTAACATGTAGAACAAAAATAGATACTCATCTTGACCTTATATCACACAAAAACATAGAATATGTTTGGAAATCCATTAAAATAATAGAAAATAAACTTTTAATAGTATAACTTCAATCAATAATATATTATAATTATATTTTTTATTATAATAACAATATCCTTGATATATTCATCCTTAGTAATAAAATTTATGACTATATTGACATCAACATTCACCACATGATATAAAGGTAATTTGAATCTATATTGATTTATCTCTACCAAATTATTTTTGATTTACATCACATATTACATATCATCATACAGTTACAACAATAAGTCAATAATAACTCATAAAATTAAGGAATATAAGAAACCTATATGAAAACAATCTCAAGCCATAGATAAAAAATTAGAGCATTACGTCAAAATGTAAATATCTAATATTATAATTCTATTGGTGTGTGCACCACCACATATAAGACCGTATATTTATTTAAACCCTGATACATCTATCCATGAGATTTACCCGTCATACTACTCCATTAAAATCACTAATAAGAGAATATAAATACTCTAATGGATGAATAGGAATAAATTTAGGAGCCCCTACTAAAACAATAACTGATTTTGGTTACCTATAAGAGAGTCTAATAGAAAAACCATCTTGGATCTCCCATTCACCCCCATATATTATAATACATATAAGATTTTTAAAACCATACTAGATTGATTGGACTCCCTACATTATATAAATAATTAGTGGTATTTACCCTAATGGAATTATTGGAGTAAGTACTAGTGGATTTTGAACACCCCAACTACATCCCCTTCAAAAATACTCATATTTCATTTTTATGACCTTAATAAGCTCTCTAGATTCCCCTAGATATAATGGAAGTATTTCGTATACCGAACCTTTTTTATCCTTGTTCTGACCCTTGTAACATTTCAAACCACCATGTTATATGTTGGTATGTAGAATATGATATCTGTTGATTAAATCTCTATTCAAAAGACGATTTTATACTGAAAACATTGAGGGTGTCCTTTATGATGATATTCGAGTAAAATTGTAAAAAATAACAAATCAATGAGTGAAGTGATCCAGAATAAAATTAATTCATTACTCAAATGTTATAAACACACTGGAGTTCTATATCATTAGTGTCATTGGGAAGAATTAATTTTATTATTTTTTTAAATATATTCCAAGATAGGTACTCACAAATTGTCTCTTACATAAATGACAAAAATAATATAAATCTTGTTCCCAATAACATATTAGTTGAAAATTAGGGTTTTCAAGGGAAAAAATTATTTAATTAATATTCTCAATATGTTCCTAATGTTCCAAACAACCTCAGTCTCTATCGATGGATGAAAAAAATATCCAAAATCAGAGCTGAATCATGATAAACACTTTACACAAGGATTAAATGGTTTAAATGATTGAAAATACTATATTTACCTTAATGGGATGGTATCATAGTATATAATTATTTTCCCTACCTCTCTATGATTCTTCTGTTATTTTTTATAGAGAATTTTCAATAAAAAATAAAATATGAGACATGATCAACACAATATTCAAAAATCATGGTCAAGTGGAAATAATACAAAATAAACTAAAAAACATATAAATAACAAAAATCATATTCAGTTCACTTAAAATAATATTAATCCAATAATAAATTATATAATAATCATATGGAGAAACAATTTCACAATTCAATGTGTTTTACGAATATTCATAGTTTAGGTAGATGTCTTATCAAATCCTGAACTATAAATAAAAACTCAAATATAGTATATATATAATTGAATTCATGGTTTAATTGTTTATTTTCTATTCTATTATCCCACCATGTTATATATATTGGAACTATCTAGTGATAAGATCAAAATTAATTATTTTTTTATAAGTCCCTGCATATTAATCATTTACCCAAGATAATATTTTATTTCTAATTTAAACTAAGGAGATTAATTGAATTACACAAAATATTTTCACATGACCCATAATAAATCCATATATTTTAATTATGTTATAAAATTATTGAATATAAGGATCAATTTTCATGTTAAAAATCCCAATGATCTATGGTTACTCAATGTTCTACCCAAAAATAATTATCCCTGCACTCTCTCATACCAACCCATCATGTTCCAAATATATTATATCCTATATATATTTAATACCCAAATACATATGGGGTTCTATATCAATTTTTTAATGAACTAAACTTGATTATCCCATCACATCACCCAAGGTGATTTTCATCATCGGAATAAGTGTGCTCTTGATATCGATGGACTAACCATTTGAATAGTTGTAGAAAAACTCACCATCTAGGAATGGTTTCACCCTCTAAAAGTAATACATATTATTGTAAACTGTTAATATTAATCTAGAAATAAATATAAATATATTTAATTTTTAATCCCAATATATATAAAATTTCAAAACGAAAATCATTTAAATAAGGTATAAGAAAATAGATTCTAATCATAGTGTTTTGAAAAAGAGTTCAAAATGTGAGAAATATAACATGTCAATATATTAAAACAATTAAAAAATTGATAATTGTCACTTTTTTAATACATGAAACATCCCAACATGAACCAACAATAAAAAATTCAATTTCAACATTCACTAAGGTTCCAAGGACCCCATCTATGCAGCATCATCATCAAAATAAGAAAGATATGTGTAGGGACCATCACAAAAAGAGGAGGATTACATATAATTTACCTATGTCATATAAGTTAAATTCTAAATAATTGTGGAAGTGTAAAGGATGGGAATATGAGATAATATCATATAATAGCAGTAAGGTTTAATATTATTCTATTTTAAATCAAAACCTGATGAACTGGTTTTTTCATGTCCACCCCCCCCCCCAATCCACTAGTATGCATCCTATGACAACCATAAAGCGATAGACTATCCACTATTTCCCACCACTAATTGACAATATGTTTGATAATATCACTGAGGGTATGTTATACAAAATGGGATGAATTTTCCTTAATATAAAGAGTTAAGGACAATGGATATAATTGAAACCATTAATCAACACCAATTTATATAAAATGATCCAAAAACCCAAAAAAATGAAATAAAAAATTTATTAATTATAAAACACAAATACTGCTAAAATAATGTACTAGTGGAATCATAGTAATCAACACCGGAAAAAAATCTCTACTCTATGCAAGAATTGTCATGATGCATCGCCAAACAATTTCTTAATGTTTTCAAAATATTTTTTTTATAAATAGGTGTGATCATTACATGAATACTTTAAATAATCCTCCTAAATACACGTCATGAAATTTTTTGAAAATCATAATAATACTCCAATGATCAAAGAGTAGAACTTATAAAAACCTACAAGGTAAAAAAACCATTCCTAGCCTCACCAAGTATCACACAAAATATAAAAACATAATATCATAATGATATGATCTTGTTCACTATACAACCACTTCTCTGCTATCTTTAATCGCTCTCAATACAACACATGACACACAGTTCTCTAATACCATACATGTATACAAAATATATTATAATTTTATGTTTGTCGAGTCACATCCATTTTTATCTCATCCTATGCTCAGGTCAAACATCTGGTGATTTCTTAAATAAAATATGTACGATCAATTTCCAATCCATCATCATCCTTGTAGTGTATCATTAATATAAAAGACAATAACTGCCTTCCCTCCTACTTTTATGCAGGACCCTCACCATGTTATACCACCTAATATTTCCACAAACCATGTTATAACCATTGGGTATCATACTCCACTATTCCATATACTATTGGTGAAAGGAAATTGGGGAAGAGGTGGCTTCCATCCGTCTTCCCTCAACAACATGGATGTCAGTGAAAACATCCCAAACCAAAAATAATTTCTCATCTATTAGGTAATTTGACTCGGTTGGGGTGGGTAATGAAATAATGAAAAAATATAAAAGGATTTATAGTTTCATTTAGTCCCAAACTCTACTTTTACATTAAAAAATATTTACTCATCCATCACATACTCCATTATATCCCAATATAGAACTAACTAATATTGTCACACCCAAATGTATATCAACCCCATCTTACATACATTAATGAAACATACTAACCATTCCAATTCCCAATTTAATTACTATATTTATCCATTTAGAGTAGGTTATTTTTTTCAACCAAATTATATTTATTAAAGACAACAATTTCCCAGTTTTTAATAACACTAAATATTTTAGTTACATGACACATTAATTACCTTACACTACCCATTATTTTTTCCTTCACATTATTATCAAAACCATTTTTTATTATATTTCTTGCATATTCTAGTTTTTATGTTTATTAATTCAATTTTATGCCATTAAAATTACTATAGAATTCCAAAAACCACCAACCATTTCTATTTCTGAAAACCAATAAATGTTTCAATCAATTTACACACCATTTACCTAAAAAATATCTTTACCTAGAAATATATTATTCTATAGGCATCACTACTCAACTACCATACACCACGTATCCACTATCATAGGATCCACAATAGCCACATTATTATATTTTTTTCATTATAAAACAATCACCTCTTCCCAAAATATAAACATTAATATCTCTATGATTAACATACATGACATCATTATTTATCCCTGCTATATCCATAATGAAAAAACAAATAATCATGTTCCTAAGAATATATAATTAATATCATTCATTATACATCCATCATGTCCCAATTATTAAATTATCCAAATTAATTATGATAATTAATTATTCGTTAATTATGAAATGTGATTCTAATAAAAGCGGACTAACAAGTCATATGTTATGGAAAAAGGTTTAATAAAATCTATACAACTCACAAAATCATGAAAATCATAGAAAATATTATATTTAAATAAAAGTGAGTAAATATATCTAGGATGTTATTTCAATTCATTTTCCTAAGAAATTATTAATAAAATGTAACATGATTTAATATTTCACTTATTCATGCTGTTTAATTTTAGATAAAACAATAATATTAGTATAATCATAGGAATACATAATATTTATACATCACTTTTTCAGAAAACATTTATATATCATTTTATAAAATATATTCTCCCACCATAATAAAAAATATACAGCATAAAATATTAATATTAGTAATATATAATGTAATATAGAAATATATAGAAAAAAACATGTGTTACACTACACTTTATTTTTCATCATATTTCTTGTTATTTTTTTATGTTGGCTTCTGATAACCAAATAGTGAAAAAAAGTTATTATTAACTCACATTTTCAAAAATAAAATTAAATTTCAAGAATACTCTACCTTGTGATATCTTTTTTTATCTCGATGTAAAAATATACACAGAGCAAGAGAGAAAGTGATTCTGGTTCTGGAATCATGTGATGGACTTGATTACATGTTTAATAATCATGGGGGAAAAATGAATTAATTAAGGTTTACTAAACTCAAATAGTGAATATTGGATCATCCAGAATTTTTAGGAAATCAATACAATTCAATCAATGGAATGAAAGTATATTTTCAATATAATAGATTTTATATCATGGATATACATAGAATATATTTAATCTCATAGATTTTATTGTTACATAATTCTTTCATAGTTCCATTTTTTAAATAAAAATTATAGTCAGTTGAAACATGGATAAAATATATAATTATTATAGAAAAATTATTAATTACCTTATATATGGTTGCCTGGTGTCAGGGTAAGACTTTGTTACCATATAAAAATAATATTTTTGTTAGGGAGATTTACATGCGGCCAACCATGCCCTGAAATGAGGGAGATCCACCTTAATGAAGAAAAAGAAAAACTAGGAATACCTTTATGTGGAAATTGATATAATGGGATATATAAGGGCATGGGGGTTTACCATTAAAAAAAGAAATATATCTTCCAAAATGATAATAGTATTATCTATTACACAGTATCGATATACATAAAGGATAACTAGATTACATTTATTCAATCATTTTTTAATAGAAATAAATATTACCTCTACACGAGCTACAAAATACATTTACACACTACTAAATTAACAATATATTAATGTGGAGATTACCCTTATTTTTGATTTTAATACACTTATGTGGGTAAATAATTAATATATTTGGGTATCTAGAACAATATTAAACTTACATAATGAATGAATAATGGGTTTACACAAGTGTAATGGGGTTTAGCTTTACACAAGGAATGTTTGTAATGTAACAGTAAATTAAAGCTATTAAATATTAAATTTCAAATTACTGAAACATATAAATGAATACAAATCGACTGTAAGCACCCCAAATGAATATTAAAAAGACATTTAATGGTTCTGTTAAGGTTTGGATGCTTAAATTAGATAACACTCAAACAATTCTCATTCTTTTGAATCAAAAGTAATATTTAGACAGAATATATAGAGACGCCCACCAATACACCCTTGGGGACATTAATATATTTTGGGAGTAAAAAAAATATAGACGTAATGTATAATAAAATATTAACCACTTGAGGATTTAATAAATATGTATTAAATTTTAAATAAAATATAAAATTTTCAAACAAATCAGAATCACTAAAGAAAACAAACACCACATCATGACAAAACACATCAATGTACCTGAAACTAAAAAAATTATAATTTAAACCACATATATAATAGAACATTCCTTATAGAACTAAATTGAAAGCCTAACAAATAATATATGGCAATTATTCACTTTTTATCCTAATTTTTATAACCATTCAGTATTAAAATTAATAGATGTTTCATCATTGTTTAGAAAACACAATATATATTAAACAATAACGTATTAGTTTAGTTCCTCTAGAAATACCGAACCATAAATTCTGGTGCATTAGTGAACTACATTATGTTTAATAATGATCTCGATGATTAGAAGACCGTATATACATATCATACATGAAATATATCTTATAAATTGGGGAATGAAACAATAAAAGAGGTGTTCTCAGATTGATAGTAAGGGATAGAAAGGTATATATGAAAAAATAAACATGAAAATAAGGGTATAAAATAGTTATCATAACATTATAATATGATAAATTTTATATCTAACAGAATAAACATGAAACATGGGATACATATTAGTAATTAACATGTTGTGATTAATACTATAATGATGAAAAAAAGGAATGAATGCATAATATAGAAATAATACATTGAATTGAGTCATACACATAAACATTTAATTTAGTTACAAATAATTGAAGACACATTTCTAAAATATATCACGAAAAATCATGAGGACTACTCCTAATGGGCGGGACACATAGTCACGCCCATTTATATTCTATTACATATAAGGAATAAATTATTAACCATTTAATTATAGGGAGATATTGGCCCCACCCATCACATAATAAAATCATTCGTACATGTTACAAAAGATAATAAAACATGCATAATTTCATGAACCATAAAAATAGATGGGTTTTATAAGAATCATATCGTAACACATGAAATTAAATGGTTTTTGTTAAAATTTATTCCTGACATAAAAAAATTTAAATTACTAAGGTTTCATAATCATTTGTTCCTATAATATCCTATTAAAGGAAACTAGGTTCATAAGCATTTATCATGGTATAACCCATTGAAGGGAAACATGTTCCATCAAAAATTAGACCATTAATTTGGAAATATGTTTTTAAAAAATAATTAATAAATTATACTTCCTTCCACAAAAACATTTTTTTTCTAAAAAACCCACTTGATTTTTTTTAATGCAAACATGAAGGAAATTAAATTAATCTTTGAATAAATTATACTTCGAAAACACAACAAAAACTCATAAAGTTATCATGATAACCTTCTAAAACCCTTTTCCATTTAAAAGAAGTTAAAAACCTAAAAAGATGGCATGGAATCATTTGAATATCCTTTTCTAGAAAATGTATTTAAAAAATTATAATTAAATATTCAAAATCTTTTAAATCCATTTCTTGGAAAATTTTATTTTGAAAACATATAATAGGAGCCTTAAAATCATTGAAAACACCTTTTAATCTTATTTTTGAAAAAACATTTTATTGGAAAACAATTTTCAAATCTACTAATTTTAGAGAAGATTTTAGGAAATAAAATATTTAAAAATAAATTTTTATAATACAACTTATCAATCAAGGAAATGACATTCGTGATCATGGGTAAGTCCATACATGTCGAACATTCCTTTTTCTCCTTAAATGTATAAAAAAATTTCATGATCATAAAATAACAAGTTGATTCCTTTTAAAAACATTTTTTTTAAATGTAAAACATTGGTTAAATTTTATATTAAACATCCTTGGATAATATTATACAATACTGAAAGCATTTTTAGAAAACCCATATTTTAATGAAAACCATTTTTTGACCGAAATGATAAAAAATGTCATATTCCCATAAAAAGATCAGAATAATATTATTTACCATCGACTGGGAAATGGTACTAATAAATAATTTCATGATGAATACAGAAAGGAAAATAAAATGGTTGAGTGAACTTGAGATATGGGTCATAATATTTCATCAATGGAAGCATAATTACATACAATTTTGATAAAAATAAGATTGTTTCAATAATTTATTATCACTTGGTAACATTGAATTATATTCATGTAATAAAATGAAATTAAAATAAGCAGAAAATATCCTCAAAAAATAATAATTTTCATGAAATAACATTACATATTGAAATATATAATCCTTTAATAAATATGTGTACATAACATGGCATGTGACTTAAAAAAGGAAAATTTAACAAAATTTTTTTTTCTGATTTGATATCTTTTGAAATAGTACACCACATAAAATATAGATCATTAAAAAATATGTAAATAACAATTAATTAAATTATAATAATAATATAATAAATCCATGGTAATTAAACACACCACATATAAGAAATTATTGGTGTAAATGTGTTACATCTCATAGAAAATAATTGTTAGATGAGAAAACCCTTACCTTTAGATTTGACTTTCATCATAAATTTTCAACAATAATATATAAAAATTATATTTTTATTATAAATATACCATTGAACCATATTTTTTCATATAATTCCCTACATGTATTTTTTTGACATTATATTACCAGTAAATTAACATATCCTTATTAAGGTTTCCCTTCAGTTAAAATCCAGTTTGTTTTGCATTCATGTTCTGACATATTATTCATGATATAAATACATAGATAATGATTTAATTATTTATATAAAACATATAAATATAATATATATTTATTATATTTATTTTAATAAAAATATATGAAAATATAAAATGAAATACAGTATTTATTGATATAGTAGGTTGTATGTACTTATGAGCGATGTTTCTGTTTTATCATCATATTGAAATAGTGAATGTAAATGAAATATATGTATATATATAATATCATTCATGTAAAATTATTATGCAATATATATAATATATTTCACTAATCCCATCCTTAATACATTCCTTGTAATGTGAGAATGAATCTGATCACTTTGATGAGGCAATTGTCCAGACTTCCCCAAATGAAGATAACATATTAACACCAAATTGAAAACATATAAAAATGTTTTATATAATAGTTATAGAAAAATAAAAAATAATATATAAAATATACAAATATTTTTTCCAACATAATACCCATCCATTATAGCTAATAATGGAAAAATGAACTACATAATTTCATGAAGTGGTGGTTCATCTTACATGAAAATGATATGTTTGATACACATTGGATAGATATGATTTTAAGTATAGGTTGAACCATTATAATGCAAAATTATCAGTATACTAAGGAAAGATAGTTTATTATATAGAAATTAAATAGTAATATTTTATGGTATGGTGAATGAAAATAATATAAAATTATTTGAGGTTGGATGTTACCTCTTCTTTGGGTAACTCCATTTGTTTTTCACCAAAGGGACTCCTTAGAAGAATTTCTTCCCAGAGGAATGATTTTAGGCAGATGTGAGGGATGTCAGGTACTTATTGGAGATGATTGTTTTAGAGAAAATATGATTTTTAGGTATCAATAAATGGAACAGTGAGTTCATTTTTATAGTGGAGGAGTGGCATTATTTTAGAATTTTTAAAAGATAATTCCACCAATGTTTCTACAAACAAAATATTCATAAATAATGAACACAATTAGGTCCATATGAGGATATAGTTGAAATGTGACCAGAAAATGTATTTGTGAGAAGTTTCTAAGTCATTTTTTCCTCAATAGTTTGTTTTAGCCACCTATTCAGATAATGTTTTTCTTAATCACTACAATTAATTTTAATCAATTTACTAATAGTTTATATAAAAATACATATTATTCTTATAAAAAATTATAATTTTTTTGATCCAAAATGTTTATTCTA
This sequence comes from Viscum album, assembly GCA_963277665.1. Lineage (NCBI taxonomy): Eukaryota > Viridiplantae > Streptophyta > Magnoliopsida > Santalales > Viscaceae > Viscum > Viscum album. The sequence goes on along the minus strand of OY728145.1, from coordinate 1,361,568,332 downwards.
TTCATTCCAAATTTCAATAATATAATTGGAATAAATTAATTTAAATACAATCCTACAGATAGACTAACAGAACATCTTTTCAAATTGAGAAATGTTCAAATGTTTTATCCAATTTCAAAGTGAAATTATTTACAATGACTTAAATTGTAATAATTGATGTAATATTGATCTAAAATAACTTTAAAACCAACAAATAGATAATTTATACTAATAAATACATAAGATAAAAAATTAGTTTTGAATTAAAATTTAGTATTATTCATTATTCCTCAAAAAAAATTCACGGAGTAATACCAAAAAATTAACCCAAATATAATTTTTATATTATGATTTAAAAAATGAATATTACGTTATCAAATAAAAAATTATATAAGTTTAATATATAGTATTTAAATTAGATTCTTCAGTAATATGAGGTAAATATTGCTTTTAAAAAAATACATCCTTTTATTAATAAAATTATATTTATTCTTATATTATACCTTTCAAATATATTGAATGAGTATCAACAATATTTAATAAATAAATAATATAAAAATTTTATTCAAAACATTAGTCAATTGTGTTTCGTAAAATTATTCGGATAATTTTTTTGACTGTAGAAAAATAGTTTTCATAAAAAAATAACTTCATTATTTTCATAGTCTTATTGCATTCACTTATAAAAATTGACAAAAAAGGAACCATTATATATATATATATATGTTAAAATTGTATTTTCACAATTTGGATAATATTATATTTTATTTTCATTCCATTGGATAGGTGGTACATATAATAATATTTCAACAATAATATTAATAATATATTGTATTTTGGTAAAAACATGGTATTGTGTGTAACACCAGCTATCAAATGGATTAAAAATGTTGTTCAATAAAAGAAAAAAATAGTGTATCATTTATTGAAATATAGTCTTTGTTATTCATGTAGTGAAGGATTATGTTTATGTGGTGTATAATTCATATAAATGTAGTTTTTTAATAGTAAAAACTATATTAAGTATTACTGGAAATGAAAAATATAAAAAAGAATAAATTAATTCGAAAAAAATATTTCATGTAATCTCAGGGTGTTACATTATACCATATTTTAAATTAATTTCTCCTTCAAAATTCATCTAGGTTATAATTTTTTTAATATTTTAACATTCTATTAATAAAAACCTGGTTTAGTAAAATGAATACTAAAACATCCCTTGAAGAAGAAATTTTGGAACCATAATTCATACTCAGAGTAACTCATAACTATGTTTCCACATTTAAGAACATAGGTGGAATGTGAAAACATAGGCATGGAAAAGAAATCATACCATCATTTTCTGAAGGAAAGTTAAATTTAAAAAAGTCATGATTATGTTTACAATCAAAAGTTCATAAATCATTAGATTATCTAAGGGGAAATTTGATTCATCAGAAAAGAATCCATTGTTATAAATATTTTATTTTGAAGATCATTTCCCTAGAGTAATATAATTTAAATGATATAAAATAATTACATGATTAAGTAAAATATCACCCTTCATAGTTCCTAGATCAATTTCCACTTCACCCCAATAACAAAAATGGAAGGTGACTTATTTTCATTCATAATGTACTATCATGTCATGAAATCAATGATATTCCATCCCAGTTGTAATCAGTTTCCATCATCAGAACAATGTTAGAACATGTTATCCGTTATGAATAAATCCACTTGTTGTGAGATAATACATTAATCTCACAATATTCTTCTACTATTTACAAAACAAATTCTTAAAATTGATAACCATATAACCCTTCTGAAAGATTAAAAACAAAATATTAGAATTAAGGTAAATAAATATGCTTCACATTAATCTCTCATCCATCCTAAGGTATATTTTGGTGGTCTATTAGAAAAAATGTGTGTACCTTCACTGTGTCTTCTTCTGAATCATGGGAAAACCCTGATTTTCCATAAAACCTTATCGATAACATGCATGTTTACATATTCCAATGATTATTGGATATATTTATGAAATCCAAAAATGGTTTACACTGGATTAGTAATATCATCCACCACCTCAAAAATACAAAGTTAGTTCCAATGTAATCAGTACATTCCAATTTACATGTTCACATCCAACATATCATTATCCAATCAACATTACATTAATAAAACATACATATTATGGGTTGTAACTCAATTATTCATGTGTGTTTCTTGAACATATTTTTGACATTAAAAAACATTTCTAGTCGATCAGAACTATAAATGTATTCTTCTATATCCTTATAACAAACATAAAATAAACAATCCTTATATATTCCACCATTTATATTACATTATTATTAAATCCAAATACATAGAAACATAAATTATTACACTTAATCCTTAACTCTATATAAGGATACCTTATCCTATTACATAACACCTATTTTCATTCACATTTCATCAGTAGTCTCCTCATCATCACCAATATATCAATTACCAGTACCTCGTTTCTAATTCAATTCATAATATTTACAACTAGATAATTTATTTACATAATTACCATTATTAAACACATAAATAATTTAACCTTCAATGATAAATCATGGAAGCCAATATTCTCATCCATTTCATTTATTGAACCCTTTATTTTAATCATTACAGATTCATTCAGTATGTCCATCTTTTCCACAAGAAAAACATATTATTATTCATCTAATACATTTAGTTAGGTGATTAATTCAACATTGATGACATAATGGAAACTTAATATTCTTTACTTTATAGTCTCTATTACCCAATCTCTTAGTGAACCCCTTCTTTTGCATCATTTTTGAGACTAGGAGTCGGTTAAGGTACACATTGTTGATCATGTACCACGAAAACTGATTAGGCATAATCACAACATCCTTCACTCCATTTATCATACCATTGAATGATTATTAGAATATTTTCCCATAAATTATTCTTTAATCCATTTAATTTTTGTTCCTTCCATTGAAAAAAACCACAAAACATATAATGATTATCACTTATCATAGCATAAAGCCACATAATCATGAAAATAAATTATTTATAGGCTTCATTAATCACAAAACCAACTACATTAATCGATGACACATGATTTTATTCATAGGTTACTCACAGAGAAATTATTTTTAAATACATCATGATGATTCATGACAAATTTATGATTTCTCAAAGTATATGCCTCGAGAGTCTCAACCCATGTGTGTAGTAAGGTTCATTATCATGTAACTGGTTACACTCGAGTAAATCCTGATGAACCTTGCAATAGTTTTTACTTCTATTTAAATATATACCCGAACCACATAATCATTAATTATACAATGAGGGATTTAATTATAGTAATCAACCCACTATATTCATTTCCAAAATTCTAGAACATTTTCTTATACTATTTCTTATCCATATACTTATCCTTATGAATTTCTCTGGATTTATCACTAAGGTTATATCATTCCAGTTTATAATGGATGACTAAAACATCAATTTGATACAAAATATTAAATAAAAGTATTAACATAAATATTAATATCATTATTTGTGTTGGAAAAAAATAATAAATTTCATAAAAAGAAACTTGAACTATGTATTAGATTAGTGCCATTGAAAATAAGGAAATATAATCAGTTGAGGACGAGAGAGCTATATTATATACCACTATGTTCTCAAAGGAAATAACCCTTCTTAGAAATATCATACATTAAATATATCTTCATAACCAAGGGAAAGAAATAATAAAAGGCGTGATCTTAGATGCTCGGTAAGAATAAATAAGGGATATCTGTAAACTTAAATATGAGAAAAATGGAATGAAAACCAGATCATGACAATGCAAGATCACACCTTATATATGAATGATCATAAACCTAAATCATTGAATTTATTTTAGTTTTTCATATTACATAAATCATTTTTGAAATAATATCATGTTCCTTTAAATAAAAACATATGAATAAGACCTATAATTTTTTAATCAGAATATACATGTAATATCATTCCCTATAAGTCAATACTCATTGTTAGAAATTATTAGGGAACTTCACGAGGACTAATATTTTTGGGTTGGACACACCACCATCCCTAGATATAGTATTTTCATTGTAATATGTTTTTATTTGAAATATTCCTATATTATATTAGGTTTACGCACCTTCCCATATTGGATCTGGATTTACCATCTTCCGATAGTGGATAAGATTTCACCATACTCCCATAGGAGATAAGGTTTTTCCATCATCCATTTTTGTATTAACAAATAAATATGAGTCCCATAATTATCTCATGAGATATATATCATTTCCAAATTAATTGGAGTGAGATTCAGATCCCAATCATCACATAATAAAATCATGCATTCATGTTCTAGAAGATAATAAATATTGCATCATATCATGACCTATAAAAAGAGATCGGCTCCATTAACATAATATAATAACCCATGATATGAAATGTGTGTCTTTAATATATATTCATATAATACGCTATGGAAAATATATTGTTTTCAAAATTCTTTAATGCTAGAATAAAATGTGAAAGGAAGCATGTTTCATAAGCATATATCATGGTATAATGGGTTGAAGAGAAATGGGTTTATAAATATATAACTCGTGAAAGAGATGATGGAACCAAATTTTGGGAAAAAGATGAACTAGAGGGAAGGCTTCGAGGATACCACATGGAGACCTTTCATGGATTTCCATGGCCTCGCGCCCACCATGGAGCAAGGAGGCAGGATTCTCCTCCAAAGAATTTGGCGTTCGTGAGCCCACCGTGGAGAAAGAATGTGGGATGCTCCTTGAATGGATGTGACGTTCATGTGCCCACCATGGATCAAGGAGGTTGGACGCCCTGCGAACTCCTATGACATTTGCAGGCCCACTGAAGAGTAAGGAGGTGGGATTCTCTGTGAACAGATTCGACATTCGTGAGCCTGCCATGGAGCAAGGAGGTGGGAACCTCCAAGAGCTAATTAGATGTTCTCAACCCGCCGCGGAGCAACCTCTATCTTTCTGCCGAATGAGTTCTACATTGTGGTGACTCTTTCCTATAAATATTGGGATCCCTTCGATCCCAAAGGATGGATCATCCGACCTATCACCTTCTAGGATCTCAAATCGTTAAGTACTTCTTTCTCTACGAACCCTGAGCTTATCTAGTTACTTTTTCATTGTGAAGTGACTTCCCATTTGCATTAATTCAACCCCTTTCCAAATAGGGATGCATTTTGTGAACCAAAAGTCCATATCAAAGGAAGGGGATCCCGATGGGGACTCGGGTCATCATAAATCTCGTATGCTTCACGAAAAACCCTCCATGAACATGTGACCCATGAGCTATGGTGGGGTCACTCTGCTTCATGAAGCACATTTCATCACAACACCTAACTTCGTGAGGCACCCTTGCTTCATGAGACATTTCTTCATGAATGCCTTTCCACATTGTGAAGCTACTTCTATATGCACATGTTCCAAATTCCTAGGTTAGTCCACTTCGCTTCGCAATGCATATAACTTCATGAATCCCCTTCACTACATGGAACAAAACTGATCTACAAGGATTCTACCTATGAACTCCATTTTCCTACAACTCCATTTCCCGAGAAACCCTTTAGTTTTACACAAAGTAACATCAATGTCCCATGGGCAGTGCTTCACATTGTGTTGCATCTCCCCATGCTTCTTCCCATACACACAATAACAACCATTTCTTCTTCGCATAACCACACTAATGTGGACCCACAATTGGATGACCTCTCGACACTCCCCTTTCATGAAATTGTTGATTACTTCCTTCCCTAAAGTGTGGGTGGGTACTAGTTATATATATCCTAGGGGTGCAGAGCAGACCCACCTCGTCCGAGCTGCAGGATCTTAAACTTCCATGAACCTTCATCCTCAGCACATGACATTAAACTGTGACCACACCCTGTGTGTTGGATGTGGGGTTCCACCACATTGGACATTCTGCATGCCCACTGGTCTCCACGTGAGTGAGATTATTACTCACATGTAATGAGATCCTCTTTATCGGATTTGTGTCTATACATGGGGAAATGGAAACCCCCCCTGGTGTAAGGCACAACATTTTCTTGCTGGAGGTAGCATCCCTGCTCCTCCTCTCTTCATGGGAGACAAATCCTTCTCTCATTGGGATTTGTCACAATTCGGGCCTCCATCATAGAGTAAGTCCCAATCTCCATCACCATGGGCCTCCATCATGGAGTATGTCCCAATCTCCATCACCTCGTGCCTTCATCCTTGATTAAGCCCATTTTTCCTTTTTGGGACATTAACCACGTGTAAGCCCCCATTCCACTTCCCTTGTAAGCACCTTTCATGATGTGATAATCAGGTTTTTTCTACCTCTTGTTTCTCACATCGAGAATGAATCACATGGGATTATAGTAAGCATCAACCATGACATCCTCTTTGGGAAACCAAGAGTGTAAGCCCCAAGCCCAACCTAAACTATGAGGTCATGGATCCTTGCTAGGGTGAGGTACATAGTAAGCCTTCCTGAGGTTCAATCCTTCCACCCAATGGTCGCTCCGACCCCCTACACATCAGTTAGCCATCCCAAATTGAGCTTCAAGGTATTTGGTCCTTTCCAAGGCAAGGTACGGAGGAATCCTCCCTGAGGTTCATGCCCACCAGCCATTTGTCACTCAGATCCCCATCACGTCGGTTCGTAAAACCCTACCAGAGATATGAGGGCTTTGATCTATGCCAAGGCGAGGTATGTAGGGAGACTCCCTGAGGTTCAGGCCCACCACCCATTGGTCGCTCTGACCCGATTCACGTCAGTTATCCATCCTACCCTAAACAATGAGGTCTTTGATCCTTTCCTTGGCAAGGTAAGTAGGAGGCCTCCCTAAGGTTCAATCCCACCCACCGAAAAGCCATTGAGATCCTATCCAGTGGTAATCCATTGGGACCCTATCCAGCAGTAAGCCGTTATGACCCTATCAAGTGGTAATCTGTTGTGACCCCATCCATCGGCAAGCCATTGTAACCCTATTTTATGGTATGTCATTGTGACCCCATCCAGAAATAAGCCTTTGTGACCCCATCCAACGGTAAGCCATTTTGACCCCATCCAGTGGTAAGATGTTGTGATCCCATCTTGTGGTAATCCGTTGGGAACCCATCCACCGGTAAGCTGTTGTGACCCTATTCATTGGTAAGTCGTTGTGATGCCATCCAACGGTCAGCTGTTGTGACCCTATTTAGTGGTAAGCCATTGTCCTCCCCATTCGACTATAATCTGTTGTCAGGTGAACTATGAGGACATTGATTCCCTACCACAGGAATACGTAAGAGGTCATTATCGAGACTCAAGCCCAAAATAACCATCATCCTTTAGTCGAATACATCTCATTATCCACCCACTTCACATAACCATCCATCATCCTATTTATTTCTCACCAATGGTACCACATCCCTATTGGATCATGCCGCCTCATTCCACATTCCCTTAACAACAATAAAAAAGTTAGTTGTGTGTTAGCCCCAACATCAGTGTTCTTTCCGGGGGTCGCCTCACCTGATCTCCTCTAGTAACTGTTCTGATCAGTCTGATCCCTATTTTCTTGGAGTTAAACTCATGGCATACCCTATTTTAAATATGGAAGGATGAGGAAAACCTCAGATACATTCTTATGGCATAAATTTTACCACATTCAACGTGGGATGCATTGGGCTTCTGTGCCCTCGACAAGCCCTATAATAATGGAAAAAATAGAGATGCTCTATAGTTCCAGAATCTAGATATGCCAGTGATTTCCAATGTGACTAATACCATACCGAAGGTTTCTGCCCTGACCAGACCCATTGGAATGTACCAAAATAAGTGGTGTAATTTACATGTGTCCATGAAGATATGGCACTAGGAATTGTTTCACTAACAACGTCTTAATCTATAAGAGAGACCCGTATTAATTGATGTGTTCTGAGGAGGAATACACAGAAGGAAGAACCAACATCCCATTATCAAATTTTGATCAAAGAGAAATCTTCCCTAGACAAAGAACATAAGTTTCCCAACATTAGAAAGTCGAAATGCAGATAAAAAAATAGTTGTTCATCCTCGAATAGCCAAACGCGTGTACCTCGACAATAGAATTGGAAACAGAAATTGTGAAGCCAACATGAATCTCTTCTCCCAATATGGTGATTAGTAGTGTTTGATACATTAGTGAATTATCATGTCACCAGGTCCAGCTATATGGCACCCGGTCCCTCCAAGAAAATAGTGGGAACAGTGTGAAACTCACAAGATGTTTGGCTAGTCAAAACATTGGACATCGCGGTTTGTGACGTTGTCGGTGTAGATCTATCATAACAACCATGGAATACAGAATGGCGTTGGGGCACTGGTTATCAATTCCGTTCCATTCAACGCTAATGGGTTAATCTCTATTCTTTTCAATAACCATTCTACTACATGAATTTGATCACCACAAGCCCACCAATGTAGGGGGAAGGGAAATTCCATCTTGGTAGTCCCAGGCAGCTCCACCACTTCTGCAACAATATCCAAACCTATAAACGTTGGGCACCACACCCCGTTTCTCTGTCCAAATTCCTTCAGCAGAGTGTGATCGATAACCTCATACATCATTATGAGGAGGAGGTTATTATACCAACATGGGATATGGCCCCCAATGATCTGGAGGCATCTGCTCCTCCCCACCAACGATGCCCACTAGGGCTGTGTAGGTGGACACTACTCCCCACTCCAACTTACAATCTTTTCAGGGTCCTCTCCCTGGAATTCCTTGATGACTTTTTCCCCTACACAAATGACATAGGATATGTGTGGGCCGACCCTATCGGGGTCCTTTTTTTGGGGCCTCCAATGAGGGATCCCACTACGTTGTGCTAGCACCGCCACCTGGTCCCACGTGTCGAGGTGCTGGTAACCCATGCACCTTCACCATTGATTCTAGTCATGTTGATCCGACACCATCATTGGGAACAGGTCAAGGAAGACACCCACCAAGGGGCGTCAACGTCAGAAAATACTATGGAACAGGCCTCTCCTATTGAATATAGTCAAACCCTTGCATATGAAGAGCAGGGGAGCTTGTATACCTGGCCTCGATCAAGTCCCCAACCACCCCACAGGCAAGATGGGTCGACTCTCCTAGCCACCGGTGCAAGTAATGGACACCATCATTACAATGTCCCTCCCCATACCTCCACAATAGAGAACGTAGGTCTTCCCCACTTCCAGGCTTGACATAGAGGTCCACCTCGTACTACCATTAGTCTTAATGAGGGACCTCCCCACGATGATGACGCCCAATACGGAAGCCTCTCCCATGCTAATTACATCGGTTATGGAGTCATCCCAACTGCCACAGACCACTAGTGTGGGGATGTTGCACATCTGGTCAATCTCCAGCTTGGGGGCCCTCTAAATGTTCTTTCATTAGCTGGCGAAGATCCTAATCCCATCAGCAAACAGAGGGGTGAAGTCCAACCTCACCTCACCAGCTCCCAGTACGGAGGCACAACCCGTGTTCGGCTTGACCATTACAAGGACCTTCCTTGTACTAATGTAACTAGAGGAATCAAGCAAGGGGTCTCACTCATGCTCTTATGGGCTCGAGCGGATATCGTACCTACTCCAGTACTTACCACAGAGGTCATGTCCATATCCCCTTTGATATTTGTCTCGGTTCTCCTCACACTGTGTCTTGCTCAAGTGGTAGCCATATCTTCCCCGGCACCAGTACGACCGGAGGTCCTCCTCATGCCGGAATTCATCCTTGTCCTAAAGAACCATCCCGAGGAAAGAGGGCGGGCCACTGCCACCATAAATGGAAAATATGAAAGATTCAAACAGTGATCAAATGGATTTTATTCTTAGATTATGATACTGAATATGACCCAACGACGTAACCCATGCCCAAGTCGTTAGTGTCATGGGCCATGGAAGGAACAAGGCTCATCAGCCTAGTACTCTTAGAATGTGAGGTCCATCAGATTCCTGCCTCCCTCTGCATTTAAATAAAGAAGGATGAAAATTTCGAAACCCATAGGTTACGACCGTGTGATCTCCACCATCATCGCCAGATGTACTCTCTACCTCGACAAGAGTGCACAGAAAGCTATGCTGGGGACTAGTGGCAGACGAACTGCATCATGGTCCACCACCACCATCCATAGGCTCGACACCGAAAACCATGGTCATCAGCCCTTCTTACACCGATGTCGTGGCTATGTCACCTCACTCTTTAGAGGATAGCCTAATATGTGGTGGTATGTCTTCATGCTCACTATATTCTCCACCATCCAGCCTACCATCCCAGTGGTCTACTTCAGTACCATTACTTATTCCCCAGCCACCTTCGGATGACTAATATGGCAATGGAGGTCCAAACTCGGAATCCGAGCCTAGAAATTTGTGGAATATCCTCGCAACAGAACACTTACCTAACATTTTTTGGCCTATGGCGGTGCCAAATTTCTTCATGCCATATTCCCTCATCTTAACGAATGTTGAGTGTTCCCATCAGGCCCTTGGGGAGACACACTTCTAGCATCATCACCAGCGAGGGGATTATCTGAATAGACAAGCGCATTTCAAGGAAATTAGTGAACAATGTTGTCTGGTTGATTTGGATTCACTTCCTATAGCCTAGCACCGTGAGTCACAAGGTCACCAGAGGGCCCTCTAGAAATGATTAGTTTAGAGATTCCGGGTACTGCGCAAGATTATTAAAGAGGCTTCACCCCATGTGTAGATCCATGGTTGGGGGAAATATGCTTCCCCACTCTTCTGTCATATCCGATGGAAACCCTACCTGCCAGGTTATATTAAGGAAATGACGTCAGGTAGATCCCTTTTCCACAAGGATAGCCTATTGGAATAGTAGAATGACCTAGAGCTTCTGGAAGGCCCCCTGAAGGCATTCCACAACTATTGTATTTTTCAGGGAGGGTTACTCGCCAATATAGGAGATTTTTGGGTCTCCTCACACCTAATGAGGCATTAGTCCTCAGCCGGAATCTGAGTAAGGGAAAGGAACTACTTGGAGATGTCAATCCATCTGACCCGTCTGTCTTAGTGCATAAGGTGGTGGAATAAACCAAGAAAGCTGTGTTGAGTCAACTACTCACCCAAAAGAAGAAGGTGGTCAATGATCTTCTTGTGGAATGCACTGTAGAGCAACGTCCAAACTACGGTGATCCTAGGTCGGGGCTGAAGGGGATGGCACAACATCCCCTCAGTGAATTGCCTCAAGTTTACCCTAAACATCCTTCCCACGTAGACATGGTTGAGGACAGAGCTTATAGCAAGAGGGTGCAGTACGTATCACCAAATCATCCAGAATGGTTTAACAATCCTTGTGATCCAGCTCAGATTCCCCCAGCTTCCCTGTAGGTCTCTCCACCAGATGCTCCATGAGCCACTGGGCTACCTTATCATGTTGAAGAACCTTCCAACACACTAGTGGTTATGGATCCCTATCTAGACAGGAACCCCCGCCCGGATGATCCCATTGAAGCACTCTTTGCCCATCCTAAAGCATTAGAGACATGACTGGTGGCGTTCCTGCTTGGTAGACTGCCATATCCATCATGGGTGGGTGATATGGCATCACATTAGGGTATTGGTAATCCCACCATTTCCCCTTAATTGGTACATGGGACCCACCACAATATCTTTCCAACTTTACCTTAATGTGTGGCCCCATGTTGCTATCTTTTGGTCAGCAGGAGGACACCAAGATCCGATGTTTTTTTGCAGACATTGGTGGGGCTTCCATTTGTCCGGTACAACCAGGTTTCCATCGGATCAGTAACCAGTTTGGAGGACCTCCATAGGTGGTTCCTCTACCAGTTTTTCTCCACCAAGCGGAAGACAAGTATCACAGAGGCCTTCAAGTGAATGTAGTGGCCGGATGAGCGCGTCGCTGAATTTGTCGCCCAGTGGAAAGGACTCACGTATTCCATTCCCAAGCTGCTGACTCAGGAGAAATTATTGAAAATGTGCATAGGGAACATCAAGACGGAGTTGGTCCCATCTCTGATCACCCAGAACTCTCATGGGGGATTTCAAGACTTCTTAGATAAGGCCCATCGCATCTAGGAAGCCTTACAGTAGGCCAAGAAAGAAAGTTTGTTACCACCTATGATCTTTGCAAGAAGTTCATCCAAGGTCGATCCTACCACAATGGCCAAGATAAATGACCCCAGGCCTACAATAGTTTTTTCTAGTAATGATTCCCCCATATCCTCGCTGATTCCCCTACCTCAAGCGTAGCGACCGACCACGCAGCGACCACCCCATAATCGGCAGGTGCCCCATGCTATGTGCCACCACCACCAGGGTGAGATAACCAAGATCCACCTCCTTTACAGGGTCCTCAAGCCCCTCATCAGGTTCAATCTCCAAGGGACCCCTTTCCGAACAATAGATACCAAAAATACTTATTCAATGAAGCACAAGTCCCTGATTAATTTCATAGTACCTTGGAGTAAGGGATTTTACCTTTTCCTGAGTTTAGAAGACCGGAAGAGGAAAAAATCAGTGATCAACCTAATTACTACCCCTAACACCAGATCATAGGGAACACTACCAAGAAGTCCTATGTGTTCAAATAATGGCTTCAAGAAATGGTAGATAACAACATAGTTTTTTAGGCCAGGCTCTAGCACAGGCGGAATGCATCTTTGTGAGGCCAGACAATAGTAGCGACAGCAAGGGCGAGTGGCATCTGGTTTCCATTCATGGGTCCCAGAAGTATGATGACTGTATGGCTCACAAAATAGTCAAATTTGATCATGGTGTCATACAGGTGTGCCAGAATCGTCCATAACCTTTAGAAGCTTTGGCCACCACTTCTGCATCGTCGTCTCAGCCGACCTCTTCCCATAAAATCAAACCCTGGCGTTGCATGGGAATGAAAAGACCCCCTCCAATTCTATCATCATCCCGTACTATTATAAAATTTTTTCCCCCGTTGATTTCCATCCCTCCTATAATCTATCCTATACTGGATGGATCTTTGCGTGATGGTCAAGGGTGCACCTAGGTTAACATCATAGAGCTAGTAAATCCATACATTATTCCTGAAGATGAGGGGAGCCCGAAAGATCCTCCCAATAGCCCCAACCATCACTAGCATCAACAGAGGTGTGGTTATATGGGCCATCTAACTGCCTCAGTCAGAATGTATAGCCACTATGTGCATGCTACCGAAACTAGGAAACTGGCTCAGCAAAGTGCTCAACATGCTTAGCCTCCTCATCTAGTGCAATCAGGACCACCTTCATCATCGTTCGTGTTTCTGTATCTGGTAGAGCCACCCTGACCATGTCGTGACCAGCCGCACCCTGATACATGCCGGTCATAGACATATACCCCTCATCTAGTAGCCACTCTGCAGGCCACGACCAATGGGCAGCAGGATGTTCCCAGTACCAGTCAACCGCCGGTCTTGCCCATGGGGCCCACCATACCTTCTATCATATAACATCCTTCTACAAGCAGAAGTTCACACCTATTGTAGAAGTAAAATGTTCATAAGCATATTGCCTGTATTCCAGAAAGTATCTCTATCCTTTAGGTCATTCTCCTATAGTCAAATATGCACGAGTCCCTTTTAGAGGCTTTATGAAGCCCCCTCTAGTTTGAAATTGTAGTAGCAGCCGCAAACGCCTTTCATGTTGAAGTGGTCGAGAATGATGAATTCTAGGACATCATCTCATTCTCTGGAGAAGATGAAAGATCTCGCATAAAAGGGAACACTTTCCCACGGTACATCACCGACCAGTTCAATGGTGTGGATGTTCGTCGCTATCTTATCGACATGGGATCTGGAATAAACCTAATACCTACTCAGATACTATGAAATCTAGGATTTTCTGAAGATGATCTGAGTCCCGCTGACCTATGAATTAAAGGTTATAACATGAAGACACAGAAAACGGTCTGTAATATCCTCGGTGGCCTAGTTTCCAACACTAAATTTATGGTGGTCCCTCAGGACACCGCTTATGATTCATTGATGGGAAGTCCATGGCTCCACCTACATGCTGCAGTTCCCTCATCATATCAATAGTTCCTCAAGTACTCCCTTAATGGTTGAGTTTTCATGCTTCAAGGTGATGTGTCTCTCTTTGACTCTTGTGAAGCTCTCTACCTGGATGAAAACTACTACCAGAGAAAGGAAAAGTAGATTTAGACTAATGAGGTCATGCATGATGCGGCTACGACCAACCCATGGACCAATCTGGATGATGCCTATGTCTTTCCAATTCACCGATTGGAGTCTATGACCCCAGACCTGGGATATTTCTTCGTTGTTTCTGGGATGAATGGGAAACACATTCCCAGGTGTAAGAAACTCTAGAAGATAACCTCGTACTCCTATACAAATCAATATAAGGTGATCCTGGAGCCTCCTGTCCCCATAAGGTATAAGGATGCCGGCCCCATGGAAATGAAAATATGTCATAATTTCTTGTTCCACTGGGTTGGAATTAACCGTCTCAAGCTGACATGCCATTATTTTTTCGACATCAGTATGCATGGAACCTTGGTCCAAAGGCCGATGGGATCAGATCAATATCCTTCATTGCTATGGATGTGACAGCACAAGAGTCCACCAATGTAGTGAACACTTGCACTCAGGCTGGTACCAGCCTCCCATCGGGATCATACAACTCAGATTAAGCTCTCTAGCTGAGGATTTCCCATTAATATGTGAAGATGTGGATTTAGAGGATGCTCTCCCCGCCTTTGAAGAGGGCTTCTATCCCACAGTATGCTAGTTGGTACAGGTGAACCTCGGTAGCGAGGCAAACTCAAGACCCACATTGAATAGTGAAGCCATGCCCCTCAAGGAGCAGCATCATTACATATACTTCTTAAAACAATACCATGACGTATTTGCCTAATGTTATGATGAGATGTTAGGACTAGATCCTCAGGTAGTCACCCCCACCTTGGTCTCTCTACAAATAATCCTATGTTCAATCAACCTCCTAGAAATATGCACCCTTCTCACAGTGCCATGGTAGAGGAATAAGTTGGTAAGATCATCATATGAAATTTCATTAAGGAGGTCATGTACCCCAAATGGTAAGCCAAAATTGTGCCAGTCAGGAAGAAGAACAGACGAATCCGAGTCTGCATTGACTTCCAGGATCTCAACTGTCAATTCCTGAGGATGATTTTCCCCATCATGTGATGGAGTTGTTAATTGATCCTAAATATACACTCTAATCCCTCTCCATCATGGATGGGTAGACTATGTACAACCAGATCCAAATGGGCCCCAATGATGAGGATTCACATCCTTTAGGGTGCTGCAAGGTACTTTCTGTTACCAAGTCATGCACTTCTGTTTAAATAATGTGGGTATCACTTATTAGAGGGTTATGCATCGCATATTATAGCTAATCCTTGGAACGTTGAAGGAATGCTATGTGAATGATCTGGTAGTCAAATCTCACCAGAGTTAGGGCCATGTCAAGGACCGTCAGAATGTGTCTAGCTTCTTCCATTCATTTCACTTGATGATGAACCCAATAATGCGTGCCATCGGAGTCACCTTTGGAAAGTTTCCTGGCTTCGTCGTCAGATATAGAGGTATTTAGAACAACCCAGAGAATATCAAGGCCAATATCCAGATGCCGCCTTTGATCATCATTCGGGATCTTTGAGGTTTCCATGGCCACTTAGCATACATACGCTGATACATTGTGAATCTGCACAGATAGTGTAATCCCTTTTCTTATCTCATGAATAAGGGCAATGTCTATGAGATGGATGAGGAGTGTCAGATTTCTTTTGAATAGATCAAGCAGTATTTGTTCCAACCATCAGTCTTAATGCCACCCATATCTGGAAGGCCATTTGTTCTTTATCTGACTTCCCTGGAATGATCTATCAATGCCATTCTATCCCAGAATAACAATGAGGGGATGGATAATATCCTCTACTACCTCAGCCACATGCTCCTTGATACATAGACATGATACCCCCCCCCCATCAAAAAGAGATACCATGAATCGTTATTCGCAGTACAGAAATTGTGACATTACTTTCAGCACCACGAGGTACAGCTGGTGTCTTGAGTAGACACATTGAAGTATATCCCAAACCACCCCATGATGAAAGGTCGTCTAGCTCGGTGGTCAGTGATTTTCCCATAGTTTGAAATCAGGTTTGACACTCAGAAATCTATTAAGGGGAATGCATTGGCAGATTTCTTTTCTTCCCATCCATCCCCTACTGACCAGTCCTTGAATCTAGATTTCCTTAATGAGGAGATCCTCTTAGAAGACCATGCCACATAGTTTTTGCAGATTCATTTCGATAGTGCTTCTTGAAGCCCCATCGGTAGGTGGCTTTATAACCCCATTCTCAATAAAGTTGGCATGGGTATTGTCTTCATTACCTAGGCGCAATCCATTCTTCCATACTCGTTCTTTCTTCCAGAATGCTACACCAACAATGAGGTGGAGTATCACGCTCTTATCACTAGCCTCAAGATGGCCCTCAAGATTGAAGTGCCTCATTTTTATGTAAATGGGGATTCTGAACTAGTCATCAAGCAGATCAATGGTGACTGCATATTTATAAATTTAGATCTCACACCATTGTTGGAGCACACTCTCTAGATAATGGCCCAGTTCTCATCTTTCCCAGAAGTTACTCATGTCCCTCAATCTCAGAATGGTCGATCTGATGCCCTGGCCACCCGGGCAGCATCACATGCAGAACCCGAGCAGGATTATCTAATTATCCATGTGGCACAACGTAGAGTAATTGCTCATGTCTACCCAGAAGATGATGACGACCAATGTGTGAGTCATCCTACCACTGGAGCCTCAACTTCAGGACCCCCAGACATAGTGTTTAAAGTTACTTTTGAATAGAGATCCCCCTTTGATGAGTATCTCCAAAATGGTTATCTCCTAGCTGATCAGGTCGAGCTCAAGAGAATCTGACAAAACACATTATAGTTAACCCTTCAAAGTGGTCCGAGCTTTGAAAAAAATCCTCTAAAAGCACAATATTGAGGGTATTTTCCTCCATTTCATCCAAGGAGTCTAGATTTCTCATGTCATGCAGGAGGTTCAGGCTGGTTCCTACTGCGCCCACCAAATGGGACCGAAGTCGTCTCATCAGATATGAAGACTTGTGTATTTTTGGGCCACCATGATCCATGACTGCAGTGAGTTCTCCAAAAGATGTCACACATGACAGTTTCATGCTTACTTCATGCATAGACCACCAGAACATCTCCATATCATCAATTACTCTATGCCATTTTTAGTGTGGGGACTCGATGTCATGGGACCATATCCCCCAGAGACAGCTTGCAAGTGAATGTTCATCCTGACTGCCACAAATTTCTCCTCCATGTGGGAAGAGTAGGTGCCACTCAAAGTGGTCAAGGCTCGTTCCATCGTTGTCTTTGTGAGCTCCCACATTATCTACCGATTTGGAGTCCCTTAAATTTTCCTCAATGATAACGGTGTAAACTTCTGAGCAGTTGTTCTGAAGAAATTGTATGCTTAGTACAACATCCATTCTAACCATACCTCCTACTATCATGCGTAGGAAAATGGATATGATCGAGGTGTTCAACAAAAACCTTTCTAACATTCTGCAAAATATGGTTGGTCAGAATGAGAAGTGCTGGCAGGACCAGCTCCCCAATGCCCTCTGGGCTTATCAAACAGCAACTCTTAATTCCACCCAGGTGACCCAATATTCCCTGGTGTATGAAACAGAGGTCATTCTGCCCATCGACGTTCAATTTTCATCATTTCGCATAGCTATCTATGATCTTCAAGCACCAGATAATGTTAACGAAGTCCATCTAGATGAGTTTGAAGTGCTCGATGAGAACATGCTTCATGCCCTACATAATCCCGATATGAATAAGAACATTATAGAAAAAGCTTTAAATATGAATGTTCGCCTATGTTTCTTCTTTCAAGGTGATTTGGTAATGGAACTCAGGGCACAAATAATACCTGGTAGGAAACACCCATGTTGTAGCCCAAATGGAAAGGAGAGTTCATTGTTCACAAGATTTACCCCAATGGTTCTTACTCACTCGTAACCATGTATTATGAACATATAACTCCCCCAAAAATGCCTAGTTCTTCAAGAAATACATGGCCTGAGCTAGAGGGTCCATCATGACCCTAAACTATTTGGTCCCCCACGACCCTAAACTATCCTGTCCTATATGACCTTAAATAGTAAAATGTCTCGCATGTCATTAAATTGGTTTTCATCCTGCAAGATGTTAAACTGCACCCTTTGAAATACATATGACTTGATTCCCATCCGTATGGGATATGTATGAATGCTCTAATGTTTTTTCTTGAGTCCTGCACCCAAACTCGTTTCATTGACTATTCCCCCCTGAGGTAGACCTCTTGGAGGATCCTTATACGGTGTAGTGAAGGCTGCTTTGGCCCTGCCCATGTCAGGATTATAATGATCTCACCCTATGCTCCCTCCTCGTTCTTATCGTCTCCCACGCCCTCATTGCATGATGTAAAAATACATGGACTTTAAGAATTAAGTATGGATTGATACATATCCCCATGTGATATGTAAAAATGCCCAGAACATTCATCTCTTTTCCCAACCATAAATTCAGAATATTCCCTTGAGTTGGGACACATGGTATGGTATAGGATTTTTCCCCAATTCACGTCGAGCTCATTTTGATCCTTCCTTACGTCTCGCTCCCCAGATATGTCTATCACTTTCACCGCCCTTCTAGACGTTAAAATGCATGGGACAACTATGATTCACCTGCTCCATTGATTGGGGCTCTATCATATTTTACATCAAAAAGGAACCCTGAGAGGCATGGATGCTCGGACTAAGGTATTTCCAACCACATCGGGCCAACGCCCTCGAGGATATTGAGAAAAAATTGATTCAATTCCCACGTGGTGAATATGGTCAGTGGTCGATGCTCATTTGTGTTCCCATTTCAGGTCACACTATATGGACGTTGTGTTGTGAACTTGTTCAATGAATATCCTTTGTCATTTTCACTACACCCATAGGTCCCAATCATTAAGTGAGGTGGTTCATCATGCCTGCTATAACATCGAGTTGTGACTCCCTTCCATCGATGCCAGCTGTTATACTCTTATATGATAGGGAAAGTTGAATCTAGCTCCTTCATTCCCACATCGAGTACTACTTACGTGGGCTTAGAAGTAGTGATGAGGTAGTAACCGCATAAGAGGTCATATAGTTGCAGTCGGTCGGGGCGCCTGGCCTCAGGTCCCTTGACCCTTTCAGCCCCTCGACGCGAGTGCTCTTTGGGACTAAATAGTATGGAATGAGATTATGTCCCCACACATTTCAGGATATTTTTCCATGCCCCACATATGCCCATGAGACATTCCTCATTTTCTTATAGCCCTTTCTGTGAGAGCAGTCCCCTCTATGCATTTCGACCCCCATCATTTGGGTTCCAGTTGTTTGTCATATCCCAAAGGACCCCCAAACCATACAAGTGTTTGGATTAAGGGTCCGCCTACCATTACGGGCCAACAAAATTGAGTATTTAGAGAAACAAATTGATATAAGTCTTGTGTTGCAAATACGGTCAGCGGTTGACACTCAATTATTTTCCCCGACCTTCGGTCATGCAAAGTGGGGTGATGTGTTGCTCATATAGTCAATATTTGTCATATGAAATCATTTCAATGTTGAAAATGAGGCATCAATGGTCCGAGATCTATGAATATAAACTAAGATCACTATCTTCCTCAATATAAGATATTAAACTACAATCTGGTTGTGACATTCTGTCTATGGCCCAACCTCAGGCTCTTGGCACAAGCTCTCAATTAGGGTAGTATGGTGTGGTTCAGGATGATGTCCTCATTCTCGTTGGGTTACTCACCATGCCATACACAGCCCATGTTGGTGTATCATTCCCTTATTTACATCCTCACTGCTTGATGTCAAAACTTCATGGCCATTAAGAACTACGCACGACTTGATTCCCATCCTCAACAGATATGTAGGAATTCCTAGACATTTAGTATAATGTCCCAACACATCCCTTAAAGATATACTTATTATCTAGGGCCCTTAGTCAACATTATTTCATGAAAGGGATATATGTTGTGGTATGGGCTTATGTCCTCATTGAAGTTGGGTATGTAACAACCCCACCATGTACCTATTTGTCCTAAGAGTTCTCTGTTTCTTTTTTATATACTCATCATTCCAAATCGTCTACTCTCATGTTGAGCCCCTAGACCCTCCACAATGATTCACTAATGTGCCCAAGAGTACTCTGGTTCAGTTCCTGGAGTGTGAGATTTTACTCGGACATGTTCCCACCATCCTTCCAGGCCTCATGTTCCCCTTTATTAGGGATTTCATCATCTTTCACATCCGAAGGGGACCCCAAATAGCTTGTATTCTCGCCCCAAGGGCCCTCCTACCATTACATTCCAATTTCCTTGAGTGTTTTGAACAAAACAAATTCATACAAGTCTCGCTTTATGAATATTGTCTGCGGTCGATGCTCATTTTTGTTCCCATTTCAGGTCATACATTACGGATACTATGTTTAGAACATGGTCAACAGTTATCCTTCATCATCACACCTACCCCATTAATCCCAAAATAGCAGTCACATGATTCACATCCTTTTCCACCTCATCATTTCTAGAGAGGAATTTCGACACACTAGGTGCAATCCCTCAGTGCAAATTTGCACGGTAGGAGGAAAACCCATTTTAAGGTGTTATTCAGGGATCCACACAAATTTCACTCCTACATACAATCTAGTTATTTCCATGACCTCTTCTGCCATTGTTTTCTACACCGAACTTGAATCACATGGGTAGAGGGATTGGGTCAAGGTCTGTGCATATTTGAATGATTTTTTCTTCTCTCTAGTCCGAGCTCTAAAGAACTTAAACTAAGATCTCCTTATTTTTCCTTTCTTAAGAACTACATACTGCTTGATTCCCATCCTCATGGGATACGTAGGGAAACCTATATGTATTCTATTAGGTCTTAGATTATTTTTTTCTTACATGACATTATAAGTAACTTACATAAACTACGTATAGTACCCATTCTCATGGGATACAAAGGAATACCTAGATATCTCATCTTCGGGTCCAGATCAACTAAGAGCTATCCTCTCCTATACAATATCTTCTAATATTTTCTAGTCCCTTCCGCCTGAGGTTTTATTTCTTGGAATCGTGCATGGTGTTATGTGGACTTCATCCTCATTCATGTCGGGTATGCATTACCTCACCGTGCACATTCCCTCTCGAACCTTTATCCTACCTATTCCTAGTCCCATATTACTTTAAACTGTTGGGTCTATACTGTATGATGTTAAATGTGAATTGCCCGGTCCTATCACATGATCCTAAACTGTGACATTATCATCTTGGTCACACGATGAAAAAAATCATCGCATCTTGATTTCCTCGCTCGAGGGGACATCATATTTAGTATAAGTCATCAACCATACCATTTATCAATGTCTGTATATAGATTGATTCTTGTGGAGATGTCTGGTAATGATACTCTAGTTCCATCGCTTCACAAAAAAATATCGATTCACCCTAATAGGACAAACAAGAATGATATGCTACTTCTATTGGTGTGAGGGACAAACCCACACGACCTTTTTTACCCCTTGAACTGGTACCTTACCATGAAACTCCTTAAAACTATGTGTGTCTTGATTCCCATCCACATGGGATATATAGGACCACCTGTGCACTTTGCTTCGGGTCCAGCCTAACCTTTGTTTTCATTGGGTTTATAGAAACCACACCTTGTACTCCTCTTTAAGGATCTCCCCTTTCACAGTTCCTCCTACCGTATGACATTAAACCACATAGGTTCATATTTCCTTGATGCATGGAATTAAATTTATATTATACCCTAGATTACTTCAGGATTCCCCATGATAATCATGGGATGCATCCTTTTCCTCGCCAGATTTTATTCCCCATACCCACATTGGTCTCCGGCCATGTTGTGTTCAAAAAAATATGTGTGTATTGATTATCATTCTTATGAGATACATAGAGACTCCCATGTTTAACGTCTCAGGTCCAGCCCCATGAATCATAAGTTCTGTTCCCCCATTTATTTTGGTCCCTTGTTCTAAACTCATTTGGGGAACTGTGAAATTTTACCTTTACCCTGAACAAGTTCGAGATGCCCCATGACAACATTGGGATGTGATAGCTTCCTCATCAGAGAGGTCATATCTAGAAGTAGGACTGATCCATGATCAAACCGATGATCCCACCTTATGTGTTTCCACCATGTTGGCATAATGTTAAGATTATTGGGTTATGTCTGAACAATCCATCACACTGCCTTTCACGCATTGTGTGCCCCTTATTCGGACACTCATCCTCTTTCACGTCAAAAAAGGACCCCCTAACAGTATGGATGATCGGCCTATGACTCACCTGTTGTCATGGGATAATGTTCTGGAAGACCAATAGAAGAAATTCTTAGTCAGGACCCATGTTTCAAACATGGCCTGTGGTTGACCCTCTTTTTTTACTCCCATTTCAGGCTAATGCAATACAGATAATGTGTTTTGGGCATGGTCATCAGTTATTCATTATTATCATGAAACCCCCACAGTGTTCTGATTCTGGGGTATCATGATTCACACATTTCACTCCCTTATGTCGATTTTTATTTCCAAAGACCCGATGTTACCCCACTCTTTGCCTAGAAAAAATTGGTCAAATGGAAATTCGATTATTCTATGGTCTTCCTCCTCCAGTCGATCCTCTCCCAGTTTCTCCTGGGAATTCGAATCCGCTATTCAATCCCTATGATACCTAAATCATGGTTTGCAATCTCATTTTTGAATAGAGTAATAAGGTTGTCATCCCTTGCTTCTAATATTGGGCCCGAACCACGTGAGCTTAGGGAATGATCACTGGATGCTCCAAGAATGTAATAGAACTAAAATAAACCAATATAAATAATGGAACTCATGCATAAAATTACCATAAAATATCCAAGAGTGAAAGTATGTTCATAGGATAATGAAATTCAACAACCTAAGATCGACCCTTCCAATGGATTGGTTGACCCCATCAAAAGAGAATTGTAGCTCTACCAACCTCTGGCATGTGGCGTCCAGGATTTGCTACCTCGTACTCAGCTCCCACTCTTCCATGGCAGCGATGGGGCGCAGCTCGTCAGCCAATATATGGGCCCACTCCACACTGGTCCAGATAAAGGTCATTTCATCGAAGGATCACATCATTCACTCTTCTTCCACTACAATTTGGGCCTTCAATCACAATATTAGACTAGAATATAAATTTAGGGTGGTTGAGTGCTCATCCACCCGACTCTGCAGCTGATGGACCTCATTTTCAGCCTCCTAAAGCCTCTTGATGTTCCCTACATTCCATTGCTGCCAACCCACACCAAGGCCACGTGAATAATCTTGAATCTTTTATTCCATAAGATATTGGATGAGCATGTCTGGGAGCTATGCATCCAATCCCACAGCACACAGTTCTCGTAGTCACGAGTGAAGTCTATCCATATCATACAACTATAATGCTAGGGAGAAGTCATCGATGAAGCACTTGAACAGATACCATGATCGACGATTAATTATCTTGTTATCCTCTTAATCATAGGATTTCTCGCTCTAGCCGGCGTGATTGGTAGGCTAATATGCGAGGAACTCCCCTATGAACTTGTCAGCATGGTCTGCTTCTGGTGTTTGATCAGGTAGGGCGGGACTAGGGCATTCTCGTCAATCCTTGTCGTCAGACCCCACTTCAATAATATCAGTCTCAACCCCACTGATAGCCCCACCAGTGATTGTGAGTGCCGTACTTCAGTCAGTATGGATTTCTGCCTCCACAATCACTGCCATTCCCCTGGGAATGGGGCTATTGGGAGTACCAAACTACCTTGCTAAGGAAAACCATGTCATCTAGAGAACTATGCATACCAAAAGGGGTGAATGAAAGTCAATTATGATGATCAAGGGGTGACAGTCATGAATTTTGTAAGAGAGTTACAGAGATAGAATTATTTGTCTCATTCTTGGGTTGATGCTATTGGGGAACCAAGGAATGGCCCTCCGTATATTTTCAGAAGGTCTGAAAACTCTGGTGCCACCTCAGGTGTCCTATCCCACCAGACGTACTAATCGTTATAGTGTAATGCATGGATCCGGAAGGCCTCACATCTACATCTATTGAGGGATGAGAAAATGTTATGTGTACATGGTCCTCCTGCAAAGTTCCGATGTCAGTAAGGAGTCCAAAATGGCTTGGAAGAATACCCTAAGGATGGGGTTTGGGATTTTAGCTCAAGGACCTCTAGAAAATATTCAATATCCAGATCTTGATCACCGACTTCTCCATCCTCCAATGGGCCCCCTCTAGAGGCCTCTCCCCCTAGGATGACTCGTCCAATTCTTCCTACTGAGGAAAGCGATATCTTAGTTCAGTGGATGACAACTGTAGAGGGACTGTACGATCTAGCAGCACCTTAACATGGTCTGTCATTAGATGCAGGGCACCTTGAGAATGCACAAAGTCTTCCAGCTCTGCCAGGTATTTCACCACCTCTTCTTGGGACACCGCAACGCTGACCCGAATAGGGCCTATCCCCGGAAAATTCATCCTGATATGGTTCAAGCGTTTCCACATCTTAGACAGGCCGAGGAATTGCCAATTGAATCACCAGATGTCCCAGGCCTCTAGGAAGAAATCATTATTTAGCATGTCTATATGGAACAACCGATTTTGTGGAGCCTGTGTGGATATCCTATGGAGTCCTCTCAATGGTCTCCCCTATGGATAAACCCGTTCTTCTGGGACCACCAGGTATGCTACCACTGACGGATCTGTTGCCTATGCTGCCCCCTAAATCGGTGCAGGCCTCACTTCCACATCAACACTAACACCGCATGTTTCCCTTGCCACTATCTGGCCCTAGCCCGGAGGTTTCAAAGTCTCACAATAACCGACCCGAATGCCTGGCTACTTCAGTATCTCCCCCAGGTAGGCCCCCTCCCTTATTTAGTCATACTCAATTACCAACATTAAAATAGTGGTAGGCAGAGGCAGCTCGTTCCAGATATTCTCATCTTCCCGTGTGAACACGAGCCACATCAGTATCTTCACACATGGGTGGTCCTCGGGGAGCACACCTATATTGACATGTAGGGTCAATTGTGGAAGACACTAAAATTGCATGGAAAATCAGTGTGCAGTGTACGGATCGTAGAGGGGATCACAATCCACCCATTCCACCAGCAATACACCTCTAAAGATAACGAGAAAGGACATGTGATCTTATGTTCCATGGATGTCATTATTAAAAGGAGAATTTGGAAAAATAAATAGTTGAATGTTGAATTTATCAACCTTCCACACCTCATTCAGTAACAACGGTGTGTTCAGGTTGGCCAAAAAGTTTCCTGTAGCATTCAGGATTGATGGGAATAAGTTAAATATTGGAGGTGAGATAGGGTTAGGGTATTCATAAACACCCCTAACATGTGCCGCTATCAACCCATAAAGGGGATGGACTGGCCCATATATCCTCTAAGGCCTCTTGCCCTTAGTGATGTGCCATAGAATCTTATATAGCATGGAAATCATTGAGATCCTGAGGTTGACTCTCCCTCCTATAGCCAGAATGGATGGCCTGATAAATGTCCTTGGTCGTACACCCAAGTTTGTATCCCTGACCGGCTGGATCCAACAACAGATGAGAGTTACGATAAAAGTCACTAGACGAACTATTGGATAATGCTCGGTACTGATGTTAAATCCCCATGTTTTCCACTAAAAGTCCTCCATGAGCTTCCAGTATGAGTGCTACATGCCCCATTGAGCCTCCTTTGGGAAAGTACAAGGCCTCACTAGAATGTTTTTCTCTTTCATAAAATTTACAAACATCTCGAACCAGCTCCAGATATGGACATCCCTTACTGCTTTTTTGTACTCTTCGGGTTCCAGCCTCATCAATTACATCACCAGTGGTGGGATATACTCTGGATCCTCCCATGCGGCCATAATGTGGAGTACTTCAGCATACATTGCCACCAATATCGAGACAACTGGTATCTGTTGTATATCCCACGAGTTGATGCCAACCTCCCCGTGGTGCAAGTGGATGGTATTGGTCCTCAATGACCACCTGTTATACAATTATGGAATTAGCTTCTTCTATTGGTAAATGTGGAATTGGGTGGCCAAAGCCTCCTCTTACAGACCCACTCTTCTCAACTTCACCCTAAACTCCTCATATGTGGCACCTACCCAATAGGCCCTGGCCCATTCATCTATGAAGTTTTCACCCTGGCGTAGGTCCCACTTATTAAACCATCCTTTCCTTGGGTTCCTCATGGATGTATTCATAATTGTTTGGTATAGGGGGGGGGGGGAGACGTCTCTGGATACAGTGTCTTCCCATCTAAATTGTTCAGGTGGTTTTAGAGGCATTCAACATTAATGGGCGTGATGTCTTCTAGGGAATGGCCTTCAACCACCCTGAACCATTGGCGCTGACATGATGTACTCCTGAACTAGTAAGATAGCTCGTACCTACATTCTTCAGGAATGAAGATCTCACCCCTGAGCCTGGATCCAGACAAAGGTAGCCTCTTGCATTGTGGATAATTTCTATGGCTCGTCGATAGCAGCTCCACCAATAAACCTTGGTACCAATGTATCTATATTAACTCCCCTATGCCCAAGCTATTCAACATCTCCTCCCTTTATGAAGCTCCTGCATAGACCCCCTAGAAGCCTATCGTTGAGCCATTCAGTTTTTTATTTTGTGTGATTTTTGGGTTTGGTTTGGGAAGTTCATTCACAGAGTGCGTTCACGATGACTATTTGCGGAACCTTGCTCTAGCCTGCCAATGCTGAGACGCAATGCACTCTGATTCTAAGTCAAAGACTCTCTATGCGCCGTGATGAAGAAGACCCAATTTGTAGAGAGAAATCGTAGAGTACGTGGGATCTTTGTGAATCGAGAGAATTAAACGCCAAATTCTCAGTTTAAATAAAGTAAAAAAGAGTGTTCAGTCCCCCTATTTATAGAAGACAAACTTCAGAGCTTCATAGAGCATCTATACTGTGCTGAGCTTCGTGGCATGCTTAGCCTACACATCGCCTATCCGTCTTGTGAGTCCTCTTTGTGAAATATCTTCACGGACAACTGAGGCATTTTGGGGATTGACCCTCAGACATTGATATGTGATTTCTCCTTAGCTACAGGTCTGAGGGGGGGGGGGGGATTTGTTGGTGCCAAATGTTGGGAAGAAGAGGAACAATAGAAAATGATCTTGGGCTACCCCGTGAAGACATTTCATGGAGCCACATGGCCCCAAACTATCCAAGGAGCAAGGTGGTGAGATTCTCCTTGAATGGATTTGACGTTCACGAGCCCACCACAGATCAAGGAGTTGGGATTACCCGCGAACACTTTTGACGTTCGTGAGCCCACTGCGGAACAAGGAGGCATGATGCTCTATGAATAGATCTTCTGTTCGAAAGCCCACAACTGAACAAAGAGGCGGGATCCTCTGTGAGCCAATTTGACTTTCCCGACCCACCACATAGCAACCTCCATCTTCGCATCGAGCGAGCTCTGCTTCACAGAACCTCTTTACTATAAATACAGGTCTCCCCTCAAGCCCAATGGAATGATCATCAGACCATTCACCTTTTGAGCTCTCATATCATGAAGAACTTCTTGATCTGCGAACCATGAGCTTCTCAAGGTACTTTTTCATTGCAAAGGGTATCCCCCTTTGATTTAATTAAACTTCTCATCTGAGAGGTATGCCTTTCACAAAGCCTATGAGACTTAGTGAAAGAATGGGATCCACGCGGGGACTCTGGTCATGGAGAATAGATTATTATTTGAAAAACTGCCTCTATGCACATGCAACCCACATGCTAAGGTAAGGTCACTATACTTCGTAAAGAACATTTCTCCACAACACATTGATTCATGAGGAACACTTGATTCATGAGGCTTTGCTACGCGAATTCCTTTACACTTCTCAAATCTCCCCCTATATTCACATATTCCCTATGTCTAGGCTAGGCCACTTCATTTGGAAATCCTTACCCCTTCATGAATCCCCTTCCCTACATGGAGCACCAGAGATCTACAAGGCTTCTACCTATAAACACCGTTACCCTGCAACTAGTTTTCCCCTACAACCCTCCAGGTTTACACAAATTAACTTCAAAGTCTCATTATCAGTGAGGATTATATCTGCGGGGAATGGAAAACCACCCTGGTGTAAGACACCAGATTTTATTGCAGGAGTTAGCATCCTTGCTCCTCCTCTCTTACTAGGTTCCAAATACCTATCTAGTTGGTATTTTTAACCATCTTGGCCTACATCTAGGAGTAAGACCCAATTTCCATCACCTCAGGCCTCCATGTGGGAGTATGTCCTAATATCCATCACCTTGGGCCTCTATCTTGGAGTAAGTCCCAATCTCTATCACCTCAGGCCTCTATCCAAGAGTTAGCCCATGTTTCCTCATTAGGCAGCTAACCATGTATAAACCCCCATTCCACTTCTTGTGGACGCACCATCTATGACCTGATCATTAGGTATTTCTTGCCTCTTGTTTCTCACAGAGAGCATGACTCTTGTGGGATTACAGTAAGAATAGACCATGAAATCTTCTCCGATCATCCTAGAGTGATGCCCCAAACCCAACCTGAACTATGAGATCTTTGATCCTTGCCAAGGTGAGGTACGTAGGAAACCTCCCTAAGGTTCAATACCACCACCCATTGGTCGCACCGACACCCTTCTTATAGGTTCTCTATCCCAATATAATCTACAATGTCTTTTATCCTTGCCAAGGCAATGTACGTAGGAATCCTCCATAAGTTTTTAGCCCACCATCCATTGGTCGCTCTGACTCCATTCATGTTGGTTCTCCAAACCTAACATGATCTACGATGTATTTGATCCTTCCCAAGATGATGTATGTAGGAAGCCTCCCTGAGGTTAAATCCAACCACCCATTTGTTGATGTGATCCCTTCACATAGGATCTCCATCCCAGCCTAAACTACGAGGTCTTTGATCCTTGCCCTGACGACATACGTAGGAAGCCTCCCGGAGGTTTATGCCCACCAATGGTAAGCTATGGTGATCCTATCCCATGATATGCCATGTGAAACTATCCCGCGGAAGGCCGTTGTGACCCAATCCAGATGTAATCCATTTTGACCCCAACTAGTGGTAAGCTGTTGTAACCCTATTTTGCGGTAAGTCCTTCTGATCCCATATAGGGATAATCCATTGTGATGCCATACTACGGTAAGCCATTGTGACCCCATCAAACGATAAGACATTATGACCACATACAGTGGTAAGCCATTGTGACCCCATCCAATGGTAAGTTGTTCTGACCCTATTTAGTGGTAATCCATTGTGACCACATCCAATAGTAAGACATTATAACCCTATATATCGATAAGCCATTGAAAATCCCATCCAATAGTAAGACGTTTTCAGGTGAACTACATTGAATTTGATTCCCTATCACAGGGATACGTAGGAGGTCTCTCCGAGACTTAGGCCCAAAATCACCATCATCCTCGAGTCGACTGTATCTAATTATCCACCCACTTCACTTAACCATAAATCATCCATTTTAGTTCTCACACGGGTTGCCACATCCCAAGGGGATCATATCACCTCATTCCCCATTCCCATAACAACAATAGAGTAAACAACTGCGCGTTAGCCCCAGCATCGGTGTTCCCTCCAGGGGTCGTCTCAACTGATCCACTCTAGTTAGTGTTAAGATTATTCCGATCTATCTCCTCTAGACGTTCAACTCACCGAATACACTGTGTCAAACAAGGAAAGATGAGGAAAACCTCAGATACATGCCTATGGCATAAAATTCCTCACATTCGATGTTGGATTCCTAGGGCTTCCGCGCCCTCGATAAGAATTATAATAAGGGGAAGAATCCCAGACGCACTAGAGTTCTAGCATCCTAACACACCGTTGATGTCTAACGTGACTACTCTCCCTTACCGAAGGTTGCTACCCGAGCCAGACCCCATGGAATGTCTCGACAGAAGTGGTGTAATTAACTAGTTTCCATGATGATATGGAACTAGAAATAGTTTCACGAACAACGTATTAATCTATAAGGGAGACCCAGATTTGGTGATGAGTTTTGAGGTGGAATCCATAGAATGAAGAACTGAAATCACATCACCTCGTTTAAATCAAGGAGTAGACGTCCTTTAACATGGAATAGATGTCGCCTGACTTTGGAAAGTAGGAATGTATGACAACAAACAGCTGCGCTTCCTCAAACGGATGAATGTGCACAGCCTAACAAAAGCATCAGAATCAAGAGAAACATGTTTTATAAAAATATTCCAGCAATAAATAGAATATTTAGGGAAATAATGGGAATGGATCCCATGTATCATTTACCATAAATTCATTAGTAACTCCAATAAATGTAATAATAGATGAATAATATTAGGGATGGATTTTCAAAAATTATAACGAAAATATACATTTGCCATTGAAAATGATTTTTAATTAATAAAACATTTTTAAAACCATTTTTACGTATGTAAACATGAAAATTTTCAATTTAAAAACTGAAAAACATTTGAAAATATTTATCTTTGAATATTATAAATAAATCATGAATAAAATTTGAAAACATTTTTCATTGAAAACAAATTGAAAAATCATAATGAAATCATAAAATAATATTTATTTTTTTAGAAAATACTTTGAAATCCTAATAAAGATGGCTTCATGTCATTTGAAAAATATTTTGTAGAAAATGTAACAAAAAATCAAAATAAATCATAAATCATTAAAATAGATTTATTTGAACATATCCTTTTGAGATTATATAAATGAAGATTCAAAAATCTTTTAAAACACTCTTTAAATATAAAACCTTATTTAAACAGATTTTCATTGAAAAACAGTTTAATTACTTTATATTTTCTATAATATTAGAAAACAATTCATATAAAAACCATTTAAACTTAATAAAACGCACGGCCGATTGTCGCCTATCAACCGGTCCAATTTTCGATGCACTGATAATGTGTATAGAAGCACCCAGGTCGAATCCTCGGTGATGATACTTTGAAATAGTCATTTGTTTTTAGTGGATTGTATTCTGATTGGGTGAGTTTTTTTGTAGAGCTTAAATGAAATGACTAGTTGATTATGATTGATGTTACAAATTGATAATGATTGGGGTGAGTTCATAATTAGGTTAGTTAATCTTGTGATATCCTTGAGCTTTTCTTTATATTGCATTTAAATTAACACCGATGTCACAAGTTGATGTTGATTTCAATTCCCAAGTGTGAAGGCTTTAATCCAAGCCTTAACATAACTTAGGGTTCTAATCATGATCATATCTTGTTTATGGTAGTGTATTTATGGTTTCAATAATCCATGGAAACCACATGTTAAACAAAACAAGTCATTAATCAATGACATGCTAAGTCTAACATACACAATAATAATTCAACGTATACTAATCGAGTGAAAGATCTCAATCGCTTAACATACCTAAATTAAAACTCCCCCAAATGAGATATTTACTCATCCATTAATATGGTTGTTAATTTGGTAATATATGTTCATGGTTATTAATTATAAAGAGATGAAAAAGAGAGGGACATGATAAGAGTAGTGCACCGAACACACAAACAAACGATGAAGAAAATTAAAAACGGATTTTCAATTGTAAGAGGAAGATAAATAAGGGAAGGGGATTCAACTAAATTTAAACTCTTTTAAGAACATAAATATTAAACTACATAATTTGGATGAGAATAAGATAAATTTATGAAGAAACTTTCACTAAAATGGAATTACAAAAGAAAGGACTTAAAAAATTACAAAAACAAAGAACACAAAAGAAAGTGAAAAAAAGAGAGGAGAAAGGTATCTCAAGTGAAAACATGAGTGTGGAAGGTCCTCCCAAGACTTTGGAAAGGCTTAGATCGTTCCAATATTATCTACTCTCTTCTAAAATGCCAACCCTTTTAAAGGGAGAGGAGGGGATGTATTTATATCCCAGGGATTAGACTGTTTGCATTCCAAAACTGTCTCTCCACTTGAACCGCAGATTTACCAATCTAGACAGATGAATCATGATCTGGTGTCTTCATCAATGATGTAGATATGGATTTCTTATGTCCACACTGAAATTTTGGCCACCTATAGATTTTTTGGATGAAGTTATGGCTATTTGATTAAACAAATGTAAACTATCCATCTCAATCCATACTTTTTCGAAGCCCATAATGTGAAGGGGTTTTGGAAAAGGAATATGACCTCAAATAAAAATCATTTCTTCAGAAGAGTTGTCTGGAATTATATCCCCTTTTACAGTGAAAATTATCAGTTCGAATGGATGTCCACATCAGGAGAAATGTCAATATTTGTGTACTGATATTATTTCTCAACCAGAATGGTGGGCTGGATTAAATGAATCAGTTGGGCCCCTTGTACTTATATTTGGGTCTTGAAATTTTTATCCAAGATGAAATGTATAGACCCCCAGAATTATGGTGTAGAATTAATGTTTTTGGACTTATGGACTGAGTCCAGTAAATCAATCTTCAAATCTGGACCAGTTTGTTCACAGATTCATTGGGACTTTTTTTGTGGTCTATATGTCCCGTCAATTAGAATAATTTTCTCAGGATCCCTTATAATTAAATGTTTTTTATTGAACTAGGAATCCTAAAAAATAATAACCAAACTATTTAGATCATCATGCTGAGATTTATAAATAAAATTGTAAACTGACTCAATTGGACTACTTCTAAAAATGGTCAAAAAATATACTTAGAATTAAAACATTAATATTTCACACAAATAATACACATTTCATATAAAATAAGTAAATGGAATATATAATATGTCATGAAAATATTAATAACATCAACCCCCCCCCCCCCCAGACTTATTTGTGTGCATGTTCTCATGTGTAACAAATATAAAAACATAAGAAAATCATGTTCACTCACCAATAAATATTATAATTTTGTTTTCGTCAATCAGGGGAGGTTTAGACTATTTCACTCATCCATTAAGAAATCCACCACAGGTTGTTATTGAAACAATTTTCCAAAACTAATTCATTTTTTAATGCTCAAATTTAGAAATGGGAAATGTGGACACTCAAATCTCACATCTCTCAAGATGATAAAATTCATTTGTGGAGGTCCACTCTTTCACCAACCAAAAGTGAAAATCTTAGTGTTTTAAAAGAGATCTCAGCTTCCAATACCTATCCAAAGTGAAAAATAATCAAGATGTATTTTTTAGGGGTTTTTCTGTGGCTATGGGATGGTAGGAATATAATGTCCAAGAGAGAGAAGAATAGGGCTAAAACACCAACATAGAAAAGCAATGCACATTTTTTTGAAATAAAACATAAAAGAAAATTGAAAACACATATTTACAAGGGAATTATTGTTTGAAGAAAGACACAATAGAGGAAGAAAATATGAAGGTAATGAGAAGATGGAATATTTACACAACACAAAACTTCTCCCAATAAGAATATAATGCAAGTGTTCTTTTTTTCATTTCCCTTTTATCTTTATTCTTTCGAAAGTTGACCTTGAAACATATCTCACACTCATACCCCAAACCATGTTTTATCTCCTCAAAACACTAATTTTAATATTTATAACATGATAAAAGGCTGAGAAATAGTGATTTTTGACCTACCCATGACAAAACCATTTCTTTTTTTCATTTTTTTATTTTTTCATTTTTATATTTTTTTGATTTTTTTTGATTTTTTTGAAGACTTTGAAAAAATATTTGTACAACATTTCATAAACATACATAAATTCCAAAAACACACAGAATGACAACCTCTCCCCCACACTAAAATGGATTATTGCCCTCAAGCAGATGATAACTCGTTGAAAATAAATAATAGTGTACCCAATCAATGAAATCCATTCCCCCCCCCCACACTTAAATTTCAAAAAAATATGCAATGAAAGTATATGTTGATATTGGGTGGGAAAAGGTATTGGGCTTGTAATGTGGCTATCAAAGAAAAGGTTTTCATATGCTCTAAGGGGCTTTCAAAAGGAGGATTAATGTAAGGGAAATGGGAGGCTATTTGGCTATTGTGATTCTCATGTGATTCAGAAAATACCTATATCATATTAATGAACACTAAGTTATGAAATTCAGCTCGAAGGTCCACAAACTCAAGATTCAAAAATGGGGGTGAAAACACACATTTTGAAAAGATGGCCATAGGTGGGCTTGGTATGAAAGAAAATGTTGTTCCTCACGGTTCGAGAAAAGCATTTTCCAAATCAAAAATTGATCCTTCAAAATTTGTTAATTTTGAAACAAAATTTTTTATCCAATGTCATGATAAAAATACAAAAATTTTGTGATGAAATCATGTCTGTTAAATTCCAAAAATGGTTGGACAAAATTTCAAAACTCGATGGTGAGTAACCATGACTCTTTTTTTTGTATTGTTTTAATTGATTGTATTTTTTGGTTTTATTTAGTGTTTAAAGTTTTTATAAAATAAACACCCACACAATAAAGTGAAAAAGAAAGGGTTTGATGAATAATGTGGTCAAAAATGAAAGAGAGTGGAAGAAAAAGAATGAGGTAGAGAGAGGAAGAGATAGAGAGAGAGTTAAAGGGAAAGAGGTGCCCCCTGGTTTGGATTTGGTGGGTTGCCATATTCATATAGTGGTAGGTTGAATATAGAATGTGGGGATCCAATGGAAGATTATGTGGATCCAGTATTGGGCGTCCTCTCATGGTGATGCTTTAACCGATGTCCATTATATATGAATGTCCTTTTGGAAGAAGAGTCTTGGACTTACACTGCACCAAATGGGTAAACATTAGTAATAACAAAAGGACCATCCCAATGAGAATTAAGCTTACCCGGGTGAAGACGAAATCCATAGTTGAAAAGCAATACCTTTTCAACTTCATGGAATACCTTTCTCAGGATGTGATTGTCATGGAAGACCTTAGCCTTTTCTTTGTACAGTATAGAATTCTCATAGGATTCAAGTCGAAGATCCTCTAGTTCAGACAATTGCAACAATATTTCATCACCAGATTTTTCAAGTTGAAAATTACAAGTTTTCACTACCAGAAATGACTAATGTTGGATTTCAACTAGCAATTGACATGCTTTACCAAAAACTATCCTAAAAGGATACATCCCAATGGGTGTTTTATAGGCAGTTCGATAAGCCCAAAGTGCTTCTCCATGTATTTCTGGCCAGTCTTTTCTGGTGGGTTTTACAAATCTCTCAAGAACTCTTTTCGATTATCTATTAGAAAGTTCAGCCATTCCATTTGTTTGGGGGTGATATGCAGTTGATGTTTTATGTACAACCCCATTATTTTTCAAAAGAGATTCCATGGTTCTATTACAAAAATGGGTTCCTAACTCACTGATCAAGGCACGTTGTGTGCCAAATCAGTGGAAGATGTTTGTCTTTAGGAACTCAATAACAATATGGGAATCATCCTTTCTAGTGGGTTTGGCCTCGACCCACCTAGAACATAATCAACTACAAGAAGGATGTATGAGAATCCATTGTAAGGGGGAAATGGTCCCATGAAATCGATACCCCAAACATCGAAGATCTCACAGAAAATTAAAGGGGTTTGGGGCATTTCTTTTCTCTAAATTTTGAAAAACATTTGGCAAGTGGGACATTATTAACAGAACTCATGTGAGTCCTTGAAGAGTGAAGGCCAAAATAATCCAAGGTCTAGGGCCTTTCGGGAGGTCCTTTGTGGTCCAAAGTGGCCTCCACCAGGCATTGAGTGATAGAATTATAAGATAAATGAAAGATCATCTTCATCAACACATCTCCTAATTACTATGTCTGCCTCAGTTTTCCAACGTTTATTTTCTTCCAAAAAATTGTTTTTTGAATCACTCTTCAACTTCATTTTCTGTTCTTTTGAAACCAATTTAGGAAAAACACCAGAAACCAAGTAATTTACAATTGGGGCATATCATGGTATCTTTGGAGTAAGAAATGAATGGTGCTCAATGGGGAATTTAGGATCGATGATTTCATAATGAGAAGAATTATAAATTCTACTCATGTGATCAGCCACATGGTTTTCTTTTCCTCATCTACATTTTATTTAATGGTCAATATTTTAGGGCATTAGATCCATCTTATTAGTCTCAGTTTGGAATCACTTTTCTTGAGTGAGAACTTTAGAGAAGAATGGTCTGTGAAGATGATGATTTTTCCACCTAAGAGATAAGGCCAGAATTTATCTAAGGCAAAAACAACTGCTAAAATTTCCTTTTCATTTTTAGTGTAGTGAGATTGGGTTTGATCCAATGTTTTTGAGGCATAGTAGATGAAATGAGGAATTTTTTCACTTCTTTGACCAGGAACAGCCCCAACAGATCTATCAGAAGCATCACACATCAATTCAAAGGTTAAGGACCAATCTGGGGGTTGGATTATCGGGGCAGATGTGAGAGCAGTTTTGAGTTCAATGAAGGATCTCTTGGAAAACTCATTGAAATGGAATGTGACATCATATTGGAGTAACCTAGTGAGTGAGAGGGCAATCCTACTGAATTTATGGATGGATGTTTGATAGAAACCGGAATGACTACAAAATGAACCGATGTCTCGAACAGAAGTGGGTTCAGGATGTGATTGGATCACTTTAATTTTGGATGGATCAACTTCAAAACCATATTTGGAAACTATGTTCCCTAGAACACTCCCATTTCCAACCACGAAGTGGAATTTTTCAAAATTTAACACAAGGTTACACTTGACACACTTGTGAAGGAATAGAGAGAGTGAATGCAAGCATAAATCAAATGACTCACCATAAATGGTAAATTCATCCATGAAGACATCCATGTAGTGTTCAATGAATTCTGAAACGATACTCATTATACACCTCTGGAATGTTGCAGGATCATTACAAAGGCCAAAAGGCATTCTTCTATATGCATATATTCCAAAGGGGCATGTGAAAGTAGTCTTTTCTTGGTCTTGAGGTGCGATTTGGATTTGTATGTAGCCGGTGTATCCATCGAGAAATCAATAGCATGACTTTCTAGATAATCGTTCTAGCATTTGATCAAGGAATTGAAGAGGGTAATGATCTTTTCAGGATTCAATATTTAATTTTCTATAGTCGACGCACAAACGCCATTTGTTCTTCACTCGATTTGTGATAACCTCCCCATGTTCATTAGTGACAACAGTTATCCGACCCGTATTAGGTACAACATGAATTGGACTAACCAATTCACTATCAGAAATTGGGTAGATAATACCATCTTGAAGAAGCTTGGTGATGTCATCCCTATCTACCTCAAGTATGAGTGGATCATGTCTTCTAT
Organism: Viscum album; assembly: GCA_963277665.1. NCBI lineage: Eukaryota > Viridiplantae > Streptophyta > Magnoliopsida > Santalales > Viscaceae > Viscum > Viscum album. The sequence continues at coordinate 1,361,530,894 of OY728145.1, read as the reverse complement.
GTGGTTTTCTAATTGGTTTGGATGACTCCTCAAGATGGATGTGATGCATGCAAAGTGTAGGGTTGATTCCTGGTATGTCATCTAGGGTCCAACCTATGACCTCTTTGTTTTCCTCTAACACCTGAACATGTTTAGACACCTCGGTTTCAGTAAGAGAATAAGAGACAATGAAAGGATAAGAGTGATCATGGAAAAGGAATGCATGTTTTAGGTGTTCAGGAAGTGGTTTTAGATCAGTATCATCTCTCTTTTGTGGGTTAGACATCTCAGGAATGGATGTAGGGACTTCAGTTTCTTCAGATTCATTTTCCTTAATACTGTCCAAGGTGGAGCAGTAGAGATTAGAATTAATGTGGGATTCAAGAGAGTTTTCAAGATCCTCTAGATTGATAGAGTCTATGAATGGAAGGTCCACATCAACTTCACTATTTATGAAATTATTAATCATGTTGATGATTTCACAAGATCCTTTGTCATTAGAACATGAAGAACAAGGTAGACTGGGGTTCGATTGACTCTTAGAAGTTTCCTCAGAAGCATGGATTAAGAATACAAAGTGATCCTCATGTGGGTTTCGTATGGCTTGGAAAATGTTGAATTTGACCAGTTGGTCACTGAATTACTTGGATAAGATGCCTGAATGGAAATCAATCTTAGTTCTTGTAGTCATGAGGAATGGTCTTCCTAGAATTAGGGGTGATAGGGAAGAGTTCGTATCACCTTCCATTTCAAGGAAACCGAAATCAACAGGGAAGATAAGATGATTGACTCGGATACGGAAATCCTCAATTTTCCCTCAGAACTAGCTGTGCTTTGATTAGATAACTGAATGAAAACACCCGTTTGATGTAAGGGACCTAGACCAAGGATGGAGAAGATGGATTTGAGCATGACATTAATTAAGGCTCCTAGGTCTATGAGTGCATCTTCAAAGTTGGAACATCCAATTTTTCATGAGACTATAAAGGTCCCTCGATCCTTGAACTTTATGGGAATAGACAGCTGGGTGGAAACATTTTATAAGGTCCTAAGTTTCCTCTTGTGGATACACAACTCCTTGAGAAACTTGGCATACTTAGGAATCAGTTTTATGACTTCTAAGAGGGTAATGTTGACTTCAACACATCTAAACATGTCGAGCATTTCAGGATCAGGATCAAAGGACTTCCTTGGTTTAGAAACACCTTGAGGAAAATGAATTAGATTCCTAAGAGGAATGGAAGGATGTGAGGGAATGGATTTAGGTTCCTTTTCAAGTTTCTTTTTCTTTTCATTTTCTAGGTCAATATAAAAAGGAGGGTTGGAGGACTTATCTTGAGGCATATAAATTTGATTTCCTGATCGAAGTGCAATTTCACTTACATTACCCTTGGGGATGGGTAATGGTTGAGCTGTAAGTTGGGAAGAATTAGATGGTTGCTGATGACTAAGGTGGGATGCAAGCTGACCAATTTGGGTTTCAATGTTCTTGAGGCAAGAATGGGTGAAAGAGGCAATATCTTTCACTATAATTTCCCATGGTTTCATAGAAGAAGTGGCTTGTCATGAATTGGGATTACATTGATTTTGGTTCCTGGGAAAGTGATTGTATTGGTTTAGTAATTGGGAAGGAGCATTAGGATAATGGAATCCAGGAGGAGGACTGTTCTTTTGAGGTGGAGGAAGAAAAGGATAAGGTTGTTGGAAGTTACCAACACCTTGACCATATTAAAACTGGTTTTTGTTTTGAGGAGGGAATTTAGGAGGATGAGATATTTGATTTCCATACCTATGGACTTGGTTTTAGGAAGAAGAGAAGTGCTCAGAGTGAGGTTGGTTGAAATTTCTAACAAACTTACCTGATTGTTGAGGATTGGTGTTCCGCTGAGCATATGCTGCATTGAGATCCATTGGTCCTAATGAATCAGATTGATCCTCTTGAAGTTGTGGACATGTGTCAGTTTGATGAGATGTAGAGTTTCTGATTCCACAGTTTTTGATAGGTCCAGGAAACATTTATTGTGGAGAAGACGAGGTTGGGGAATTGGTATCCACAGCTAGTTGTCGCACAAGACCTGTAAGTTCACTCATCCATTCGGTCATCTTGTTTGATTCAATTGATTGATTATCTTGGTCTTGTTTGACTTGATCATGTGCTCGACTATGGAATTGTTCTGTGTTTTCAGCCATGTTACTTATGAGATCTCTTGCTGCTGCAGGAGTTTTATCAATAATAGAACCGCCACTTGCGATATCAAAGAGAGTTATCTCCATATCCAACAACCCCTCATTGAAGTATTGGATCAAGAGTTGGTCAAGGATTTGGTGATGTAGATAGATTTACACAAGCTTTTTTAACCTCTTCCAGTAATCATGGAGTGATTCACTTTGGAATTGATGTATACCACTTATTTCATTTCGGATAAAAGCATTACGAGAAGCAGGAAAGAATTTATCTAAGAAGAGATGCTTCATGTCATTCCATGTGGTTATGGAACCAGGAGGAAGGTAGTAGAGCCAGGACTTGGCAGAGTCAGATAAGGAGAAAGGGATTTCTCAGAATTTGATTTGTTCCTCAAAAACCCCTTGAGGCTTCATGGTAGAGAACACCACTTGGAACTCTTTAATGTGGAGATGTGGATCCTCACCGGATAGCCTGTGGAAATGTGGAAGAAGATGAATCAAACCCGATTTGAGTTCGAAGTCAACTTCTATGTTTGGATATTGAATACCAAGAGGTTGTTAATTCATATCAGGGGCAGCGAGTTATTCAAGAATTTTTTCCCAATGATTGGCCATTTCAAATTCAACTGGTTGGATGAGGACTGGTTCTTGAAAGAGTTGATGATCTATTATGTTCCTCCTATGTTGGGGAAGTGTTCTCTCAATATTAGGGTCAAAAAAATCCGAGGGAATGTCTGGGAGGCTATGGGGAATTCAGAGAGATGTTGGAAGAAAGTGGAAGATGGGGTTTTCTTTGTATTTTTTTAGTTTATGATTTTTATGTGAAGACGGGTTTTTCATTGTGTTTTTTTTAATTTATTTTTTGTGTTTTTTTTAAAAAAAATAGAAACTAATGAATACTTAAAGATCCATCCCTGGAAACAGAGCCATTTGAAATGCACGGACGATTGTCTCTTATCGACTGGTCAATGTTCTGGTGCTCTGCTAATGTGTATAGTAGCACTCGGGTCGAATCCTCATCGATGATATTTTGAAATAGTCATTTGTTTTTAGTTGATTGTATTCGGATTGGGGGAGTATTTTTTGCAGAGCTCAATTGAAATGACTAATTGATTATGATTGATTTAACAAATTGATAATTATTGGGGTGAGTTTATGATTAGGTTAGTTAAGATTATGATATCCTTGAGCTATGTTTTATATTTCATTTAAATTAACACCCATGTAACAAGTTAACGTTGATTTGAATTCCCAAGTGTTAAGGCTTTAATCCATGACTTAACATAACTTAGGGTTCTAATCATGATAATATATTGTTTATGGTAGTGTATTTATGGTTCCAATAATCCATGGAAACCACACGTTAAACAAAACAAGTCATTAATCCACGACATGCTAAGTCAAACATACACAATGTTAATTCAACGAATACTCATCGAGCAAAATCTCTCAATCGCTTAACATACCTAAATTAAAACTCAACCCAATGAAAGATTTACTCATCCATTAATATGGTTATTAATATGGTAATATATGTTTATGGTGATGAATTATAAAGAGAAGAAAAATAAAGGGACAAGATAAGTGTAGTGCGCCGAACACACACACAAACGATGAAGAAAATTAAAAATGGATTTTTGATTTAATGATAATGCAAAATAAGGGATGGGGATTAAACTGAATATAAACTATTTTAAGAAAATAAATATAAAACTATAGAAGGTGGATGAGAATAAGAGAAATTGAAGAAGAAACTTTCACTAAAACAGAATTACAAAAGAAATTACTTACAAAATTACAAAAACGAAGAACACAAAAGTAAGTGAAAACAAACAGAGGAGGAAAGGTATCTCAAGTGAAAACATGAGTCTGGAAGGTCCTACCAAGACTCTATAAAGGCATTGGTAATGCCAATATTTTCTCCTATATTCTGAATTGCCAACCCATTTGAAAGGAGAGGAGGGGATGTATTTATATCCCAAGGAGTGGACTACATGCATTCCAAAACTGCCCCTCCACTTGAACCGTAGATTTACCAATATAGACAGATGAATCACGAGCTGGTGTCTTCTTAAAAGATGTAGATATGGATGTCTTCTGTCCACCCTGAATAGTTGGCCGCCCATAGACTTTTGTAGACGAAGTTATGCTGGTTTGATTAAACAAATGTAAACTGTCCATTTCAATCCAGACTTTTTCGAATCCCATAATGTGAATGGGTTTTGGAATAAGAAGATGCCCTAAAATAAAAATAATTTCTTCCAAAGAGTTGTCCGGCCATATTTAGTCTTTCAAAATGAAATGTATCAGTTCGAATGGATGTCCAAATCATGAGAAATGTCAATATTTGTGTGCTAATTTTATTTCTCGGCCAGAATGGTGGCCTGGATTTAAATGAATCAGTTGGACCCCATGTACATGGATTTGGGACTTGAAATTTTTATCCCAGATGACATGAAGTGTCCCATGAATTATTGTGTAGAATTAATGTTTGTGGACATCTGTACTGAGCCCAGTAAATCAATCTTCAAGGCTGGTCCAGTTTGTTCACAGATTCATTGGACCTTCTTGTGTGATCCATATGACCCTTCAAATGGCAGAATTATCTCATGATCCCTGCTAAAGAAATGTTGTATATTTAACTAGGAATCCTAAAAAAGAAGAACTAAACAATTTATATCATCAGGGAGAGATTTATAAATAAAATAGTAAAGTGAATCAATTGGACTACCTCTAAAAATGCTCAAAAATTATACTCAGTATTAAAACATTAATATTTCACAAAAATTATTCACATTTCATATAAAATATGTAAAGGGAGTATATAATAAGTCATGAAAATATTCATAAAATCACTTACGAAGGAATATTCAACGAAATGGCAGTTATGACACTTGGTATGTTAGTACATTCTAAACGATCTGTTTACAAGAAAAATGTTTTGAAATGTGCCTTGATTAGAAAATGAAAAGAATATTCAATTTAAATTATTTAATAAAACTAATACATGGGGTAAAATTTAATATAATCATCATAGTGTAATATTAATATAATTTGAAAAAAAATTTAGAAAACAAGGTTATGTGAGAACACAAATTTCTGGAATAAATGAGAAATGAGATTTAATTTTATAAAAATATTTTTGTAATTATATTAATTAACAAAGATGAATAAAATGGAACTAAAAATTAATAATTCATTAATATTCACGGGGGAAGAAATATCATGAGTTTATGAGAGACATGGATCATAATATTTCATCCATGGAGTTATATTTATAAATAATCATGATAATTTATTGGATTTTTTTCAGTAATCTTTTATAACTTGTTAACATTCAACTAAACTATCCATCTAAGTAACAGAGATTAAGTGAGTCCTAAAATATCATCCAAATAACGAGTTTCATGATATCACATATCAAGTGGATTTATATATACATTTTGAAATAATATATGTGCATAACATGGCATTTTCCTAGAATAAGGAAAATTGAGAAAAAATTATATATCCTGTTTGGTTACAATTGAACCATAAACCCCATTAAATAAATATCAAAAATAGGATATGTTGTGGACTCTCCATTCTTTCACAAAGACTAATGAATGAAAAAGTGGGAATACCTTAAGAACACAGAGATTCATCCTTTTAAGAAACATAAAAAATTGACAAAGGCATGAACAGAAACTCTTTAAGCATGGGTTGCACAAGTTTTATTATGGTCGCGTAAGTATACTTTCTCGCCACATATGGGTCACACAATTCACTTGTGCGCCCTATTCAATTTTTCACCCAAGGTACTCAATGGCTTAAAAATACCCCCTGTGGGCCCCCCATTTCGAGGACGAAAAATCCAAAAGTCAGATGTAATCTCTCGGCGCCCTAGTCTCTGCTTGAAGTCTTCCCAACACTTTTATGGTAATTTATTACCAAGAATGGAAGATCTAAAGAGGAGGAATACGGACTTAGTATTAGAATTCATCAACACTTTTGCGCCATAATGTCTAGCCATTAAGGGAAATGGAAACACTTGTGTTATGACTTATCCCTTCACCAAAACTTGTTCAACACCATTTTGGAAGCCTCTAGCGATAATTCTAAGGGCTCGAGCCAAGTCTCGCCCAAGTATTAACTTATGTGTTAACCACCACCCAAGTACACTTGTGTCATGCAAGTATACTTGCGTGACTAAGAATTGCGAGCCTTCTACTTTTTGGGTGCCCCTCCAACCTATTCAACTCATTTCTTCAAATCCACCTCTCCTCTTCAAGATTTAGCCTTCATAACAGTATTCAAAGCCATTTATGGAATTGTTATTTTGTTGTGTTCCTTATCTGAAATAAATTATGTGGAACTTCTCTCAAAAAACTCGTGATTTAAATAACTTTATGTCACTATGGTTAGATATTTTATTCATTTTATATCACCCTTTAAGATGAAAAGATCTTTAATGTGGGCATCCTCCTTAGGAGTAAGCCCCAGGTTCCCTAACCTAGGCCTCTTTTCTGGGAGTAATCCCCAATTATAATTTCTCTTAACCTGGGCCTCTTTTTCAGGAGTACTCCCCAGTCATTATTTCTCTTAACCTGGGGCTCCTTTTCAAGAGTAATCCCCAGTCATAATTTCTCTTAACCTGGGCCTCCTTTTCAAGAGTATGCCCTAGTCCTAATTTCTCTTAACATAGGCCCCTTTTCAGGATTTAGCCCCAGATTACAAATCCCCTTAATATGGGCATCCTCATTAGAAGTAAGCCCCATGTCTCAAGACCTCTTATCCTGGGCCTCCTTTTCAGGAGTAATCCTCAGTCATAATATCATTTGTTGTGGGATTCCTTTTTAGGAATAAAACCCAATCATAAGTACCCTCTAATTTGGGCATCCTTCTAAGGAGTAAGTCCTATGTTATGTATCCAAATCTCCATAAATCACATATAACTTTATGGATCCTTTTCCCGGGCTTCCTCCCTAATTTAAGTCTCGATCTTCATCTATTTGGGCAGTCATACATACGTAAGGCCCACATCATTTCTTATAAATTAATATATCGCGGCAAAATAGTTATTTTTTACTGATACCTCTTGTTTCTCAGACCGAGCATGACTCATGTGAGCTTAGAGTGTAAAATTAATTATGAAATATCTCTTTGGGCCATTAATCATGCATAAACCTCATACTTCTTCACTAAAACAACATGGGTTCTTATTCCTTTTCTAAATAAGGATACATAGGTAGCCCATCTGTGGGTACTATCCCAACTCTAAAATAATCCATGTCCTTCTGAATGACAATAAACATCAAGTGCCCCACTGAGTGGATTTAAAACCAGTATGGTTATCATAATGACCAAGAGATTTCTATATAATGTGTTGAAGGATACCATTGACTAAGAATCTCTAATAAATGTGGATGATTCTCTTTCGATGAAGAACCACAAATACATAAAAAGATTCTCTAAATCTCATACATATCAATCATTGATTTTTAGATCCAAAGGAAATCTCATTTTCATACTTGGTAAAGTAATAAGCATTCATAAACATAAATCAAATTTATAAGAGATTCCCGAAGTAGACAACAATTCTCCCCAAAAAGGTGTGATGAGTCCGACCTCCCATCCTCTCGACCAATGCATGTTCTTAAGCTTCATTGGTCCACAACTAATGATCACCTACCTCTGGAAAGTGGGTAAACATGGATATAGAATAATTGGATGTTTCCGGTTCTATGAATAAACCTGTTAAAAACTGATTGTAATGTTTTAACCTTAAAAAACAAGGTCATCCACAATTCTAGAAGAACCAAAAATGGTGAACCCGACGTGAATCATTAACCAAGTTAAATGATGTTTTACTTATTTGTTAGGCCCATTTTTAATTCAATGTGAGGGACAATAATGAAATCAATAACATATGTGCTCATACAAAAGATGTAGTGGCCAAACGTATTTTTATTATGTCTGTTATATCAAATAGGCACTCGTTTCCAAGATCTCTTTGCATTACAGAAATGGCTTCTCTAAAGTTCACACCTGTGAATGCATCTACCGCTACTCCTGCTAGATCCTTGTTCGCTCTGAGGACGACATCACCTACTCAGCGTCTTCAATGTTGGGTCTAATATATACTAGTTAAGGAATACCGTCAACACGATACCATTCCGACTCTGGAGGCTACTTGACAAGCACTCCAAGTTAATAATTCACCATAGTTGTCCTGATAGTGACGACTAGTGAACAAGAATTTGTTGGTGCCAACCACCGTATCCAACTGTTTCGAGTCATTATCCCCAGAACGCAATCACCAGTCTCTCTTATATTTTGGGGAGGTTATTGAGAAGGTCAATAAGGGACTTAATTCAAGGAGAGATGAGTCTTTCCAGAAGGCTCCCATCAACAATCGCCACCAGACTCGTGCGGCAGTGCACCCTCAACATGATGAGGGTACCACCTTTAGGGGTTAGGCTCAGGTTCCTCAGACCAGCGCACGCAAGAAGAACTACCATAGGCGAAATATGGTCAATAGGGAGTATGTTCTTACCTCTTCCATCTCTGGAGAATTCCATCAAGTCGATTTTATGGCAAATAATGAGCGGGCATATACACCCGTCTGTCCTGATGTTACTACTCCGCAGACTCATCTAGCAGTAACAAGCCAATCCCTGCAGGAAATTCTGGTGGAGTATTATAGGCAGACATATACACCTATTTATAATTCATCATCTAGTTATTAGTCTCTTCTGACTACACCCAAATAAGCTCACCAATCTAATATGGTGACAACTGATAAGCATGGACATACACCTGTTTACAATAAAAAATCATGTCACCAGTCTCATCAACCAGTGTTGAATGAAATTCGTTAACCATATGTGATGAAGAATACACAACAGGCACATACACCTGGAAATGCTAATCAATCCTGCCAACAGTCTCATTTGGTATCACGCAAAGAGGTTAGTCGGAAGACTCCGATGATAAATTTGGAGTAGACTCAACTCCCTGTCCCCACATATGAGTACTTACAGAATTCGCTAACCGAAAAAGGAGGACCAAAGAAGAAATACACACCTACTCCAAGCACAGAATGGAATTATATTCTCGATCCGGCAACTAAATCCACCAAGCACATTTTGACAATGGTGAAATAGCAGAAGTAAATCCCTGCTCATATTCTAGATGCCTTTCAGAATATTATAACAGCTTCAGCAACATCACAGGGAAATAAATAAAAATATATCCCTAATAGTGGAGTGACTCATCAACATATCTCTTTGGAATAGATACACACCTCTGTCCCAGTCTATGAGGGTTTTGGGTCATACTCCCCCATGTCATATGAACAATCAAGTCAGGAATATACACCTGATTTGAATGGAGATAATCAGCATAACCTAACCATTTCTTCTGAGTAGGCACATACACATGCTCATAATAACCCAATTTTTCAACAAGGGGTTCCTAATGTGAGTAAAAACGTGTCTATGAAAAATTCCCTTCCATCACAATCAAGAAATCAAGAGCCAATCTGTAATAAGTCCTTGTTCGATGCTGGAGTTCTTGATGAACTCAGACAACTGTTTGGTGCAACTCAAGATTTTACTCTCACATTTCCCAACAGTGCAAACAATACTTCCTAAGGTCTCCATCATAGACATCATCATGAAGGATTTCATCATGACAGTTCGGACGATCTCGAAGTATCATCTTCAGATGAGCGCCACGATAACCCTCTGCGTGGCCAGAAGATCAAGGAGCAAAAGGTTTCATCTTTTTGTTGTAACCCACCATTGTGGCCCTCCACATGATGTTGAATTTAGCTGTGAAAGTCCTCTCCACATTAGTAATATGAATTTCCTGGAAAATTCTTCAAAGAACAATGTAGTAACGAGAAACCCCTCTTATCTTGAGGCACTTGAAAATGTTAAGCCAATCATGTCTTATGATTTACCTCTAGAAGGTGAAATAATTTCTCAATCAGAAGATATCCCAGGGTGTAGGTCATTCTCCGAACCCCCCTGGGTCATTCATCCTATAGTTTTCTAAATGAATTCTCTTCCAATCTTGTTGAATCAGATTAAGCAACAGAGAAGCACCAGCTCTTGTCTAATCAGGTAAAAGAAACTTCATCTAATGATAAGGAGGAAGTGCTGAATATGAGAAAACAACTGACTAAAGGTGAAGTACCAGTCATGTTTTGTCCTTTGGCTGACTCTCAGTATGATATTCTAGAAATGTTGATTGAATATTGAATTCACGATATTCTTCTCAACATATGGAAAACTCATTGTCACTTGAAAAAGAAAATAATATCTTATGATGAATATGAAAATAATTTCAAGATAATAGAAGGTTTAAAACGCCAAATTTATTGGGAATCTCTCTCATTTTCCCGATATCCAATGGTTGAAAAGAAATAGAGGGCCCTTCATCATTCATGCCTTAGTGCACTAAAAATATTGTGCCAGTTAATTTCAAATTCCCTATCAGGTATTCATATCAAGGGATGGGGTGTTCATGGAGCACTGAATTTCACTGTACACTGTATTAAAAAATACCTGCCAAAAATGGTCTCATGCAATGTTATTGCCCATGGTCGGTCACAACTAATTGGTTTTTTAATAAAAGTCTTGCTCAAGAATATGCCTCAACTAGTTCTTCCAAAAGTCAACCATACAAAGAACAAGTTTTAGAATTACTCTTTCATTAGGAAAATGAGAATATCGAACATGATTCTCATTTAGAGAATACAGATCATCAGGTAACAGAAGTGTTAGAAGTCATCCAACAGTAATTTGAGCTAGGTGATTTGAGTGAATGTAGGTTAATACATCCAACCAATTTCTAGACTAAAGTCCACAAAATCTGGAGATATTTTATGAAAGTCTCAGATGTACCATCTCAAGAGCCACCTCAGCATGCCAGACTGGAGAGTATTTTAACCCAACCCTTGGGATCAACCGATGGGATAGAAGGAGTTGAGAAGGGAAAGCAGGAACAGCACCAGTCCATAGGACTGGGGAATTTTTTTAAATCCTCAATCTCTTCCTAAGATAAAGTCAGTCTTCTCTCGATTAGGGAAGAAGGCACAAGAGGAACACAGAGCCGAATTATTAGGATATTTCCTCCAAATTATGGTTCATCAATAAGTTCCTGAGGGGTCAACTCCACAAAAGGCAGTGTCTTATCATGGAAATGGGAGAAGATAGTATCATAGAAATGCCGATAGAAGGAATGGAATGCATTATACATCGATAAATGTTATCCATGACATTTTCACTGATCCCCTAGTACAATAGGTTCACTTAGAGGAATCAGATGAGGAAGTTCTCGCCAAAGAGGCTGTACACAGAGACATAAATGAAGAATTTGTACGTACACGAAATCAAATGCTTACCCAAAATCTATGTATTCCATCAAATAAACAACTTACCCCTCTATGAAAGGCATTAAAAAAGGGGAAATGAAAAAATTAATTTTACATTCCACCCTACCTCTGGAGAAATCCAATCACTCTCACTAGAGAAAAGATTCAAACAACAGGAAGAAGAAATGAAGGAGTTAAGAATATTGAATGCAGAACTACTTCAAGGTAGTCTTCCTCCTAAATGTGTTGGAGTCAGTCATTCAACGAAATTTGTTGCAGCTACTGAGATGGATCAATATTATACTCCTTTACCAGTATACACTCATATGTCTAATCCTATGGGACATGTGAAACAACAATCAGTAGTGCTACCATCAGTTGTAGTACCAATCACCACACCGTTCCAAGCTCCAGTTATTGCACCTTCTCAGGTTCAAGATCAACCAGATGTTTCTCAAAATTTAATAACTTCCATTGAGTTATTAGCAACTCATTTGGAATCTATAGATGGAAAACATGCACAAAATCAACCAGAAAATAAAGCTTGCCTGGAATGGGTTGATGAAATTCCACCCCCATTAAAATTTTCAAGTATTACGTTCTCTATTTTTAATGTTTTGGGATATCCATAACAACACATAAAAAATTTTGTTTCTTGTTGTGATCCTATGATGGTAACTCCTCAGCAACAAGAAGCAGTTAAGCTCATGAGTATTTTAAAGTCATTACAAGGGCCTGCCTTTGTCTGGTATACAAGCCTGCAATCCCGATCAATTACCATGTGGGAAGATCTCCCACAAATATTCCTTCTACAATTCAGTTCAAGATTGCAAAATACAATAGTTTTTTATCTTAAAAATTTTATGCAAATGGATAATGAAAGAGTTTCAGATTTCATTTCTCGCTTGAAGGGATTAACATATTCATTAATCTTAGCACTCCCTCAGGAAGAGTTGTTCCCAATCTATGTGGAAAATTTTCATGATGAATTACGCAGACCATAGATCCCTGTGAAATTAAAAGGAGGGTTTCAAGACCTTACTTCATTCTATCAATAGATTGAAGAATCTCTTACAAAGAATTCGTATTATAAAAATGTAATTCCATAAGTTCAATGAAGGTGAATAGGTAGAGTAGTGACAGCTACAGTTACACTTAAACAAGCACATGTACCTGCTTCTAATTCAAAACCTTCATCTTATTGAAGGGCTCTACATCCTGAGCATCAATAACGGAGGATTTTTCGTCACGAGGTTCAAATAGATCAAAGACGGAAACAATTTGAGAATTTTAAGAACAATTTTTATTTTTTCCGAAATGAACAATTTCTTGGTTACATCATTTCGGCTCTGGAAAATAATTTGGTTCAGTTTCCAAGGCCTAAAAGGTTGAACAAGGATGGAGATGAAGACCTTCCCAACTATTTCCCATTTCATTAGATGATGGTGCATACCATTTAGATGTGTTTTCTCTTAAATGTCCTCCTGCAAAAAATGGTGGACTCGAGACAAGTCAAACTGAATGGTTCTTCAGCCCAGGTAGCATGTGTTGTTTCTACAGATCCAGAGGAAGAAGGTGAGTGGCATGAATTAAAAATAAACAATTCCCAAAAATATGATGATTGGATGGTTAGGAAAATGATCATCCGAACTCATTCCATTTTACGAATGAAATTGAAGAAACCAATTGTGTCTTCGGCTATGAATGCCATAGAAAAACCCTCTTCATTAGAGGGAAAATCCTCAAAGAAGCGGCATAATTCAAATAAAGAAGAGTAGTAAGAAGAATATTAGTTCATGTCAAAGCCTATGTTGTCTTTGAAACTGGTAGATTTTATGTCATCTACTTCAAAGCCATGGGTACCGCCCCACAAAACGGCATAGCCTAAACTGGCTAATCAGGAAGAATCTTCATCAGATGAAGAGTTGATCATTGGTTCTGTTAACATGATTCAATTTAAATATCCTTATGCATGTCACAGTTTTGATCTTGATGAGCCTAAGATACCTGTATCAAATAGCGAAATTAGAGGAAGATCCAGAGGTCTAGGATACAGAGGAAGATGTGGATAACCCAGAAGCAACTATTTCAATCCTACCCCTACTATAACTGTCTCTGCAGAAGAAACTCATTGCAGAGCCCTTCAGTGGGATCAAAAAGAACACGAATGTTCATCCACTCATTGAAGATTTAGACATGGCACAATTGTTTTTGGGAGATCGGTTAGAAGTTACAACTTCTTCCTCTCAGCAAATAAATAGACCTAGTCAGTCTAATCTTCCAAATCCAAGAGTATTTCCAACTCCTACCCCGATATAAGATGCACCTACTTCCAAAGCATCAAATTCTAAGGAAACTATGAAACCACATGTTCTAGTTGGTAAACACTTACCTTTGGACCAAAAGTATGATGTCTTGAAACATTTGGCCCAAGTACCGGCCAAGTTATCAATTATGGATTCCTTGAATCTATCAAAGGATCTTCGGGAGGCACTCATTGAGGCTTTGTCATGTCCTTGTGAATTTGAAACTAAAATTGCTACGGTTGAAGTCAACCATGTAGAGAATGATCCTACATAATTCCATGCAGTGATATCTTTTACAGATGAAAATGAAGATGTTGTTGTGTGTGGACATATTAGACCTTTGTATTTATCTGTCAAGTTCAATGATGTAGACATCCGAAGAGCTTTCATTGATAATGGTTCAAGAGTCAACATCATACCTATTCGTATAATTAGTCGATTGGGCCTCACTGAATCTAATTTATCTCCTTATACTTTCATGTCTCAAGGATATGATAAAAATGAACAAGAACCTCTAGGCGATATTACACTCAGAACTCAGTTTGGAGACCTTGTATCCAATTATTATTTCATGTTTTTTTGTCCTAACAGAGACTTCAACATTTTTCTTGGAAGAACATAGGTACATCCACATGTGTCAATACATTCATCACACCATCAATGTATCAAAAATTTCTTCAATGGTAAAATTGGGATATTTTTTGGTGATAAATCCCCATTCAAAACATGTGAATCACAATACATTGAGGAAGAATTCTATCACATGGAGGGAAAATAGGTATATACAAAAAAGGAGGTTACCAAAATTAATGATTCATTTGGTTTGGAAAATATTCCAGTAATCCCATTCATAAATGTGAGTACAGATTCTGTTTTTCATATCAGTCAAATTGACAGGATGAACCCAAATCCAAATACTCTTATGGAAACTTCCATAATGTCAATTACAGTAACCAAGCCAGACAGCATGGGAGAAATTGTTGATTCAACAAGAAAATATGAAAGCTCAAATGGAGATGTTTTAATTTCATCCTCTAAAATCCACTAATTCTATACTTCATAAACCAAGACTGAAGAAGATATACCAATCTCAGAGATGAACGATGATTTCGATTCTGAATCCACCATCTCCTCTTTGTTACCCATGGAAGACCCTTCATCATCAATAGGGTCAGAAATTGTAGCCTCTTCTTCATGATGTTAAAATTTTAACATCTCTCTTCATCATGGAATTTATGCTTCGTCATCTACTATACAAGTAGAACCATAAGAAATAACACATGTTGAAGAAGAAGAGTAAGATCTCAGGGATGCTCCTCCAGCATTTGAAGAGGGTATATCTACTACTGTGGATGAACTCAAGGAAATAAATCTGGGTAAAATAAAAGATCCACCCCCACATTAATTAGTGCGTCCATGACTCTTGAAGAGCAAGAAATTTATATTTCATTATTAAAGAAAAATCGCGATATATTTTCTTGGAACTATTCAGAAATTCAATGGTATGATTATGATGTTGCTTCTCATCATTTTGGATTTCCAGAAGAACATCGAGGATTTAATCAAACCGCAAGAAGAACACACCCAAATTATGCTTCCAAAATTGAAGCTGATGTGGATAATCGTATCAATGCTAACTTTTTCAAAGAAGTTCAATATCCCAAAAGGTTCTCTAATATTTCCCCATTAAAAAGAAAAATGGACAAATTAGAGTTTGTATTGATTTCAGCGATCTTAATCGACATTTTCCCATGGACGATTTTCCAGTTTCGATTAAAAAACTCTTAATTGATGCAACAACTGTATATGAAGAACTTTCATTAATGGATTGATATTATGGGTATAACCAAATCCGAATGGCTCTAGAAGATGAATAATCTACACCCTTTAGATCCCCTCAATGTGTGGTTTTATATCGGTTAATGCCCTTTAGCCTGAAAATTGCAGATGCAACATATCAACGTTCCATGCACCATATCTTTAAACCCTTTTACGGGAAATCTATTGAATGTTTTGTAGATGAGTTGGTGGTTAAATCAAGAAAATGTTCTAATCACATGGCTGATTTGGAAATCATATTCCACAACATCGAAAACACAATTTGATGATGAACCCCATAAAATGTGCTTTTGGGGTAACCTCAAGAAAATTTAAAGGCTTCAGTGTATTCCATCATGGTATAGAAGTTGATCCTGAGAAGACAAAGTCAATCATTGGAATGTCACCTCCTCGAAATTTGACGTAATTGAGAGGACTTCAAGGACACCTGGCATATAATCGGCATTTCATCGCCAATCCGAAAGGAAAATGTTTACCCATGACCAAATTGATGAAGAAGGGAGTCACTTACCAGTGTACTGAAGAATGTCAAAAAGAATTCAATATTCTCAAGAAATATCTCTTGAGTCCACCAGTATTAATGCCACCTATTGATGCAAGACAACATATTTTTTGTGTGATAGCTTTTGAGTGGTCATGGGGTGCCTTCCATGCCCAAAAGAATGATGTTGGGAATGAAAACATCCTTTACTATCTAATTCGTACGTTGCTTGAAGCAGAAACTCAATATTGAAGTAATGAAAAGTGATGCCTAGAATTTATCTTTGTAGTTCAGAAATTAAGACTCTACCTGCAAAATCATGAGGTGCAATTGGTATATCGCAACAACCCACTCAAATTTATCCATAGTCTTCTAATTCATATAGGACGTTTGGAAAGGTGGGAAGTAATTTTGCAGTTGTTTGATATCCAGTATGTGTCTCAATAGGAAATAAAGGGCAAAGATCTGGCTGATTTCATTACTGAACATCCTTCAGTAAAAGATACAACTTTATATATTGAACATCCTAATGAAGAATTCTTCTCTATTCAGGATAGTTTTCAAACATGGGAAATATATTTTGATTGTTCTTATAGAAGTCCAACTTTGAATAAAATGGAAGATCCTAAATTCAACAATGTTGGGTTGTGAATTGTGCTCATTTCTCCAAAAAAATGCAGTGTTACCCTATTTATTATTATTGTTGGAAGGTGGTACAAAAAATGAAGTAGAATATGAAGCACTAGTCATAGGATTGGTGTTGGTGCTTCAGGCATAAGTGAATCACCTAAAAGAGAATGGTGATTCAGAAGTAGTAATTAAACAAGTAAATTGGGATAATGCCATCAGAAAAGAAGAGTTAGTCCCTTTGTATGATTACATCAGAGAGTTAATGGTGGAATTTCCTTCGGAACCGTCATTTTCTTATGTCCCATGATCAAAAAATTCTCAAGAAGATGCATTGGATAATATAGCCACAGCTCCGGTAGATCCATGTCAGGAAGAAACAATCATCAGTATTGCCCACTGTCGTACAGTTTCACCTTATGTTCAAATCAGAACAGAGGAAATCAGTAAAATTAGTCTCTTTTTTAACCAAATGGTCATACTACAGGATGGATGACACCTATCTAGGAATAAATCCAAAATAGAACACTCCCACCTGATAATGCCGGGAAAGAACAAGTCTGGCGACATGTGGTCAATTTTACTCATTATGATAGCCCAGATCACCTAGAAAAAAATTCTCTGCAAGTGAGGTTTTGACGGAATTCTCTTTAGATGTATTGATGGTGAAGAGAAAATGGCTCTCATGAATGAATTACATGTAGGATTCTGTGGTGCCCACTAGTCTAGACATAGTCTGTCAGATCAAATTTAAAGGCTTGGATACTTTTGGCCTTCAATGACACAAGATTGTGTTGATTTTACTAAGAAGTGTCATTCTTGCCAATTATGTGCCAAAATCATTCATCAACCCCCAGAGATGCTTCATAAATCTAAATACTCATTTCCATTTTCCACATGGGGAATGGATGTAGTAGTATGGTACCCTTAAACTACATCCAAGATGTTTAAGTATATTCTTACTACTAATGAGTTTTTTTCCAAATGGGCAGTGGAAATACCTCTCAAAGAAGTTAGTTCTGAAATAATTGTTAGCTTCATCAAGCCTAACATAATTACCAGATTTTGTGTCCCTCATACCATTTTGATGGATAATGGCACCAACTTCTGTTCATCCGAGGTAAGGAAGTTGTAACAAGAATACAATATCAAATCCAACCATTCGTCTCAGTATCATGCTGCGGCCAATTGCCAAATAGAAGCCTTTAATAAGACCCCTCCAAACATACTACAAAAAATGGTCGATAAAGATACGAAATTATGTCCTGATAAACATTTTCCTAATTTATGGGCTTATCGGACCACCACCCACACTACAACGTGGTCAACTCCATATTCAATTGTATATGGAACAGAAGCATTCTTTCCCAATGAGGTTCAATTACCTTCTCTCATAGTAGCCATTTGTGATCAGTCATCTACTAATAAACAATCCCAAATGGGATTGGATTAATAGGAACGATTAGATGAAAAAATATTGTTCACTCTACACCACTTGGATGTCTATCAGAATTGAATAGCACGGGATTTCAACATAAAAGTTTGTCTTCATTCATTCATTCAGGGAGAATTGGTATTGGTTCTCAGAACTCCATTGATACCAGCAAAGAAACCTCCCAAGCTTGAGCCAAAGTGGGAAGTACATTACTTGATATATAAGGTCTACTCTAATGGAGTTTATTCTTTAATATAAATGGATAGAGAAATCATCACGACTCCAACAAATGAAAGATTCTTGAAGAAGTATTTTTTGTAACACAAATACCCTCTTCAGCCAAAATAATGTTAAACTATGTTTTCCTAGATACATGACACTAAACTGTTCAACATTGGTCCATACATATGACCTTATACTATTTTAGTCCTTACTGCAAGACTTTAAACTGCATAGTCCCCATAGTTTTTACTACAAGACTTTAAACTGCACAGTCCCTATTTATCCAACATGATGTTAAACTGTGTCATGTCCCTTATATTTCCTACATGACATTAAACTGGGCATCATTAAGGTAGTTTTTACCTCTTATTTCTCACACAGAGTATGACTCATCTGAGCTTCCAGTAAACTTCAAACATAACACCCTCTCTGTGCCGCTAATCATGGATAAGTCCCAACACCGATTTTTTAGGTCATTGTATTCAAGAACAACTTAATCACCAATTAATTCATAATTGAACTATGCTGACTTTGATCATTTCCTTCTAGGATGGGTATGTATACAAACTCCTAAGGTTCAATCCCAAAACCAATATCTTCACATCGGTTTACCTCTATCTCATACGATGTTGATTCATGAACAAACCCCAAAACCAATATTTTAACATCGGTTCAACATCTTCCTTACTATATGGAATAAAACCATTCTCACTTTTGTACTGTATGAAAATAAACTACAATATTCTTTGACACCCTCACCTGAGAGGGAATCATTATTTACATTGATCTACAATCTTGTTGTATTCCAAAGACTACATGCATACATGGAAATTCATGAACATTTAATATTGGGTCAAACCATCATGGTACTAAAGACCCCTTTCACCCTTCACTTGTATGAACAAAATTTGTAAAGAGGGTATTTCAATAACTATGTGTGTCTTCATTCCCATATTTATGGGATATGTAGGAATGCCCGAGCATCCCTTGAATCCAGCCCCAAGACTTTGGCCATAACCCCAAATTCCACATTCAGTATCTTGGATGATAAGTCCTCTTGTGAAAACATGAATGTGGTTTGCAAAACCTGGACTTCATTCACATCTGGTTTATAAAACTCACAATGTGTATTCCCCATTAGGATCTGAGTTCTATGAACCTAAAGTACGATCTCCTACACTCTCATCCCACAGGACGTTAAACTATATTTCATGAACTATGTATGGCTTGATTTCTATCATTAAGGGATACGTAGTGAAGTCTAGTACCTCAATTCAGGACCCAGTCACAACATGATTATGGTTAGCATTGGTCTATGTATCTCCTTCATGTATTGGACAATACTCATTTCCATGTGTCATACTCCTAACCATAAATAATTCCTGATCTCCATAACCCTTTTCATGACTTCTGGTCACAAAATGTTTGATACCCGAGAGTTATTTTTCCTTTATATGCAGCACGTGCCCTTAGGTGTCCTTTCATAAGTAGTCTACATAACAGACCTTTCAGCCAAAAGATGCTATTATTTGATTATATAGCCAACTCCCTTAACAGGGCATGCATAATTCAACCCCCTAACGGGTTTTTCAAATAGTGGTAACTTTATTATTGGAAGGAAAAATTCTTTTGTCCTTATTTTTCATAATCAAAATATGTAGGGATTCTCAAAAATATCCATCCTTAACATATTTTTCCCATACTATTTTTAATGATCTAAAAGCCTTTAAGTCTATGGTTTATTTTTCCCTTCCCTACATTTGGGTCAGACCTTCACAGGTGTGACATTCATCCAATTCATTGACAATATTGATTGGATATATCTTATCCATATTCATGTACCTACCTCCATACAGAAAATTCTATGATTTGGAAAATTTGAATCTCTAAAACATCCATTGGATTTTTAGCAGTAGAAAAGTAAAATTTTTGAGAGTTCTTTTGCATGACTATGAAGCATGTGCCCTTAGGCGGCCTTTCATAAGAAGTCTACATAACGGACATGTCACCCAAAAGATGCTATTATTTGTCTATATAGCCAATGACCTTAAGTGGAACTTCATAATTCAATCCACTAAAGGGTTTGTTAAATTGTGGAAACTTCACTCTTTTGAAATACTTCTTCTAATGCCGTTTAGCCCATTTTTCATATCATTCCTCAGATTCAAAATTTCATAAATTATAGTTTACATGTTTTTCCCCATACATGAATTTGGTAATATGTTTTCATATAAATTATCAATTAATTGAGTCAATTTTAATCCATTCGGTCAAAGCTATTTGACCATAAAATTATCCTTTTTATGTCCGACGTGCATGACTTTAAACTGCCCTCAAAAGTCAAGGGAAATATGAAAAATAGTCAGGTCCCAGCTCACTAAACATACTATTTGTATGATTTAGGTAATATTGAGAAATTAAAATATGTAAAGTTAGTAGGTTTATTTTTATAATTCTTGCAAAAAAATAAAACTATGCTTACAAGGCCCATTAGCTTAGGTAAACTTTATAGCAGGTAGTAAGAGAATGCATGCACAAATGATTAAAGATGAAATTGTTTTTCATTGATGCACAAGAGTTAAAAGGACATCCACAAACTGGAGTCTCTTCTCTTTTACAAGAATTACAAGAGGCTTTCAAAACCACCAAGTCCCAACATGACAAAACCACCAAGTCCCAACATGACAAACATGGATGATGGTCGTGGGATCTTAGAAGATAGCTCTTTAAGAGGCACTTTAGATATGATCTTCAATATGTTCTTCCATGCCTTGCAATGTGAAAATTGGAGCGCCTTTTTGACCTCCGGTTCTGATTCAGCATCACTATCATTAGGGGGAATATAGTCTGGGATTAATTCACTTTGAGAGGTTCCATGTTCTGCTCTTTCCCCCCGGACCCTTGGTACATCCGTATCTATACCCGTTGGGGCAGAGGATGAGGCATCACCTCTCGATCTAGCCACTAAAATTGACAGCCCTGCATAGTCAATTGAAAGTTTTGGTTAGTTTCAAAGGATAAAAAAGGTTGATTATGATGTCTTTAAAATTATGTGAAACTAAAAATATTATTATCTTTTACCCAATGGTAGATTAGAAGCGTGAGGAGGCTCCTCCCCATCATTCCAAGCTTCAAAAACAATTTCAGGATAGGTTTCAGGAAACTCTACCGGGTTAAGCTCCACTTGAGCTAGTGTCTTTACAATAGTAGGGTTGTCTATACCCCCTTTAGGCATTGGCAATTCAGCAGCTTGTTCACGTGGAACTGCAAATTTTAACCAATCATGGTGAGAGATTTAATAATATATTTTTTAACAGGGTGAAGGATAAAACTAATGTCTAAAATCTTCTAAATTACATGGTAAATTAACAACATCTGAAATGTATTCAAAAGATGCACCAAGATTCATCATTTCATCTAGTGATATCTCAGATTCCTGGTTAGTCTCACCAGTGGGAGCATTCAATGTGTCTTCTTGGTGACCCTCATCCTACGACCTCTGACCCTGGACAATTTCTTCATAGAAAATTATGGCATCGATAACAGTAGTTGCCAAATGTTCTGGTGCAAGTGTTGAACCTAAAGTATCACAGAATGGAATTCAGTTGATGTTTTTATTCAACATTTTAGGAATCATTTTTAATTTACCAGTAGCAGGCTCCTCTCTTCTTATAGAAGCATCAGAAGTAGTACTAGGAACAGATGATGGCTCTTCTTCAGGAGCCTCCAAGTTAGCATGAATTTTTGACTATTCACTAGCACCCTCCGTTGTCCGTAGATGAGGGTCAGTCCTCTCCCTCAAAGGGGAAATTTAAGAAGACCCCGAATTACCAAGATATATGAGCAATATTTTCATGAGTTAAGGTTCATGACTATACAAAGGACATACACTACTGATGAAGCATTTAGCTATAGACTTCTTCCTTCGTTGTCATTGCTTCTTTGACTTTTTAAGAGTGTTGACATCATCATCTACAAATACAGGAATTTGAGAATGAAAATCCCTATCTGACTCATCTTCCATGGCTCACTATCCTGGAGATACCTCACCCGTCTCATGAGGAGATTCAGTAGCTCTTATAGTTGTTCCACCAAGGCTATACTATGGTGAAGGAACCTCAGCAGTTACTTTCTTTACAAGCTACAGAATGAAGAAAGTAATTTCCTTTAGTAACAAAGCATTACCTATAATCATTTTTCAAAGAAAGTAAGGAATAAAACATACATATTCAGGTTCCATGTAATCGGTCCACTCCTCATCTCTAGAAGCACCAGTGCCCTCAATGGTTCCACAATCCATCATTTCCTTCACCCTCTTGGTCATACGAATGAAATCATCAGGGGAATATAAGAGCATCTAATGCTCTTTGATGTATCCCTGCACTTCAATGTGGATATAAAAAAAACGATATCAGAAGAAGCCTGAAGATTCCCCACTCTAGGGATGTGTATCCCTTTGCATAATTCCAGCCAGGCAATTTTAGCATCACAATATAAACTCTGCCATGTCTGGACACCCTCTAACAATAGATATTCACTATGTGTACTAGAAGGTTGTGAGGACGATCCCACAATTTTGGTCATCAACTTCTTCCCAGATCTTGCAATCACATATAAAAGATAAGAAAAGAAAACATGTTTCTCTATAAAGTAATCGTGATTAAATTGCCCAATGATTTAACTCACTAGTAGTCGATGGTGTAGGTCTCTTAATTCGGGCAGGAGGATTATATCTAGAATGAGGTCATTTTGACGCATGATGTGCCTCATCATCCCCATCCTGAGAATCTAGCGAGTCATCCCTGGGTGAGGAACCCGGTGAATCGGCTCTGGGTGTGGAAGAGTCACATTCTAGATGAAGGGTTTCTTTCACCAAAGTTCTATTCTTTATCCCCACCCAAGGAATCGGATGATTCAATCCACCGTTAGGGTATTATGCTAACGAGTCCTTGGAATACCATGTAGTCAAGTGACTCTCCGCTCCAGCAACTGGTAGATCAAACATTGCCCCGGTATTCTCTATAGATATCAGCAACAAACGCTTCCGAGAAACCATTGGATTTTATTCTGACCTGAAGTGCATAGGTGGGCATACAACAATATGCTGCAGACACTTGAATTGGCATGCAAATCCGTATGTAGCATAGGCATCACATATAATATCTACCTCAATATTGGAGGACAATACACCATCTTTTCAAGTCAAAATGTAAGACCTCAATTCTAGGATGGTTGTTCCATCGTTAACAAACAACCTGGTTGGTGTGTTTCCATAAATAAATAAATATATTTCCTTGAACATGCTAATCCTTACCATCATATCATAGGAGTTGAGGGATAGAAGAAAAATTCCAAAAATTGCTAGCACTGATGGCCTGAAATAACTTCTAGGAACCTGTACTCCACTCTATACATCATATGTCCTGAACTGAGTGGCGATCCATCCACACAAAAATTTGAATGGTCCCACTATTCTCAACGGAGACTTACCCATATAAACATGGAGTATGAACCTGTGAATCTTTGACAAATGGGGGTGGAAAACCCAGCTATTTTTCTCTTTGCCAACTTAGCTGCAACAACAAAGGTCTTTGTCATGAAACCTCCATTCGAATCCCTAACTAAAATAAGATAAACACTGAGCCACAAGGCTATGAATCCCACTAGAAGGGTCTTTTCTGGGATTCTCTGATACACTTCGTACCCCCACTTTTCAAATTCTCTTGCTTCCAGGGTTGGCCAGAATGTGCCAAAAGCACCCCTATTCTCTGTTCTAGGGTAGGTAGTAGGACGAGTACATGAGGACCCCTTCTCCTTATTCTTGGTAAGAAACATATCCAGCCACTCCTTTGGATTAATATCCATTCTAGAATGATTTTTTGAGGTCTTTGGGTTCTCGATTATGTAGACAATTTTCAATAATTCCCAAGCCAGAGCCAGAGTCTTCCTTGAATCATTCCAAGTCACCTTGGGAGGGATGAATTCATCATACATATTTCCAAAAATTAGAGCCCCCCAAGATCTTATAGACATCCCACAAACAGATACCTACTTCTCCATGAGTCAGATGGAAATATTTGGTTTTTGGGATTCAATGGATGATTAGCTCCCGCACAAAGTCATCAATCCTTTAGATAAATGTCTGCCCATCCCACACGACTTCATAAATTACATCTCCTTTCATATCCTCTACAAAAATTTCATAGGTTTATTGCACCCAATATGTCCATATCTTAGTTGGCTTGACACCTCCTCCAAGACTGAAGTCCCAACTCTTCATCCATCATTTGGGTTCATCCATCTGAGAGTTTCAAAAGATTAAGGGATAACAATGTGGCTATAGCTCAGGCTTGTGAGGTTTTAGATATGGGTAACATGGGCTATAATGCATTATAAACGCCTTCTACACTATTCCTTCAATTACAAATGATCCTCCAACTGAGACATTTGTTGAAGGAAAATTTGTGTAAGTATGAAACCAAGAATGTGAGAGATATTTTTTTGGCTCTGGAATGTTGGCTTCTTACAAGAGTCCATGTCCATTCAGAGGCAGTTAGATGCTCTGTGGAAAATTAAGATGATACGTCTTCATGTACTTGGCCAAATCTAGGAGAGCTATTTCACCAATATTATAGTAATCATGGCCAACAACATTCATCATGTCATCAATCCGCTTGCTGGCCAGCTAATCATCTATTCCAATTCATTAGGGAGCCATTTAATCTTCCAAAACATCAGATAATTAACATTTATGTAAGTTTATTTTTTATAAAATTTGTGAAGAAATTCGAAAAAATTGTGAAGGAATTAAGGCGCACAAATCCCATGTTGGCGCGCAAGTCTAATCCGGTCACGAAAGTATGGGCATGCTGGTATCACCTTGAAAGTCCAAATACCTCTGCAAAAGCATGACACAGTTTAGAAGAAGCAATGAACTGCAGAGTGCAGCACCTGTGTGACGAGATATACTTGAGCACCGAGAGCTCCGGAGCATTTGAAACGGAGTGCTTTGCATGGAGTGGTGCCAAATATCTATAGGCAAGGCCATACCCCTACACGATGTACCCTACACGGATCAAACCTGTGCGCCCTAAATTCATTGGTTTTCTTTTTTACCTTAGAGTCAAATTCTCTTTCCTTTTTCGGATCCAACTCTGAGGGGGGACTTTTGTTGATTCTCCTTTCCATCACAAATAATAATGAATTAAAAAGGGGGAATACCTTAAGCATAAAGAGATTCATCCTTTGAAGAAATATAAAAAATTGACAAAGGCATAAACAAGAAACTCTTTAAGCATGGGTCACACAAGTTTTATTATGGGAAGACAAGTATAATGGGGGGACACATATGGGTCGTGCAAGTCACTTACGCACCCTATTCATTTTTTCATCCAAGGTCCTCAATGACCGTTAAATACCCCCTATGGGCCCCCCATTTCAAGGACAAAAAATCCAAAAGTCAGATTTATTCTCTCGGCACCCTAGTCTCTTCTTGAAGTATTCTAAACACTTATAAGGTAATTTCATACCTAGAATGGAAGATCTAAAGAGGAGGAATATGACCTAAGTGTTGGAATTCATCAACACTTACGCACCTAAATGTTCAGCCCTTAAGGGAAATGGCCACACTTTTGTGCCACCTTATCCCTTCAACACAACTTGTGTGCCACTCTTTTGGAATCCTCAAGGGATAATACTAAGGTAACAAGCCAATTCTCTCCCAAGTATTACCTTATGGGTTAACTGTCACTCATGTACACCTGTGTCATGTAAGTATACTTGTGCGACCAGGACTTGCGCGCCCAAACAGGACTTGCACGCCTGCCTCTTTTGGGGGCCCCTCATGCCTATTCAACTCATTTATTCAAATCCACCAATCCACTTCACGATTTAGCCTTCATAACCTTCTTCAAATCCATTTATGGAATGGTTCCTTTGTTGGCTTCCTTATCTGAATGGAATTCTGTGTTACATATCTAAAAAACCTCATGATTTACATAATTTATATCAATAAAGTTATAGATTTTATTCACTGAATCTCATCCTTTAAGATGAGAAGATCCTTAATCTAGGCATGCTCCTTAGGAGTAAGCCCCAAGTTCCCTAACCTAGTCCTCCATTTCATGATTAAGACCTTGTCATGATTTCTGCTATCTTGGGCCTCTTTTTTAGGAGTAACCCTTTGTCATAATTTCCCTTAACCTGGGCCTCCTTTTCCGGAGTAATCCCCAGTCATAATTTCTCTTAACATGGCCTCCTTTTCAGGAGTAAGCCCCAATAATAATTTCTCTTAATCTAGGCCTCCATTTTTGGAGTAAGCCCCTAATAAAAAATCCCCTTAATTTGGGCATCCTCATTAGAAGTATGCCCCATGTCTCGACACCCCTTAACCTGGGCCTCCTTTTCAGGAGTAAGCCCCAGTCATAATTTCTTTTAATCTAGACCTCCTTTTCATGAGTAATCCCCAGTCATAATTACTTTTTATTCGGGATTCATTTTCAAGAAAAAAACCGAATCATAAGTCCCCTCTAATTTGGAAATCCTTCTTAGGAGTAAGTCCTCTGTTATGTATCCAAATCTCTATAATGCACATATAACATTATGGATCCTATTCTCAGGCTTCTTCTATGAATTAAGTCCCGATCTTCATCTATTAAGGCAGTCATACATACATAAGCCCCACATTATGTCTTATAACTGCATCATTCGAGGCACAATCTTCAGGTTTTACTGATACCTCTTGTTTGTCACACCGAGCATGACTCACGTGAGCTTAGAGTGTAAATGTAATTGTGAAATCTCTCTTTGGTCCATTAATCATGCATAATCCTCATACTTAATCACTCGATATACATGGGATCTCATTCTTTCTCTAAAGAGGGATACGTAGGTATCCCATCATCGAGTATGATCCCAACTCTGAAATAATCATTGTCCTTTTGAATGACAATAAACTTCAAGTGCCCCACTGAGTGGCTTTAAAATCAGTATGGTTATCATAATGACCATGAGATTTATATATAATGTGTTGAAGTATACCATTGACTAAGAATCTCTAATAAATACGGATGATTCTCTATCTACGAAGAACCTAAAATACATATAAAAGATTCTCTAAATCTCATACATATCAATCATTGATTGTTATATATAAATGAATGCTCATTTTCATAATTGGTAAATTAATAAGGATTCAGGAACATAACTCAAATCTATAAGAGAGTCCCATAGTAGAAAATAATTCCACCCAAAAAGTTGTGATGAGTCCAACCTCCCATCCTCTCGTCAAATGAAAATTATTAAGCCTCATTGGTCAACAAATAATCATCACCTACCTTTGGAAGTAGGTCTAAATGGATTTAGAATCATTGGATGTTTCTAATTCTACAAATAAACCCGTTAGAAACAGATTAGAGTGTTTAAACCTTAAACAAATAAGGTTATCCCCATTTCCAAAAGAAACATAAGTATATTACAAAAAATTTATTAATAATAACTTAAAATAAATATTTTGTAATTTAACATACCACATATATGAAATAGGTGGTGAACATGGATTGTGTCTCCCAAAAATTAAATGTGACATGAAAAAACTCATACCTTAAGTCGTCACATTATTCATAGGTGTTAAACCATCCGGTATAATAAGTTTTAGTTTATTATAAATAAACCATAGATATATATTATTATAACTAATACCATATATGTTTTTATTATTACTTTATATTACCCGCTTATTAACAATTCCATGTTATAGTTTTGCTTTAGGGAATATATGTTTGATTGTTCGTACATGTTGGGATTTATTATTATTGATCATATTACATATATAATGATGTAAATAATTATATAATATTATATAAATATAATATATATTCATAATATTTTTATTTATAATATTATATTTAAAAATGAAATGGAATACACCATTCATGGACATGATATGTCGTAGGTGCCCGTAAACATTGTTTCTGTTTAATTGCCATATTTAAAGTATGAAAAAAAAATCACATATATTTTATATATAATATAATTCCATAATCCATATTATTTTGTATATATAATATTATATTACTAAACGTACCCTTAATACCTTATATTAAATTTATGAATGAATTTCAATACTTTGAGGTGTTAGTAGTCCACACTTCCACAAATGAAATGATCATATTAACAAAAAATGAAAATAATGATGGAATGTTTTATATAATAATTATATAAGAATAACAACAAAATAAATATTATATATATCCTTTAAAATTATTGTTTCCATCATAATTATATTCCATGATAGGAGGTAAATGAAAAAATAAACAAAATCATTTCGGGAGTTGGTAGTTCTATATACAGAAGAATATTAATTTCGTTACCCATTAGATGAAACTATGTGTATGTGTATGTCTAAACCTTATAATAAAAATATATCCATTTATTTAGGATAATGATATTTTTATTCAATCCTGATATAAAAATATTATATTTAATAGAGAATGAAAAAAATTGAATGTGAGGAAGGATGTTACATCTTCTTTGGGTAACACCTTCTGGTTTATACAAAATGGCTTCTACGGATGGATTTATTCCAAAAAAGAGTCTTCTAAGATGAATGAATCGATATTGGGAGAATATTTTATCTGATTATTTACTATAAAAATGTCTTTATTAGTGTGAATATATGGGAGGGTGAGTTCTGTTTTATTGTAGAGGATGAGTGAAATTCGTGTAAAATTTTGTAAGGGAATTCTTGCCACATTTTTCCCTTGACAATTGGCTCAAATAATGAATCCAAATCCGAAAATTTTAGTATAGGGTCAAAATATTTATGCATTATTTTTTTGGACATGTTTGCAAGTCATTTTGGCCCTTAATAATAAGGTCATGTCCCTGGTTAACATATTTTTACTTTCGGTTGCTGTATTTCATTATAATTACATTCAATAATATTTTTTTTATGAAAATAAAGTTTAACATATTATTACTTATACATTATTATTATCATAAATATGGAATCCATTTTTATAAATTAAAAACACACAATTCATAGAAATTAATTTAAATTTAGTCTTGTAGATGGGACGTCACAACCGATTTTAATGCAAACAATGTGAAAATGTTTGGTATGTTTTATATCCAAATTCAAAGTGATAATTATTATAATTACCTAAACTGGATTAATATTAGTAAAATTTATATAATTAAACACTAAAACCAATAACAACATAATTTAACATAATAAAAAAATATTATGAATATGTAGTTTTGAATTAATATTCAATACTATTAAATATTCAAAAAAATGAATCTTTAAAGAAAAATACCAAAATTTCACCCCAATATTATTTTTATGTTTGGATTTAAAAATTAATTATAGTTTTCTAAATAAAACATATATTAGTTCCAAAAATAATATTTAAAATGGGTTCACCATTTAATGTCAGTAAAGTTATCTTTTTGGAAAATACATTTTTTTATTCCTAAAATTATATTTATTATTATATTATACAGATAAAATATATTGGATTATTATAAAATTTATTTATTAAACATATAATATGTAAATATTATTTAAAAAAATAAATTAATTTTTTTTAAAAAAATTATTTAGATAATATTTTTATTGCACATAGAAAAATAGTTTTACTAGAAGAGTAAATTATTTCATTTCTCATATTTGTTATATTAACTTATTCATATTAATAACCAAAAAATTTATTTCATATACAAGTTTAAATCATATTTTTCACAAGTTAGTTAATCATATTTTTAAATTGTATTTTAATTGCTTGGTGGTTAAAATTGTAATATTTTAATAATCTTATTAATATTATATTGTAGTTTGATATATAAATGGACTTGCATGTTACAAAAGCTATTGAAGGGACTTGGAATTTTGTGTAATACAAGAAAAATATATATCTTTAGGAATCAAAAGATAAAAATACTATTTTGTGTAGTGAAATATTAACATGGTGTTTTATATAATGAAATAAAAATTTATTGATATAATATAAAAATATATTTATTGAGTGTTATATGAAATGAAAAATATCAAAACGATTGAATTAATTTAAAAAAATATGTTACAAAATATCAGTGTGTTACACTTTTTACATAAATAATGTGTTGCCTACAATAATATCTTTACCCAACATTAGATTAATAAAAACCCATTTTTATTACCATATTCAAATTATTAGACCCATATATGGAAGTTAATATATTTCATATAATTAAATATATATATAAACACTATATATGGGAATACATTTTCACAATAATCACCCTACATTTATTTTCAACTGATGATATAGAACATAGAAACTTGAATTTTATTATGGAATCACCTTATATTATCTAGGATTTAGTATGAATGTACATTATTCCGAAAATTTATTTTCTATAAAGACACATCAAAACATTAATTTTATCATCAAATGAAGTGTACATGATGTGAAATTTTTAATTTCAATAAATTCATTTCTATTAAATAAATATTTTCACAATTTCAAAAAAAATTAATATATGGTCTCTCAAATGAAAATATTAAAATACCATATCATGATGTATAATGCTTTGAATGATTAATGTAAACATTTTTTAATATTCTTAATGAAATTTAATCATGATTACATGTTAAATATAAGTTAATGTTCTCTTAATTTGATATTTTGGTGTGAATTGATCATAATAACAAGTGATTTAAAAACAAATTTTTAGGTATTCCTCATGAAAAGCATCAAAAATATTCATTAGAATTAGAATTTATTCTCCTAAAAAAATATCTACCTTAATATTATATGTGATTATATAATATACTACAACATCATATAGCATGAAATTCATAATTAAGCACATATTGATCAAATAAATTTGAGTCGCAAAACATTATCCATGCCTAAAAAAAGGAAGTTGCTGGATTTTTTAAAATTTATTGAAAATTATTTACGGGTAAACAATAATAATGATTTTCTTATTTGAAGGATTAGATTATTAATTATCCAAAACTATACCTCAATATAATTACATGACACGTGAATTTGTATACATCTAGTATGGAAGGTAAATTTCCAAATAAAAAATTATACAAGAATAAGGTTTCATATAAGGGACCAGCTATAAAAAATTACATAATCTTGATATTATTAAATAATTTAATTTATTTAACATATAGTATCTTTTAAGGTTTATAGTATTAACGAATTTGGAAATTTTTAATACAATATATCTCAAATATTAAAGAGTAGATACTTCTACTCAATCTTATTTTTTCACAGTAATAAAACTATATGAAAAAAATTAATTATTTTCTTCATAAATATCTTCTGGAATTCAATATTTCTCTTAAACATCATTATGTCCCATGAAAAACAAAAAAAATAGTATGAGAATAAAAAACCATGTAAGGGTTACAAAATATGAAATAAAAAATTAGTCCATAAATACATTCAAATCAATAAAATCACACTATCCAATCATAAAAAAATTCCCTTATACATACATCAAGAAATCATAAGATTTAAGAATAACAAGTAGAAATCATAAATTATAAAGGTATCATATAGCATCCATAACATACTTACATTGTAGCTTTCACAGCTATAGAGGATGTAACCTTTATTAATATATTTGGAATACCCATCATATTATATTACTGAAATCTCTTTGATGAAACTATACCATTTACCTCCATCCCATTACCTAATGCACTCGAGATATATCACATGCTCACCCAACCTCATTTTATCATGGAACCACCCATATACTTAAATCAATGCACAAGAACCCTAACATAACCATTACATATGAATAAGTATAAAAGGAAAATATAATTTCCACATTGCAATCACGATATGGATATAGTCATAAATTCTAAAAATCATTTTCAATACCATAATTACTATAAAATATTATAGTATTTACATTTCTTTTTAAAAAAATTATGGATTTTAGAGGAATCTAAATATCAAATAATGCGTATGGAAGAAGAAAAGGCATTTCTATCACATACGTTAAAAAGAAACATTCATTTATACATATAGTAAAATGCATTGTATAACAATATTATTTTTGAAAACCGTTGAATAAAATTAAATGTCCAAGGGGTTGATTATACACTGTATAAGGGAAGGTCGTATATAAATCAAAATATTCCTCAGTGATAGTGGATTGAGACCACATCCTTTACCTTGAGTCTAACATTCCTTATTCTTTCTTTATCTTCCTGAATAATAAACATAGCTAAATTTCTAGTTGATTCATTTATTTTTTTCATGTTTATTTATCCCATTGCATCACTTATGACCATATCATAATTATTATTTTTTTATTTGAGTTTATGCTGGATTTTTTACTGATAATCGGTTATTGAGTCGAAAATGAACGTGGCTTGACGTCACTAGTCCATGTGGTAAAAAGAACATCATATCTAGAAAATTATCCATGTAATATTCATCACTTTTACACATAACTCATTTTTTAATTTTTAACCACTAAATATGATTATAAAAATTGAACAATGTTATAATCATGGAGGCGGTAGGTCGTATGCATGCATGAGTAATGTTTTCATTTTGCCTTGATCATTATGGAAGTAAGGTAATTATAATTTTATCTTCTAGAATGAACATGATATTATAAAAAACATCATAATAATTTTATATACTTATATATAACATACATGTGATATAATGAGTAAATCATAGTCACACAACTTCTTGGTGGTGATAGTTCATGTATACGCACAATCTGCATTATCATTTTTATGCACACTGATGTAAGAATTTGATTCATATATTATTATCCTGTAATGATTAATAATAAATTACTATCACATATAATGATTAATTCTATAATTATAAAAAATCTTAATTGATATTAATTTAAAAATAACAAAATCAGTCTGTGGAGGTGATAATTTATATGTACGCACGAGTGATTAATTCATATCCAATTTAATGGAAGTTGATATGTATTTAGATGGTGATATTAATATAATAAAATATCAGTATATTAGAGATACTATAATTATTTTCTCAAAATGTTTGTAAGATATTAGAGGAATTGTATGAAAAATAATATAGAAACACCAACAGAAAATAAGGCGCCAAGAATGTGGTGATAGATTTAAAGAAGATTCTTGGATATATATTGCATAGAATAAAAGTCTTTAAAAGTGTGAGTAATTGAGAGGGATTATTACATTTTTATAGGAGAGGGTAAAGGCACACTTGGAAATTTTTAAAATATTTAATTAATTTAGATTTGTTTATTAATCGTAATGGATCCCAAATGATATATGGATAAGATAAGATGTGAATAGAACTATATAATCTCATCAAATAGTTTTTATATTTGTATTACATTTAATTTAATCCTTATATTTTAGGATTACCCTTAATTATTCTCTTTTAATTTTAAAAGTGGCAGTGACATATATATTTCTAAGAAGATATTAATTTAACATATATTTGGTATATTCTCCATAATTATACACCTAATGAACTTATAGACTATATCATAATAATATTGTGATTTTAAAATGGTTTTTATGATTTTTAAATATTTTAATAACTAACAATTTTTATAAAACATCTATTATTTCAATATTTACAATATTCACTTTATTAAATTTAAATAAATCCAAATGTAGATATATCTTTGAACCAAACACTTTTATATTATAAAAAAATTGTAATATTAGTCAATAATATTCGTGTATGACATAAAATATGTCATATAATATTTATTTTAGTATTTAAAATATCATTAATTGTAATCCATTATTAATGAATCAATTAATGCATCATCATTGTGTATACTTAAATTTATTTATATAGATTATAAACATTATAAATTAAATTACAGGATGTGGTAAACAATTTTAGATTTCTAATTACTATTTATATTCTATGATATAACTTATATAACCCCACTATAAAATTTTTTACATAAAAAGATACATGTTTATGTTATATTTTCTTTTAATTAAAATTAATTATTTTTACATGTCAGTTTCACCTTGTAGTGGCTCCCAAATTCAAATGGTTCAACCTAAGGATATTTTGGTCGCTCATGACTCAGCCAATAATATTTTAAAATTTTTATAGTAGTGTTATATTATTATAAAAATATTATTACCCCTTATATTTCACCATTACTGTCACCTATAGAATGTTTATTGGATTCATTTTCCGATACACAGGCTTTGAGATCGATCTAGAGAATATGAAGGCCACCAGTCAGATATCTGCTCTAAGAAAAAATCAGGATATTTGTGGTTTTAAAGTCCACTTAGCCTACTTACACTGATTCATTGTGAATTTGGTCAGAAAGTGTAATCCACATTCCCGGATCATGATGAATGGAACTATCTATGAGTGGGAAGTCAAATACGAGATCTCCTTCAATGAAATATTGTAGTAACTACTCCAACCTCTAGTTCTGATGCCACCCATCCCAGAGAATCAATTGATTATTTATGATACCACTCTCGAACGGTCCCTTAGTGACCTTCTCACCCAATATAACAAAAAAGGGATAGTGAATATTTTTTACTATCTCAGCCTCATGCTCTTTGATACAGAGACTTTGAATACCTCTATCGTGAAGAGATACCTTTCTATAGTAATCCAAGTGTATAAATTGCAACAATACTTGAAAAATCATGAGATATAGCTATTTTCCCATGTGGATCCACTAAAGTACATGATGAACTTCTCTATGTTGACAGGTGATCTAGATTTGCGGGCAGTGATCCTCCGCCAGTTCGATATCAGGTCTTTCCCCCAGATTTCAATAATGGGACAAGCATCGATAGACTTCCTTTCCACCCAATGATCGCATGCATACCATCCCCTGAATATTGACTTTTTATGTGAGTTCATCCTCTTACTAGATCAATCCATTCAATTTTATCAAATTCACATTGAATGTTCTTCACATAGACTTACCGAGAGGTGAATCGATGATCCAAGACTCAAAAGAGTGGGAATGTGTATAGTCTTTATCATGCTAGGGTAAGTTGTTATACCAAATTCATTCTATTTTTCAGAATATTGTACCTACAATTAGGCAGAGTACCAAGAAATAATTACTAGTTTTGAGTAGGTCTTAGAGATTTACATTCCCCACTTACATGTGAAAGTGGACTCTGATATTGTAAACAAACAAATTAATAGAGACTATGTTTTCAGGAATATAGGTCTTGTGTCGCTGTTGCAATGCTCCCTCCAACTGATGGAGTAGTTCCCATCTCAGCCGGAAGATACACATGTCACGCAGTCCCAGAAATTTCAAGTTGATGCATTGGAAATCTCTATTGCATCTCTTTTAGTGCCTCATCAGGATGATTTGATTATCCATATAAAAATTTAGAGAGCCATCACTCATGATACTCTGGACAACAATGATATCCAATAGGTAATCCACCTTACAATCGGTGCCTCCACGTCGGGACCACCTTGGTCCCCCTACCTCAACATTGGATCTGTCTCCTGACTAGATACCCCCCATTGCAGAGTATCTACAACATTATAATCTTCAAGAAAATCGAGGTGAGCATGATTGAATCCAAAGGCACGCATTACAGTTCACCCTCTAAGGAGAACCTGGTCTTGAGAAAAGCTTCTACAGTCGAGGGTTTTATGGGGTTATCCTATATTGAATTAATGGAGGTGATATTTCTGAGGTCATACCAGATGTTCATGCTGTTTCCTACAGGGCTCATTAGATAGGGCTGAAACTACCTACCCAGCTCTGGAGAATTGGATTTTTTGGACCGCCATGATCCGTGTTTCTATCGAGTTTTCAAAGAGGTTCCATGCATTTCAAGTCAATACTAATTTTTTTCATCAGCCACCTTATCCTCTCCACACAATCAAGTATTCTTAGAACTCCATTGTCTAATGACCCGATGTTATGGGACCATATCCACCTTTAACAACTCACTTGTGCAGGTTCACCATGACTTTTATTGTTTTCTTTTCCAATTGGGCAGAGGCAGTTCCACTAAAGGAGGGAAAGGCCCATTATGTCATTTAATTTTTGAGCTCCAATTCCATATACTAATTCAATGTCCTTTATTAGGTTCTCAATTAAAATGACACCAATAATCAGGCAGTCGAACTGAAAAAGTTGTATGCCAAGTACAACATCCATTATATCTATACCTCTCTCTATAATGTGCATGAAAAATGGGAATATCGAGGTTTTCAACCCCCCCCCCCCCCCATATTTTGCTGATGATGGTTGGTCAGAACAATTAGAGTTGGCTCAAAAAGCACCCTAACGCTCTCTGGTCATATCAGATGATGACCCATAATTCCACTCAAGTGACCCCATGTTCCCTGGTGTACATACCAGAGGTAGTCCTACCTCTCAATAATCGGTTTCCTTCATTACACACTATTTCCAATGATTAGAAGACTTCAGTTAAGGTGGAAGAAATATTTCTGGAGGAACATTAAGCACTTGATGAGAACAATATTTTTCCCTGTACAGCCTGGAGAGGCCTTAGAACACGATATCCAAATATTTCTGTAAGAATGATCCCATATTCTTTTTATTAAAAGGTGACATGGTATTGTCCCTGAAAAACCCAATGATACATGGTCGAAAACCACCCAAACTGTTGACTAAATGGGAAGGAACATACATCATTCATATG
This sequence comes from Viscum album, assembly GCA_963277665.1. Taxonomy (NCBI): domain Eukaryota; kingdom Viridiplantae; phylum Streptophyta; class Magnoliopsida; order Santalales; family Viscaceae; genus Viscum; species Viscum album. The sequence continues at coordinate 1,361,493,796 of OY728145.1, read as the reverse complement.
GTTTTCCCCAATAGTGCATACTCAATGGTTACCATTGATGGTGACCATATAACTCCTCCAAAAAATTCCAAATTCTTCAAGCTTGTACATTTTCCCAATAATAATACTATCCAATATGACATTAAATTATTACATCCTCACTTCACGATGTAAGAATATGTGATCCATCAAAGTAGAAGGACATAAAACTACTCAGCACCCATCCTAAATGTGTTTAATCCTCTTTGTATTCTTGCTTGATGTTAAACTGCGAGTGGTAGATATACTGTTATGGTCCAAGATCAATGATCATAAACTATGATATCTATCTTCCTGATCATTTATGGCCCCGCATGACCTTAAACTATTCAGTCTTCACAAAATGACAATAAAATTTGTGATCCGTTTATGAAGAAGGATGAAAAATTACCCAACACTCATCCTTAATGATTATAAACAACGAAACGGTCTGAGCTCTATGATTATAAACAAATACCCATTCTCATTCTTATCCCGCAAGAAATTAAACTAAAAACATCTCAAGAATGATGTAGTGATCGATTCCCATCCTCATGAGATATGTAGGAATGCGTAGACACATAGTCTTGGAGTCGAGACCCCAAATTCTTCATTATGACTTCCCTAATGTATAGTTTTTTGGGAGGATCACACACAGTGTAGTGTAGACTTCTATAGCCCCATTTATTCCAGGATGATGATGATCGCACCATGTTCCCCTCTCGTTCTTTTGTCCTCCCATGTCCCCACCGCACAACATTAATCTTTATGGAATTTTATAAATTATGTATGGATTAATTCCTTCCCCCACAAGATACATAATAACTACTGGAAATTTCATATATAGGCCCAGCCCTAAAAATTATGATCTCTCCTTGGTTTTGGCCACTAGACATGGATGATTCTCAAATCACATGGTGTGGTGTGGGCCTAGTTCTACTTCATTCACATTGGATTTATCATAACTGCATCATGTATCACCCTCCATGGAGATATCCACCTCCTTCATCATTTACTCATGATGTTAAACATAATAGGAAAATTCATGCTTCATGCATTACCTTTATTTTGGATTCCATAAAAATTCACATTTGAAAGGACACATGAACAGTATGGAAACTCAGCCTTATGTCTCATCAACTATTTCAAGCCAATATCCGGGAGAGTATAGCATGCGACTTTAATATAACTTCAACATTGAAAATTTTTTCAGTTGTCGATGCTCATTGGGTTTCCCCATTTCATGTCACATGATAAGGGTGTTGTGTTTTGAATACTGTCATCATCTGTCCTCTATCATTATCACCACCCCTATATGCCTCAAATAATGGGTGTAGTGATTCATTTTTTTCCTTATAACCTTTTGAACTCCAGTGGGCCTCGAGCAAGGTGGTTGGTTTGGTTAGTACTGACACCATCCATTCTCTTCTGTTCATCGTGGTGCCATTATATTCTAGGGAGAACCAAATCCCATTCCATATTTCCAAGACAGAGCATTGATCACATAGGATTTGGAAAATTGGTAAAGAAATACCTTCATGAAGGAGCATGAAGTCATGGTCCGTGCTCTATGAACTTAAACTATGATCACCACCATCCTCATGGAAAGATGTAAAACTATGTAATCTATCTGAACTGAAGGATGTAAACCATTTCATAATTTGTCCCGTATGATGATAAACTACAAACTGGATAGGAAATTTGATTCATGGGACAACCTTTGGTCCATAGAACATTACAGCCTATATCCCATGTTGTCACTCAGGATTGTGTGGTTGGATGTGGTCTTTATGTCCTCATTCCTATTGGGATAGTTTTTTGCACCACACACATCACCTTGAGAAACCATTCATTCATCACTCTCCTTACCTAGAGAATTTAAACTAAATGGTTACCAACACACATTTCATTTCCCACAACTTGGTATTCCATCATCATTAAAATGAAATGGTCCTCTAAATGGAATGGATGCTAGTCCTCAGTTGTCCCCTACCGTTTTGGGCCAATATCACTGAGAATTTCAGATGTCAATTTGATATAAGTACCACGTTGAGAATATGGCCAGCAGTCGATGCTCAATTTATTATTCCTATAATAGTTTCCATGAGATGGATACTATATTACAAACATGGTCAGCAGTTCTCCTCAATTTTTATGGTCATCTCATGGTCTCCCAGATAGTAGGTATGAGGAATCACCTCTTCTACCCTTTTATCTAATACACATGACATTAAACTAGGTAACTATTGTACGAGCTCTATGACTATAAAACAAGATCTACCATGTTCTTGTCACATGATGTTAAATTTAATGGAATATCAAGATATAAATTTTTATTAATTTCCATCGTAATGGGATATGTAACAAAACAAATGCATTTCATTTTTGGGTTTATCATAGGTTCACCTATCATTTCTCTCAGCCTCTTATCCTGAGTTCTCTATTAGAATTATGAATGGTGTGGCATATGAAGGATTTTTTTCCCTCATTCATGTTAGTTAATCTACCAAAACATACAAATTCTTCATCGAGGTACCCCCTTCTACCATGTTCATGTTCCATGACGTTAAACTATTCAACATCTTTCTGAACTACATGTGTCTTGATTATCATACTTAAGGGATACGTAGGAACACCCATATATTTTGTCTTCAGGTCTAGCCCTATTTCATATAAAAATAATCATCTCTATAGCCCCTACCCTATGTCCATATGGTGGGGGTATGTGGTGTGTTTAGGGATTATGTCCTCATTCACATTGGGGTTTCAATAGACAAGTTTCATACCAGCCAATTGAGAGATCTTCATCCCACATTCCTCCAATCAAATTCTCAAGTGGTCTACTCTCAAATTGGGACCTTGATGATCTTTTTCAATTCATTGACATGATTAGGAGGACAATATTTCAGGACCAAGTGTGTTGGATACTACATAGACATGTTTTATCCCATTTTCAAGCTTCATGATCCCCTTTATTTTGGAATTCGTCATCTTTCACATCTGAATGCACCCACGAATGGCATAGATGATGGGCCCCATGGATCCGCTACAGTCGCAAACCAATGTTACAAAGTATTCTAAAAGAAAATGTTATATATGTACCGAGTTTGAAATATTTTCAGTAGTCGATGCGCATTTGTTGTACCCATTTCTGATCACTTGACATGGATACTGTGTTCCGAACAAGGACAACAGTCATCATCCATAGTTATTCCAACATTTTTAAGACATAAGTATTGGTACCATGATTTACATCCTTTTCCACTCCATCATGTCAAAGTATTATTTCAACACTCTTGGTGTTATCCCTTAGTGTGTGTCTATACCTTAAGAGGATGAATCCATGGTTAGGTGTCATTTGAGGCTCCACATAGTTTCTCCCCTTAATTTTATTCCATGTGTTTTGAAGTCCTTCTCCACCATCTTTTCCCACATCAAGCACTACTAACATGGTCCTAGAGATTTGTTCCAAGATTATACTAGTTTGAAATAATCTCACATCTTCGATCTGAGCTCTATGACAAAAAACTAAGATCTCCTCACATCCTGGTCCTTCAATACTATGTATGGATTGATTCCCTTCATTATGGGATATGATGGAAATCCAATTCATTTTTCCTTTAGGTCTATCTCAATCTCGATTAATAATATCTTCTATTCTCCCTTTTATCTTGACTATTATTAGATTATGTGGTGTGTTTTATGTGGGCTAAATACCCCATTCATGTTGGGTTTTCAATATCATCACCACATACTCAACTTTTATGAGCTATTATTACCTACCTCTCATCCTACATGAAATTAACTATACTCTCAGAACTATGTTTTACTTGATACCCATCCTAATATGTTACATAGGAACACCTAGATGTTTCTTTCCATGTCCAACCCCATATCCTCTGACTTGTTATGGCCCCTTGGCCCCATGTATTTACTCTAGAGGTGTGCATGGTGTGATGTGGTCCTGGTCCTCTTAAATTTTGGGTATGATTTATCACACATTGCACATTCCATCTAAAACCACATTCTTCTGTATGCATTGAATCCATATGACCCTAAACAATGCTTACTAGTGCTAGAGGACATTAAACTACTATGTATTTTCTACACTACAATAAAATTCAATGGTTGGTCCTATCAAACAACCCTAATCTATGACAATATCGTCCTAAATACACAATGAAAATACCACCACATTATGGTGTCCTCGCATGAGGGGACGTCATTTTTGGTATCAGTGTTCCAAAAAGTAATTTTTCAAGGACTACATATGGATTGATTCATATAGAAACACACAGATTCTTCATCCTAGGGTTTTTGATGCACAAAAACAACAAACATCCACCATAAAAAACAAACATTATCAATCAAATGCCGCTTCTTTTGTTGCATGGGCCATACCTGCATGACAGTATTGTCCCAAACAATGGTACCCTAAAATTCCATCTTCTAGAATTATGTGTGGATAGATTCCCATCATAATGGGATATGTGGGAACACCTAGGTATGTTTCCTCAAGCCCATATCAACATTCATTTTGGTCCATCATCCTAAAAATCTCCCCTCATAACATGTGGTGTAATTTAGACTCCTACTGTCCTCATTAACATTGGGCACTACAATAGCCACACCAAGAGTCTCCCTTTCACCTATCCATTATGGACCGAGCTATTGGACATTAAAACTAAAATCCAACCATCCTTGAATCATTAAATTAAATAACATGGAACATCCATAAATATATATGACTTGATTACCATCCTCATTGGATGCGTAGGAACACCCAAGAACTTCCCTCGGGTCCAACCCCGTGTTAGGCCACCACTTGGTTATGGACTAATGAATCCCATTGAAAACATGTTTTTTTGGTGAATGACTTGTTTTCCCTCATTCACATAGATATATGTACCGCAACACGTATTAACAATATGGGTAACCAGTTCCTCGACGCAAGACTTTAAACTGTGGTTCTACCCTGAACATGTTTAGGATTCCCCATGATAAGAATATACTACATCAGCTTCCTCACCAAAAAGGATTACCCTCGCCAACATTGGTCTTTAACAATGTAGTTCCAAATAAATATGTATTTAATTATTACTACCCTATAAAGATACATTGTGACATCTAGATGTCTAGTTCCTAGATCTATCCATGTTCTTTTAAACCTTCTATATTGTCGTCCTGGCCTCATCCCCTCATTAGGCAATGTTCATTTCCTACATCCTCACTGTAACATTAAACTACATGTCTATAAACCACATTGGTATGATGTAAAATAACACGGAATTCTATCTCATAACAAGGCCATGATAATGTAATCAAATATTCTCTTCCAGGAAGTCTTGGATGATCATATAAGGAGGATAGGAATCCACTCCTCTAGAGCATACTTCCTATAGCTAGGAATGAATACACTGTATATTGTTAGTCAATTGTTCTTGTAGGTTCTTTTCAATGATGCTCTTGATCAGCTACCATGACTGGAAAAGGATGGCCATGATGTCCTCTTCATAAAAATAAAACGCATCCTCATCCTCAAGGTCGGTGGGTTCATATGAATGGAAAGCCTCTTGGAACTCATCAGTAGGATATTCATCCAGTGTTTCATTGGTTTGGTCAGGACCCATGTCATCCGTTTTATCCCTGTCATTGAATTCCACCTTAATGAATTCTAGTTCCTTCCCACTGATGGTCGCACATTTGCTCGGCAGTGCTGTGACATGGTAAGTATGGGTATATGGATTCACGACCACCAATGTTCACATTGGAAAAGCATCTCCAGGGCCCCTAGTCGTTCGTGACAATGCATCCCATGCCATTTTAATAACTATTCATGTGAAAGTACATAGGCATCAGTTGACATGACCATTGGACGACATCTACAAATTCTGTGAAGAATACACAGGGAGATCTAATAGTTGACCTCACCCCTGAGATGTTTCCCCTAGTATTCCAATGCATGGACACCCATATATGCTATGAAAATTATAAGGCTCTAGGATAACCACCCTAGGTGTCGTGGAACCTCTAGATAGAGTAATCGTTGTTGTCATGGACAGAAATCCTGAAGCTCCCGCAACTACATATACTATTGCACAGGAGTAGGTTTTGCATATGATGCCCTTCTACACAGGTCAAATGTTAGTTGATAAGTCCCAAATTACCTGAATGAGGACTACTAGAAATTTTTTAAGGTTTTACAATATGATCCTCTAAAAACACTTCATGATTTGAGTTTGAATCCTCACCCTCCTCCATAGGGCTCCATCTACTAGCCTCCTCCCCCAAGAGGACCCTTCCAATTCTTCTGATAGTTGGATTTACTACCAAAATTCAGCAGCTAACAACTACATAGGGTCTGTTTGATCAATAGTCACCTTCACTAGACACATCATTGGATGTGGAGCACCCTGAGAGTGCACAATGTCTTCTAGCTCAGCAATGCACTACTCCCCCTCCACCTGAGATACTGTAATGTCAGCCATGGAAAAACCAAACCCTCCCAAATCCATCCTACGATGGTTCATATGGTGAAACATCTGGGAAGGGTTGAGGAATTTTATATTGACATCCAAAATGTCCCAATCCTCTAGGAAGACAACATTATTAATAATGTCTATATAGCATATCCTCTTCCTCAATTCTTGAGTGGGAATCATATAGAACCCTGTGGGAAACCTCCCTTATTAGTCTTTTCTCTTCAGGGACTATCAGGTTCGCTGTTGTTGCCTACCTCCCAATCAGTGCAAGCCTCACCACTACAGCAGCCCATCCACCACATGATGTCCTTGACACCTTATTGCCCTGACCTCAAGGTATAGGGGAGACCCCATCACTAGCACAGGTGGTCCACCGCTTTAGCATATCCCCTAGATAAGCTTCCTCCCAACTCTTGGTGTACTCTTTCACCAGCCCATTGATCATTGTTCGTGGAGGTAGCTTATTATGCATCTTCCCATTCACCCATTTGAACATGATCAACATCTGCCTCAGCACACATGAATGGTATCCATCATGTACTCCCATGAAGTCCACAAGAACATCATCTACATGAACTCAAACAGCCTCAAGAAGCGGTGTGGGGTCAAAGGCATATAAAAGGGCATGCGGTCAAGCCATGCCACCAGTAATCCATCCTAATAGTCTAAGTGGTAATACTGATGTTACTCTATTCCCTGGATGTAATCATTAAACAAACCCGATGACAATGGAAATATATGTATGTTGAACATATTTTAGTTCCAGCCCTTGTTCAGACCATCAGTTGGGAAAGCTTAGTCGAGGAATTCCCCATCACATTCAGACTGCTCCGTCGAAAGACTGAACATGGAGGAGAAATGGGGTTTGGGTATCTGTAGGATCACATATGAACCACTATCCAGCCATAAAGAATATTGTGCGGCCCACACACCATATGTGTCATTATTCCTTCACTGATATGACCCAACACCTTTTGTATCATCACCAACATCAGGATCCCTATATTGATCTCCCCCCATTACTACAATAGAAACTGTGAAAAATGTGTTCAGGTGCTCACCCATGTTTATGTCCTGTACTGGATGAATCCATCTACAAATGAGTGAAAAAATGAATACATTTAAACAAACCACTAGTTTCTAATCGGTGCTGATGATGTACCCCCATTTCTTCCATGGGCAGTCCTCCAAGATCCAATTATATGTGTGATCTTTGATTCAATGGACCCCATTTAGGAATTTTGGTGTCCTAACTAGAATCTTCACATCTATAGGGCAATTCATAAACCATGTAAACCACAACATAAATTGAAAATCCCTCACCGACTACTTGTCCACTCATGGAACTAGGTCCATTAATAAACTTTCCAGTGGAAGAATATCCTCCGGGCACTCCTAAGTATTCACATTGTGGAGAAAGTCACCATACATGAGCCCCAATATCAAGATCCCTGATATTTTTTACAGGTCCCAAATGCAGATACTGACCTCCCTATGGTGAAGGTGGAATGTGTTGGTCCTCAATGTCGACCTACTCAGAAACTTTGCAATCAGTTTCATCAACTGGTAGATATGGAATTGGGAGGACCATGTGACCTCTTACAGGCCCACTCACCTCATATCTACCCCAAAATCCTCATAGGAGATGCAGACCTAATATGCCACGGCCTAGTCATCTATGAAATTGCTGACATGGTTCAGAACCCACTTATCAGTCCTCCCCTACTCTGGGTTCTCCAGGGCCTCTATCAAAATGTTTTGGTACTATGGGACAGATATCTCTGACTGCAAAACCTTCCCATCGATGTTGTTTAAATGCCTATTATTCTTTTTCATTAATAGGTGTACAATCCTCCCATGTATGACCATCATCAACCCCGAACCATTGGTTCCAGAATGGGGTGCTTCTGATCTTATAGTTTGGGTCGTCCCTACTTGCTTCTAGAATAAAAACTTCATTCCTATACCCAATGCGATATAGAGGCAGTATTTTTCATAGGGTGCAGTTCTTTATGTTGTCTGAAAACAACTCCACTAATGATTCATGGCCTGAATGGATCCACACGCATTCCCTGATCCCTAGGTAATCCACCATCTCTTCCCTCCATGTAGCATCAGCAATGATCCCCCCTATAATATTTTTGGTGATCCATTCCATATAATTTGTTTTGAAATTTTTCTTTTAGATCATGGAGCTTGGTCGTGGAAATCATTCACAACGCCTGTTCTGAGAGCCATGTCATAGGCCTCATAGGCACAAGGCATAGAGTGTGCAATCACAGTGTCGAAAGTCTTTCTAGGCACCATAGAAAAAAGGGTGTACAATTCATGAAGAGTATTCACATAGTGTGCGTAGATTCACAAATCAGGAGCCCTAGAATAGGAACCTGAATATGGTTAAGAAAAAAATAGTGTTTATCATTCCCTATTTATAAGATACAACCTTCAAGCTTCATGGTGCACTTGGATGTGGAGAGATATACAGAGTTCTCACCCCACACATCATCTCTTCACATCACGGCCCTACATTGTGATCATTATTTATAATTATCCTAATTTTTATTGGCAATCTACCCCCAGACATCGATGCTCATTTGTTTATCTACCATAAGTCTGAGGGGTGGAATTTGTTGGTGCCAAAATGTGTGTAGAAGAAAAAAACATTCAAAGATCACATCGATGTCGAAAGGGCTACATCATGAGGCCCATTCATAGATCCCTTTAGTGCCATGTTCGTTGTGGATCACCTCAGAACTTCGACTGCTGAGAGGATGTGCCCCCCTCTACGATATCCATAAAATAATGAGGGGGAAGGATCTGTGGTTAAAATGTAATTTATAGTATGTTCCATTCCTCAGAAGGAAACAGAACATCTTTTTGTTCTCTAATAAATTGATGTAAAACTCTGTCTGTGATGTGGAGGGAATTCAAGAGGCATATGCATTTAAGAGGATATGACATTTCACTCTTTAGTTACGAAAAAATGACGTAATACGATTCTGATAGCAAAGCACTATGTGGATTCACAATGTTTTGTCAAAGAATCATGCCACCAATTTCCTATAAATATGAGACTTCCCCCAGGGCTAAATGATGGATTCCCCAACCATTATCCTTCTAAGAACTCACATCACAAAGCACCCTCTACTCTGTGAAACATTAAAAAAAATGAGCTCTTCAAGGTACTTTAGCATTGCGAAGTACCTTTCCCTTAGCTCAAATGAAGCCCCTCATCGAACAACGATGCCCTTTGTGGAGACCATGGGCCATCACAAAGGAATAAGATCATTAAGGGAACTAAGGTGTTCACCAAGAACTCATGCTTCATGATCTATCTTCTATGAAAATGTGGACCCCATGTTAAGGCATGATAACTATGCTTTGTGAAGTACATTGTTTCGTGGTGCCCCACCTTGCATGGCACCCATTATCCATCAAGTCCTACTTTGGAAAACTACATGAAAATTCTGTAACACCATTTATATGCATATATATTCTTATCCTAGGCTAGTCCACTCCACTTTGTGACATATACCCCTTCATGGAGTCTCTCTACTTTGCAAGGAACCAGATATTCGCATGATCCCTTCCTGTGAAGCCTTTTTCATCACAAATATTTATTTCCTACAACCCTCCAAGATTGTGCGAAGTGATTTCATGTACCCTTAGGTGGTTCATCATATTGTGTTTCTTAGATTCACACTTCTTCGAATATGCACGTTAACGGATATAGCTTCTTCGCATAACCACACTAATGTGATCCCCTCAATGAATCACTCCTCAATCCCATATCTAAAAGGAATTGGTGATGAATTCCATTCCCTATGGGTGGGTGGATTTCAAATATGTATATCCTAGGGGTGAGGAGTGAATCCTCATTGTCTGAGCTATAGGACATTAAACTTCCATGCACCATCATCCACATCACATGACATTAAACTGTATCTCCTATAAGAAAAATATACATGGGGTACCCCAGCACAGTCATTTTTAACGTATATTTTTTTCCATGGGAGTGAGATCATTCATCACATAGAATGATATCCTCTTTTTTGGAATGGAATCCTTCCTGGGTTAAGGGAAACCCTCTTGGTGTAATCCCCTACCATTTATTTCGGGTGGCAGAATCCTTGCTCCTCCTCTCTTCTTTTGTGTGTAATGGCTGGCAGAAATATGGGCACAGGGACCATCCCTACACTATCCATATCCTTTTGGGATTTATCCCCATCTAGCCTCCATCCTGGAGTAAGTACCAATCTTTATCTCCCGAGGCCTCAAACTTTTAGTAAGCCCCACATTATTCATCACATATGCACCTTTCGCGATGCTATTGTGTCGTCATTTCCACCTCTTGTTTCTCACACTGAGAATGACCCACATCAGCTTCATGTATTCATAGACCATGGAATCCTCTCTGGGATACATTAGGGTTTAATCCCCAAGTCTTAATTCCAAAAAATGTAGACTTTTTTCCTTGTATCCTAAGCAAGGAATTTAGGAAGCCTCCCTAAGGTTCAAGGCCATTACTGATTGATCCAGACCATCATCACGCCAGTACATCCTTGTCCTGCATGACATTATAATATATTCCGCTTTCTATCCTACATGTTGTTAAAGTGTATGAATTTGAAATATGTGGGTTTTGATTCCAATCTCCTAGACATGGTATATAGAAGGCCTTCTAAATGATCAAAACGAACCACTGTTAATCTATTGTAGTCCCCACCAATGGTAATCCATTATAGTCCCCAACCAACTGTAAGAAGTTTCATTCCCCTTTTTTGGGACCGATATCTACATTCCTCCCCCTAGTAATCTGACCATCTTGGGTCGTTAGACATGCATAAACCCCTGCATGTATTCCGGTCATCATCCTCTTCACACACCCCGATTTTATTCCTCCATCAAAAACTATGTGGAAAGTTATTCACTTCCATGGGGATATGTAATAAGCCTCCATGAGGTTCAATCCCATCATTTGTGTCCCATTCTAGTCCTTCCCCCAAGACTTTGATATTTAAGAGGATCATACCCCATCCCAGAGGTTCAACTACCTTCGGGTCCCATCTATGTGCCCATCCTCACGGGCCACCTCTACAGGTATCCCATAACCACCACTGAACTACATGGAATATGATTACATGACACGGGGATATATAAGAAGCCTCCCTGAGGCTCAAGTAAAACACATCCATCATCATAATGTCAGATTCATCCCCATTCACTATATTGTTCAATACTCCACACATATCCATATTGATCTCTACCTGGGCCACCACATCCTTATGATATCACGCCATTCCCTTGGGCCGCTATCCCTGAATAAGCTCAAGAATTCCTTTGGGTAATTGTATTTTGTGTACACCCCAATTCATCACCCTTTGAACTGCCTAATGTTTTACCCCTATCGCCAAGACATGGAATGTAGGAAACATCCATAATGTTTAATCTCAACCAATGGTAAACCCTGATGTCCCCTTTATAGGGACCCAATAATCCTAGGATTCATCTTTATTAGATGTTTTGATCCTATAATCTAGTAAAACTATTAAGTAATCCCTCATGGTGATGTAACTATATGATCAACTCATACCAATGTTCTCATCAGTCTGATCTGTCTTTGCTAGACGTTAAACAAGTGGAATACCCTTTGATAAAAATTGGATGTTAAGAAAAACTGTAGAGACATGACTATGTAATAAAATTCCTCACACTCAACATGTGATGACTCAGGCTTACAAGACCTCAAGAAGCCCAATAAAGAGGGGAAAAAGCCCAGATGCATTAGTGTTTCTGCATCTAGACATGCCCGCGATGTCCAACATGACTACTCCCCCGATTGAAGGTTGCTTGCTGGACATGACCATTATGAATATACTAATAGTATAAAGGTAATTTACTGGCATCTATGAAGATTGGACACCGGGGTAGACTTTCACAAACAATGTCATAATCATTAAGGGGAGCCGGACTAGGTAACATGTTCCAAGGAGAAATTCGTGGAAGGAATGACCGACACCCCATCATCCTATTTCGATCATGGAGAAAACATCCTTAAATAAGAAATATATGACAGCCATATTTGGAAAGAATGAATGTTAGGAACCAATAAACATATCCTCCTCAACTGAAGGATTTATACCCTAACAAAAAATATGAAAACAATAGCTATATATAAATCTTCTATAGTAGATAATGAAACAGAGTATTGTCCCACACTACACTAAGAAACTAGTGACATTCCTAAAAAGTGCCTTTTTTTGGAAGTGAATTTTCTTTATAACATAAAACACTAAAATTAATATGTAGATATATTACTAAATTGAATTTATATCATTCAAATTAAATCAATATAATTTTTTTTGTTTTTTAAGATATTCAAAAATTCATTTCGCTAGAGATAAATTTGGGATTAAATGGAAAGGTTCCTGCATGCATGTTCTAATTATAATATCTAGTCATCTAATAATCATGTATAGTAAACATACAATCAAACCACTATATGAGTTTTGACAAACAATGGTTCCAATTTCATCATGACCCAATTTATACATTGTACTCTTGGGGGTATGACTACCTTTTGTACTATCCATACCAAATCATTTCCTAAGATCTGTAATGTACATGAGTTGATTTAAAATAATTGCATAAATATTTTTTAGAAATTTTAAATCCATGAATGAACTTTTGTTCACCCAACATCTCATTTAAAATTTACATTGCATAATATCTGAAAACTCAATAAAATGTAATTTATTTAAGAGCCAAATATTATATCATATATAATATGTATTAAAACTAAAAAATCATTATAAATTCTATAGATAAATATTGTATTGTATAAAATTACTCTAGTAAAATCATTTAAAATCAATGAATTGGTGTGTCTACCATAACACACACGTTGGGATTTTATTAGAAAATATAAATATATTTTTTTTATTTTAAAAAATTATATGTAATGTAAGGGTTTTTAAATCTAGTTGGATGTTCACCCAGAAAAACCAAAATAATATAACTATTAATGAATGATCTAATGTTATACATTTGATAAGGTTTATATTTCAAATCTATTTTCTTGAATAGACCTAATAAAATGATTAAAATTATAACTAAGATAGGAAAAGATTCCTCAAAGATAGACTCTTATTCAGAAATCTAGTCTTTCATTATTACAAACTATTGTGCAAGAATCATCAACCTTGTTTTGAAATAAATTTTTTTTTCTAGTAGTTTGGTAGTAATTGAATATATAATATAGTTTATAGAATTTATTTATTTCAAAATGATATAACTCTTCATTGATAACCATTACATAGAATTCATCATTAATTGCATCATTAATGTTATTAGATTCAAGGAATGGAAAGAAAACATGATGTTCAACTTTATTTCTGAAGAATCCCTTGTTTGAGTTCCATTTTCTAGGTCACCCACAACTATATCTAAGGGGTGATATAAAGTATTTCTAATTTCTATAGGAAATAATGTTCTTAAAACTTAATTTTAATCTACAGGTTCAATTTTATGATATTTTTTCAGAATGGGAGTGTTCATTACAAGGATAATGATATAATTGATAATTTTATTACATTGATGACCAGAATAGAAATATAAGCCTCTATATTTTCTAAAGGATTCATAGTCTCCAATGGATTTGTCCGATAAAATATGACATATAAAGATTCTTCCACAATCATTATAATTTTATTAATCATGCTATATTATTCACTAGACATGGAATATCTAATGAAATTTCTTTTATATCTATTAGATGATTTTTTAGATTCTCATTTTTGTTGATTATAAATAAATTACAAACAAAAAATATAATGGAATCAAAATTTGGTATTACACCATTCCATAATTCACATGGTATCATATTTTATAGAGGTCATATTAAAACATTATTATGTATATAACATGTTTTTTATAGATTCTACCCAAAAATAGATTGTAAATTCATACTCACTGATCATGGTCTAGGAAATTTCATGAGGACTTCTATTTATCCTCTCTGCTAAAATATTATTTTGTATGGTGGTAGGAGAAGATAAGTTTTGATTATAGGCAAGTTGTGTGAATAATGATTCAAACTCAAGATTTTAAAACTCATGAACACGATTACTTCTAAATTTATTTAGTCTTTCCCACTGTGATTTTTGATAGATATAGAATATTATTAAAAATAATAAAAATATTCACATTAATCAGTAAAAAACAAACATAAATGTATATCTGGTATAATTATTAAATATATTATAATAATGATATTTACATTCTAATATAGAAACTCTAAATGTTCAAAAAATATCCATAGGAACAAACTCTAATGGTTGATAAGTGTATACTTATATCTTGGGTTGGAAATATATTTTGTGTTGATTTCCCTTTTGAAATGGATTAAATAGTTTTTCTATTGGGAGTTTAAATTTGAGTAGATACTTAATGAAACCATTCATATTTATCTTCCTACAAGACTCAATGTCGAAATATCCTAGTATCCTATGAAAAATACTAACCTTTTATTAAGGAAACTGAAACAAGAAACATTATGTGGAAATAAGGAATTTTAAATCATGGCATAAACATTGAAATTTTTTATGTAATAAAAACTAAATCATGTTATTTATCAAAAACATAAAAAAAAACTATTTTTTAAATAGGACATGAATGAAATTATCACATAGTTATGAAATTATATGCCAATTATAATTTAATCCATTTAAAAAATCATATTAATTTTGAACTGTACTAGAGTTAAATGTTTGGTTATGTCTAATAAGTTTACCTTTTTCAATTCCAAAAAATGACATGTATACCATCCACATATAATAGATTTTAAAAATATTTATCAGTTTTAATTCATATATAAATATAATCTAATACTTAGATTCCACAATTTATTACTATGACTCTTCAGGAAGTTTTCATAAGAAAGAGTATTAAACCAAAAATGGTTTTAGTACAAATATTTTATTGGGTCCATAGATTTTTATAATAAGAGAATTAGGAATCCATTTTTTTACTAGTTTGGTATGTATATATATATATATATATTAGACTTTACTGTAAAAATACATGATTATATATAGTAGAATAAATAATTTTATCAGAACTACTACTTTGAGAATATTTATTCTTGTATACATTCCTTCATCATGTTTGGTATCCAAATTGTATAATATTCATGCATCGTTTACATGAATCAAATTAAGAGTTATTATTTTATTTTTTATTCTATCAAAAAATATCATTAATTTATCATTATATAATTTCATCCCATTATTTTATTAAGAAGTCAGTAATTTGTTTCATTCTCCACTCTAAGATCAATTATTAAATATGAAAAAATTAGGCTGCTTCTTTAAACATTTATATTTATCATTAAATTCAATATATGTGTCTTATAGAATGGAACTATTTTAGAATTATTCATCAGTACACAAATTCTCATAATATTTTTTAGTCTCAGAAGGTATAAAAATAAGTATAATATAATCAAGAAACTGATTTATTACATAATATTGTTTTTAAGAAAACACATATTAGATCTCTTATTTTTCACATCTCCATATCAATATAAATCACTTGATGTATCCTCTAAGGCACTCGAGGAGGAATTCAAATAATTTTTATACTTTCATAATTGTTCATTATATTTTTTCTTATACTTGATCTTGGGATATTCTATACTGATATGTGATTTCAGTTTTACATTCATAATATATTACATAATTTTCAAAATTATCATTCATCCAATATTTTCATTAATTTCACCAATTAACCGATTATCCTTTATAGGTTCATTTCATAGATAACATTTTTTTATTGTATATATTCATTAAATTTCTAGAAAAATTTTCAATATCATCATCACTATCTGATGGAGATACATTATCATGTGGCCTTTTAAACATTGGAATTCCATTTATGGAGATAAATAGAAGTATTAATGGATACTGACTTCTATTTTGGGTTAATCTATATCCACATTATTCTATCGTAATTCATCCTCACACATCATGAGCTTTACAATAACATTTTTTACTGTTATGGAGAAATTGTTTCAGGATTATATGAATGATATAGATATTTCACTATATATATAATGTAAGCATCTAAGAATTAGTACGAAAAGATCATTATCTGAATTATTTTCCAACTGAATACATCATAATGAAAAAATTTAAGCCTAAAATACAAATTATAAATAGATTCATTAAGATTCATATTTAATATATATTATTTAATTGAGTATGTTTTTATACATGTATATTTAACAATATATGTTCCTTCATGAGATTTGGAAAGGGTATCCGAGAACTCAAAATTAGTAACACAAGTTGATATTTTTGAAATTCATATTTTCCTAAATTATAGTATAAATTATTCAATTTTTTTATATTTATAATGATATTATTTCTTAGTGGAATCACTCTATGATGATATAAAACCTTGATGATTTAAAATTTATCATCAATGAACGTCTAGATATATAATACCATTATTTAAAAATGAATTTTTTTTTGACTCTCATTTGAGCATAATTTATTCCAAAAAAATATGGAGGTTGATTAGTGGCAGTTGATTCTTGTCTATAATAATCCATAATGAATTAAATTTTTATAAAATACAATTTCAAGATCCATAAATTAAACTGGATAGTAAAAAAAAGATAATTTGGAATCCCTTTTATTCAAAATTATGGTGAGAGTGAAAAACAAAAGTGGGGGTGATTTGAGTTACCAATAAAATTTCTGTTAAATGAATAATTGAAAAAATAAAGCCATTAATTTGATAAAAATACTCGGTTAAAAAATTAAATAAATATATAATTTGATATTAGGAAATGATTCTCACATCTCGATTATGACATAGTAAAAATAAATTAGAAATTATAATAAATATTGAAAATAATTTACACATACAATCATAGTATAAAAACACTAGTAAATTTTGGATATTTGAGTTTGGTTTTTTTAATAGTATGAACACAATAAATTTTTATTTAAAAACAATAAAAGATAAATAATATTATAATTTAATAGTATATTTAGTATCAATATGATATTTAATCCACTCCACCTAAAAATAACTCACTTCCAAATAGTTAATTATAAAATAAACTTATCTATTACAATGATTTTTTTTAAATGTAACAATAAACAAGGTTGTCTAGGAAAAATCCACTTTTATAGTTCGTTGTCAGAGAAATGAAATAAAAAAACACTACTCCTAGATAGTCTGGGTGAAGCAGCCTCTACCAAGATTTAATTTTGGATAATGTTTATGTAGTATTTATGAAGATATTCTTCCACTCTGTAGTTAACATTATGAATTTATGTTTATGTTTTTTCAAATACAGTGAATAAGGATAAAATAAAAATAAATATAATATTTTAAGATATTTAATTACAAAAATTATGTAGTAGATAATGTTTATCTATAATTCAATAGCTAGTTCATCAATTCTGAAAATATTTTTAAAATTTCAATTAGATACACTGAGAATATATTACGTTTTCTAATAATTTATTCAAATATATAGTTTTAAAATGATGTCACAAATTCTCAAAAATAGATGGTGTTTGTAATTTTTTATAAATGAATTTCATATTAAAAGTGTTTACATGTATTTATATATTTTATTATTTATTAACATTCATGCACAAATTTCATCAATTTGTTTTCCACAAAAAATATCAAATCTAAAAAATAGTTATTGATAAATCATCATAAAGATTCTAATATTTTCTTAATGAAATATTATTTACTATATGATTTTGGAAACATTAAATTGTACACAGAAAACTGTTTGGATTAATTACAATAAGGCTATAATTAAAAAGTACATAGTTATTAGTAATGTTCAATTAAAGGATTTCAATGATAAATTCCATGGTGGTGGTGACATTGGATATTATAAATAAACATTCCATGATACCTTCAATTATTAGGAAAATTTTATTTTGTTTTTTTAATGAGTATAGTTGAAATTTGTTCTTATGATAGATCAAATGATATTTCAATAAATTCATTTTATTCCTTAAATTTATCTTTACTTCTAATAGTCAATTACATACTTTTTATCACTCTATAATAGTGATATGGTCTCTTTATTATACAAGATACTTTAGTCACATGCTATATTTCTGGATTATTTGATCAAACCATTAGCAATATTGTTAGTCAGTAGTTCGTGCTGATGATAATTTCATTTTCATTTTTGATTTTAATAGATTGTTGAGACATTTTTAATCATTAAATTATTATTACATTCTTTTATTTCTATTTTCATTTAATTTCCATTGAAGAATACTTATAAGATGTGGTCATTTTCAGATATAAAAAATATTCACCAAGAATTATTTATCAATCAAAATACACATAATAAATTAGAGTAAAAAAATAAACGTTAAAATTGAGAAATGTAAATTATTGGACTAAGAAAAAATTTCAATTCTGATGTTATTCTAACACATGACCATTTAAATCATCTAAATTATGAAAATATTAATATTATTCAAATATATATATTAAATCCCTATGATTCAACAATTTGATACTAATTTTTTATATTTTTTTCTTTTATTTCATCATAACACATTATATATTGAAAATGAGAGAAAATATGGAATTTTTGTACCAAAATCATATCCCACACAGAGTATGGGTACTCAGTTGAATTGAATGTCTAGTGTTTATTTTTGTATATGAACATGAAATGAAGATCCTAACTTGACAAAAACACACATGATTCTTTGATTATCCATTTGTGAGTAGAATCTTTCATTATGAAGTGAAGAAAAAACTATTATTTCCATTATGTGGAAAAGGAAATTGGTGCTATTTATGTGCATGGTGGTCTACCATTACACGAAACACAAATCATGTAGAATGGAAAGTGATTTTAACTTTTCTTAAAAAGTATATTTGTAATGTGAGGTTTTATTTCCATTAAATAGATTAAGTTCTCATATATATAGTCAAAATTTAGTTAATATATATAAGAAATTACCATTATATGTGATTAGATGACCATTAAATCAGGATGTAAATTAAACATTTGTGAGACATAAATACTCATACATAGATTCAAATTGATATTTTTGCAAGAGATCAAGAATAACCATACCCTTACACTATGATTGAAACGAGGGTTAGTATAACAGGAAATGAGTTTTTCTTTACATAATAAGTGAACCAAATGTAAGGGGAAATAAAATTATAAAATAATTAAATTTTTAAACATGGAAACATATTAATGAGTTAGGATTGACAATAAATACCATTAATGAATCAAAATATATCAAAGGAAGGGTCTAGGAATGTCTTCAATATCACATTGATAAAATATAATTCAAAATACATTTCTATAGATATTGAAAATAAAATAAATATAAAACAATTCATTTTTAAAATTATCATATAAAAAGAAAATGATAGAATGCATGGGTGTAACATAAATATAAATCATAATGTTTTTAAAAAATTGAAACATATCATAAAATCAATAAAAATATGGGATCTCAATATTGATTAAATGTTTAAACCTAGAAACAAATTATATATGAATCCACCTACCAGACTATTCCGATCATAATAGTTATTAAACCCAAATTACACATTTATAAATGCATTTTGAAAACACCATTATTATTATATTAATTATACTATGGGATACAAGTTGGTGTTTCAATAAAAATTAAAATATATATAATCTCAATTACCCTTATAATAACCAATCACCCCCATTGAATTATATAAAATTTCTCACTTAAAATTAAAATCCTCATTATACCAATTTTAATATTAGTAGAAATCTCCCAAGGAATTTATAGAGCAAGGGAAAATATATTGAATATGAAATTATTATATCACTAGGAACTGTTATAGATCATAATATACTAAAATGATATGAATTTGTACTTTCTAAAATTTTCACCTCTAAATTGTTTTATGGAAATTCAGTTGGACAAAAAAACTATTTAAATTTTTTGACAAACCACATTATGGAATGAAACTAATATTTTTTATATAACCATTTAAATCCATGAAGCACCCATTATGTCATGACTAAAAATCTGTAACACATTGAAAAAATGTATAACATGAAGATTTACGGTTTCATTAGTTACTAATAGGATTATTAAATTTTATAGAAATCCTAAATTTAATTATTTTTTAAATTAATAGAGATTGCATAGACACACCAACATTTTATCATTAAAATGAATCCACATTCTAAAAAACAATATATTAGGGATAAAGATAATATTGATTATATATAGAAACATATATCTTAATTTTTTTCAAACCCTAATGAGCTATTTTCCCACAATGACTTGTTAGGGTGAATAAAATTAATGATAGTAAAAATAAAATTGAAAATGGAAAGAGTGGATGATAAAAAAATGAATGGAAAGTTATTAACTTGGATATTTTATGGATATACTATGATAGACCCCAATAAAGTAATAGGAGAGGGATAAAATAGTGGGAGTGGAAATTCTGATAAGAATTATATGATTGGGAAAAATAATTATGTTGTCAAAAATAAAAATGGAAGGGAAAATTAGTCAAATTAAAAAACTTGATAGATTGTATAGTTCATCTAAATGTTTAGAGAAACCATACCTAAAACAATTCATATCCTATAGAATTATGGTATGTCCCTTTAAATATTAAAAAACACTATTACTACAGTAATTCAGCCGTACATATGTCTCAAAATATCATCCCAAAATACAAATATGAAATTTTGAATTCATAAACAATATTATGAAAAAAATACAAAACCATTTCATAATCTATGATGACCTAAATGAATACATTACACAATATTGACTTTTAATTATGAATTATTTATCTTACATATGTGGATCTTTTCAAGTCTACAATTTTATATAATTACATAGAAATTCATTCATAAAAAATGATATATATATATATATATATATATATACTGGAAAAATTTTGTCAGAATACATTTTTCTTATAATACAATTCTTTTGAAATAAGACAATATTTATTTCATGATATATCCTCTAGAATTTCAAATTGACCTCTTCAATTCCCTTACATATACTTCAACCCTATAAAAAATATTTAAAATGTGTGGTCAGCACAAAAATAGTATTATGGGACATAAAAAAGAAGAAGTTCATTAGTCTAGTGAAAACATGGAAACTCCTGAATGTTTTACCTTTATCTCAAAGTTCTTTGGACGAAATGAAATTAATCAATTTGACATAAAATCTCACACACTATTATATCAACAAAATAATTTAATTCCAATATAAAAATATTGTTTTTAATTTGGGACATAATCATTCATATCAGTCTTAAAATTTGAATAAGCGATAAGGTCGACTTCTATATCTAGATAACCCATTGAATTGGAGAGATAACATGAGATCACCATTCCTTATTTTATCATGGAACCGACCGTTCTTATATTATCATAGAACCATGCATAATTGTTTTATCGTTGAATCACCTGTGTAAAACCCCACTAATGTTTTTTAAATATTATATGGTTTCTATCTCTCTTTGTAATAAAAAACATTGTAGTTTTACATTACACACAATACTGAGTTACCTTGCGTAATATGAATGACCGAGTTTTACCATATTTTAATGGAAAAAATATATTAAAAATATATTTTTACACTTATAAAATAAAAAATAAACATAATTCTTGATTTCAAAATGATATAATTATATTATAATGATTTTTGGTATATTTCTAATAACTTTGATTTTTCAATTAATAGTAATAAATTCTGCATTTTAGTTGAAAAAATTCTATTCATTCAAATAATAAAAATGATAAATTATATAAAAAAATTGGTTTTAAATTCATGATATATATCTTATACATATATTAATCCAATGTATGTCGTTGGAATAATTTTTATTTTGAATTTAGGTATAAAACCTTATTAAAATTTTGAACATTTTCAAATTAAAAACATGCTTCCTCGCCTTATATATCAAATCAGATTTATATAAAAATTTTCCAATTATATGAATTTCAATTGTGAAAATGGATAAACATAGTTTCAAAAAATATAACATCAATTTATTTTTTAACACTAAACTTTTTGGAATGTAATTAAAAGTAACTACTGCAATCAACGAAATATAATCTACTTTCTTGTTACTTTTTAATCGTATGGAGAATAATGATGTCAAAACATATAAAATATCATTTATTTCACATATTTTTACCATACCCCCTGTTGGTTCTAATTTTTTGAATTATTGGAATACTATTACAAGACATTGACCAATATAATAAGTTATGTTAGTAATGAGCCAAAAAGGAACCTTCATTACCTTTAACATTTATAAATCATTGAAATATGGGAAAACATAAAATTTATATCTATATATATCATTTGAAAGATAAATAAGTTATTTTATCATAATTATATAAAATTTATTTCTATTCATGAATTAATTACTTAAAATTATTAGGAAATACAAACGCAGTGATTATTTAGATAAAAATTATATTAAATAAATGATTCTAAAAATATTAAAAGTGATGAAAATTGAATGAATTATTGTAATCCAATATTTTTATAGATGAATATTTTATTTTACATACTAGTTAATTTAATATATTTTAATTCAATCAATGTATTGATATTTTTAAATTGAAATTAGTTAAATAATGTCAAAATTGAAAATAATGTTATTTTAAAATAAATGATATGTTATTAAAAAATAACAATTAATTAAAAAATATTCTTAAAAAATATTTTTTTAATGTTAAAAAATATATAATATGTTCTATTTATGGACCTATTGGTCTTTTATAATGAACTTATAAACCCATAAATAGTAAAACGATTTTTATCACAGCTTGGGTTAAAAGAGTGTTTTTGGTCATTATATGTTCTTTTATTAAACATAATTTATAACACACATGGGATATTAACTTTTCAAATTATATAATATTAATAATTAAGTGTGTCAATATTTTATAATAAATATAACTTTAATTTATACATAATGGTAAAATTACATATCATAGAGAACATGTGTCCTTAATAAAAACCAAAATGTTAAAATTGGGGAAATATAAATGATAGGAATCAATATTATAAAAATGATATATTTTCATGTGTTGGAGGTTTGGATCGACAATTTTTAAAAAATAATCAATCATTTTTAAAATATTTAGGCACCTGATATGTGGGAGACCTCCTAATATTCTTTACCGTTTTACATTTATAACAACGCCACTCCCCCTCTACTATAAAAAGTCATTTTCTCACCCCCAATTATTCAAAACTCAAAATATGTTTGGAAATTTCAATCCCAAAAAAATAATATCCCAAAAAATATACCCTCATCCTTGAATCCCTTTTATTGGAACAAATAAGGAAAAATGAGATTCATGGTACAAATGAAAAGGTGTTACCTGAAAAAGATGTAGCATTCTTCCTTTAACACATTAGTTTTATGTATTATCCTTTCCATCGATTATTATTATATAATATATATATATATATAAATAATTGTATACTAAATAATATTTTATTTTTTTATCCCATTTTAATAACCTAAAAATATACATAATTCCTTCAAATGGCATATAAAATCATTTGTTAAGGTGGACTACCACCTCGTGAATGAATGTCTTTAATTCTAACATTTTAACCGTTAATTGTTGGATATAATTATGTATTTATAGTTTATATATGATATATATGGTATTTATTATGTCTTAATTTTTTGATTATTTTTATATATCACATACCATCATGCTATCCATTTTATGGGAATATAATAACAACGTTTCAGGATGTGTGGACTACCGCCTCCTCAAAGTGATGTGATCCATTCAACAATTACATGGAATGTATTAATGGTAGTCTTAGTAAAAAAATATGATGTATATAATATATTTATTTTAATTAAATTATTATTTATATATCTGTAATTTAATTCTCAATCTTCTAATATTATAATAAATTGAAAACACATTCAAGCGTATGTATGACTTACCATCTCCATGTACAGTGTATTTTATTTCCTATTTAAAAATTATATAGATTCATCAAGATACAAATATAATTAATATATATGATATATAAATCATGATATAAATCCTTTATAAGATGATATCATGATCTATGTAATAAGAACAAAAATAAAAAATCATAATATACTAAACAAACTAAGAAATTAATACCAAAATTGAAAAAATTAAAAAATGATTTTTAAATAATGGATAATAAGATCATATGTGACATTATAAAAATGATTACGGTTATGATATAAGTTAATAACATGTTTTAAACTTCTATACATTTTGTTAACAATCCATGTAACCAAAAGAATGTGTTAGGTATGTGATTTTATCTCAATTTCATTAATCGAGTCATATTTTAATGTTACAAAACAATTATTTTATATCTAGTTTATATTCTTCTAATATGAAATTTAATATCAGTAAGAATTCATTTTTCATGTTATTTTTAGTATCAATTATAATTATTTTATTTAAGGGTATTTGAAAAGAATGTTACGAGGGGGTAAACTAATTGCACAACTCAATTCATTTCTATTGGGTTATTTTTCATTCTTCTTATTTTTAATACTATATTATTATGTGTATAATTATATTTAATATATATTTATGTTTTTTAAATTATTTTATATATAGTATGATTTGACACACATAGTAAATTATATTAAACAGAACATCAACATTATGATCATTTTAAGGGTTTATTTCACAATTGAGTTCAAATAGAGATTTACTATTAATAAAATTACATTATAGGAATTAATATGACAATACTTCAATAAACATTTTATTTATATCCTACACTAGTAATTCATTATAATTTTCAAGTAGAAGTACAATTTTTATACTCGTTGGTACTCATAATGTTTTAAAAAAAAATTACTTAAACACAACAACATTTCACTCTTTTGTTAGAAACATGTTTTCACTCAAAACAATGTTTTATAAAAAAATAAAAAAATATTTAATATTTTGAAAATGATTTATTAAATAAAATTTTACTATTTTTTACATTTAAAAATGTTTTCAAAGTAAAATTATAGTATCTTTCTAAAAAGGCCCTTTTCTATCATTTTTACCATGAAAAGAGAATATTCATTTTAACTTCAATGATATCTATAGATTAACTACCCATCATTTCTTAGAAAAATAATATATATGATCAAAATTATATATTTAATTTATTTTTTTAAATTGATTTTGAAATAAAGGGATATTCAAAATGATTTCCAAAATATAAATGATATTTACCTCTATAATTTTAAAAAAATATCTTTTTATAGTATAATTTTTCATCAAGGATAACAAAAAATAATTTTACTGTACTCGGAATATGTTTAATTTATACCATGCCAATTCATACAATAGATGCTTTATAACTGAGTTATTTAAGGATCATATTTTAATTCACATTATTGATTGTCTTTTATAGTCTACATGACATATAAACAATCCAATGATAATTATAAATTAAATATCCTATAATTATACATATCATTTATCATTGATATGTTTATTACCTAATCTAAATACCATTTTTTCATATGGATTTTAATTGAATGTTTTATGATTTAACGGGTAAATATTGATAGATACATAACCTTTACTAAATATAGTTATATGATAACACACATTGTTTCATAATTAAATTGATTTTAAAATATATGATGAATGCATTGGACATGCACTACATGGGTTGGGGACCAAATAATTAAATACCCTTGATGCATCTATAGTCATACGGAATGATATTAGTTGTTTAAAAACTATTCATATTTATTTATATGTTGTTTCAAATTGTCGTGTGATAGGTCTTGACAATAGAGTAATCGTTGCACAAAAATAGTTTTATACCTAATATATATATAATTTCCTTTGTGATTAATATTTTTGAAATGGTATCATGTTTCTAGGAAAATTGTAGTCTAATAATTAATCGTTTCCTTTATTCTGTATTCAATTATTATTATCCATATGATTTATTCTTTGAAATTTTCTATAGATTCATTCCATTCTCATTTTATTATTAAAATGACATGTTTTTCAATTTTTTATCTTTCCATATTGATTATTCCTAACTTAGTTCTTTTTCATGGCATGAGATTCCAATTACTACCTTTCCATATTGTTTACCAACCACCTTCTAAATTTATTGATTATATTTTAGATGAGTTTTGTTATTTACCAATAAATTTTTTTTCACTTACATTATGTCATGTGTGTTTAGTTATTACCTTTCCATATTGATTATTCTCAGTGATTTTTTATTTATTTTTTTTCTATACCCTTACTGAGGATTTAACTCACATTTATTTTTTTCCATCCCTAGGAATCCAATAAGTGTGCACAAAAAGATATTCATGGATATTCAATGCTGGAATAAACATATTATCAGAAAACAATATGTTGTAATTTGTATATATGATAGTAATGTAATACTCAATAATGTATATGTATGAAAAAAACAAAAAATAGCTTAGTACATAAACATTTGATTCTAAATATTCATTCCAATGTAATGATAATAGAAATAGGCTCTGGGCATATAGGGGTCGTAGAATATAGTGTAATAGAATCCTTAAGAACATGATTTTGGAAAAAACAAATTTATTAGAAAACATAATTCTATGATAAAATTTGATGATAAGTATAAAAGATCATTCTAAAGAAACCATGTTTATGATTAAGATCTTATAAACATAAATTTTTTAATTTATGTTATGTATTTCACAATTTTTTAGATTATACATGATAAGATCTTATAGATTATATGTCTTTATTAATAAATATAACCCAATTGAAGTATTGTGAACAATTCCAATGTACATGATCCAAAGTGTTAGATTGATCATTTCTGTTATGTTCTTATGTTAAATATTTCAATGGGAACTAGTCATCCAAGAATTTATATAAGTAAATAGTATATTGTTCTTACATGATATAAAAATAATTTTGTATGTATTATGAATTTGGAGAATATCATGAGAACAAGTGGAAACATAAAAAAATATAGGATAAAGGGATGATTAGAAAGAATTATATTCCCAATTGAAATAAATATAGAAAAAAATCACCATGGTACTTTCAAAAATGGAATATGAATTTTCTACATGTGTGTAGAGAAATAGAACTGTGTTTTTGATTTCTAGGATAAGGAAAATGTTTCCAATATACAATTATTTGACAGTAATAGTATAGGAAACTATGAAAACATTTTTCAAAAACCTAAGAGGAATATATCCCAAATAAGGATATTTGATGATGGTAATTTTTACTCTCTTATTAGAAATAAATAGAAATGACTATTATACATGTATTTATATTCATGAAATATATAATTTTAGTATTATATTAGTGATGTAGTTGTTATAAGAATTATGAATAATATAATAATTATAATAGGGTAAAATTTCATTATGTAATTGAAAGAATATATTGAATTTTACCATAAAAGGTGATCTAGTGGCATGTTTAACTATTTGGAGAATACATGGAGGAGGTAAAGATTACTATTAACATGCTCCTGATATTGTCATAATAGTGTAGGAATAAATAAATGATTGATTTGTATAAATTTAATTGAATATTATCGATTACATTGGAACTAATTAATGGATTGCTGAAAAAGGGATTTATGCCATCATTTATAGACTTTACAAAAATTTTATACTTGAAGTAATATGTCTAATAATCTATGTTTTATTTTATTAATAATGAATAATTAATGTTTTTAATAAATAAATATATGGTAATTGAAGGTATTATCATATTCACATGTTTAGTATGTTGCAATTGAGATCCACTTCATGTTGTTTGATATGTTCATTTTGTATATTTAGTGACCTTAATCCTATATTGGATCATAATATTTTAGAAAAATGGACATTTATAAAATGGTTTACATTGATATTTGGATTAGGGTTTATAAGTTAAGGTATTACTTCATTTTAGTATCTATCTTGTGTTATGTATTAAATTATAAATTGATCAAGGAACAACCAATATATAAGAATGTTCTTATAAAATAAAAACGCATCAGGTAATTAAATTTCCACATATTATTTTATAGTGAGATAATTCAATAAACATGGGATAGGGGTGTTGAGAAAATTTGTTACATTATCATCATTTTTAGGATATCAATAACCATTGTTCACACATATGGTTTGTAGATTTTTGTTCTAAAATTTTCTCATGAACATGTTTTCTATCACCCTCATTTAAAACATGATAGTTATATTTATAATTCATGTCCATTTTTCACTAATGTTTTCGTATTAGAAATACTAGTTTTGTGGTGACCTTCACATTTCACATTCCTTCTTATAAATAAGAAGCTTCATTAAAACTACTTTTGATGTGGGGTTTTCAATAACAGTATTTTCAAATATCAATCCCTCAATTATGAAGATCGTGTTGAAATTAAGAGGATGAAACTATTTTAAGGTGGGATGACTGTAACACCCTAGGACGTCAAAATATTTTACTCTTTGAATAATTTTTTTCAATATTTCTTTATACTCAACACCATGTTAATATTACACTACACCTAACACAAAGTTATCTTGCATTATAGGAATGACTGTGATTCACCACCTTTTGTTCGAGTACCTATTTTTAAAAAATAAATTTATAAATATTTAATTTTAGTTTTTCAAAATATAAATAATAATTAATACAAAATTTCAAAATTATTATAGGGTAATTATTTTTATTTTTCAATGACGTTTTGTTTTTTATTTAATAGTGAAAATACTGAATTTTAGATGAAAAATAACATTTTTAATTAATAGATAATGATGGATCGTATTTTAAATTGGTTTCAAAGTCACAATAGGTAAATTATGAATATATTAATCCCATTATGGAATTAGAAAAAAGTTATATTATATTTAGTAAAATTTACTTATTACTCCTTTAAATATTTTCACTTTAAATACCCGATTTTTCGATACATTTTTTGGACTAAATTTAAATTTAATTTTTCCACTTCTATGAATTTAAATTCAAAAAAACATTCATTATTGTAAATGGTATAATTTCAAAAATAAAATTTGACCAAAAATTTTAGTGAATCTAAATAAATGTAATTACAGTGACTAAGGTAAATATTAGTTTACATAAGTTTTAAACATTAATATTAAGGAGAAAATGACACAGAAACTTGTCTAAAAGCCATTGTATACCAAAATTTGGAACATATACCATCTTTTTTATAATTTTATTAGTTTTTTATTACTATTACCTGAAATGTTTCTGTAGAATAATTTTATTAATGAAAAATGACAAAAAAGAACCTTCCATACCTTTATCATTTTGAAATCCATTAGATATAGAAAAAACATAATTTCATACGTTATATATATCCTATTGAAAAAGAAATTAGTTATTTTTATTTTAATTATTTATAATTAATTTCTATATATGAAATTGTTATTTAAACTCCTAATGAAAATCCTACACAATGATTATTTAGTAAATAAGAGAATAAAATAAATGATACTAAAAATATTAAAAGTGAAGAAAATTGAATATATTATTCTGTTCCAATATTTTTATAGACTAGTATTTAATTATTAATAAATTTTAACATGACATAAATAAATTCCATTAATTTATTGAAAAATTTAAATTTAAATTATTTTAATAATACCAATATTGATATTAATGATATTTTATAATAAATGATAGTTTTTAAAATAATTAAAATTTATAAATATCATATATTCATTCAATTTATTTTTAAATTTTGAAACAAAGTAATATATATTTTATTTATTATACAATTTATTTCATAATGAAAATATTGACCCTTAAATAGTGAAAATATTCATAGCACTGCCCGGGTTGAAGTAATGTTTTTTGTGTGTTACCTATGCTTTAGATAAAATTAATTTCCATGAAACATGGAATTTTAATTTTCTAAATTGGGTATAATATCTAGAATTTATTGGGTATATATTTTTTTAACTAATTGTTCATTAATTTATTCTTAATGGTAAAATTACATCGGTTAGAAAACTAGTTATGTTAACAAAACCCAAAATGGTAAAAGTGGGGAAACATAGAATTTAAGGAAACAATTTATAAAAATGAAATAATTTTTACGTGTTTAAGGTTTTTCTCGAAAATTCCTTCATTTTTATTCATAATTTTTCAATTTTGGAAGAATCTTATGTATGGGAGACCTCCCATTGTAATTACCTTTTTATATTTATAAGAATCCCAATCCCCCACCACTATATAAAGGTATTCACTTCCCCCACTGATTCACACCATAGAAGCAATTTCGTTCATAAAAATGCTAATAGAATAAAATCACATCATACCTTCACTCAAACTAGAATCATTGCATTTTGAATAACACAATATAGGGAATACATTTCGTATAGACTTAAAGTAGATACACAAAAATGAGGTATCATCCTTCTACTATAATTTAGATTTATTTCATTCTCTACTAATTAAAAATTTATTAAAAATTTATTATATAATAAAATAAAAAATATAGGTATATTTTGATGTTTTCATCTTATAGTTATTACTTATACCTATAAAAAAATCTCATAAAATGGGATACACAGCCATTGTTCATGTGTATGGTGGACTAATGCATCGTGGACCGATGTTGTTCATTATTAGAGTGACATATTTAATGGATTAATAAAATAATGGATTTATATTTAATTTTATTTTTATGATGGTAGGGTTCTGAAAATTTGGCATGGGGGAAATCCATTTACCCCAAGACTTGAAAAAGGACTGAACCGATCTACGTACCGGCTCCCAGCCACATTACACGGCCGATTCGGCGAACCGCCCTCCCGCAGATGATGTCGTTCACAAGATGGGGGTGGAGTGCATAGGCGGGCGTGAACCCAGAAGATCACCAGATGTCAGGCCGGTCCACCATCGCGAGCCACCCCCTCCATAGACTGATATTGTTTGCGGGATAAAGGTGTAGTGGTGCACAACAACGGAGCATTCCAGAATGATCGGTTTCCAAAATCCTTGGATTACATAATCCTCCACAGGTGGGGATTCTTTCATGGGATTCCGAAAAAATTTCCATGTTCCCATCGATACTGCTTCTTCTCTACTCTATTAATAAACCCCGAGGGGTTCCAAAAAGAGAGGAGGGATGGGTGAAAACTCGTGGGGAGATGCTGGAGAAATTGATGCCAGCGGTAAATTCCTGTGACCATCCATGGACCCCATATCATTTTCAGATGAACTCTTTCGTGAAAAGGAGAAACCAGTTCATGAACCACATACAAAAAGCTCCTTCGCAGCCAGCCCATAGATGCAATTTCCTTCGTGGATAGTCCCTCTGTGGCCACCCCCTCCGCAGACCAGCGTCATTCACGAAATGGAGGCGCGAACCCCTCCGCGGGTGGGAAGTTGGACGGGCTCCATATCCTTTGCAGAAACCATTTCTGGATGGCCATCCTCCGCAGACAGCCTCCTTTGCGGCCTAGTCCTTCATGGCCTGCTCCCTCGCGACCAGTTCCTCCACGGACACCCTTCGTGGACAACCAAACTGCAACCACATGAGACCAGCCTTACGCGGTCGGCTCCTTCGTGGACATCCTCTTTCGCGTCCATCTCCTCAACGAACAACCTTCTAGGACAACCAAACCATAAACCACATGAGGCCATCTCCTCCGTAGTCAGCCCTTAGTGGAAATTTCTTTCGTGGACATACCAGACGGCTAGCTTCTACGTGGCCCACCTCCTCCACGGCCTACTCCTCTTTGGATACCCTCTCTGCGTCCATCTCTTATGCGGCCAGCTACTATGTGACTCGCTCCCATGTGGGAAACCCCATGCACTCACTGGTCCATTCCATGGGGGCTACACTCCCGCACCTACGCTCTGGTTCGGTGTCGGGATGTGGTCTCGGCCCTCTGGGCCAGTCCATTTTCTACTGTCACTGACCCCTATAAACATTGCAGAGTCGCACCGAGAACATTTCGGGCCAGGTAAACAATATTTTACATTACAACCTTGCACCACCCCAATGACCTTCTTATACATATCATGAGTCGAGATACCATTCATGACTCTCTTATAACCTCATTTCCTAGCTTCTTTTGCTAGGTTTGTCCAGAAAAGGCTTCTCTTGTGTAATTCCCACACCAACCACTACTAGGTCTCTACAACCCAGTCATCCTGACCACATGACGTTAAACCGTATGGCCCTTGTCCTATCCATATGACATTAAACGATACAGATACAATCTTCTATATATGAATATAAACTGTAGCATTCCCTATCAATCAATAATTAGAGGCCTCTTTCTCCATACAATATATGCCTTATGCTCCAAGCATAAGATGTGTCATTCCATGTTTACAGTGGCATAATTTCAAGAGTGCTGGAATACATTCAAACATTCCATCCGTCCACCCCATGCTTTGCGTGTCCTTCATTTGTATCTCCATCATATTTCATTTCTGAAAGGACCCCCTAACGGATGGGTCCCATGCCACATCAGCTAACCTACAGTCCGGGGCCAACGCCCCGAAATACTTTTGACAACTCATTGATTCAGGTCCTCTGTTTCGAACACGGTCAGAAGTCGACCCTCATTAGCTTGTCCCCATTTCAGGGTAATGCGATATGGATGCTGTGTTTCGAACACAATCATATTTATCCCCCATCACCACACCACCCTCAATGTGTTCTGAATGTTGGGAATGTGATTCAGACTTTTTATATCCCTTTGTTCGGATTGATTGCAACTCCCTTGGCGTTATCCCTCTTGTGCACCAGTGCATAGGAAAATGCCTCAACCCACCAGTGAGTTGGGGTGCCCTCATGGACAGACATGAGGAAGACACATGGGAATCCAACTTGGAGTAAGCCCCGAATTTTCGGGCTACTCAATGCTTAAGCCCCGCTCTACTTCACATGGACGCACCTTTCGAGACGTGATCGTTTGGTCCCTGATGCCTCTTGTTTCTCACACCGAGCATGACTCACTTGGGATTAGAGTAGGCATCAACCATGACATCAACTTATGGGCCTCCCCAGAGTGTAAGCCCCACTTCCATTCGAACTACGTGGACTTTGATTCCCCACCACAGGGATACGTAGGAAGAATTCAAGAGGTTCATGCCCGATCAACATCGGACCCCCCGGGTCCACATTCATGTCATTCCTCCGATATCACTATGCAAACTACGTGGAATTTGATCCATGTCTCCTAGGTAGGGTATGTAGGAAGCCTCCAAGAGGTTCAAGACCAACAATTGGCCATTCCGGCCCCTTTTACGTCGGTTCATCCTTCGTCCCGCATGACGTTAAACTATATTTCCAAATTATGAGGGTTCTAATTCTTCTCATAGTGATACATAGGAAGCTTGAATCACGGGTGCGATCTAAATGCTCAATTCGTTATCTGTTCCCCCTGGATGACAATAAACTCCATAGTGCATGGTTATGAGGCTTCAAATCAGTGTCTCCTTAGTGTGTCCAGACTTCTTGAGGTCATTAATCTAAAGAGGGATGGTAATACTCAGGCATAAATGATTCGAAACCCATGTGTCTTACTAACCATTGCCGTCCAGGAGTAATCTGTGGATACTATGCTTGGGAATAAACCAAATATTCGTGAACATATGAATACGTTTTAAATCTATAAGAGAGTCCCGAAACATAATATAATTCCCCCCCCCAAAGGGTGCGATGAGCCCGACTTCCCATCCTCTCGACCAATGTGAGTTCTTAAGTGGCGCTGGCCAAATTGCCCAGCAAACACCTGCCTTTGGAAAGCAGGTCCACATATTGTCAAATATGGAACCATTGGGGGGTTTCGAAACTGATCTAAAACAATTATATTTATGACTTCTTTATGATTATATAATTTTTATAGAACACATACCGTCATTATCTCCATTTTTTGGGTGTATGATAACATCATTTGTCGACATGTTGACTATCGCCTCCTCCAAACTATGTGATTCATTCACATGTTACCTAAAATGTATTAAGAATGTTTTTACTAAAAACATATGTTGAATAAGAAATAAATATTATAATCTAAATATAATATACAAATATATCATTTAATTTTCATTCTATTAATATTAAAAAATAATGAAAACATCATTATGGCATACATATAGCCTACTATTCCGATGAACAATTTATTTTATTTAATATTTCCAAATTTTATGGATTATTATAAAAAGATATAAATGGAATATATATAATAATTAAAAAATGGATTACATTTGGTAGATAATTTAATCATGATATAAATATTATTTAAAAAAAATAAAAACTGAAAACATAATCGAATAAAATAAATTAAGGCACAAAACGATAAAAAAAATTATGATTGTTGACAAATAGGTAATAAGATATTTTAATAAGATAATATAGGTTATTATAAATATAAGTATAATTATTTAATAACATAGTAACATGTTGCGAACCACTATAAATGAGGTTCAAATACCATACAACCAAAATTAGGTTTTTGGAATAGAATTGGGTCTCAATTTCATTTCATTATTGCATTATGTAATGTTATGCACCCAATTATTTAAAATGGTGTGTATACTACCTATTTAAAATTTAATATCATGAATAATAAATTATTCATCATATTTTTGATTTCAATATGAATTATTTCATATAAAGAGATTTTCACATTATCATACCATGTTTTAATGAAATTTCATAATTAAATTCCATTTTATTTGGTAATTATACTTATTGGTTATCATAAATATTCAATTATTATATGAATAATAACTTTGAATACCTATTTATTGATTTAAATTATTATTTATGAATTTTTAATTGATATACATAATAATACTTATTAATTCTAACTTCAATGATATAATCCTTTTATGTGTTTATTTCACAATCTCGTTCTAAACGACTATTCTTTTTATTAAAATTACAATAATGAATTTATATGATAACTATTAAATTAACACTTTATTTATAATATTATATTTCTTCCATGCCCTTTTTCATGTAATAGTTCAATTTTTTCACTCTTTGGTAAATAAATTGTCATGTAAAAATTTTTTCTAGAAACTAAACATTATTTTCCTCGTTAGTCAGAATTTGCTTTCCTAAAAAATCATCTTTTATAAATACGATTACAAAAATTGATTTTAAACTTTTATAAATAATATTTTAAAATATTTTTTTTACTTATTAATTTATAAATATTTTCAAAGGAAAATTCTTATCTCTTTCTTAACATGTCACTTTTCAAACATTTTTACCATGAAAATAGAATATTCTTTTTACCTTGTACGATATGTACTAATTTACCTATCATCAATTATTTGATGTTTAGTTTAAAAATTTATATATTTAAATTCTAAAGAAATTTTTTTAAATGTTGTTTTTATATTTATGTATATTCAAAAATATTTTTCAAAACATGTAGTATATTTTATTCTTGAATTTGTTTAAATAAGATCTTTTTCTATAATTTCCATTCATCAACGACAATAATAATTTATTTTATTATACACGAGATGTGATTTATTGATACCATCCATATTCTTGTCATGTATTATTTATGATTTAATTGAAAATGAAATGTATTAGAATTTACTTCCATGATTCATTTTTGTAGTCCCCTTAAAATGTTCACCTTCCTTTTAACATTGGACATTAAATTTACCTAAATTATACATATCATTTATCATGGATATGTTTATTCTTTATACCATATTCTATTTTTAAATATGGTGTTTACATTGAATGTTATTTGATTTAATGGGTAAATATAGATAAATATATTTCCATGACTTAGTATAGATATTTGATCGGGAACATTGTATATGAATTAAATCCACTATTCATTATATAATTATTGTTTTATATATGCAGTACAATGGTTGGTGAATGTTTACTGAAAGACCATCAATGCATCAATAGTCTCATTGGTTGAAATATTTTATGGAAACCCATATGTATTTGTCTCCAGGTAGTTTTAAAAATTCTTGTGAAAGGTATTAACAATTGTGTTATGGTTGGGAAAACAAATCTGTTTTTACCCAATTTGTTTGAAACAATTTTGATGATATATATTTATGGTAAATGTAACAAGTGCCTATGATAATTTATTTATTGTAATTAATAATTTCATTTCCTCTATATTATGTTATTATTAGCCATTATATTTGTGCATTAATATTATATATGGGTGAATTTCATTCATAATTTGTTGTTTAAATGGAATATGTTTCAGTTATTTAAATTTACATATTATTTATTCATTATCCAATTATTTGAATAGAATGTGATTTAATTTATTAACATGTCATATTTATTTATCAACTTCCTCCTTATTTTATTGATTTTAGGGAAGGTTTGTTTAGTTATTTTACTTTCCATACTTTTTAGGCACATCCTTTTAATATTATTGTTTATATAAAATGTTATTTTTGTAATAATATTTTCTTATTTATTATTCTCATTGATTCAATATTTATTCAATTGTACATAACCATTACTAAAAAATATATGTCACCCTAAATTTTTCCTTCCATAGTATTCCAAGAAGTATACTAAGGGAGATATACATGGGTATGACTAGTGAGAACACAGTTATTAAAAAAAATATGTTATAATTAGTGTATTCAGTTATAATTTAATACTCATTTAGGAATCTATTTTACCAATACTAAAAAATTGGCCAGTCATTCATGATTTTATTCCATCTAATCATGCCAATGTATTTTTTATAGACAATGACACTAGGAATACTATGGTCAAGGCGTTAGAAATCATAATTATAAGTAATTACTAAGAACCATTACATAATCATAAAACATAATAGTTAATCATAAAGCCCATTGATATCCTTTTTACTCTCATATGGAAAAAAATTTGGATATCAAAAATCCAATTTCTTTTAACAACCCATTTTTATTACAAAAACACTATTTTCTTTTTAAAAAAAATTTCATTACAAAAATACATAAAAATATTTTATGAGTTTATTCATTATACAAAAAATGATATTTTTAAAATGAATACAATCATCAAATATTGGTTAAAAATGAAATAAAATACATTATCACATTACATAATAGTATAAAACATTACATTTTCCAATTGTAATGAAAATCTAACATCATAAATACAAATTAGATCTATATCAATGGTAATATACCAACATTTTAGAAAACTGATGGTATAGGATACCTATACCAATATGTTAGAAAAAACCATTGGTATAGGTACCTCAAAGATACCGTATGACAACGGTTTTGAAAAAACCATTGGTATAGGTTCCATAGAAAGACCATATTCCAATGGTTTTGGAAATAACCATTTGTGTAGGTACCTTATAGATAAATATACAAATGGTTTCTACAAAACCATTAATTTAGGTCACTTATATGTATATATACCATTTATATTTCCCAAAACTGTTGGAATATATTAATTTTAGGAATCTTATTCAAATAGTTTTGGTCAAAAAATTGGAATAAGTACATATTTTTTATGTTTCTATTTTAAAATAACATATAATGTATAATAATTTAGTCCACATATAAATAGACATATATATTAATTAATTTTGATTACTAAATATATCTTAGGATAGTGATTAGGTCTTTGGATTATAAAAGGGAGGTGTTGGGATCAAAACATACTAGGATTCATGGTTAAATTTCCTATAACAATTTTTTTAATAAAATTTGTGTAGTTTATTAAATGACCCACCCCAACTATTTTACAAAAATAATTTTATAGGTATATACTAAATAAAAATCAGAAAAATCTAATTCAAACCATATTGTCTATACTAATGGTATGGAAACCAATACCAATGGTTCATATCCGTTCTTATTTGGGTTTTTCCTATTAGTGATTCCATCAAATGATTCCTTGGTTGAAAAAAATAAATAAAGAATATGATTTCCATAATAAAAATATCATGTATAAATATTTTTATTCACAAAATCATTTTATGATTTTGGATATATAAGAGAAATGGTGTTTGAAGGAAATCATTAAAATAATATTTTTTAAAGCCACTGTTACTTTAAAAATATTTGAATCGTAATCCCTATTAAATAATAACATTAAAAAATATTAAATATAAAAATATTTGATATATTCATTATATAACACATCAAAGGGGATATATATACCCTTTCAAAAATAATATAGTTCCATAACATTAAAATATTCTTCAATAAGAGGTAATTCATATGAAATATTCTACCTCGAGTTTGATCCATCATGATCGTTCATTATATTTGAAAATAATATTTTTATAATATTTATTTACATGAATAAAAAAATTAAATTTTATTATTCCTTTTATATAAATTATTTTTAAATATAAAATTACATAATCTATTATGGTTACATTGGTTGTTTAGAAATTATTTTGCATATATAACAAAAAATGACTTAGGTATGTTGATTATTGTCAAATAGTCATTTATTTCAAAATCTATATAATAATAAAAAGGTAATAATTATAATATTTATACATAAATTATAATTTTTTCAATCCATTCATCAATTATATATATGAAAAATTAACTACGGCCTGATTATAGAGATGATAGGTTGTATGTAGGCATGAGAAACGTTTCAATTCTTGAATGACCTTTACAGAAAGAAGATTTATATTATTATATATTTTTGTAATGATAATAACACCATAAATAACAAATTAGTTATTTTAGTATACTTATATATATATATATATATATCCTTTCGGTAATTTAGTGGTGAAAAAATATTCACATCACTTCTTGTATGTGTTATTCTGCACATACTCATGAACGACATTATTATTTTTCAGAGTAAAAATTAAATTAAAATATTAACATTTCAGAATGATAAATATTTCATTAATATAACAAACATTCCATTTAAATCACATATATTTATTAAAATTATCCTCTTTAACCTTCAAGGTAAATTTTTAGTGTAAAAAAGTCACATCCATCAAGATGTGGTATTCCACCATACACTCAAGTAACCTAATCATAACCCCCCAAAAATGGGGATTTATAAGGTAAATGTGTTATATTATGTCCAAAAGTATGAATATGATATAAATAATATATATATATATATATATTAAATATATCATTTTATCAAGTCATGAAATGTTATTATCTTAAGAAATGACATCGGTTCATGAGGTTGTAGTGTATTGTACCCAAATATTATGATTTCATATCCCATTTGATAAATTAGGAGATATATTTTAGTTACTATATTATCACAATAACATCTAAGTATATGGGATATACTATTTTTAATTAATAATAATTAAATAATATTTTATGTATGTGGAAGAAGAAATGATATATAATTTCATTGTTAAAAATGATACTCCTTTTTCATTAATTTCTCTATGTAAGCCCCAAATTCATTCCTATAATATATTTGGGATCAAACTACGAGATATTGGTTATGTGGAGAAAATTTAAAAGATATTTGGGAAGGCATTCACCAAACTAGAGGGATATGGAGGTGTGAAATAGGAAATGAGAGGGAGTGGAACTATATAAGTGAGTTCACTAGTATATTTTTAATTTTATAAAAGAAAAAAGTATACCCTTGTTTCTCATTTTACACCACCATATACCCATTTTCAACTTAATCATGGTAATTAAATTTTACTATTTTCAAAATTCATTATGCTCAAAAAATATGTTGAGCTTCTTATATAATATAAATTATTCTGATTCTAAATATATAGTAATTTTGTATAAATTCAATTTATTGAAGTGAAAATTTTTAATTTATTTTTATACCCTCATATGGTATAAATATTTGATTTCTTCAAGAAAAATATTTCTCAGGAAAAAAATTCATTCATTTCAACCCTATGACTAAAAATGATAGTTTTATGAATAAAAAATAATATGTATTGATATATAAAAAAATTATTTCATTTAAAACATTCCTCATGTGATTTTATATTATTTAATTATAATAGAGACACAATATGAATTGTATAACAATATTCAGGAAACACTATTATAAACCCCAAAAAAATATATAATAAAATCTTATATAATGGGGATTAAAAATGAAATATTTGGATAAAATATAAATAAATATTATGTATGTTACATAAAAACATATTACAAATTGAATGTGATTGTTAATTTAATATTTTTTTTATAATAAATTACATTCTTTAAAAAATTTATATTTTTCACTATTTACTTATAAATCAATATTTTCCAAAAAAATCATAAAATATAACCCAAAGAATGTTTTATATGATGATTTTAAAAATTATATTCATTTTTCCTTAATTAAATACTAATATTTAAATGTTGTTATTTTAAATAAAAAAATTATAAGAGAAGAGTTTAGTTTAGAAAATTTCCTTTTATATGTAAAAATTATTTTCTATATTTATAATGAATTTTAATTTAATTCATGAAAATGATTTATTCTATCAGAATCTAGGATTCTATATTATTCCCCAATTTTTGAAACTGTATTATAGAACTTTTATTCACTAATTAAATAAGCAGATATATCTCTTCCTTATAGAATTTTCATATACCCAAGTTTCCTCTACAACCATACGACTTTTCTCTAAAAACATAATGTCAATAATTCACTATGTTATGAACCACATTATATACATCGTAAATAATCTAAATTTTTTCCCAATATGAATTGTTATCTTCCAACCAAACTACATTAGTGCTCAAAACATTACATCAATCTATTAAATATTTTTTTAATATCGACACATAAAAAATTTTATCAGTTGTGACAATCATTATGGAAAACCCACTCATTTGGAAACACTTGAAATATTTTATACTACACCATAAAGTTAAATGAACTATGAAGTTTCACTTTTATCAATATTCAAAACACTATTACATGTAAATATTTTAACAAAATCATTATCACCTAACTCGAAAGAAATTTCTTACCCAACTATTATCTACATAAATTTTCAACACACTCTTAGACATCCTCAAATGTTGCTGAATCAACATCACCTTTTAATAAATTTCCTTAATAAACTATGGTACCATCCACTTCCTTTACCCAATATCTTCCAAATAATATTCCTTTTGAATCATATTTACATATAATGCCTAAAAGGTGTTATCTATATATATAAATGAAAACAATTGATATAATAAAAATCAACCAAGGAATGATTTTGATCATGAAATACATGGTAATCTATTGAAAAAGAATAAATAATATATTATATGATCTAAATCTTCTTCTTACACTGCCCATCTATAAAGAACTGACTATAAACATTACATAATAGAGTAAATCCATTTAGAATTTATATTCTTACATTTCCAATGATATCTTTAGATTTGAGTTATAGAGAATTAGGTCATAACACATACAGAACAACACATAATAATATATAGTAGATAATAATAAAACTGTATCCATTTATTCGATAATACTACTGATTTTTCATACAACATGATGTTTTTTCAGGAAATCTCTTAGAAACATTCTTTTTTGATTCCACCTTTCTCTTAACCAATCATAATACTTTTTAAAAAACACATTAATACATGGAATGCAAAAAAATTATAAGTATGTTACATATGAAAAAATAAAACTATTTTTCCATGAATACTGATCCACATATGAAATCAATTTCACAATTATATAATTATCACCCATAATGAATAAAATATTTACATTGTGAGAAAATAATATTTTCACGAATATTATGAAATATAAATACACTATTTAGGTAAATTGGGAAATCATTTTCTTAACAATATTAAACATTAATTTAACCCTCATGAATAACTTATTATTTGTAACCCCAACAAAAAAAATACAATGTAACCTTTATGGATTACTTATGTTGTAAAAATAAAAGTTACACATTGAATACATATTTTTGTATACCACCAAAATAAACATACCCAATGAATTTCAGCGATATATAGGTCCCACATCTCATTATAAAAAATTAAAAGGCATGAATAATTTCATTATAAAAACATTTCTTTTGAATTTTTTAAAAATGGAAATTCAAAAAAGAATTTCTAAAGAAAAATCCACTACCTCAAGTTTTACTTCCTTAAAACATGTTCAAACCTATAGTATAATGGTTTAATAAGGGCTTTTATTTATTAATTAAATACATTCATATTTATAATAAATTATATAATATTTTTATAACATATTTCCACCCATTTATTAATAATAGTTTTCTATTTCAATTGTTTTAGTTTAATTTATTTAATAGTTTCCATGGTCGGTTCATTAATTAATTTCTTATAGAAAAGAAGAAAAACACTATAAGTATAAATAAAAGGTATTTATATGATTCTATAATTCCATATATCATATTTTTTGGATTTTAAAATAATTAATTAGATAAAATATTAATGAATATGATTTAATGTATTTTGGATGTTATTTATGAATATTATGAATTAAATCATTTAATTTAATATCATGTTTATATATTTGTAGGAAAACATTATATATATTATTATATATAAATTAAAATCTTATTTCACCTGAATAATTTCTTTATGACTATCCTTTAATGTGGTATTATAAAATGAAAACTCTTTGTCCACAAAGGTGGGGAATCGACAATTCATTAAAGATGAATTAATTTTCTTTAATAGAAAGATAATATGATAGGTTTGATGGTGGATATTCCATTAACAAAAAAAATTAAATTAAAATTATTATGTTGTATTCATCATGTCACTTGGATAATGGTAGGTTATGAGATAATAAGAAATAAAAATAAATATAAATTAAAATAAAACAAAACAAATAATGATTTTCCTCTTGAATTATTCTCCTTTAAAACCTTCTTATGGCCCTTGGTTTTGGACTTCTCGTGAGACCAGTACATCATGGATATGGGGAAGAGTATTGTGAGGGTAATGGGGTATAAATTTGACAAGATATAAGTCCTTGGAGGTGTGATGATAAGGGGTGGTATTTATAGCAGTGGAGTGAAGTGTTTTTTATTATTTTATTCATTATTTTATTATTTTTATACAATACTATGAATATTTTGGTTTCTATTACTAAATATAAAAAATATGGAAATATTTTTCAACATTATAGTGGTTATATCATCTATACTCCATTTATGAATCAATAATTCATGTATTCTCAAATTGAAATAAATTACCATTTATCAATATTCAAAAAAAAAATCAACTATATTAGAAAATTTACAAATATTAACCCTAAACATTATTAGACATTTAAAAATTAAAAATGATCATATGTTTTAGAAAATAATTATATAAATATGGGATTATTTTCAATTAAATTCATTATTTACTCAAAATATAATTATTTAACTCCCATAACTAGTTTTACGATACACTGAAATTTTAATGAATGCTAATAAATTTATTTTTAAATTAAAATACTACAAAATTTTAATTTATTGATATTTTTATAAAGATAAATCTAATATAATATAATTATATTAATTATAAAATGGTAAAATAAATTAATGTTTCACAGAAATACCATCACATAATTTATCATTTTCAAAACATTTATTTTCTTTTTAAAAGGTAATAATATATTATATTTTTAATTATATGGTTCTTAAATTATATATATACTTCAATTTGTGAAGATATTGTTCAGTTATTATAAATTCATTAATTCATATAATTACTACTTATTATAATATATATTTAAATTTAATTTTCCTATTTAATTCTAGAATAAAAATAAATTATTATATAAGTACATATTCATTAAATTCTCCTCCTCTCCGAGAAATTTCTTCCAAACAATTATGATTCACTTATTAAACAATATATGACACATTTCTCTCATAGAATTTATAGACACCCATATTGCTTCTCCATCTATGTGATTTCTCCACAAAAATAAAAACGGTAAATTACATTATTATTCAATACAAGATCTCTATAATTAAGAATATTAATAGAATTATCTATATAATAATGG
Source organism: Viscum album (assembly GCA_963277665.1). Lineage (NCBI taxonomy): Eukaryota > Viridiplantae > Streptophyta > Magnoliopsida > Santalales > Viscaceae > Viscum > Viscum album. The sequence continues at coordinate 1,361,449,326 of OY728145.1, read as the reverse complement.
TACTTTTTTAGTATAACAATATTTGTGTAGAAAAATGATAAGAGTCTTCCATATAATTTCTTAACATTGAAACATGAAAACAAAAATTACGAAGGACAAAATTTGTGGAAAATCCACTCAGTACATAAAAGATCCATCATTCTCTAGGATTTCATAGTGACTTATGAACCATATAATCAACATTTCCGTATTTCAAAATTTCATCACACTTTTCCATGGAAAAAATTTGAGAATGAAATGATAACCTTATCAATATAATGATCCTTCCACTAGTTATCTGTATAATATTTCTTCCTACTAAGATCTAACCTTATATATTTTTTGATGATCATTACATTATCATGAACTTCCTCTACTAATTATAATTTCGTCAATATTATTCCCTCAACTTCACCTCAAAATAATTGATTTTGAAATTTCGTTGCATACAATTCCTCAAATAGTTACATCGGTATACTAGAATGAAACGAAAATTATAAAAAAAAACTCCACAAATGAATGAGGTTGATCCAAATATATCTAGTAATAATTTAAACAAGATCAGATAATTTCCTCTAATTTTTTAATTTTTCAGTTTGTATATCCATCTTATTGAGGATTTAAAGAAGTATTGATATTACATTTATCTTCCAATATCTTCAATAGTAAATTATAAACGTTTGATGTGAACCATGAATCATATCCATATTCAATAGTTAGAAGAAAATAATAATTCCAAAATACTTCTATCATAAAAACATTCATTTTGGATTTTGTAAAAATAGAAATTTAAAAGAGTATTTTTAATGAAAATTCCCTTAACTCATGTTCTACTTACTTAAAATGCGTTCGGACCCCTTGTATAATGTTTTAATGCTTTTATTAATTTATTAAATAAATATATTGATATTTATGGTACATTTTATAAAATTTTTATTACATATTTCTGTCAATTTATTAATAAAATTTTGTTATTTTCATTGTTTCGGGTGCTTTTATTTCCGAGTCTCCATGGTTAGTTCATTATGGAATTTATTATAAAATGGAATAAAAACTCCATAAGTGGAATGAAAAGATATTAATATTATTACTTAATTCTAGATATCATTTTTTCTAATTTGAGGATGATTCATTAGAGAAAAAATGAATTAAAATGATTTAATTTATTTTTGTTGTTATTTATGACTCTTACGAACCTATAGAGTTTTATTTAATATAATGATTATATATTGGTTTTAGAACATTATATAACCTATAATATGTATAATAACATCTAATTTAGAATAAATATTTTTTATGGACATCTTTGAAGAAGGAAAATGAAAATGAAAACTCATTATCCATGAAGGTAGTGAATCACACATAAGTGATGGCGATTTAATTTTCTAGAATAAGATTAAAAGTTGAGAGTCTTGATGTTGGATATTCCATTAACAGAATAAAATTACAATATATTTTTCATAATGGGGAAATAATTTCACATGGATTATATAATAGGAGGAGATAACAGGAAATGAAAAATAATTGAAATGAAATACAAGATAATAGAAAAGGATATTACATCTTTAGTTATTCTCCTTGAGAACCTCATTAAGGCCCGTGTTTTTTGTAATTTTACAAATAAAATAATTCTAGGATATAGGGAAGATACTTGGGATGTTTTTGGTGTTGATATTATATATTATACATTTTTTTAGGTGTGATGATAAGGATTGGTGTGGGAGGAACTTGTAATGGAGAAGAGGGTGTTTTTATTATTTTATTCAATAGTTTATTTTTTTTCAAGATAATGAAAATTTTGATTGCATGAAAAAATATATTAAATAGAAAAGTATATATGGATATTATGGTTATTAAATCATCAATACCAAAAATATTACTAAATTATTTATTTTATTTGTAAAAATCATAAATTTCAATATTTTATTTTTCATAAAAAATTACAATATTTTAGAAAAATAAAAACAAATCACCATATCCATTTTTAAATCAAGAGAATTAATTTATGGAATTAATTTATTTAATATAATTTTATAAACATGATAAATATTGTTTTTAATTAAATTAATCATTAATTTGAAAAATACTTCTTTTAATAATATTACTGAACTTATGACCCTTTGAACAATTAATTAATGTCTCATAAAATGGTATTATAATTAAACATCCTAAAAATATTAATTTGTGATTATATTTTATGGAGATAAAATTTATTCAAAATCATTATATTGATTAATAAATTGTAAAAAAATTAATTTTTCACAATGATACCAACACATAATTTATCATTTTCAAAAAATTATGTACTCATTTTATGATATAAATATATCATATTTTCACTTATAATATAAATAAATTGTATGTACACATTATTAGGTGAGGTTTATATTTTATTATTTTTATTATTTAATTCTTATTTATACCAGTTATTTTGTTATACATTTATAATAAATTTAAGAATATATTTCCATAATGAATACAAATTATATTTTAAGTGCCTATTTGTTACACCATTAGATTGAAGAAGAATATGTATACTAAAATTTAATTCCATAATCATCGACTTCAAAAGTACTTTCCTAAAATTATAAATAAATATTGGATCAATGAGTGAGACAATGGAGAGAGGAACTCAATGTTACACTACTACCTCCATTAAATATCATCAGTAAATATATTCATTAAAAATATTATCTATAATTTGATTGGAATTTTCATATTTACTTAATATATCAACAATAATCCATAATGTATTATTTACTTGTGATTTCATTGAGAATCCAACCATGAAATCGATTAAAATAATTTTCCATTACCACTCCAGCATTAGAAATAGTTGTAGGATTTTTTTTGGTAATTTTTATTTTACTTTTAGTTACTAACATGTCAATCATTTCATTAAAATGAAAAACAAATCTGACCAACAAAACATTAACTCTCTTAATTGTATCTGTATATTGTAGTGATTTATTTATTAATGAAAAATAGAGAACTATGATCTTCACTCTCCATATATTTTTCCATGTGGTAATCACAAGGATGACATGGTCTTTTTCTAACTCATAAAACACCTTCGTTGACAATATAAAACTCCAGAAACGTAACATTTTTAAAAGATTATAACTTTTACTATAATGATAATCCTCCATATGATTTTGCTTCATTATTTTTTGAACATGTTAAAATCACTAGACCCAGTAATAAGACATATTATTTTACCTTAATCCAATACATATAGAATAATTTAATCAAATAATTAACCAAATGGTCATGCTCCAAATGTATTATGGTTAATTTTGAAATGTTTTTTCTGAATCAATAAATCATAAAAATTGACTAATGTTTTAGGATGGTAATGAATTAGGTAGTTATAATAATTGATCAGATCCTTCTATCATAATTATGTCTTGAATAAATTGTAGAGCTAATATATACATCAAATATTTATGACCAGTATATATTTTAGGCATTCATAAATAATAATGATGCCTCTAATTGTTTTTTTAAAAAATTAACATATAATTCCATATAATGTGTTGTGTAATTTAATTCCTAAGGATTAAAAAGATGAGAAGCATAAGAAATCTCCTAATAATTCATCATTATCGAACAACCAAATCCATTCAATAAAGAATCATTGTAGATAAAAATTCACCATTTCTAGATGGAAAGTCCAAAATAGATGAATTCACCACTATTCTATTTAGTTCATGTGATCAATCATAACAGTCATTTATCCCGATGAATTTTACTTATTTTAATGATTTATTTTCATAAATAGTATAAAAATAACAGTTGTTTCAATAAATTGTGGTTTGTAACCAGCTAAACCATTAAAACAATGAATATAGATGATATGTTTTGGTCATTTATAATCTTTTTATAATATCTTTTATCTGGGTCAATAGTTATTCTATCATTAAAAAAAATATGTGAATGGAATAATTTTTTTGCATCAAAAACTCACACATTATATATTTTTCATACATATTCATTTATAATAAGGTTTTTTGAAAAAAAACATTAGGTTTCTTTCATTTTCCACTTTAGATTACGAATGTACAAAAATATCATCAATAAAAACAACCTCAAACTTATCAAATAATTCATGGAAAACTATATTCATATGCAATGTAAACACGGTAGGTGAATATGAAAATCTATACGGAACAACTATAAACACAAAATAATTGTATCTATTCTAAAATGTAGTATTTGGAATATATGATTTCTTCACATTCAATAGATGGAACCCCAACCAAATATCATCCTTCAAAAAATATTGAACTCTCAGGAATTGAATAAACAAATCATCTATACGAGGCAATGAATATGTTTTAATTTTATTGATATTATTTAAGACTCTATAATCAGTGATGCACTCAGTTTATTGAAACATTTATCTAAAAACTCTATTAATATATTTTCCATTTCTAAAAGTTCAACTTTAGAAATTTGATAAGACCTATTAGAAATAGACTTATCATCTGGCATAAAGTAAATTATAAAATCATTCTCCCAATAAGGAATAACACCAAGGAAATTAGTAAATACATCTTAGTATTTCGTCACTAATTGAAAATCACTAATTTGAGTAGTTTCTATCTTTTCAATAATATAATCTTGTAAAACATCACTCTCATGTCTAATCAATTTCTGAACATATTTTTATGTTATTAAAGGTGTTAAATCATTTAACATAAATTTAATTGCTCTATAATATATCATATCATTGTAAAATAAAACCCAATACATACCAATAATCCAGGAAAACTCAATTATGGGCAGTTGAATATGATTTTTATGAAAAACCAATCCACTAATAACCAGCTATATTTTTCAACAAATCAGGGATTCTTTGATATTTCCAAAAATAATTTTCACCAAAATTTTATCTTTTTTTCTTTTGGTAATATTTCCATTTTAATTTTAAATTTATTTTAAATAAAATAATTTTATGATTTATATTAAAATTTGTTATTGGAATAAATTGAATATCTAATAAACATATCTATCACCACGTCTCGTCATGGCCCAACATAAACCGTAGTTTTATAAAAATATTTTTCCACACCTTTCATTAATATCTCATTATGATTCCCTTATATATTACTAACATTGAAAATTTGTTATCATAATTTCCTTTCTCATTACAACATATGAATCTTGATGTTGGATTTTTTTTATATTTCTGTCATTTACCTTGCCTTCATTATCCATATGTCTAAACACACCACATTAGAAGCACCACCCAAGCATTATAAGACATTACCCATGTTTCTCATTAACACACAACTCAAAATATGGAACATGGATTCCTTCCACCATATTTCTTTAAAGGACTCTTCCCCACATCCTTCCATCAAGCCAATTTTCTAATATTTTTATCACAAGGAACATAATTGATGAAAAACACCATCTATAATTTTTCATCACAATGAACAACTTTCGAATAAATTTTTTTAAAAAAAATTCACAAAATATTTTTATATACCTAGTTGTAAACATGAGAAAAATCAATTAATATTAATATAAATCTACAAAAATTTCTGTTATATACTATTCATGTCTTTTATTATATTCTTCATTCATGGACAATGAATCTTAATATTTTAACCTCAGTTAATTTTTTTTCATCCTGAGTCTCACAACATTATAGAAATATTTCTTAAGAAAAAGATCCTAATTTGTTTTAAAATTTCATGGAATCACGATTATGTTTCTCTACAGTATTCCTAACTAGTGGCCATCATTGATAATCTTCTCCATCAAAATGATAATTTAAAGTAGATATATTTTGACATTTTAATCAACTTATTACATTAAATATATTATATAGATGAATGATCTATCATTTCATACCTCATGGATAGACGATATTCAGAATATTGGGGGATATTTCCTCATGAAATGATCAACTATCCACATGTTCCTTTTTGGTAGATCATGTTACTCTATAGCATAGAAACAAACAACATTTATAGCTTTTGTAAAATAAACCATCAATAGAACCAATTGTTTTATAACAATTCAAACCACCTAAAGATTCTGATTTTATTGAATAATTTCCACTAAGTGCATTTCCAGTACATCTTCTATATATCTTATATTGAAAACCATTATGAATAGACATAGTTCACTTGAAGATACTAAGTAATATTTTTATTTTATATCAAAAAAATAAGCCTAAATTAAAATCATTCATGGGTATTATGTAATCATTATACTAATCTCTAATGTTATCTATTTTGGATTATTATAATATCTAAAAGGGAATATCTATAAACATTACATAATCATCAGTTTTAATTCAATAATTTTTTATATTAAATTTGTGGATCTTTTCAATTATATAGTTTTTTAAAATTTGGTCATGAATCATGCATACCCTCGCCCCACACACACATATATATATATGTGTGTGTGTGATGTGAAAAAATATAAATAGTGTGATTTTTCATATAATATAACACTTTTTAAATAAACAATAATATATTTCTTGATAAATTTTCACTACATTAAAATATAAATGTTCCTTTAGCATACACATCCTTAATCCCAATGAAAAATATTTTAAATATTGAGAGAGAACAAAAATTTTATTAAGGGACATGTAAAAGTAGATGTTAGTAAGCCTGTTGAAAAATGAAACAATCCATGAAAAGATTACCCTTATCTCAATGTTCAATGACTGAAATGTAGTGAAACATTTTCACATGAAATTGCAAACACTTATTTCTCAGACATATCATTTAAGTCATATTAAATGAAAATATAAATCATGTAGATTACATTAGACATCAACATTCATATAACTCTTATATATTAAATAACTAATATCGTCAACATCCATATCTATATAACATAATCAATTATAGGTATATCAAAAACACATTCATCCATTTTTTATAACAAAACCACCAATCCATGGAAAATCATGAAACCACTTATCAATAGTTTATCACGAAACAACCCATTTATGGTGAATAATGTATATACCCATCCTAGGATTATAATATATACAAATCATCATAAATAATTCCGAAGAATAATAAATCATATTGAAGCTTGAATTCTTGCACTTTCATCAAAAAAAATTATACACTATATTGATTGTATATTAAAAATCCATTCATATATGAATATATTATTTTATTAGAAAAAAAACATTTTCAATACCAAAATAACCTTTCCCTTAGAAAACATTTACATTATTATACTTATAATGAAAAAATAAAAATAGTGTTATTATTTTATGAAAAAAATAAAAATTTTAAACGGGGTCAAATTTAAAATAATGGTTACCGTAATAGGAAAATTTATTGTGTCCATACACATTAAAATAAAACATTCTATTTGTTATCTTTAATGAAATTAAAACATAGTGAAAAATATTCTTTGATTTTTTGAAAAAAAGGAATGAAAGTTCAAAATTTCTATTATAAAATTCACATTTTAATATAATTACATTCTTGAAATAATATTGAAATCAGTAATATGTATGGTAATTATTTTTTAAATAAAACATTAAATGTGTAATTTTAATGTCTCTTATAAGATTGTAAATATTTGAATCGTAATCCCCATGGTGGAATAAAATTAACAAAAACATGATATATTTTGAGAATATATAGTATCAAGTAAGAAAATTTCAAATAAATAATATACACACTTCATAAAATTATATAGGTGTCTAACATCATAATATTTCTCAAGGAATGGAAATTGAGTCGAATTCCCTTACCTTTTTTTTTATTTTTCACACTTGTTCATTATTGTCCTAAATAATAAAAATATATTTATCACAAAATTTCTTAATTTCAAATTTTTGTTAATTATTTCATTTATATAATTTATTAAAATGTTATCTAATCCCACTTAATTAATTAATCTCAATATGTATGTTTTGATGTTATTTTGCTAATATATCCAAAAATGAATTAGGTAGGTTGACTACTGTAAAATACTCCACCATTTAAACATCTGTATAATAATACTAATAAAATAATTATCATATTTATAAATCAATTATTCTTTCTAAAAACAGTATTTAATGATGTTTATAAAAAATTATCTTTGTTACGATCATTGAAATGGTTGGTCATGTGAATTAATTCATAATGATTCAATTTTAAAATGATTGTTATGGAAAGAGGGGATGTATTATTTTAAATTTATAGAATAATAATAATGTCATAAATTACATATTATTTCATTAAATATACTTACATATATCATATATATGATTTAGTGATAAAAAAGAGTCACATCTCTTCTTCAAGGTGTTAGTCCACACGTACAGGTGAATGAATTTATCATTAATTAATGTATGAAATAAAATTATAAATTAAAATTTCATAATTATTAATATATTATAAATTTCATAATTATTCCATTTATCTCACATGTATTTATTATCTTTATCTTTTATACCTTTCATGTAATGTTGTTAGTGAAACAAATCACGTCTCATATTGAGGTTGTATTCTATTATACACACAAGCAATATTATCGTATCCTAGTCAGAATGAAAATAATGAAACTATATGTGAAATCATAAAATTTAATTTTGTTAAAAATAATATATTTATACCTTAAATATATCAATATAACAATTCATGATTGGAAATGATGGAAAAAAATGACATCCGTTTACGAGACGATAAAATTATGTATAAATGAATGATGATTTCTTATCCCATTTGATAGAGGGGGATATGGGTTTGGGTATTGTAATTTAGAAAATAACATATTTTTATAATTATTTTATTATATAATAATAATTAAATAATATTTCAATTATGTTTATGATGAATTAAATATATATATACATTGTTAAACAAAATACTCATTCTTCTGAAAACAACTATAGGTAATCAACAAATTCCATTATATGCTAGATTCTGGTTAGAAATAAGGGTTCTAGGTTTTGGTGATGGAATTAATGAAGGTATTTTGGTAGTGTTTGTAATGACCCGATCTTTTATGAATAAAATTACCTTTCATTTAATGTTATATTGATATAGAAAACACATTAACTCTTTTAATATTATTATTAGGTTTAAATGAATATTATATATCATTACTAGTCTTTATATAGTAGTTGAATAGTTATCATTCAACTAATATAAATATGAGGATTTTAAAAAAATCGTTTCGACATAGAAAAAGTAAAGTATAACCTCATCCAGTAGAATCAGGCCATACGATGCTCATTTGTCCGAGCTCTGAAAGGAGGTAACATCAATGGGATTCCCTCCTGACCATGCCCAAGTCAAAATTCAACATGTTGAGATTCAACGGAATATTCTACATGAGAAGATCATGTTAATAGAGATTACCACCTTGGTGATGTTATCTGAGATGCCCCAATACTCTATCACCATCTCACCACTTGAGCTTATGTCTCATACTGGGGTTATAACGGGTTATGTAAGAATGTTTTAGTTCATTATTGTGTAATCCCTTCCTATAAATATATATCTTATTCCATAAATTCTTTTATGAGAATAGACTTTCTAAAAAGTGATTAATATGATAAATTGACACATCTGGTAAAAATGATACTTCTGAAAAATATGTATATTATTATATTAAACTATGTTTTTTATTAAAAATATTACATAAAATAATTATAAATAATGATTATATCATTTACTTATCTGTAAATAATTATGTAATTAGAATGATAAATCTTAATGTTTTTATATGTTAGAACAGAATGAGTATTTAAAAAAATAAATTTTAAGGAATTAATGAATTTTGGGAATAATTAATATTTTAACAAAATTTTATTATCAACTTTATGAATAATAAATTACTAAATATGTTTTATGAAGTCAAATGTAATTTTTATTTTGGTATGAAAACTATTCTGTCAAAACTTGTGAATTTTCTGTAGTGGTCATTTATAATATTAAAAAATAATGTTAACATATTTATAAAATTATTTAGATATAATGAACATTATTTTGGGAATCATGATGTCAAAATTATCCAATGGTGAATCTTTTTTAATTTCATGAGACAGTCGAATTTATAGGTAAAATTAAATACTGTATAAACAAAATATTGGTTTTATGACATCATAGTGACCCAAAAATGATGTAATAAATACTATAATGGGTATTATAAGACCAATATATTATTTTCACAATAAAAAAGTCATATTTTAGACTTGTTTTACTTAATTTATAAATCCTTATAGAATCATCCAATATGAATATTATATTTTGTGATTTTAAATTAATTCCATTAATAATGTTACTCACCTTCACATAAGCAAGGATAATATTTTAATATGTTAGGAAATTGGCATTAAAATAAATTTCCACTCCTATTTGGAAAAAAACAAGGGAAAACCCCATGTTAAGGATTTTTGTTATAAATATTTAATTATATAGATTCCAAAACCAATGTTTTTGAAATATTAACAAATTACCCTCTCATTTCCCATATAAAACCACCCATGCTCCGACATATCTTTAATAAGAATACTTGGATCCCATCACTAATTGGACCTCCCATATCATGAATCTTATTATGGTACCTTAATCGCTAAAATATCCCCTCTTCATTCTTTTGAAGTCACACACTCATGTAAGAGATCCTTACTTTCCTTCCATTCACATTTTTATCCATGTTTCCATATATTTGTTACAAAAATTTATATTCAATTAAAAATGGAAGGGTATGTTTTCTCACCTCCCCCACACATCATTCCAAATTCTATAATTATGATAGACCAATTAATCTCTCATTAATTCATTCCACGTACACCTGTTACCATGCTGAAATTTTGTATGGGATTTTTCACTTCTTATATCCATTCAGCATATCTTCTAAATTATGTATCAAAATTCCATTTCATATTTTGGGATATTATATTCCATGATCCCCTAACTATCTATTTCATGTATAAATGATTATAGTCACCTTTCTCTCTTATCAATCCAATTTATGAATTTTAATGTGATATTGTTATACTGTTAAAATTACACCATGATTTTACATGAAAAATCATTGTCTAGTGAATACCATTCCAATTTAACTATCAGGGGTATTCACCATTATGAATAGATAAGTATTGATTATAGACTATTATATATGTATTCCACATTCCATTATCCTGTAATAAATTATTATTTTTAATGAATCCTTGTTATATGATCTATGCGGCACAGTTAAGCGTGAGATTGAAATGATGGTGAAGGGTGTGTTGTCATAGTGATACAAATGCATTGGGTGATTTTTAGTGACATGATAACTTCTTTTTTATCGGGTTTTAAATATTTCATTTTTAAAAACATCCACCATGTTGGGACTAGGGTTTACTTGATTCTGTTATGTTTATGATGAATTTTTGTAGTTGTTTCCACATTTCCATGTTATTATAATCATGTTATTTCATGAATTTATGTTCATTTTCCTATTTTACACCATTGATATGCCTCTTTCCTAACATGTATTGATACTTCTATTAATTTCATGTTTACTCCCTTACATGGCATTATATCACACCCTTTTCTTATATTTGTTTTCAGGTTATCCCATTCAAGGATGCGTAAGATGGAATGCTATGGTTATGTAATATAAGTTTTCAATAAAGATATTGTATTTTAACTAGAATGTTTTCATGTAATGTTCTAAATCACCATGGAAACTAGACCTCTCAATCATCTAGGATGTATTAATTGAATTTATGTGTAATAAATCATGTTTAAATGTGTACTAAATTCCATGGTTGTTAACTATGGTATCAGATGACAGGTTTAGTTATTTTTAGGAATAGGGTTATAAAACTCTTGTGAATGCCTTAGGTAAATGACTGAGTATAAGAAAATAATCTCAAATTTTTTTTGAGTATAAGATAAGTGGGATGTCAAAAAAATACATCCCAGTATGGATTTGAACAATTAGAGGTGGCACTGGAACAAATTTATATTGGGGTAAAACATAAAACCATAGCTTTGAGCTCGACTCAAACGAGAACTGGTGCAAAAAAAGGCCTATCTAAACTCTTGGTTAAACACTTTTGAGGAATATGATTTTATAAATTCACAATATTATTATGAACTATTATTATGGGAATAAAATCATTCCCATGAGGATATATGTTAGAAAACCGATCATGGATAACACATACGGAACCACATTAATTCATATGTTATGGGAATAAATTTAATTTATAGTTTATACATTTTATTCATTGGACTCCCCTTTATGTGTTAAATATTAAAAATATATACTATTAATTTTCCATTTATTCTTGAAAATTTCATGTAATAAGAGTACCCAGTCTAACAGTCGATGCAAAGATCAAAGTGATGACTATTTTAATGAGATGCCTGAAATGATAAAAATATGAATCGAAATGTTTATCATGATAATAAACTAGTTAAATCATGTTTTGAACATAAAAATGGGTCAATAAGAACCTCCACCCCCCCTGAGAAAGAACAAGTTGCAATTGAGATCATCACGTGACAAAGGAATCCTACTCTCAATATATCATCTCATCCCTCAACCACCAAAAAATGGATAAAATATATTGAGATCATATTATACATAATTAATTTTTAGGAACAATAGGAGGTTCTTCTAGATTCTTATCTTATGGAGAGTGAATCTTATCAGTGGTGGACATTGATAAAAATTAAGAAGCCTGAATAAGAGATCACTGTGTTGGAATGAAAGGATTTTCATAATATATTTTTTTTGATAAATATTATCCTTACAACCTCCTAAATAAGATATAAATGTACCTCCTTTCCATCAATAAAAAAAATAATCCCTCAGAGCACATGGAGAAAAAATCACAAGGCATTCAGGATATTCCTTGGGATTTATTGATACCCCTAAATGCAGGGTTGATCGCTTATTTGGTGGCATGAAACCTTGCCTATGTAAACAACTAATGATCTATGACTTTGATAGCTATGATGAAATTTCCCTATGTTACCTCAAAGTCAAAATGGAGATTATAGAATTTCATGGGTATCATGGGGAAAAGAAGAAAATAGTGGGCATTAATTCCGGAAGTCCGATAAAAAAATAATCCAATGGTGATAAGAAATACTATAACTTCATATACTAAAGGTGCAGAAAAAAAACACCACAAAAAATGCATAAAGGGGATGAGAAAATTATTTTCGTGTGGAAGAAAAGGGAACCTAGCCAATGATTTCCAATAAGAGAAATCCACCAATGTGATCGAGTAATGGAACACTCAAGTAAACCCTCAATACATTGTTCATTGATACAACTTCATGGAACCTTTGATCTTTGTGAATTAGTTCTCTATGCCAATTATAATTGGAGGAAACAAACAACCTCGATGCCAGTAAGGGGGAACATTTTCCATCACTACTGCTAAAGAGAATCCCAATAAAGAAGAGGGGAAATGAATGGTAGTTATTCAGTTTAGGATAGAGAATGTAATTTTTTATTATGGTTCTTTTCATTCTTTTATATCCCAAAAGTTTATGTAAAAAATCCAAAAAACACCACCAATAATGGATGTAGAGATGTATGTGAAAATAGAAAATAGGAAAATTATTATATACCATGAATACAACACCTCCACTATAAAAAATTATGGATTGAACTACCTGGTGATCCTTTTTATACACCCTTTGGAGGAATTTGATTCAATCCATGGCATTTATAATATTTCTCTATATAGATCCAACATACAATTTCATGAGAAGTTAATCACTCCAAATAGGTAGAATCAAGAACCAATTATATACAAGTTCAAGGATAATGATGAATCTCACACAACACCATCATCCTATGCATGGATATTACTACCAAATGATAACATGTTTCTTGCTCATATGAATGAGTACAAGGAAGGAACCATCCATGTAGACATGTATATTGTGAGAGAATTCACTGATATGTTTCCAAATGAATTTTATGGTCTTACGTATATAATAGATGTTTAATAATGGATTTATATTATACCTCATGCATTTCTAATATCCAAGAATATATATAGAGTTCCCATTGTAGTGCTTGAGAAGCTAAAGAAAGAACCACTAGAGAATCTAGATATAGGGTTTATATGCTAAAGTGCATCACCATGTGGTGCACTAGTCATCATCTTCAAGAAGACGAATGATTAAATGAAAATTTTCATAGATTATCGTGTTCTCAACAAAATCATGATTAAAAAATGTATCCTTTATGATGAATTGATGAATTTTTTGGTATGTAACATGGAGCACAATACTTCTCCATGGTTGATCTATGGTCGGGATATTGCCATATAAGGGTGAGGAAGGTGGATATCCACATGAATTCTTTTCGTACAAGGTACTAGAACTATGAATTCATAGTAATTTTTTTGGACTCAATAATTATTATGATCCCTTCATGGTTTTATGAATATTATATTTATATATTACTTCGACAAAATCATGGTAGTCCTTATAAACAATATTATGATATACACTATATCCAAGGAGGATCATGAGGAGAATCTAAGAACTATACTATAGACATTAAGATAGGAGAAGATCTATTAAAAGTATAGAAATTGTGATTTCTTTTCTAAGTAAGACTCATTCATGGGGAATAACATCACAAGAATGGTATATCTGTGGATCCCTCTTTGGAAAATGTAGTTGATGGATGGCTGAGGCCAATACTTGTGATGGATATTAATAGCTTCTTTGGGTTTGTTGGATATTATTTTCAATTTATGAGAAATTTGTCACATTTTTCAAACACTCATACGTATATTACTTAGAATAAATTCGTTTTTTCTTATAATGATTAATGAAAAGTGTGAATCAAGTAGTTTAAAATGAGTCTTATCATTGTATATATGTGCACACTAACCACAAGTGGAGAAATTTTTGTGGTATTCAGTGAAGCTTTGAATAAGGGAGTGAGATCTGTGTTGATGTAAAATTTCAAATGAATTACCTATTATTCATGGAAATTGAATGTTTCTGGGTAGAACTATCAAACACATGATTTGGAATTGGATGTAGTTCTATTCTCTTTGAACAATTTGTGGGATTACCTATTTGGGGAAAATTTTTTAATATATATGGATTATAAAATCCTCAAGTATATATTGAAAAAGAAATATTTTTGTATTTTCCAAAAAATATGGTTAGAGATTATCAATGAATACGATAGTTCCATTGACAACCATCCCTAGAAAGTGAATAAAGATACAAACTCTATATGGAGAAAGGATCCATTTACTCTTTATTTGATGAGAATATAAAAAGATATAATATTATTATATTTGATGAAATTCGACATGGGAAACATTAATAAGGGGGAATAATAAATTGTTTCACAAATTATTTCTCAATGTTCTACTTTGGAATGCTTAAAGGATGCTTAAAAAATGATTCTGGAATTTATAAAATTTTTGAACCTATCATAAAACAGAAATCCTTGGAGTTCAATGTTAATAGAGAACGATTTGTGATAGTTGGGTCAAGATTAAGTGTTCCATAAAATTTAGAGATCATCAAATAACATTTTTTTGATGCCAATAGTTAGATTTTCTCCAACCACCTAGGAAATACAATGATGTATCAAGATCACTAAGAGCAAAATTGGTGGGATAACATGAAGATGGAGAACCCTAAATATTCAACAAGGTGTGCAGTATGTCTTCTAGTGAAGGCTGATGGGAATATGTATAAGTAGATGATGAAACCATTACCCATACCGACATTGAAATTAGAAAACATAACCATGAACGTTGTCACCAAACATTCAAAGGCATCCAAAGGAAAGAAATTCTATCTTGGTTCTTTTGGATTGACATACAAATACTACACACATCATTTCAATTCCGGGATATTTTTCATTGGATCAAATTTCAAAAATATATATCAAGGAAGTGGAAAGGATAGAAGGTGTATCACTATTGATTATATTTGATCGAGATACAAGATTTTCTCTATGTTCTAGAAGAGTCTCAAACATGCTCTGAATAATGAGATGAACTTCATATATAGAATATCGTTATCAAACTAAGGACTAATCCGAATGGAATATCTAGAAACTTGAGTACATGTTGAGATATTTCTCAATGAACATAAAAGGTAGATAGAACCAACATCATTGTTTGGCAGAGTTCTCTTACAACAACAGTTCCACTAAATCATACATATGGCTTTTTATAAAGCCCTTTATGGGAAGTGGTGAATATCATCAGATGGATGAGATGTTGATGGGGAGTAAAAACTTATAGGGATTGAAATTGTCTATGAAATGGTGGAGAGGGTTAAGAAAACCCGATAGCACATTAATGATGCTCAGAGTTGAAAAAAGATTTATGTTGTAAATCATCGATGAGACTTAGATATTTCTGTTGGATACCGGGTATTCCTCCATATATCACCATTGAATAGTGTGAGGAGATTTGGGAATAAGGGATTATATTTCCTAGTTACATAATCCCTTTTGAGATCCTTGATCGCATTGGAGGAGTGGCCTATCAAATAGAACTCCCATCGAACATGTCTCATGTACATTATGTATTAAATGTTTCACTCCTGAAAAAGTACATACCTGACCAATTACTTGTACTCAATCTAGAGGTTGTAACAATGGAGAATAACCTCTCATATGAAGAGAAACTATTAATGATTCTAGATTGTAGATAAAAATTTCTATGGTATGAGATGATTCCCCTCATCAAGATGTTGTGGGGAAACTACAAGTTTGATGAAGAAACATAGGAACCAAAGGAAGTGATGAGGAAGAGTTACCCTCATATGTTTTAGTATGGAAGACAAATATGAGGGATAAATTTCATAAGGGGGAATATTTTAATGACCCAATAATTTATGAATTAAATTCACATTGTTTAATGTTCTATGGATATAGAAAACACATGAACTCTTTTTTTATTGTGATTATGTCACTGTTATGATTCATTACCATTTTTAATCTAGTCACTGAACAGTGATAACACGACTGATATAAATATATTTTTTTTAAAACAATCCTTTTGACACAGAAAAAGGATAGGATGGCCTCATCTAGTAGATTCGGTCCATAATAAGATCATTTTTAACGCTCATAAAATAGGTAGAATCATTGGGATCCACTCTTGACAATGCATAAGCTGAGCTTCAACATGTTAAGCTTCAATGGAATCACCTTTGGGAGAAGTTTAAGCTAATAAAAATTACCACGTAAGTAATGTTATCTAAGATTCCCCAAGATTCAATCACCATAAAACACCCTACCTTTACGACTTATGCGGGGTTTATAAGGGGTTATGTATCAAGGTATTAATTACTTATTGTGTAATCCCATCAAATAAATAAAAGTTGTACTAAATAATTTCCATTATGAGAACAACCTTTCTCAAAACTTTTGAATTTGATATATTGATTCATTAGGTAAAAATGGAGCTTTTTGAAAAATATATAAATTATTATATAAACTAATTTTTTTTATTAATAATATTATAAAAAAAGTAATTTTAATGAGGAATATATCATCTATATTACTGTAAATAATTAGGTAATCTGTTAGATAAGAGTTAAATTTCTATACGATAAAACAGAACATGTACTTTTAAAGAATATTTTAGGGAATTAATTATTTTTTAAGATATTTAATATTTTTATAAAATATTATTATAAAATAACTTTTATGATGAATAAATGAGCATATAAATTTTATGAAGTCAAATGTAATTTTATTTTTTTTGAAAATGATTTTTGTCCAAAAAATTAAATTTTCAATAAATATCGTGTTTTATTTTAAAAATGAAAATTCAAATATAAAGAAAATTATTGAGATTTAAGGAAAATTACTTATGTAATAAGGACATTAAAATTATCCAATGATGAATTTTTCATAATTTTCTGACACTGTTGATTTTTTGTGTAATAATTAAATACCATATAAAAAAATATTTGTTTTATGACATCATAATGACCCCAAAACGATGAAATGAAAACTATAATGGGTATTCTATGCCCAATATATGTTTTAAAACTAAAATAATCTGATTTTAAATAATTTTTACTTATTTTATAAACCCTTAATGTTTCCACCAAAATTTATAATATATATTCGTAATTTAATGCTAGTTATATAATAATGTGACCCACCTCCAGATAAGAATGGATAATATTTTAACATGCTTATAAATTGTCCTTATAAATTTTTTTTTTCCACTTCGCATTAGATAAATACATAGGAAAAATAATGGGATGGTTTGTGGTTTTCAATATTTAATTATAGATTTTAAAACCAATGTTTGTGAAATATTTAAGAATTCCCCTAACCTTTCATATATAAACCCACCAATGATCCCACTTCTTTCCACATTAAATCATTAGGGATATTCCTTACTCTTTAATACCCTCCCTTTAATCCTATAATGTCACCCCATCCTCCATTAAATAACATATTCATGCTTTTGAAGTCACACACTCAAGTAAGAGATCCTTACAATCATTTTTATTTTCTTTTTTCTAAGCTTATTTATATTGTTACACCAAATTATTTCCAATAAATATAATTGGATATTTTTTCTCACCTCCCCCATACTTACATACTTATGTTTTAATTATGTGATACCCATTTCTCTCTCATTAATGTCTTCTGTGTAAAACTATTACCAGGTTGAAATTCTGTAAGGGATTTCTCACTTCTTATTTACATTCAAGAATTTATTATATATTATGTATCTAAATTCCATTAAATATGTTGAGATATTTTGTTCCATTTTCCACTTACTATCTCTTTCAGGTATAAATGATGAGATACCCCCCATATCTCTCATCTACCTAATTAATTAATTCTTATATGACACCATTATGTTGCCGAAATTGCAGCATGATTTTCCATGACAAAATAATAGTGTAGTAAATACCATTAAAATTTCTCTATCAAGGGTATTAAAATTTAATCACATTTACATATTGATTATAGGCTTTCATTTATTTATTCCACAATCATTTATCATGTAATAAATGAGAATTTTTAATAAATCTATGTTATATGATCTGTGTGGCACAACTTGGAATGAGATTGAAATGATTATGAATGGTGCACCATGATAGTGTTGTAATGAATTATTTAATGTTTAATATCATTATATGTCATTTTGAAACATGATTTTTCCTAATTCATTTTTGAATATTTTCCCACCAATTTGGAAAATGGGTTTACCATATTTTTTTAGGTTTATAATGCGGTGTTTTATATTGTTGCTACATATAAACGTTGTGGTAATCATGAAAAATCATTCCTTTATGTTCATGTTTCTCTTATACTTCATTGATATTGTTATTTCTAGACTTGTATTTCATTCATCATGTTATTCTTTATTTAAACCCTTACTAGGATTTATAGCTCACCCTTTAATTATCTATTTTATAAGGATATCTAATGAATGGAAAAGTATTACAGAATGTTGTGGTCATGTAAAAGAGATTTTCAATATCGATGTTGTATTTTATATATTAAGAGGTCATGTAATGTTCTTAATCACAAAAGAAAGTAGAACTATTGATCTTATAGGTTTTATTAAGTGCAATCCTATGTAGTAATGAATCTTAAAATGTGTAATAAATACCATGGTCTATTATAGAGGGTTTCCAATCCAAATAGATATGGAGATTTGAATATGAGAGGATAGAGGGAGTCCTTTTATAAGGGAGGTGAGTAACACACTTGTAATTTATGAAAATAAAAATGTGTACCTTTGTTTTAACATATAACAAGTCTCCAAAATGAAATATTATAGAGTTATAGAAAACATATGATTGAAAAATGTTCATAAAATGGTTTTTATACAAGTTTTTGTTTCCCATTTTAACCCTTATCATTTTAGTTTAACACCCTTGTAAAACTGTTTTCACATTAATCACATAAAATAATTTTCACTATATTCAGTATTCATTATGGAATCAAATTTCTGTTTAGATTATTAGATAATAAAAACTATTATTATTCAAAAAATTTATTTCTCATTACGAAATTCATCTCGAAAAGTAGAAAATGTTACTTAAAAATTTAATCAACAAATGTGAAAAAATTGTTATTTCTCAATAAGGGTATTTCCCAGGAAATATATTATATAATATTAACTATATGACTAATGAAAATAATTATATAAATATAAATTAATATTAATATTTATATAATAAAAAAATTTCATTCAATACATTCCAATTTATGGACAATTTATTTTATTATAAAGGAGAAACCTTTTACATTATAGAAATTTTCTATGAAAACAACATTTTTAATCCAAAAATAAACATATACTAAAATCCAATAAAAATTATAAAATTTCCCAGAAATTAATATGTTTCTGACTAATTACGAAATGGAACTAATTTCCAATAATTTCAATTTTATAATATATATATTAGTATTTAAAAAAACATTATAGAAAAAGATTAGTAAAAACTATTTATTTCTTAATTTAAAAATTACTTATCAATTTTATAACAAATATATATATCTAATTAAATAAAAATATTTACTCTATAATTACCTGATTTATTACAATATGGGTTTAATATTATACCTCAATTTTTTATTACTAATTTTTATTTATTAATCATCTAATTTCCTTTCCATTTTAGTTTAGTGATCATATCATACGTGGTTCATAAGAAACCCCATGATTCACACATTTAGATATTGTGCCAAAAATAAATTCCTTTATCCATAATAATAAATATAAAAAATTCCTAGAATACAAATTTAATTTTTTTTTTTTGAAACTAAGTATTTATAACATTATCCACATATAATATCTTTTATAATCATTCTCTGTATAACCCTTATAAACTGATCAAATCACATTAAAACATAAGATAAATGATTAGAATGGGGAAACATGAGAAAATATTGATCTGAAATTGTAACGCCCCGACCCTAGTTACCCAGAGTCGGTGCCTTATTACATAACATTGGCATGATCACAAGAATGATCAAATCTCGAAAGACCGATTGGTTTAGTAGCCTTGGAAACACTAGATATATTCATAAGTTTTACATTACATCATAAAATGAAAAACTACCACAACAACATAATGTCTCCATAATCCACACTCATATCCCCACATAATATCCCTGCAGGTCATTCATAATTTACTTCTTCACGTCCTGGGAAAAATAAAACATAGAAAAGGGGTGAGCTCAAATGCCCAGTAAGGATAACAATATAGTGGAAACTATCATAAATAAGAATAAACATTTAAGGCAATGTATAACTAAAACAACAGCCTTTCAAACTTGAACTTTCAACATTGTATGGCATAAATAAAATGAAATAATTCCATTTACTCATTCACATGGATATTCTACTAATCGAATAATAACATGAAAAATCACTAACCACTTTCATAATGTTGGAATGCATAATGCCAGACTATCATAACCACATAGCCAAGGCCTCGTACCAAGACTACAAATAAGATTTTGCCAAGGCCTTGTGCCAAGACACTAGTTTGTCTCATGAGACCTACCGATGCATCGAGGAGCTATAACGGGCTCCACCCATCACATATTAAGTCCAATGGATTCCCATATGAAAAGGTTTAAACATAACATAAACATTCGTATTAAAAATAGCATACGAAATGTCAATAATTTCACCAGAAACTATGAATGGTATAAAAATAGCACATACTCAGTCAAACATATCACAAAACCTTCAATACAATATAGAAGTTTTGTATCATAATAAATCAACTTCAAATAAGTGTAAAATCTATCAAAGGATGTTGACATAGATGAAATCAAAACACTTTTTGGAGAAATATCTCTTTATATTTTTGAAATCATTTAAGAGCCATATAAAATAAAACATTTTCTTGAAAATATTCTTATAAGCTTGTAAGGAAAATATTGAAGATTTTATAACGGCAGAAAATAACAGCACTCGCCGTATAAGTTAAAAAACATTCTTACCTTAATTCTGTCGAAAAGGTTAAAAAGGACCTTGTTTTGAAAACGACGGAAAGATTCCTCTTATAAAAAGTCAAACAAGGGTATAAATGACTTTAACCCATATTCTTGTAAATAATAAAAATGTTTTGAAAATACATTTTGAAGAAACATGGATTTGGATGATAAAGAGATCCCAGTAGATTATTACATATAAACAACCTCGGATAATGAAGTGATTGTGAAAGAACCCTTAACTTGTACTTTTCCTTGGTTGTGGTAGGTTAACCTCCTGTATAATGGTGAAATAATTGTTATTAAATTATACATGAATCATATACATTAATATGATATCATATATGATCTTTTAATATTGATTTGATAATAATATCTTAGTATTATCGTTGTTTCGGGTGTTAACTTACTTGTTTTCTTTTATATGTTTTGTTACGTAAGATATGTTTATAAAGGATAGGTTGTATATTATTCATATCCAGAATGATATCAAGTCCTTAAACATTATTTTTTAAATCATCACATGATAATTATACTTGAATGGATACGATGGAGAATGAATCTCATCGCGTTCGTGGAGATGGTAGTCCGTACGTACGCACGAGCGACAATATCATTCTTTTAAAATAATATATAAATGGATGGTATATCATATATACAGAATCATTAACATGTTATATTTATTATTTACATGAGTTACATATCATTATTATACCCATCCAAATAATAATATATTGAATAACAATTATACCACGACGTTGAGACGGTAAGCCGTACGTACGCACGTATGGTGACATGTTATTCAAAGGGTGGATAGAATACTGAATATGGTTGTACCATATTTATAATAACATCACAGTATATATATGATACTGGATTCATTATTTTAGAATGGTAACAACAAAGGAAGAAGAAGTGGAAGAAGAAATGAACTTGGAAAAGGGTGGTGAAATCATTACCTCTTCTTCAGGTTCTTCCTTTTGATTTGATCAAAAGGGCTCCTTAGGTTTTTTTTCTGATCAAAATAAGGCCTATAGGTTGTATTGAGGGAAGTTGGGAGAGTATTTGTTCAGAGTTTGGCCGAACCAAAAGGCTTTGAAGGTGTGAAGAAATGAGAAGGAGGAGTTCCCTTTTATAAGAGGGGTGAGGGGAAACTTTGGAAAAGCTAGAAATATTAATTTATAATAAATTCATATTCGGTTTCCAATGGTTCCAAAGTTTATTATTTAAATTTTAAGGTGGGTATGGGTCGAAAACAACTCAACCAGTAGAATCTAGACAGGTTTGGGTACTTATATTAACCTTATCTTTAAGTATTAACTCTAAGTTAATTAGTTTCACTTTTACAATGTCTCTTTGTATTTTTAAATAATATGGTTAATAAACATACTACATACATCCAAGTGACCCCCAAGTGGTCCATTAATGATGAAACTATCATTATATAAGTCTCTTGGCCGAGCCTTAGATTTTGATAAATTTAATATCAATTAATAATATAATATTTGTTTTAAGAACTCTTTTATGTCAATTTTGACCCTATTCAATAGTTGATTTTTGTGAAACTCATAAAAGATTGATTACATTGAACAAAGTCAATTAAATCAATCCTAATATTTCATATTATCCTAGAAAATTAGTTTAATTCATTAAAAGTTTCATATTTTATTTATTTGGGTATTTATAATATCAATTAGTTTAATTTTTCACTATTATAGTAATTACTACATCATCATTGTGTCATAAATAAATTAAATTATTTAATGTCTAAAAATTAAAAATAAAATATCACTATGTAGGAAATATTTTTATCTGTCTAATTAATATTTATAATCTAAAATCCAACATATATAACCCTATGTAAAAATTGTTTTTCTAAAAGATATATGCTTGTGTCATTTTTGTATTCATTTTAACTTAATTAAAAAAAGTGTCCCTATCACCTACAAGTGGCACCATGGGATCCCAAAATCGACCCAAAGATTCCTATGGTCGAACATGTATCAACCAATAAGTCTAGGACACGTTTTAGGTTAATTTAGTATTATTAAAATATTATTTTTTAACCCTTATTTACCAGATTTACCCTTAACCATGGTAAATAAAATATTTACCACAGTAATTATTCAAAATGTCTAAAAATAAAAGTTACCTATTTACACAATTTGGACATCCTGATTCCAAATATGGAATCCATTTTTCTAAATTCAAAACACAGAAGTGGCAGAAATTAATTTAAAATTAATTCCCGCTGCCAAAACAAAAAGCATGTTTTTAAGAGTTAATAACTATCAAAAGATTGACACTTGTTTATGTTCGGTTTAATTGTAAAATTATGTCCAATGACCAACATTATATTAAATGGTAAAAATATATTATAAATATACTTTAAAACCACTCAAATTCATAATTTATCATTATTAATTATTTTGATTAAAAAAGTTGTTTTGAATTAAAATTTAGTAATTTTCACAATTCATCAAAATATGAAAGTTATCCGAAAAGTACCAAAATTTCACCTTAGGCTAAATTCGATATTCCGAATCCATAAATGAAGTCCATTTTAAAATATAAAATATATATAATTTTGAAAAGTAGGAATTACTATTCATAACGGCTAGTTTGATTGGTTGTTAGAACTCGGTGTTGCGTACAACACACGCTATCACATTATTCAAAGAGAAGCGTACCGTAGAAGCTTGGGGTGTTACATTCTCCCCTCCTTCAAATAATTTCGTCCTCGAAATTTCTAGAATACTACCGCATGAAAAGACTCGGGTGGTTCTTCATCATAAGTTCCTCGGGTTCCCACGTTGCCTCTTCCATCTTATGGTTTCTCCACAAAACTTTTACCAGACACGTCGTCCGGTTTCTCAGTACTTGTTCTCTCGTATCAAGAATCCTGACGAGCTCTTCACAATAGGAAAGATCGGGTTCCAGTTCGAATTCCTCATAGGTGAGTACATGCGTTGTGTCAGGCATGTATTTCCTCAACAGAGATACGTGGAACACATCGTGAACATTAGAGAGACTTGGCGGTATTGCCAATCAGTAAGCTACAGCCCCAATTCGTTCTAAAATTTAGAATGGTCCTATGTACCTGGGACTCAATTTACCTTCCTTACCAAAACGTATGACTCCCTTCCATGGAGATACCTTCAAGAAAACATGATCACCGACTTGAAATTTCAAATCCTTCCTTCGATTATCGGCATAGCTCTTCTGCCTACTTTGAGATGCTTTGATGTGATTTTGGATTACTTTCACCTTTTCCATTGTTTCCTCCACCAGTTCTGGGCCTACAAGTTTCCTTTCACCAACATCATCCCAACAGGTTGGTGTACGACATCTCTTTCCGTATAACGCTTCATATGGTGCCATCTGAATACTCGAATGGAAGCTATTGTTATAGGAAAATTCTACCAGTGGTAAATATTGATCCCACATACCCGGAAAATCAAGTGAGCAAGATCTCAACATGTCTTCTAAGGTCTGAATAGTCCGTTCTGATTGTCCGTCTGTCTGAGGGTGGTAAGCAGTGCTCAAATGAAGTTCAGTATCCAGGTATTTCTTAAGACTTTTCCAAAATCTTGAAGTAAAACGGGGATCACGATCAGAAACAATCGATAAGGGTACTCCATGAAGTCTCACAACTTCATTAATATATAGTCTTGCTAGACGTTCCAGGGGTATATCTTCTCTTATAGCAAGAAAATGTGCTAACTTGGTAATACGATCAACAATAACCCATATTGCATCGTTCCTTCTAGGAGTCTTTGGTATCCCCATGACAAATTCCATCGTAATATTGTAACATTTCCAATCCGGTATGGGAAGAGGTTGCATGACTCCCCCAGGCTATTGCCTTCCAGCTTTCACTTGTTGACAAACCATACATCTTGACACAAAATCAGCAATCTCCCTCTTCATGTTGTCCCACCAAAAATGTTCCTTCAAATTTCTATACATTTTCGTGCTCCGAGGGTGTATAGAGAAATTTGAACTATGAGCATCATCCAGCAATTCCCTTTTTAGATCAGGTAAATCGGGAACACAAAGTCTCTTCCCAAATTTCAAAATTCCATCTTCATACACAAAGTCTCTCAATCTCCCATCATTCACAGCTTTAATCTTCTTTTGAAATTCTTCATCATCGGTCTGAGAACTCTTAATCCTTTCTAGTAAAGATGGTTTGGAAAACATTTGAAAAAGCATTGATGTTTCACCTTCTCTGGTTATTCCCATGTCCATCTTCACTAGATCCATGAAAATTGGATCCCTTTCAATTCTCATATTGTTCAAAACTCCATGGTCTTTTCTACTCAAAGCATATGCCACCTTGTTTGCTTTCCCCGGGTGGTAGTGTATCGTGCAATCATAATCCTTGAGTAATTCAAGCCATCTCCTTTGCCTCATGTTGAGTTCTTTTTGTGAGAAAATATACTTCAAACTCTTGTGATCAGTATAAATCTCACATTGTTCACCATAGAGGTAGTGCCTCCATATCTTCAAAGCAAAGATCACAGCTGCTAACTCGAGATCATGAGTAGGATATTTTTGTTCATTAATTTTCAACTGTCGTGATGCAAAGGCAATAAATCTATCATTCTGCATAAGGACACAACCAAGTCCTTTCTTTGATGCATCACTATAAATAACGAACCCATAATTCCCCGATGGTAGAGTCAATACAAGAGCATTGACTAATCTTCACTTCAGTTCTTCGAAACATTCTTCACACTCTTTTTTCCAAACAAATTTAACCCCTTTACGTGTGAGCTTCGTTAATGGGTTAGCCAATCGGGCAAAATTCTGGACGAAACGTCGATAATAACCTGCCAAACCAATAAAACTACGTACCTCAGTTATACTCATAGGTGCTGGCCATTCATGGATTGCCTTGGTTTTAGAAGGATCAGTAGAGATTCCATCTTTAGAGACAATATGGCCAAGAAAAGAAATCTCCTGAAGCCAGAATTCACACTTGTTAAACTTCCCATATAATTCATGCCTCCTCAGAGTCTTCAAGATAATGCGCAAGTGATTTTCATTATCTTAGTAGGTTTTTGAGTATACCAAGATATCATCAATAAATACCACCACAAATTCACCGAGATACTCCTTGAAAACTCTATTCATCAGATCCATGAATACAGAGGGTGCATTAGTCAATCCAAACGGCATTACGGTAAACTCGTAATGCCCGTACCTGGTTCGAAATGCTGTCTTCGGAATGTCTTCCTTCTTCACACACAACTGATGGTATCCAGATTGAAGGTCAATCTTTTAAAAGTATTGAGCTCCATGTAGTTGGTCAAATAAATCATCAATACGAGGTAGGGGATACTTGTTCTTTATTGTTATAGCATTGATCTCTCTATAGTCGATACATAACCTCATAGATCCATCTTTCTTTTTATCAAAAAGAATAGGGGCTCCCCATGGAGAAACACTAGGGAGAATAAATCCCTTATTACTCAATTCCTCTAGTTGTTTCTTTAGTTCAACTAATTCTACAGTGGCCATTCTATAAGGGGTCTTCGATATAGGCCTTGATCCAGGAATCGAATCAATAGAAAACTCAACTTCTCGTTCTGGAGGATGTCCAGGTAAATCTTCCAGAAATACATCTAAAATTATTTCACAATAGGTACATCCTCTATTTGAAAATTCCTTTCCTCACCGACAGTTATTTCATTCTCTTCCTCCCCAATAATTGAATTAAGTTGAGCTACTGGGGGTGGATCTAAATAAGAATTAGGTGGTGACGATTCTGCTCTAAAGATAAGGTGTTCCTTATCATTATCATCAAGAATCGTAACCTCTTTCTTCTTACAATAAATCATCGCATAATAGTCTGAAATTCAATCCATAAAGAGGATTATATCAAACTCAATCATAGGTATGATGATGAGATCAGCAGATAACGAACATTTATGTGCTCTAATGGGGACTGATTCACAAAACTTTGTTGCAATGATACTTACCTTAGGAGTTTTAACTGACAACTCCCTTATTAAATCAAATTGGAAGTATCTAATTTTCTTAGCAAACTGGGAAGATATGAAACAATGCGATGAGCCAGAATCAAATAATGCATTTTCTAAACTTGAGGAAACCATTAAATTACCTGCCACCACGTCTTTCAGAGCTTCTGCCTCGGCAGTAGTGATAGCATAAGCCTGGCCTTGATCCCTTGGCCTTTTCTGAATTAAGTTCTCCTGACGCTTAGGACATGAATTTCCATAATGCCCCATCTCCCTGCAACTGTAGCACTGAACGTTGGTAGCATCCTTATTCCCCTTGCAATCACGAACTTGGTGGCCTTTTTCACCACACTTATAACAGACTCCCATTCCCTTCAAGCAAGTACCAGGATGTTTCTTCCCGCATTTACCACAAGATGGATATTCAACCTTTCCCTTATTCCCCTTATTTCCATTCCCAGATTGATTAGCAGGTCTCTTCTTCTCTTTCTTTGCATTAAAGTCATAAGACTTAGAGAATTCCTTTTCGGTCTTGATAGCACATGAGACAATGTCTTCGTACGACGAAAAGAATTGTGAGACTAATGCTCGACGGAGAAATGGTTTTAACCCATCAAAGAAACGATCAATCTTACTTCTTGGGTTACGTATATAATCACCAGCATACCTTTCTATCCTTGTAAAGTTAGCCTCATTCTTTGTGACATTCTCATCCTCCTTCTGTCTCAGACTTAAAAATTTCCTTTCCATATCTGTTCGATGGTCGTGAGGAAAGTATTTTTCTAAAAACAGATCTTTGAACTCCCTCCATTCCATATTTGATACTTCATCATCTTCCTTCATGTTTTGAATAAATGACCACCATTGATCAGCATCTCCAGTGAGGCGGTAAACTGCCATGATAACTTTTTCCCTTTCACTGCTCCCCAAAGCCTGAAATATTTTCTCTAGGGAATTTATCCATTGCTCAGATACTAAGGGATTTGTACTCCCATTGAACGTTGGTGGTTGTTGCCTCATGAATTGATCTAACATTGATCCTCCACGTTGTGGATCAGGGTGCTCCATACGGGTAAGGTTATTATTCATAACCTGAGTAAGTTGTCCCAGTATGGTGATTAGCTGATCGGCACCAGTTGCATCACCATCTCCACTATAATTATCTTGAGCAGGAGGGAAATCCCTACATGGATTGTGTGCATTGATACGGTTTTCTTTTCTTCCACTAGGAGCCATTTCTAAACAATGTCATAAACTA
Source organism: Viscum album (assembly GCA_963277665.1). Taxonomy (NCBI): domain Eukaryota; kingdom Viridiplantae; phylum Streptophyta; class Magnoliopsida; order Santalales; family Viscaceae; genus Viscum; species Viscum album. The sequence continues at coordinate 1,361,420,181 of OY728145.1, read as the reverse complement.
GATCAGTTTATGAATCAAAATACATAATCCCATACTTATAAAACACTTAACATAAATTGAACTATTTATGGATATAATCCATAAACATAAAAATGTTTTCTTTGAGGAAGTATATACTCATAAACCCTTCATAATGATTTGTAAAGAAAATGAGAGTTATCCTAAGCATATCCCCCTGGAGTGTCGTAACCAAGAGTGCAGTAAGGCCCATTGTCGTGCACCAGTTCCCGTTCGAGTCTAGCTCAAAGCGGTGTTTTCGGGTTTTACCCCTAGGTACATCTGTGCCAGAGCCGCCTCTACCTGCTCGTATCCAGACAGGGATGTATTGCTCAGAAAACTCACAAAATCTCTACAATACCAAAATTTTAGGAAGTTCTTCTATACTAATCCTCAAAGTTCATCTTAGGTCTACGTGCTCTAATTAGAGTTTATCTAAATCAAGCTTCCAAGGTTTGTACTAAACTTCCTCTAATACCAACTGTAACACCCCGACCCTCGTTACCTAGAGTCGGTGCATTATTACATAACATTGGCATGATCACAAGAAAGATCAAATCTCGAAAGACCGATTGGTTTAGTAGCCTTAGAAACATTAGATATATTATTAAGTTTTACATTACATCATAAAATGAAAAACTACTACAACAACATAATGTCTCCATAATCCACACTCATATCCCCACATAATATCCCTGCAGGTCATTCATAATTTACTTCTTCACTTCCTGGGAAAAATAAAACATAGAAAAGGGGTGAGCTCAAATGCCCAGTAAGGATAACAATATAGCGGAAACTTTCATAAATAAGAATAAACATTTAAGGCAATGTATAACTAAAACAACAGCCTTTCAAACTTGAACTTTCAACATTGTATGGCATAAATAAAATGAAATAATTCCATTTACTCATTCACATGGATATTCTACTAATCGAATAAACACATGCAAACTCACTAACCACTTTCATAATGTTGGAATGCATAATGCCGGACTATCATAACCACATAGCCGAGGCCTCGTGCCAAGACTACAAATAAGATTTTGCCAAGGCCTTGTGCCAAGACACTAGTTTGTCTCACGAGACCTACTGATGCATCGAGGAGCTATATCGGGCTCCACCCGTCACATATTAAGTCCAATGCATTCCCATATGAAAAGGTTTAAACATAACATAAACATTCGTATTAAAAATAGCATACGAAATGTCAATAATTTCACCATAAACTATGAATGGTATAAAAATAGCACATCCTCAGTCAAACATATCACAAAACCTTCAATATAATACAGAAGTTTTGTATCATAATAAATCAACTTCAAATAAGCGTAAAATCCATCAAAGGATGTTGACATAGATGAAATCAAAACACTTTTTGGAGAAATATCTCTTTCTATTTTTGAAATCATTTAAGATCCATATAAAATAAAACATTTTCTTGAAAATATTCTTATAAGCTTGTAAGGAAAACTTTGAAGATTTTATAACGGCAGAAAATAACCGCACTCGTCGTATAAGTTAAAAAAAACATTCTTACCTTAATTCTGTCGAAAAGGTTAAAAAGGACCTTGTTTTGAAAACGACGGAAAGATTCCTCTTATAAAAAGTCAAACAAGAGTATAAATGACTTTAAACCATATTCTTGTAAATAATAAAAATGTTTTGAAAATACATTTTGAAGAAACATGGATGTGGATGATAAAGAGATCCCAGTAGATTATGACATATAAACAACCTCGGATAATGAAGAGATTGTGAAATAACCCTTACCTTGTACTTTTCCTTGGTTGGGGTAGGTTAAACTCTTGTATAATGGTGAAATAATTGTTATTAAATTATACAGGAATCATATAGATTAATATGTTATCATATATGATCTTTTAATATTGATTTGATAATAATATCTTAGTATTATCGTTGTTTCGGGTGTTAACTTACTTGTTTTATTTTATATGTTTTGTTACATAAGACATGTTTATAAAGGATAAGTTGTATATTATTCATATCCAGAATGATATCAAGTCCTTAAACATTATTTTTTAAATCATCAAATGATAATTATACTTGAATGGATACGATGGAGAATGAATCTCATCGCGTTCGTGGAGACGGTAGTCCGTACGTACGCACGTGCGACAATATCATTCTTTTAAAATAATATATAAATGGATGGTATATCATATATACAGAATCATTAAAATGTTATATTTATTATTTACACGAGTTACATATCATTATTATACCCATCCAAATAATAATATATTGAATAACAATTACACCACGACGTGGAGACGGTAAGCTGTACGTACGCACGTTTGGTGACATGTTATTCAAATGGTGGATAGAATACTGAATATGGTTGTACCATATTTATAATAACATCACAGTATATATATGATACTAGAGTCATTATTTTATAATAGTAACAACAAAGGAAGAAGAAGTGGAAGAAGAAATGAACTTGGAAAAGGGTGGTGAAATCATTACCTCTTCTTCAGGTTCTTCCTTTTGATTTGATCAAGAGGGCTCCTTAGGTTGTCTTTCTGATCTAACTAAGGAATATAGGTTGTAGTGAGGGAAGTTGGGAGAGTATTTGGGCAGATTTTGGCTGAACCAAAAGGCTTTGAAGGTGTGAAGAAATGAGAAGGAGGAGTTCCCTTTTATAAGGGGGGTGAGGGGCACCTTTGGAAAAGCTAGAAATATTAATTTATAATAAATTCATATTCGGTTTATAATGGTACAAAATTTGATTATTTAAATTTTAAGGTGGGTATGGGTCGAAAAAAACTCAACCAATAGAATTTAGATAGGTTTGGGTACTTATATTAACCTTATCTTTAAGTATTAACTCTAAGTTAATTAGTTTCACTTTTACAATGTCTCTTTGTATTTTTATATAATATGGTTAATAAACATACTACATACATCCAAGCGACCCCCAAGTGGTCCATTAATGATGAACCTATCATGATATAAGTCTCTTGTCCGAACCTTAGATTTTTATGAATTTAATATCAATTAATAATATAATATTTGTTTTAAGAACTCTTTTATGTCAATTTTGACACTATTCAATAGTTGATTTTTGTGAAACTCATAAAAGACTGATTACTTCGCAAAAAGTCAATTAAATCAATACTAATATATCATATTATCCTAGAAAATTATTTTAATTCATTAAAAGTTTCATATTATATTTATTTGGGTATTTATAATATCAATTAGTTTAATTTTTCACTATTATAGTAATTACTACATCATCATTGTGTCATAAATAAATTAAATCATTTAATGTCTAAAAATTATAAATAAAATATAACTATGTAGGAAATCGTTTTATCTGTCTAATGAATATTTATAATCTAAAATCCAACATATATAACTCTATGTAAAAATTGTTTTTCTAAAAGATATATGCTTGTGTCATTTTTGTATTCATTATAACTTAATTAAAAAAAGTGTCCCTATCACCTACAAGTGGCACCATGGGGTCCCAAAATCGACCAAAAGATTCCTATGGTCGAAAATGTATCACCCAATAAGGCTAGGAAACGTTTTAGGGTAATTTAGTATTATTATAATATTATTTTTTAACCCTTATTTACCGGATTTACCCTTAACCATGGTAAATAAAATATTTACCACAGTAATTATTCAAAATGTCTAAAAATAAAAGTTACCTATTTACACAATTTGGACATCCTGATTCCAAATATGGAATCCAGTTTTCTAAATTCAAAACACATAAGTGGCAGAAATTAATTTAAAATTAATTCCCGCTGCCAAAACAAAAAGCATGTTTTTAAGAGTTAATAACTATCAAAAGATTGACACTTGTTTATGTTCGGTTTAATTGTAAAATTATGTCCAATGACCAACATTATATTAAATGGTAAAAATATATTCTAAATATACTTTAAAACCAATCAATTTCATAATTTATCATTAATAATTATTTTGATTAAAAAAGTTGTTTTGAATTAAAATTTAGTAATTTTCACTATTCATCAAAATATGAAAGTTATTCGAAAAGTACCAAAATTTCACCTTAGGCTAAATTCAATATTCCGAATCTTAAAATTAAGTCCATTTTAAAATATAAAATATATATAATTTTGAAAAGTAGGTATTACTATTCATAACGACTAGTTTGATTGGTTGTTAGAACTGGGTGTTGCGTACAACACACGCTATCGCATTATTCAAAGAGAAGCATACCGTAGAAGCTTGGGGTGTTACACAAATTCTCATGAATGGGTAAAACACAATAAATGTTAAAAATAGTTTTCATTGAATAGTCATAAATATGTGAGATGAATGATCATTGGAGAGTTGACATGATTTGAATAAAAATATCCAAAAATTGTAAGAAAGGGTTATGATGCTTGAGAGAATAATCAAATATGAAGTCATGAAATCCTTAAATTAATGATTATATATATATATCATTTATTTTCTCATATTGGAGCTCCCTAATAGTCTACAACTCATGAATGAGTCACTTTCCATAATTCATACTTAAAATACTTTTCTAATGAAATAGGAATGTTGTATGTAAACAAGCATATAAAATCCTAACATGTGTCAATGTGTTTTGTAAAGTACACCATAACATATTATATTGGATTTACTCCCTAGTCTAATAAAAAAGAAGATTGGATTTAAAATTTACTCCCATGAATATAATTATATCATGATATGTAATTATTTACCAAATTCATTATACATATATTTAGTTTTTGGATAACACATCAAAAATTTAAAAATTACTTTTTTATTATATAAAATAGTGAATAAATAATTTTTCAGTTAGTGGGAATAATATTGAGAATAAATATATATATATATAAGATATTCATCATAAAATTAGTTTATATTTCATTCATAAAAATATAATGATATTGGAACTATGGTCCCTCTTAAGACTCTAAAAAATATATATGATGTCACACTCTTGTTTCATGTGGATGAGATCCTCTTATAAATAATTCAACATGTCTTATATCATAATATATTTCATCATATAATTCATACTTATATTGAATTGACAATGTTGAATCTGATTATGAGGGATGATCCAAGGAATGTATTTCCTTTTCTGTTGGGATTTGGAATCTATTTTCCATTATTATGATATGAAACAAAACATAAATCCATAAAAAAATGTATAACATATGGAAGTAAAATTTTGATGAAATTAAATAATTTCATTATGTAGGTAAATACATATGAATTATGATAATAATTCTTATGGTTTCTTCAATATATGTAATTAATGGAATAATTTAATGTCTCTGATTTCCCTATTCAGTCAATTTTATGTGTGTTATGGTGATCACAATTAAATAAAAACAATAAAGCATAATGAATTCATAGAGAAATGATCTTTTCGGAAGGTTATATTATTTTAAATTGATGATAAAGGAAAAATGTGTTGGGATGGATCATTCCTCTCAGAAAGATTTCAATTCAACCACTCAACATATACACAATAACATATATAATTAATAAGAGGATTATTTAAAAATAGGTTCTATTTATGAAAATGATAACATTCCAAGAAATACAATACGGAAATTGAGAAATTATAATATATAAAATCTTAATTAACTAAATGGATATAATATAGATGTAGACTAATATAAATATATATATATATATGTATTAATAATCCAATAACATAGTTTATTCGTGATATTGAAAAAAGAATGAAAATATAATTTTTTAAAGAAGGACAGAAATAATTGAAAATATATTAGAATAATTAATTATGATTAAAATATATAACTTTATTTTTTTTAAATATAATCATGATAATAAAAGAGAGGTAATTAAATCAGGAATTCCTAGATGGTTTCTAATTATTTTTTGAGAATTAAATGTAATGATAGTTGAAAAAGTATCTTTCAACAAAAAATTAAAAATAAGATTTAATAATTTTTAAGAAAATTTAAATAAATGGAACAAACAAATCAACAAGGAAAAAAATAGTGTTAATGGGGAAAAACATTTTGGAAAATATTGATATTGGGAATGATTCAGTTATAAAATTAATAGTATTTTACCAGAAGAAATAATGTGAATATTAGAATTCATAAAAAAATATACTTTTACAAACTAATATGAAATTTCCTTGAACTTGATAGATAATGTAACCCATGGAATGCCTCAATTGGAATCATTGATAACCATTAGCTGGGTATAATCACATGGGAATCTTTGAATCACCTTTGGGGATGATTTCTCCCATAAGGAAATACAAACATGATATTCTAAGAAGTAGTGGAATGAACCAAAATCCCAACACATAACATAAAATATGGAATCTCTAAATAAGTACACAACACAATTGGACATCTATAGATTTAATTTTATAAATGTATGTGGTTACATATCACCAAACAAGTAAGGGTCCAATAGTAAAGTCAAAAAAAAATGGAAGACATCTACACATCTCCATCTGATATTTGGATCATTTTCCCACCTTGACACCCCCATAACATGAACAATAACTATCTCAAATTCCAAAAATCATTAATAGATTCATTTAAATTTCATTAATTAAACATCAAATTTATTCAAACACCCATTGGGAATACACAAGGTGTGATCACAGAAACCCTATAGAGTCTAAAATTTTGTCCCAAAATAAGGCATTATTTAGTTAACCATTTTTCTATTCATAGATATAAAAAATAAGTATATAATATTTTCAAAATATTTCATAAGACATGAGAAATTAACACATTGTAAGATTTTTTTATAAAATGAATGAAATTATGTTGTCACATTTTGAAAAACCTTGATATAAACAATTTTATAACAACATTTTAAAAATATGTATAAATAATTTTTTAAATATTAACTAATTTAAAATACTGAAAATAAGATCATTCGAAACAATTTTGCACCAAGGAAAATATTCCCATGTTTAAATAGATTTAGGCTTCCAGGGATGCTCACATAATAATTGACCTTGAAAAATAAATTGTTGGACAGTCATATCCTTGGAACCTAGGACTAATGAATATTCATCTCAATAATTTATCTTTATTTCATAAAAAAATTAAAATAATTTTTTTATTTATGTCCAATTCTGGAGAGGCTTCCCATACAATATTTTCCTTGTCCCTGAATATCCATAGAATACACAACGTTTTATAGGGAGAAAAATATCTCAAGTTTATATTGTTTTTAAAATCCATAACAATCTAAATAGTACATTTTTTTTAAAATAATTCCTAATAAATTCAATAAAAAATTCTCCAAATCCAGAAATAATCATTATTTCTAATAATCTTCAACATAAATTTATTTTTATTTTTCAAAATATATTTGATGAAATAAATAACATGAAAATAGGAAATTTAAAATAAATTTTGAAATTAATAATTTAAGAGAGATTCAAAGGAGTTTTTTTATTAATCTATCTTCCACAAATGGTGGGTATAATTCGAAATTGGATAGAAACCACCATGTAATAGATGTTACAAAACATAAAAGTTAGAAGGAATAAGTAATATAAAAATATTCATAAATAAATTATAGATTCAACAAAACCTATCATGTAATATCCTTATGGATAAGACATAACAAAGTAAGAGTGGTAAAAGATCAATTAAATAAAATTGATACCAATTAGTTTAACAAAGAAAGGTGATCATGGGAAAATCCATACCAAAATCAAACCACTGATTATATAATAAATGATTCTATACTAATAGATATGAATAGGTTTGATACTGACTGAAAAGGGTAAACAACAATGTTAAATGTAACTAAGGTAAATTTGAGAAAACACTTTTTTCAATCACTGGGATCAATTATCTCCTGACATGAAACATTGATTCACACATTGAATCATTTTTACCCAATTTCTCCATCACCTGAAACAACATTTCATGCTATAAAACAATTTAACATAAACTCATGATCACTGTCCCAAAAATTAATTACCATTAATAGAACTAGTCATTGTGACTCATTGTTAATGCCAATAACCACAAGATTTAACTCAACCAATTATCCAATACACCCAAATGATGTGAAATCAAAAAAATAAATAGAAAAGGTTATTGGAAAATATTTCATACATTAAAGAAACAATATGATATAATTCCACCTCCTTAATATCTCTTGCCCCACAAAAACCTATGTTGGAGAACAATGATACACAAATATGTGAATCCAGTACTCTCTCATGAAAAACCAATTCCCACATATTTCAGGATAATATGATTTATTCATCCATAGAACTTTGATTAGTGGAATATAATTTTTAGATTTTTTTCTACGGAATCAAAATATTATATGGTTTTATCAACAACTAACACTTATAATCACATCTTGAGTTCCTCTATATATTGAATGTTAAAACGGCAAGGATGATATTTCTTGAGATGACATACAAGAAAAAATCATATATTTTATTAAACATATGAGTTAATTTCATATGATATACCCCTTCACCATCTATATGATAATCATAATAGGTCTAAAATATCTCAAATGCAATTTCACTTAAATACCAAGTCATTTATTACCCAATTGTGGTAAATAATTTAATAATACAAGGATTCCAGCATTAAAAAGAAATATAATCTTCTATTGATTCACTTAATATTTATTTAATGTTTGAGATATCACGAACCACAAATTATTAGTATGGATACAAGTTGTAGTCTCCTACAAAATAATCTACCCAAAAAAAGAATAATCCTTACCTACCTTAGACCACGAATAATGTGATCTAGAATCCTATCCATAGATGGATTAGCAAAGAGGAATTTTTTTGGATGTTTTGTAACTATACTTTGAATCATATTCCACCAGTGCCAAATTTTAAACCTAATTTCCAATAAATTATAGGACAAAAAGTTTTGTTTATCAGAAATAATCCAATTTTATTACAATGTTTTTTGGTAATTCTTTGGAATGTTGATTTTTATCTTCTTAACATGATATCTCATCACCTATGGCAGTGAATTCTAGAATTGGGTGGAAAACCATGGTTCTTTATCTAAATGAATAACTATAAAAAACATTAAAAATATAATATTTCCTGAACATATATCCTTACCAATTATTTAACATTCATGGTATCCCTGTTTTGGATAAAATAATCCAACATAGTGAATTAGTAAATCACCACCCATAACAAATTCCTCTAGGAGGAGTCTATGATATCCCAATGATAAAATCCATGGAAATATCATCCCACTTTCCGACAGGTATACGGTGTATCAAAAGAATACAAGAATTCTATTAGTTATTAAATTAACCACTAAAATGTATAAATATATGATATGAAATAAATTATTTATATCTTTATACATGGACACCAAAATAGAATAATCCTTTTGTAATATATATTATATGTTCAAAAGTGAATTTCCCACTAAGAGAAATAAAACTTCTAAATAGAATAAATTATCATTAGTGATGGAATAACACATTAGTTTTTTGAAATAATGGTTAAACTCTTAGGTGAAAGATCACATGATGATGATCTCTCTCTAATATAAATAATTATCTACACTATAGGATTCTCGATCCCATACCTTGTCATAAAAATGCCTCTCCAGGTGATATGGATTCAACAATATAATAAACAATTAATATTTATTCTCCTCATTCGCTTCATCCATGTGCATCATATTGAAAATACCCATGATATTCCACTCATCCTATAAATCCATTTCATCCTTGAGATAGAAATATTATATTAAAATCATTGGAAGTAACATTCCCCTTTCACCAGGTTTATTAAATGACATATTACAAAAATATTAGGTATACCACCCACCACCTCATATAGCGACTCATCCATTTCTTCTGCAAAATTAAATAATTTTAAATATAAATAAAATAATATTAATACACATATAGGATCCAAAGGAATAGTGTCTATGGAAAACTAATACCATACATGTCATTTACTACATCAATCATAAACATTTATTCAATTTCTTCTTCTCTAGCTTCTTACTAGCACTTTACCTCTCATTAGTACAGGTAGCAACCTGAGGATATAAATCAAAAGTGGTGTCCTAGAAGCATAGTAAGTTGAATGATAAGAATAATATAGAATGGGGTGATTATAATCAAAATATAGGAAAAAAATTCATGATCCAGGGGGAATCATTCTTTAAAAATCATGAAATATGGCATTGTAGAAAAAATGATAGATAATGTCTTTGTGCTTAACTACCCCCATATTGTGAACGAATATATAATCTTGTTCACAAATCATTTAACATTGACTCTTGAGATTCATCACTTTAACCAATGCATTGAAGTGCTGTATAATTCTCAGCACACCCATCACATTGAAACATTTATATGGAACTATATAATTTTGGGCGCACCCGTCACATCATAATATTATCATTTATCATGAATGACACAATGAACATATAAAAAATGAACATAACTAACCCATGTAAATTAATGGGTTACATATCATCAGAACATGTTCATAAAAATTGGGTTCCCAAAAGATAGAGGGAATACCATACATGTTACAAGAACCGTATATCTAGAATGAGAAGTAAAATGTTTGTTCTTAAAAGAAGTGTTCTTTTGGAAGACATTTGGTTTGAAATATATACTAGAGAAAAATATGTATATCCTATAAAATTAAATATCGTGATGAACTAAATATTTATATGGAGTAACAATATCAAAAAGTAGTGAAAGAGGACAACCCAAAGGATGAAAGTTGGGTTCGGGAATTCCCCCTTACCTTATATCTGAACGACTCCTTCACATTAATATCTTGTATAAGGACATTATAGTGATTAATTAAAAATTAATGTAAATTTTATACACGAATAGGGGCCATTTTGGTTTCATTATGTTTTTTATGGGCCTTTTATGAGTTATTGAGTTTAAAATCATTGTTCGGGAAAGTTCGTTTTTATTGTTTTCTTGAGCGTTTCACATGTATTCATGAATTAAAGTATGTGTAGAACATGGATGAAAATGTAGAAAATATATTCCATGTTATTAATTATATTCTAGAATTTAAAATGATTTTATAAGGAAATAAATATTATTCAATGTGGATGAATCAGTCGATAAGAATTAAATAATGATAGATTGAGTTAAATTGGGTGTTTTTTTCGACCATAACAAACTTTTTTTGATAAATCGCATAGTAATATATACATAAGTTAGTTCCAGATAATTAAATAGGACATAATACATATAAAATAGTCTATATACACCATTTAAATGGTTTCATGACCATATCCTGAAAGTAGAAATGAATAATAAAACAAGTTATTCATGAAGGTGATTGATCAACACCACACGAACAATTTTTTATTTTATAAAATAAAAGGGAGAGGAGAAGGGGGTTGGATGATATAATATCCAATTAATATATTAACATTAAATTATATGTATGATACTAGAGCTACTATTCCATTTGAATAAATATAGTTTGAGACACAATAAGAAACAAACATGAAATTGAAAGGGAATTAACGGAGAAGAGGGGGAGAAATTACCTCTTGAAACATCTAATTGATATCCTCCTTAAAAGGACCTAGGGTTGGTCTTTTGATGAGACCATATGTTATTAGAAACTAGGGAGGGGCTTGGGAAGATTCTTGGAAAATGTTTATACAATGATTGATGCTTGAGAGGTGTAAGGAAATGAGGGTGTGATGGGTGGTATTTATAGTTTATGAGAGAGCGGTTTTCTCAATATAAAATTCTTTAGTTTATTATTTCCCAAAAATAAAATGAATATTGAGTCTTCCATGACCAATAATAGCAATTATAAAATTTTATCCTGAACCATGTGTGCTTACATCAGTAGAAAATCATGCAAGACTCTATAATTAGGTTATTTAGATTATTTTTTAAATTATAGCATTTCACTATTCAGAAAAAATTTACGTGTTTCAGAAAAATCACAAAGAATCACCTCAAACATTGATCTACATGTAGAATCCAAAAATTATGTCTGTTTCTCAAAAAAAATTCTAAATAATATTATTTTAATATTTAATTAAAATCCTAATTTACTTCAAAAAAACAGTTTTTAAAATTAAAACTCATTTTATAATGCATTGAAAAGATACATGAGGAATTAAAAAATTATATTAAGTCAAGAATACATATATATTTTAATTTATGAACACTTTTTAAGAAAGTAAATTTTCATTCAAGTTAATTATTTAATTATAATTAATTATTATGTTCTTACAAAAATACCATTGCTTATAAGATGCCTAAATTTAATTTAATTAATCATGGGTGAGGTTACTGTTATTTTGGTTGATTTAATATTCATAAGGGTTATATTACTATTAATATTATTTTGTTACTATTAATAATTCTATTTAACTATTAACCCAAATTGTTTTGGTTTTATTAGACACCAAAAATCATCTTGAACACAACTTTGTATGTTGTATTTTTGAAATTTCAAAAACATAAGTGAAAAACCTAGGTATAAAGGTCACTTAGAACTTAGTTGTTAATTATGTTGTGTTTTCATGTGATTTTATGAAATATTTATAAGAATGGAATTTCCATTGAAAAAAATTGGGTCATTACATTCTTCCCCCATTATGAAATTTCGACCTTGAAATTTTGCTTACCCAATCAGGTGAGGGTACTTCTCCTTCATCACCACCTCCGGTTCCCATGTATAATATTCAAACTTATTGTTCCTCCACATAACTTTGGAAAGGTGGGTTTTTATGTTTCATAGAACCTTATCACTCCGGTCCAGAATCTTTACTTCTTGCTCCTCATAGGAGAGATCATATTCCAGCTCTACCACCTCTGAGTTGAGTATATGTGAGGGATCAGGTATGTACTACCTTAGAAGTCATATATGAAACACATCATTAAAATTGATCCATATTCAGTTGAAGTTAAAGCCAATAGTCCATGGATCCTATGAGGTCAATAATTTCACAAGGGGCAATGTACCTTGGACTTAGCTTCCCTTTCATTCCAAATCGGATGACTCTCTTCCATGGTGACATTCGAAGGAAGACTTTATCTCCAACATGGAACTCTATATCCTTATAAAGGTTTTTAGTGTAGCTATTTTTTCAACTCTGAGTATCATTGATGTGTTTCTCGATGACTTGAACCTTCTCTGTCATCTCATCCACAAGATCAGGTCCATGTAGATTTCTTTTTACAACATCATCCCAATAGTCTGGAGTTCTACATCTCTTTCCATACAAAGCATTATTTGGATCCATCTTAATACTCATGTAGATGCTATTTTTATATGAGAACTCAACCAATGGGAGATTCTGATCCAATCCACCTTTCAATTCTAGTGAGCAGGCTCTTAGAATATCTTCATGTATCTGAATAGTCCTTTCAAATTGTTCATCAGTTTTGGAGTGAAATGTCTTGATGAAATTTAATTTAGTACTTAAATTATGTTTAAGGCATCTCCAGAATTTAGATCGGAAGCTGGGATCACGGTTAGAGGTAATTGAGAGTGGAAAACCATGCAGTCTCACCAATTCCTTCACATATAACATTGGAAGTTGTTCAAGCGAGATGTATTTCTATATAGCGATAAAATGGGATGTCAGGGTGAGTATATCAACCACAACCCATATCACATTATTTCCATTCGACTTCTTCAGGATACTCATGAAAAATATCATAGTAACATTCTCCCATTTTTCACATGGTTATAGGAAATGCATGCATCAACCCTTTGGTCTTTTGTAACACTAATTTAACTTATTCATATACCAAGCACCATGATAAATATTCTGCACTCTCCTTCTTTATGTTATCCCACCAGAAGTGTTCTTGTAGATCATGGTACATCTTGGTGCTACCTTGATGGGTATAGAATGTTGAGCTATGTGCATTGTCCAATAGATCCTTCTTTATCCTTTTTGATGAAGGCACACAATGTTGATTTCCAAACTGAATCACACAATCATCGTCGATATGGTACTCTTGCATCGTCCCATCATTTACTACAATAACCCTATTTTGTATCTCCACATCATTTCATTGTGATTCCTAAATATTTTTGTTGATAAATGGTTGTGAAATAATTCGGGAAAGGTACGATGTATCCCCTGCCCTTATAAATTAAACATTAATCCTTGGAATATCCAAGAATATTGGGTCTCTATCAATCTATAACATGGATACAGTAGCAGGTTATTTTCTTTTAGGAGAATCTTCTACCTTTTTCACCTTTCTAAGATGATAGTGAAAAGAGAAATCGTAATCCTTTATTAGCCCTAACCATATATTTTGACGCATGTTGAGTCCTTTTGGGTGAATATATACATTAGGCTCTTGTGATCAGTGTATATGTCACAATTATCACCATAAAGGTAGTTTTTTTAGATTTTCAAGTCAAAAAACACGGCTTCCAGCTCTATATCATGCATAAAGTAGTTTTTCTCATGGATATTCAATTGTCTTGTGGCATAGGCTATCACATTATCATTTTTCATGAGAATATCACCCAAGTCTTTCATTAAAGAATCAATGTACATCCCAAAAATTTCTCCACTTTTTGGTAGTTTGAGTACTGGTGCGATATTCAGCTTTCTCATTAGCTCCTTGAATTTTCCCTCACATTTTTCTATCCAAACATACATTATCAATTTCCATGTTAACTTAGTTATCATGCTTGAAAATTGTGAGAAATTTCTCACAAAACATCAGTAGTACCCTACTAATCATAGAAAACAACATATTTCTATGACATTAGAGGGCATGTTCCATTCCCAAATCAACTTTGATTTTGAAGGATATAAGGAAATTCCCTCACTTTTGATCACATGTACCAAGAAAATTACTTTCTTTATACAAAAGTCACACATTCTGAACTTTTCATACATGTTCTCCATCTCAACGTCACTAATACAAGTCTTAGATCTTCATCATGTTCTTCCTTTCTCTTGAGTAGATAATAATATCATTCATAAAAAGTATCACAAATTTGTCAAGGTTATGTATAAAGAAACTATTCATCAAATCCATGATGATTGATGGGGAATTAGTGAGTTCTAAGGGCATCACCAGAAACTCAGAGTGCCCATACCTTATACAGAAGGTAATCTTTTGAATATCTACCTTCTTCATCATTAGATGATGATATCCAAAATTAAGATCCTACTTTAAGAAGTATTGATCACATCATAACTGATCGAAAAAGTCATAAATCCTTGGAATAGGATACCTTTTCCTTATGGTGATCACATTGAGTTTCCAAAAGTCAATACACAACCACATTGTTCCATCCTTCTTCTTCCCAAGGAGAACTGGCGCACCACAAGGTAATGCACTAGGTCAAATAAACCATTTTCCTTGATTCTCTTGCAGCTACGTATTATAATCCTCCCATTTGATAGGATCCATACTATAGGCACACTTTGAGATAGAAGTATCTCCAGGCATGAGTTTAGTTGACAAATATACCTCATGATCTATGGGAATTCGGGGTAACTATTTATAAAATACATCACCGTATTCCCTCAAGATGGGCATTTCTGCAAGGATGGAATTATCCTTAGACCCAATCATTTGGGAGAGGTATTATTTTTCATAGGGATTCAATACCCATAGAGATAAAAGATTTTTCAAACGAGATTCATGATCTTCATTTCATTTGTAGAGGAGTATGGGGTGGTTCGACAATATAAAAACAAATTTATGTTTCCCTATAGTTGATATGTTCTTGATATATTGAGATTCAATCTATTCCCTTTATAGAGTGAAATTCCACCAAGGGATGTATTGCATGATTTTATAGAAGAATCATCCAACATACACTAATAGGATAAGATTCAAACACTTGGGTTACAATGATTGCACCACTTCATTTTTTACAGATGTCCCTACATCACTGTTTCGGGGATTCTATTCAATAGTTCTAGTAGACATTCAAGGTATAAAAGAATGCTTAAAACCAGAATCAAATATGACTTTTTCTATTCATGAGTGAATTGGAATTGTACCTTTTACGACATCACTATCTTGATCCAGTTCTTCAATAGTGATGGCACAAACCATCCCTTGTTTCTTTGGATTTGGTGGCTGCAGACACTGAATACCATCAATAACTCAAGGTTTAGTGCACTGGGTTACATAGTCCGCCATCTCCCTATAGTTGTATCATTAAACCATGGGTGGTTATCTCCTTTCATCTTCCACATACTCCTTCAATTTTATGTCTTTACGACTCCCTTGATAATAGTTTCCTTCATTCCCACACATGAAGCATTTCCCCATCCCTTTGTGGCAGTTCCCATTGTGAAACTTCCCAAATTTTTAGCATGTGGGTCATTGAGTTTTCTTCCCACCATTTTCATTAGATCCACCACCTTAAAACACTATCTTTCATTTATTATCACCATATCCATGGACCAGTCTCCAAAATCCATATCTACTTTGATAGCACATCAGACAACATTTTCATAACTCCCAATGTGTCAAATATCTAGAGCCTTTTGAAGGTTTGGTTTTAATCCACTAACAAAACTATCATTTTTTCTACCATTGTTGATATAAAACCATAAATATTACCATGAAAACCTTTTGAAATTCACTTCGTAGGTTGTGACTGATTCTCCTTCTTTTTTCCTGATCTCTCTTAATTCACTCTCCATCTCCGTGTGAAGAGTTCATGGGAAATACTTGTTTAAAAAACATTATCTTAATGTCTTCCCATTCTGTATAATCAATTTCCTCCCATGTCATGGGGTTCATAATCAAAGCCCACCATTGATCGGACGGTCCATCTAGCTGATAAACAGCTAGTGTCACATTCTCCATCTTGGAGTAGTGAAGAATAAAAAAGGTCTTCTCCATGGAGTTGTCCCACTGTTCCGGAACTAGTGGATTGGAAGATCCACTAAACATCTGTTGTTGTTATCACATAAAACATTTGATATCCAGTTTCTCTCTCATTGGTAAAAGAGGATTTTCCCCATTATTATGGTTATCGTTAAAAACCTGAGAAAATTGGGTATGCATCTCCATGATGTTTTGAACTCCACCTCCCAAATCATTGGGTATGTCATTCCGGAAATCGTGTCATTGGCCCTCACACGATTTGTTGGCCGGGTTTCTCCTGGTTCCCTCCTTTATCTAAAATAGAAAAGGTTAGAACAAAAAATTTGACTACAAGTCATGAATAACATATTCATTTAAAAAATTTATATAAAAATCATAACATATCGTATCCCAATGAAAATATTATTCTGTTCATATTTGTACTTACGCTCATGCTGGAGTTTTTCTCTAAGTTTGACTAATCCTAATTCCCAAATTAACTAAACCAATACTCTTATACCATCTATAGTGACTCATCCATTACTTACATAACTATTACATAATTTTAAGGATAAATAACATAATATTATTACACATAGTGGATACAATGGTTCTGTGTATTGGGAAAACTAGGACCATACCTAACAATTACTATATCAAGAATAAACATTTATTCAATTTATTCTTCACTAGATTCTTACTAGAACTTGAACTATCATTAGTATAAGGAGCCACATGAGGATATACATCAAAGGGGTGATGTAGAAGCCCTGTAAGGGGATAGATAAGAACAATATATCACGGGGTGAGCGTAATCATAACATAGGAAATTAATCATGAACATGAGGGAATCATTAATAAAAGACTTGAAATGTGGAAAAGCATAAAAAATGAAGCATCATGTCTTAGTGACTAACCAACATACTTTTGAACAATGATAGAATCTTATTCACAAATCATTTCACATATATTAATGTTATTGATATCATTACCCAATAAATTGAAGCACTGTATAATTCTAGGCTCACCCATCACATGGAAACATTCAGATTTTGTTATATAATTATGGGCACACCCGTCACATCATATCAATATCAATTATAATGCATGGTATAATGAACTCATAAAAAATGAACATAACCAAACCATTAAAACTAATGGGTTTCATCTCATAAGAACACATTCATAATAATTGGGATCCCAAATGAAAGATGGAATAACATACATTTTACAAGATCCATCAGTATTGAATGAGAAGTAAAAGGTGTGTTCTTAAAAGAAGAGTTCTTTTGAAAAAAAATTGATTTTGAAATAAATACCATTTACAAGAGTTTATATCCCATAGAAATATATACGATGATGAAGAAATGATTTTTATAGAGTAACCAAATCAAAAATGCAGTCAAAGAGGGAGAACCTGAAGGATGAATGTTGGGTTCAAGAATTTCCCCTTACATTATATCTGAACGATTTTTTCACATTAATTTCTGGTATAATGACACTCTATTAATTTATAAAAAATTATAGAACCATTTATACATATATAGGGGTCATTTTGGTTTCATTTTTTTATTTTATAGTCCTTTTTATGAGTTATAAATTTTAAAAACATTGTTCGGGAATGTTTATTTTTATGGTTTTCTTGAGCATTTCACATGTATTCCTGAATTGACGTTCCTGTAGATCATGTATAAACATCAAGAAAAAATATTCAATTTTATTAATGATATTCCTTAAGATAATATTTTCTTATAATTAATTACATTGTATTCTATATGGATGAATCAATAATAAGAATTTAATGATGACATATTCAGTTAAATTGGGCAGTTTTTCGTCCACAGCAAACTTGTTTTAATTAATCATTTAGTAATATATACATAAGTTATTTAGATAACATTAAATAGGAATTAATATATATATAATATTCTTGTTCAACCATAAAATCGTCTCAGGACTAGATCTGAAGATAGAAATGAAAAAAACATGTCATTCTTGAAGGTGATGGATTAACACCTCACGAACAACATTTTCTTTTATAAATTAAAATGAATAAGAGAAGTGGGTTGGATGGTATAAATTATCATTAGTATCTTAAAATTTCATTATATGTATGATAGTGGAGTTACCATACCATTTGAACTAATATAGGCTGGGAGAGTATAAGAACAT
Organism: Viscum album; assembly: GCA_963277665.1. Classification (NCBI taxonomy): domain Eukaryota; kingdom Viridiplantae; phylum Streptophyta; class Magnoliopsida; order Santalales; family Viscaceae; genus Viscum; species Viscum album. The sequence goes on along the minus strand of OY728145.1, from coordinate 1,361,401,218 downwards.
AACTTGAAATTGAAAAGGAATTAACGGAGAAGAGGGGGAGAAATTACCTCTTTAATCCTCCTCTTTAGATACATTTAAATGGCCCAAGGCTTTGTCACTAGATGCGAATAGAAGATCATGGATGTAGTAGAGTTTATATGGAATATTCTGGGCAGATTTTAGAGATGGCTTGAATCTTGAGAGGTGTGAGGAAATGGTGGTGTGATGGGAGGTATTTATAGTGGAGGGGAGAGGGGTTTTCTCAATAAAAAATTCTTTAGTGTATTATTTCCCGCAAAAATAAAGAATAGTGAGTCTTTCATGACCAAGAATAGTAATTTTATCACGTGATCTCAAACCAAGTGGGATTACATCAGAAAAAAATCATATATGACTCTATAATTCGCTTATTTAGCTTGTATTGTAAATTATTATATTTCAATATTCATAAAAAATTCAAGTATTTCAATAAAATCCCAAACATTCACCCCAACCCTTTTTTAATGTGTTGAATAAAAAATCTATTTTCAATTTTCATTAATATATTTCTAAATATTATTCATTAAATATTTATTTACAATCATAATTTACTTGAAACAATTATTTTTTAAAATTAGAACTGATTTTATAATGCATTTAAAAATTACATGAGGTCTTATAAAATTATCTTAAATCAATAATACATAGATATGTTAATTTATGAACACTTTTTAAGAAAATAAATTTTATTTCAAATTTATTAATTAATTATAATTATTTCTTTATGTATTACAAAAATACTATTCCTTATAAAATGCCTAAATTTAATTTAATTATTCATGGGTGAGGTTACTATTATTTCGGGTGATTTAATATTCACAAGGTTCACATTACTATTCATAAGGGTTGTTTAGTATTCATAATGGTATGTTACTATTCACAAAAAAAATGTGTGTGTTTTATTAGACTCCAAAAAATATCTTGAACATAGTTGTGTATGTCGGATTTTCAAAATTCCAAACACAGAACTGACAAACATAACTTTAAAGGTCAATTAGGACATAGTAGTTCATTATATTGTGTTTTCATGTGATTTTATGAAATATTCATTAGAAATTAATTTCCATTTAAAAACATTGGTTCATTACACCTCAACCAAAAATTTCATTTAACTCAAAAAACACAAATGTATTAAAAAATTTAATTAAAAAACATTGAATTGTTCCCAAAAAATCTAATTTCTCCATCATATAAGGATGTTATTATCTACATAAATCTATAGGTTATGGGAGGGTAGTTCTTCACATATATACAAACCTATTGAGTATTTTACACCACCATGTAATTCCATTGAAAAATAACATTTCCCAAACGTACACCTGAATTGTAAAAAACACCACATATCTTTATCCAACATCTATAAAGATAAGGATTGGATCTAAGATCAAACTCTATTTTATTTCCTTAAAGGAATAATAGAATATTGAAGAAAAATATAATTTCCAAAACTTCCCAATTATTGTTCTCAATTATTATTCATGCATTGATAAACCCTTTACAAACATTCAGTAATATTCAACCAGACCAAAAAAATTAATAAAATTGATAAAATTATTTACTCTAACCATGACATGAACATTTTAACATTTTATGGTAAAATAATATTCCATAATCAATGTATATATGACCTATTAATTTAACATCTTATATCTAAATGTTAAATTATGATTGTTTAGCATAAAGGAAGTAATATCCCAATGTCCCAATAATAGGTTTTAGGTTTGAGTCATCCCCTTCCTTATTTGTTAGATAAACTATCATTTTGTCCATGAATTAAATTTTAATAGATTCTATGTATTTGTAATATATTAGGTTAATCAACAATATAAATAATAGAGGATCATTATTTAGGCCAAATAGAATCATTATATACTCAATGAGACCAAACCTAATATTGAAGGAAGTCATTGGAAACCTCAAATCCTTAGTCATGAGTTGGTGGTATCATGACATAAAATTAATTTTCTAGAACCACCTTTTCCCAATTAATTTATAAAATAATATAGAAATACATAGAAAAGGATAATTTATCTGAATAATCACCTGGTTGATCTTTTTATAATTCACTAAGAAACAAGGAGATTCATTAGCCTTCTGATAAATCAGTATTGGGGATATCAATTACTATACGCTTAGACTATTGAATCTCTTATCCTATAAATTAACCAAATAAATAATTATCTATTATATATCTACAATTTTCATTTTTTATGAATGTATATACATAAACTAGGATCAATACTAAATAAACTATGAACTCTACTTATCTATCTAAAGGTAGACTAATAAAGTAAGTAGTAAAAACCTAAGGATACTCCCTAACAACTAGATGAAGTTCAAAAATCAAGGAGTCCTCATTGAGATAGACTAAAATTAGGATATCAATTTTCCTATATCTAGTAGAGAACACCCTCATTGACATCACATTTAATCACATTTTCATTGAAACAACTAAGACATCCTATCATGGTTAGAAAAAGACACCCAAAGATGATGAAAATTAATTTGAGGACTATGGGAATCCATCTATCTCATCAGGATAATAATATAAAAAATATCATTAACAAAAAAAATGAATTACCAATCTATATAATCTTTATATATAGAGAAGGTGCATGTGGGGTAACAAATCACTAATACCTTTTCTTTCTTTGATTCATCACTTTCCATATAACGTATTAATAGAATTCTATGAATTAATTTTAAGGATTATGAATTCTAGTTGATAGAAATGATTTATATTCACCTGTATTATATAAATATTATTCTATCAATGATAAATTTAATATATAATCTATCATAATCAATGGTAATCCCTCAAATTCCAATATAAATTATCCACTATAGGTAAATAATTCACTCTAGAAAATGATTCATTTTTTTCTAACAGATATGAAGTATAAACCTTATGTATTAGAAGTAACTATTTGCATCAACGGACCACTTTCTTAGGAAGATCCTAAATCACTCTCCTATGAACACAATTTCATAAAAATAGTTAATATGACCCATAAATACAAAAAATAGTAAAACAGTTTTTACATTTAAGAAATAATGTTTATTATTCCTATCATTCCACTTAAAAATAAATTAATTGGGAATTTTATCTTTACAGTAGGGGCCTAGAATGAATCATTTTGTAAATATACCATACCTAATATCCCATAATAATGGGTCAATTTATTAAATTATCACATTATTCAAATTAAAACATCCCAATGGTTAAAATTATTTGGTATTCTTGATAAACTAGACACATTATCTAATCATATATTACATTTTAATAGATAAAATTAAATATAGACTTTTCATTGAGATCCCCCTTATTCTCTCTAATATATCCATATTGATAATTCATAAAATATTTCCTTAACTTGAAGGGAAATAAAACTTATGGAATTTCTGGTATAAAAAACTCAGTAAAGGAATTCATACAATAAAATATAAATAAGGCACAAATAATATGGATGGAATAAATTATGCTCTAATAATTACATATAAATAATCATTTGAGGTTGAACATTATCAATGGATATCATAAATATTGAAAGAATATAATACAAATCAATAACTGATATCATAATGAAGTAATTCATAGTTATGGAAGTCAGGAATTTATTATTGATTCTTTATGATAAGACATGAAAAAAAAGTAGGTTCTGGGCGTAGCGGAAGCACGATGGTGGGTGTACCCAACATTAATTTTAGCATTAATAATGATCAATCTGAGATATGTCATGATAATAAAACATGAATCTTCATAATAGAATGAAGAACGGAAAAGATAAAGGCGAGTCCTAGAACCCTGAATAGGATTATCATATGTTGGTTATAATTCATTTAATTAATTGAAAATAATTACCTTGATGGAATTATTTCATCATTGATGTCTCTGGTAACGATACGATGAGACCCATCATTATGTCATAGAATCCAATTGTATAATTACTCTAGCGGTAATACACACATTCTCCACGTATCTCCAGTTGTCGCTGATGGGATCTTTTGGTGCTAGCACAGAAGAGCCTTTGCTTGTGATGTCTCCCTTGGATCGCTATGATCTAGTGGAGGTGCACATCTCCCTTGTAGCATGAGAGTGTTATTGGTTGAAAAGGAATTATTTCTTGGCTTGAGGGATTTTCTAGATATGTTGTGCACAACCACTCAAATGGCTAGGCTAATGGAAAATATATAATTGGGACAATTAATTACATAGAATAATAAAATTAATTAATTTCCATAACTCATTTATTATTTCATTTAATTCTTATTAATCCCCCATTTCTAATAATAAGATTTGACAATTATAATTATTTTACATGTTCCCAGTGAATTACACCTAATATTATCTAATTAAATTAATAATATTATTGCTAATAAATTCCCATAATAACTACATGATGTGTATATATTAATATAGTAGTTTTGTACTTTTATTTTATATTTTTCTTAATATCCTACAAAACATTTAGTAGACCTTGAATAAGAACTATTTATTTCCCAAATAAATACCACTGAATTACTCAATAATAAATATATTATTTCTCCCACATTATATTCTATTGAGTCACTAGTTTTGAAATAAATGATATCAGGCATCCTTGAATAATTATAAAACCACATCCAATAATAATATTTATTCAAAATTTTAAATTAATATTTAAATTAGATACTTGGAAACACGTAGAGTGTAACCCTCTAGGCCACTTTCTTTGTGTCATTAGGTGGAGCCTACCTAAATTCCAATGTTAGCATCTAGAAACACGTCAAGGCACACATAGAGAAAGAAGTTAACACCGCAATTGTGTGTCACCTCTAACAAATACTTACCGTGTAATTTAATCCTTTTGTCATGATATCTCGAATCATGTGGGTAACATGCTAGTGACATCAACCCCTGTTCACAATTATTCATTCATTGACATTCTGGAATTGCACTTTTCTATTCCTCAGCATGTAAATGGATTTATTTAGTGTATAAAAATTTCATCAAAGGGCCTGAGATATCTACTTCCATTATGGAACAGAAGGGACAAATCCTTTCTCTCATTATCTATTAATGAAATATCACATGTGACGCACCCAACGTATCCAACCTCCCTACAAATAGTGTGTCATCACTATTTTCAACAATAAATCTATGTGTGTGAGTTGTAATACCCATTAATAATAATCGTAAAGTCTATGGACCAATACACAGGTCCTCAGATAGGAACATCCAATGAAAATATGAAATTTATATTTCCTACCGTTGGGTCTAGTTCTCATAATATCCTATGGGACATTACCATTGGGGAACAACAGGAGAAGGGTCCTCAATGTTTTATGAGTCCACACCCCTAATGTATTATATTATTCGAGTCCCTCATATAACATCATCTGGCCATAGAACATATATTCCAGTACAATGTTATGGTACTTTTGGGTTCTAATCATAGAAGGTATCCTCTATGTCCCATTAAAGAAACTATTATCCTTAGACATTATCACATGCATTTTCATGATGAAGAAAAATCAAGAAGTGCTTAGGTATTTATTAATGAATAAACTAAAAATTAGTTGGTTTTAGGCCATCAACTCTAACAGACTCCCAATTGGACAAGAGACAACTTCTAACTACCTCTAACCTGCATGCTCTCACATGATATTCAAGCTTCTACTGAGATAGGCCTTTAGTCATGGTGTCCTCAAAGTTCTCTTCTATGAACACTCTTCTCACTTCAACATCACCCCATTGATGTAAATACATAAAAATGAGATACTTCCGGAGTATTTTCTTCAACCATTTATATGACCTTGGTTCTTTTTCAAGAGCCACCACTGCAGTATTATCACAATATATTGTGATAAGATCTTTACTGTTAGGCACAACATCTATCTCCTAGAAAATGTTTTAAATTCAGATATATTTTCTAGCTATATCAGAAGCTTCAATGTATTCGGACTCCACTATAGAATCGGAAACAACTAGCTTCTTTGAACTCTTCCAAATCACAACTCCTATATTTAGACAAAAAACATATCCAGATTGTGACTTAAGTTTGTTCTAATCTATCTGGACACTAGCATCAGCATACTCTCTGATGACATGCTCCTCATATCTTCTATACACCAGTAACATATCCTTTGTTCTTCTTAGACACATAATGATAGTCTTAACAGTATTCCATTGTAGTTCTCCTACATATTCTTGATATATGCCAACCATTCTCAGTGCATAGGCAACATCAAGCATGGTATATAACATGGCATACATGATGGATCCTATAGTCAAAGCTTATAATATCTTACTCATTATATATTTATCATATTGTGTATGAGGACACATTTTCTTTGAAATATGTAGGCCGCATGACACTAGAACCAATCCACTCTGGGATAGTTACATACTAAATCACATTAGTATCGGGTCATTGTATGTACCCTGACTTAGTCCAAGTGGCCTCTGGAATCTATCACAAATGATCTTGATCCCTACAATGTTGGGTGCTTCACCCAAGACCTTCATGGAGAAACATTTGTTCAACCTATCATTAACTAACTATAAGACTGGTACATCATTTCTAATAAGCAATATTTCATAAAAATATACTATGAGGATAACAACCACATTCCCATTAAACCACTTAAAAACACATGGCTCACATTCAATCTTAATGAAACCAAATTCTTTTATGCCTTCATCAAATCATATGTTCCATGACCTGGATGATTTCTTTAATCCATAAATGGATTTTTGCAACATACAAACCTATTTCGATTCACCTGGTGATCAAACCCTTATAGTTGTGTCATATAGACATCTTCCTGAAGGTTTCTTTTTAAGGAATGTTGTTTTGACATCCATTTTCCAAATCACAAATTCAATGTAAGCAGCTATGGATTATAAGATTTTTAATCATTAAACATGGAAACTAGGGAGAAGGTTTCATCATAGTCAACTCCTTGACACTTTCTAAATCATTTACCACTAGCCTTGCTTTATAGGTTCTAACTTGACCATCCATGTCATGTTTTCTCTTGAATACCCTTTTGAATCCAACATTTATTACATCAACTGGCTCATAGACTAGAACCCAGAATTATTTCTCATACATGGAATCCATCTCTGAAATCATAACTTATAGACATCATGTAGCATCTGAGCTATCAACTACATCTTTGTAAGAGAGAGGTTCATCATTTTCCAATAATAATGATTCAACATCCTTAGTAACTAGGAAACCAAATATCTCTTGTTGTCATACCTCTATTGAGAGCCTATGTAGTACTTGTGTTTCTATAACTTCTTCAATGAGGATTTTTTGAAATTGTTCATATACCAACTCATGTGTATCTTGAGCATCAATTTCATTGAATTCAATCTTACTCCCAGTATCCTTTTGGATGACGTGATACCTCTTGAGAGACACATCTTTTGTAGCAATAGTCACTTTCTTGTTTGAAGGGTTATATAGGTATTATCCTTTAGTTTACTTGGTATAACCTATAATGATACAATTAGTGAACTCAGGTTCAAATTTGTTGCCTAAGAAGGCCTTAACAAATTCCTCAAATCACTATACATGTGTGTGAGACAAAATTGGTTTCTTTAAATTCCATAAATTAGAGGAAATTCTATTTTCTACCTTAGTTGGTACTCTATTTAATGTGTATACTGTAGTTAGTAATGCATATACCTTAATGGATAATGGAAGATCATCCTGACTCATCATTGAACTCACCATGTCCAATAAGGTGTGGTTCCTCTTTACACTAACACCATTCCAATGTGGTGTTTATGGAAGAGTGATCTTAGATATATTCCCACACTCTAGTAGAATATAGATGAATGCTTGATTCAGATATTGTACACCTCAATCCAATCAATGCTTCTTTATCTTCTTACCAAGATGATTCTCAACTTCATTATTGAATTATGTAAATTATTATATGGATTCTGACTTATACCTCATTAAGTAGATATATCCATATCTACATAAATAATCAGTAGAAATAATAGAGTAATAATTTCGACCTCAAGATTCTACTGGAAATGGTCCACACACATCTGTGTGCACCAATCCTAGAAGCTCTATGGCCCTTTCACCTTTTCCACTAAAAGGTGACTTGGTCATATTACCTTTAAAACAAATGTGACATATATCTATTTGTTTAAGATCAGTAGAGTCTAAATAACCATCTTGGAAGAGCTTTGTCAAATGATTATCGTTTACATGACTCGGACGATGATGCCACAAATGTGTGATGTTTGATTCATGTGAGTTTGATTTGTTATCGATTTAAAATCATGGTTTTTTTAATTTGATACATACAAACAATTATTTAAATATGCAATACCATAACATACATTATTCTTATAAAATAAGAAACCCTTATTTCTAAACCTGAAAATAAATCCATCGATATCAAACATGATACAAAAAATATGTTTTTTGGTAACACTAGGAACATAATAACAGTTATGGAAACCAAAATCATACCATTTGGTAATGAGAGGTGGCAATCACCAATGGCTAATCCAGCCAATCTCACGCCATTGGCAGCTTGAAGATCCACCTCTCCTCTGGAAATCATTCTAAATCAACATGGGTCCTACATTTGAATACATATGTAAGCCCCACAAGATGTATCCAATACAAAATGTGTAGAAATGTAAAGATTACACTCGATATAGAATGCACCATCAACATCCCCATTCTTCTGGGTGTAGTTCCTCTTCTAGTGGCCTTGATTACCACATGAAAAATGTTGCATTTGAAACGTGATCATTTGGTTAAGGATTTGATGAACATTGGCATAGAAGTTGTTGGTTCAGGATGTCCTTCTGTTTTGTTTCAGGTATTAGGGAAATCATCTATATCAGACAGAATTAATTAAGCATAGAAGCAAGACAGTGAGTTGTAGAAATAGGTAGAGCTGGTTCAGAAGAGTATGTTTCCTAAATTTAACATTGATAATGTTTGTGTTTTGATATTTGGGAGGAGATTGTGTGTGCCGTGTGATTCAATGTTGATGATAGAGTTGTTATGTGTAGCTCCTAGTTCTCCGTTTTCAGTTCATCCAGGATGTACTAAGATGTATAGAGATCTTCAAGAGTATTACCGGTAAGATGGAATGAAAAGAGATATTGCTGATTTTACTATAAAGTGTTTGACTTGTGAATAGGTTAAAGCGGAGTGGTAGTTACCAAAAGGGATGATTCAGCTTTTTCTAGTACCAGAGTGGAAATGGGAGAATATATCCATGGACTTCATTGTGGGATTGCCGAAGACAGCTCGAGGTAATAATGCAATCTGCGTTATTATTGATCGCTTGACTAAATCTGCTCATTTCCTTGCTATACGAGACACCTTTTCCCTAGATCAACTTTCCCGTTTGTATCTTAATGATATAGTCAGGTTACATAGAGTTCCCCTCTCCATTGTATCTGACTGTGATCCCAGTTTCACATCTATATTTTGGAAAGGCCTTCAGAAGTCATTGGGTACTGAATTAAATTTTAGTACAGCTTTTCATCCTCAATAAGATGGGTACTCAGAACGAACAATTCAGACATTGGAGGATATAATATGTTCTTTTTTGATAGATTATTAGGGAATTTGGGACCATCATCTTTATTTGGTTGAGTTTTCTTATAATAACAGTTTTTATTCCAGTATACAGATGGCACCATTTGATGCATTATATGGGAAGCGGTGTCGAACTCCAGCATTCTCGGATTAAGTGGGTGAAAGGAAGTTTATGGGACTAGAATTGGTATAAGAGTTGGTAAAAAAAGTTCATCAGATACAAATACACATGAGAACAGCTCAGAGCAGGCAGAAGAGTTATGCAGACAACAGGAGGAAGGATCTCTCTTTTGAGGTAGGTGATCAGGTTTTTCTCAAAGTTTCACCATGGAAAAGTGTGATGCGATTTGGTATGAAAGAAAATCTGAGTCCAAGGTTCGTTAGACCATATGAAATTATGGAGAGAGTTGGATCAGTTTCATATCGAGTGGCTTTACCTCTGAGTTTATTTCAGGTACACAATGTTTTTCATGTTTCAATGTTAAGGAAGTACATGCTGGATCCATCTAATGTTTTGAGTCCAGTGGTAGTTCAGCTGGAAGAGAATCTATGTAATGAGGAACAACCGGTCCAGATTCTTGACCACATGAATCGTGTGTTGTGGAATAAGGCGATTCATCACGTAAAGGTTTTGTGAAAAAACCACAGGATTGAAGAGGCAACATGGGAATCTGAAAATGCAATGAGGGATAAATACCCCCACTAATTCGTTATGTAAATAAATTGTGGGGACCCAATTTTCTAAAGTGGGTAAGGATGTAACATCACAAGTAAGTAATGAATAATAGTTATTTTTATCTATGTCTATTTATGAATTAGATAGTGTTTTAGAGGATAAATGAGAATAAATCCAATCTTAAACATGGAATACACTAATATTTTTAAAAGATTGTTTTACTACCTTTCGATGGAAAAACATTTTTTAAATAAAAAATATGACAATTTTATAAGATATATTTGTCAAAATATACATATTCTTAATTATTGGGATATTGAAATTTACCTTGGGTTAATTTTTGGTATTTTTCTGAAAATGTTCATTTTTTAATGAATAGTGAAAAATACTGCATTTTACATCAAAACTGCTTTTTTATCGAATATAATTATATGGTTATATTATATTTTTATTTTTTCATAAAGTGTAATTATAATTTTTTTACCATTTAATCTAATGGTGGTCATTATAATTAATTTCACTTTGGAATTGGGCATAAACAAGTCCCAACCATTTCATATATATTGTTTCTAAAAAACCCGCTATTTGTTTTGACAACAGGAATTATTTTTAAATTAATTATTGAAATTTATGTGTTTGGAATTTTGTAAAATGGTTTAAATATTTGGAATCATATGGTCCAAATTATGTAATCAAGGCTCTTTAGTTTTTGGACATTATGAATAGTAATGATGGTAATTATCTTTAACTATGTTGATTAATTAGTAATTTGGTAGTTAAAGATAATAAAATAATATCATAATAATAAAAAATTACCCCAAAATGTGTTATAATGCTACTGGTTGTGTCATGGCTGAAAATGGTATGACTTCTGACAAACATGGGGACCCCACAGAATCACTTTTATGTGATAATGACTTTTTATCTTTTTATTTTTAAAGAAAGTTAAATATAACAAAGAATGTATCACCTGAGTAAAACATTTTTAATTTTTTCAAAATAAATGATCTATTAGACTATAAATAGTAATTGGAAATCTAAAAAGATTTCCTACATCATAGTAATTTTTTTATAATTTTTAGACATTAAATAAATTAAATTATATATGATATAATGATGATGCAGCCATTACCTCATTAATGAAAATTTTAATTAAAATGAAAAGATAATGTAAAATCTAAGACTTCCACTTGTCAAAGACCTAATGGATGAGTATATTTTTAACCCGTATCACCTTACCCTTGATATACATCAATGTGGGACCTTTTAATTCCGAAACACATTTCAATATAAAGTACCATTTTGTAACTTTCCAATAGTGCCATCCTCTCCTCTTATAAAAGTCCTCCACCTCTACCTCCTTACCCACACTTCTCAAGACTTTGGATAGGCCAATATGTGCTCATTTTATCTCTCCACACCCCTCTCTTCATCCTAGAAGCCTTAGGTTTGGTAGAAATCTTTTCAAAAACCCTTCTGGTACAAACCAAGAGGAGTTACCCGATTTAAAGGTAAAGTCTTCTCTAATGTTATTTTGTTTTATTTTTCTTCTCCAACCCCCTAAAATATTTTTATTCATTTATTTTGTAACAAAAACATTATTTAAAATATACAATGATTTTATAACAATAATTATTCGAGATACACTTACACACACCTACATCTAATGGATAAAGAACATACTGTTTCCGTGGATGGTGAATTTCTGCCTCACGAAATGATGATAGTTCAATATTATTATAACACCTTCAAAGGTGTCCATTAAGAAGTAACTATATTTATTTATGACATATAATATTTTTATGTTTTCCTTAATCTTCTGTATTATTACATTTATGAAATACCTTTATGGTTTCCATTATGGGTAAACACGATATCTTCATTTTAGGAAGTGCGGACTACCACCCCCTCAAAGTGATTTGATTCATTAATTCCATATGTGGGATGTATAAAAGATGGAGTTAATGATATTATATATGAAATTATACTGTAATTATAATATAACTTTAAATCATTATGATTCCATTCCATAAAATATGAAATAGAAATGAAAGTAGCATTCATGTGTACGTACGGCTTACCGTCTCCATGAACGGTGAATTTCATTTATTACCTATAAATGTTATGTAATATTATAAATGCATGTATATACTGGATATATATGAAATATATTATATCTACATCATGAATATAATACTAGATATAATGGATATTTTACCATATTAACAACTTGTAATTATAAAGAGTTTATTTTTGACTAAAGTACCAATGATCGACAAAACGATCATTATTAACTAAAATAATTACATAGTGTTCATAAAATGGTAATAAGTGATATAAAAGGAACAATGAACTTGAAAAATGTTCCTAAGAAAGTAGATATTAACTCATGTTTATTATTCTGGAGGTTAAAGAATGATCATGTCAAGTCGGACCCGAGGTAAGGGACTTCGTCTCAATCTCCTTTCATTGAGGCATATTTTGTTTTATACACAAATTTATTTTATACGGTGTATAAGCCCATTTGACTTTTACATTTATTAAAAATGAAAATTTTTTATATGAAGAGTTTACTAAAAGACAAAAGGGAATCTTTTTGTTGTTGTACGTATGTGGCGACAATGACTTCTATGTTGCCGTGACCATTATTTGAGTTTCGGCTTCCTCTACAAGTCATAACATTATTTTTAATGAAAAATAAAAACCATGTTTTACTTTTATTTTATTTTGGTATTGAAAATGGTTTTGATAATTTTTTTATTATATCAATGTTTTATTTATATCTTGTGATTGAAATGTGGAAATGTTATGTTTCCTTTATGCATGTTTTATGTGATACGATTATGTAATGGTTCATGGGTATTTTTTATGATGACGGGTGGTTCCATGATAAACTAAGGGAGGGTGAGCCCGATATAGATCTCCAATGCATTGGTTAATTCTATGGGGTTAAACGTTAAGGTTTCTCCGAAGATATTTTGGGAATATATTGTGATGGGTATTCCAAACGTAACCGTGAGGGTTAGTCCCTATGTAAGAATGTTATGAATGCCTCAAGTTACCTTTATGTCTTATGAGTTCTATGATTTATTCATGATATCATGAGGTATGTTAAAATGATTATGTTTTATAAGTAATGTATGATTTCATACATGGACTAATGTTTTCATTTCATACTTTTATATCCCTTACTGAGCTTTTTATGCTCATCCCATTTTTTGAAATGTTTTTCATAGGTCAAGGGAAAGGTACATGATGTGATGATAGTGTCAAGGAAATGTCAAGAAAGAATCTATGTTTTATTTTAAATATGTTTCTGATGATGGGAAAAATGATTTCTATATTTTATGTAACCCCTTTGTTTAAATTTGGTGTGTAATGCATGATTTATGATCTAATTCTCTAAAACTCTAAACCTGAAAAGACCATCCACGTGTATTCTTGAAATAACTCAAGATTATCTAATGTTTAAGGCCTGGGACTTATAATTGGTCATTGTAATATATTCTCTATCCATAAATTATTTAATAAATTTTATGTTTTTAGCTTCTCTTTTCTTAAGTTTGATAGTGTTATATTTTGTGATGAATACCAAATTGGTAAGAAACACAATTCTTCCTTCAAATCTATGAACATAATTTCTACATCAATGCCTCTAAAACTTATCCATATGGATCAATTTGGACCATCAAGAGTAGAATGTTTTTATTGAAAATTATATGTGTATGTTTTAGATAATTATTACTCTATATATACTTGGATTTATTGTCTAAAAATAAAAAGTGAATCCTTTAATATTTTTGAATGGTTCATTAAGTTTTTTCAGAATGAAAAAGTTTCTAAAATAATTTCATCAACTGGTGATCATGGTGGAGAATTTGATAATCAGGAATTAAATTCCATTTACTCAAATATTGGTATTTAACACAATTTTTCTACACTAATAACATATCAATAAAATGAAATTGTTGTATGTAGAAACATAACTATTCAATAAATGTCTAAGACTATGATGGATTAATACAGTCTACCTAAGGACTTCTGGGTAGAAGCTGTAAGCACACCCTTCTATGTCATGAAATGTTTTTTGAATTTTGCCTATTTTCAAAAAATCATATGATCATTAGAATAATAAAGAACTTATGGAAATGTACTTTAATGTATTTTAATGAAAGGTGTATATTCTGAAAACCCATGATAATATTGGGATGTTCAATCCAAAAAATGAAGATGGAATATTTTTTTGATATTATATTGCTCAAAAACCCTATAGTGTGTTTAATAAAAAGTCATGTATTGTTTAAAAACCACTTCCTGTGATGCTTGATGAAACTGACCCTTTTATTAAAGAAAAAGATCAAAATGATGAAACTACTGACTCCTCTAACAACATGTGATTGAAAATATGAAAGATGATTTTGAAAATGAAAAAAAAATTACTCCAATTTAGAAGAGATGATACAGATGAACCTAAATGTTTTTTACATAGATAGTGTAGAACCATAAAGAATCATCGTTTAGAAAAATTTTTAGGAGACGTAGACATATGAATAGGAACTAAAAGAAATACATGAAACCATGTTTAATTCTATCCCTTTCTATCTGAACAGGAACCTAAATCTTTGGATGAAGCCCTGGAAGATGAGTGTTGGAGGTCATAAATGAAATATGATCTATAGTAATTCAAAATAAATGAAGATTGAAAATTTGTTGAAATTCCGTCAAATTATCCTGTTATAGGAACTAAGTGGGTCTTTAGAGAAAAAAATATGATCAAGGAATTATAACTAGAATTAAATCTAGATTAGTATCTAAAGGATATAATTAGGAAGATGGTATAGATTATGGTGGATCTTTTGTCCCTGTACTTATATTTGAATCAATTATAATAATTTTATATTATGCATCTTATATTAAATTTAAATTATATTAGATGGATGTTAAATATGCCTTTTTAAATGTTTATTTAATGGAGTATGTTTCTATTGAGCAACCTCATTTTTATAAAAACACTCAAAATCAAAATTCTATTTTTTAAACATACTGAAACACTCTATAAACATAAAAAATAACCTAGATATTTGTATGAAATATTACTTTCTTTTCTTTTATAAAAGTGTGTTTACTATTTTAATGGACGATCCAACTATTTTTAATAAAACCATTTTTTCTAATATATTATTAGTTCAAGTCTATATTGAGGATGTTATTTTTTATTTAACCCATGAAAAACATTGAAACAATTTTTCAAAAAATATCCAAAATAATTTGAAATGAGTGTGATGGGAGAATCAAAACATCATTTTAGGACATCAAATTTATCAAAAAGAATATGGAAAATTTATACACCAATGTAAAAATATTACATATTTATTGAATTTTTTTTGTCTTTAGAACATCAAGGAAAATACAAATCCCATGTGAAATAATATAAAACATGAGTTTGATGGAGCTAAAAACCGTTGGAAAATAATTTATTTAGATGTATGATTTTTAGTCATTGTATCTTTCTTATAGCATCCATGGTATAATGTTTTCTGTTTTTTTTTGTGCTAGATTTCAAAGAAAAATATTAATGAATCTCCTCTTATTGTTGTCAAAAATAATTTTAGATATTTAAATGGAAATTTTTTTTCAGTCTCTTCTTTATCAAAAAAACAAATGATTTTAATTTAATATCATATTCAAATGATAATTTTGAAGGTTTTATATTAGATAGAAAAGGTACCTTGGGAACCTGTCACTTTTTAGGAAAATATTTAGTTTCATGGTAAAGTATGGAACAACACTCAGTTGTCCTGTCAATAGGTGAGGCATAATATTAATCTCTAAGAAGTTTGTTGAACATAAGTAATGTGGATAAAATCCACGCTAATGGACTACAGACTAAATTTTAATAGTTCCCATTTTTTATGTGATAATATAAGTCCTATAAATATTTCAAAATATCCAATATGTCATTCAAGATCTAAGAATTTTGATATTATGAATCATTTTCTAAGTTATCATGTTATTAAAAAGAATATATCATCAAAATTCATAAAATTTAATATCAACTAGATGATATTTTAGTAAACCACATCCAATTTCATAATTTTATTCCATTGTAGGGGATTTTTGATTAATTATTTTTTCAAATTTTAATTTTTTTTATTCTTTTAAATTTAATTATATATCTTTTATTTATTTATTTATTCGTGTTTATGTATGTTAAAGTTAGTTACTAATTAATTTAAATCAAATGGTTTTAGTAATTTATTTTCATTGTACATATTATTTATTTTATTTTAATTAAAAATTTATTAGTGCCACATAATCTTATTATTTTTATTGATTATCATTCGTAATAACCAAGGAAACAATGGATTGTCTAAAATTTTTCTAATACCAACCCCTTTCAACACTAAAACCCATTTTGAGTACTGAAATCTTCATCTTACCCCCATCTACCTTCACATATATCCGTTTTCAATCGAATCCCTAAAAAAATGAAAACCTCATAGCTTTTGTTTCATATAAATGATGAAAACTAATATAAATGAATAAATTGAATCCAACAACTTGAAGATTCAAAATGTTCCTAGAAGAATGATTATTCATGGTAATGTTGTAGATTTGTAATGGATCTTTCAGAAAAATTTACACCTTGAGAAAGTGCTTCATTTTCATGGATTAGAATATGTATATAATGAGGTGAACTTATAATTTCTTTATGAGGTATAAGAGAAGTCTTTCTATAATACATTTTAGTTTAGTTTTGGTAATTTAGAAGATATAGTTTTTTCATCAATAGAAGATAAGGACATTGTGGTTTCTTTGACTGAAATTTATCAAATCATGAACTATCCTCATGAGGTAGTCTTTCATTACAATATAAGGTTTATCAGTGATAAGGTCTATAAATTTGAAGACATAATGTCTTTTTTTCTCAACAAATGTTAGAAAAAAAAATTTCATGGTTCTCAAGGCAGAAAATAATCATTGTAAAGCTTATTGAAACAGTAATTACTCCAGGAATGGATGATATAGAGAATATTATTTATCTAGATATGTATATCATGTTTATGTTTTTGAGTGAAATAAAGTTAAATTTTCTATGGTATATGTTTAGATTGTTAAATTACAACTGTCAATAAGATGTGAGGTTGACTTTTCTTTCTTATAGAAGTATAATTTCATGATTTTTTTTTCAGAAAGGAAGGATTTGATTAATAGATCCTCGAATTAAATATCATCAGAACAATGTTATCAATGAGGGAACCATAAAGAAGTTATATTTAACTAGAGTATAGTCAAAGGAAAACTCTTATAAGTTGGTGCATATGACCATCAAAGAGAAAGATGTTTTTCTCAGAGGGATCAAAGAGAAATTGTGAATGCAGGGATTAGTGAAACCCATGAAAAATTAATTTCAAAACTAACCCAAATAAAATTCATACTTTTTAATGAAGCAGGAGAAGAAAAATAAGAAGAGGAAGAAGAGACTGTTCAAGCAGAATTGGTTGAAAAACCATGAAAAATGGCAGATTCACATACTATAGAACCAATTTTGGGATCAGGTGAGGCTACCAGGTCAGTAAATCTAGAAGAAAATTTTCATGAGGATAGTAAATAGTTTGAAAGTTAGATATGTTATCTATATATAATTGATTAAACAATTGTGTAAGAAGAAGAACCAACTGTTTATGGAGGGAAATAATTAATTGTAAATGAACGTGTGGAAATGAATATTGTTGTGAATTTACCTTTTTCTGTTTTTGATCATAGTGATGAAAAGAATAAATCTGGAACTGATGACAAACTGAATTTCATGATTTTCTATCTTGTTAAAGTGAAAAATCAATTGAAAAACTAGTAGAGAAGTCTATGAAAAAATTTCATTCAAAATATCTAGAAATCATGAAAGTTGGTACGTCACAACATCAAGATTAAGGGACATCTGATTCCCCATAAAATCAATTTTATGATCTTGTAATAATGATTAATAAGTCATAGGAAGATAATATCAATAATAAAAAAGAGGTGAAGTTGCAAAGAAAAAGTTACATTGTCTTCATTAGTGTTCTGTTTCCAAAAAGAATATTTTAGGCTTTCAAGAGAGAGATGTCGAATGAAGTTGTAATGTAATGATCTGATGTTGTTTATAAAATAGACTATGATAATAAAAAATGGTATTTGGGGAGTCAATTTGAATCAATCCATGGTAATTTTGGCTAGACAAATATATCTACCTCTGCTCCTACTACCCTTCTAGATTTGATTTAAAGAGTTCAAGCCATCACCCCTATTATGGTTGATATGAATTATCGTCTTCCAAATATTAAGTTCAATAGTGTCCCTCTATTAGCTCTATAGGACCATCAGAAATTTCATGTTCTCGAACTGACACAAAGCAATCCAGGTTTCAGATATATACTGAACAAATTCACAGAAATGTTAGAAAACATTATGCATAAAAAGGAGAGTTTTCATGAAATTTTGAAAGACAATATTGTTGAGAATTTTAATAATCGTTAAGATTCTGGAATTTTTAATTATGAAGTTGGTTGATATCATAATGTAGAAGTTGCAGTTATAGATGGATGAGTTAAAAGATATGTTAGACGCTGCTCTATAGCCTTGTAACCATAACTGAACCAACTCGTACCAAGTATTTTTTACAAAATACCTTTCAGTTTTTTAAACATGTTTCATATTCAATCTGATTGATGTATTTATACAAATTTTGATCAATAAAATTTAAATATTTTTAATTTTTTTCATGTTATTATTCTTATATATTTATGTATAGAATCCAATAATAAACCGTTATTTATTTATATATATTATCATAACATTAACTTATAGATCTGTGTAAAATTAACAGTGTTTTTTATACACATTATTTTTGATCTCAGAAGAAGGGGAATAAATTTGGATAACAAAAAATTTTATTTTATCGAAGAAATTATATAAAAAAGAATTTTTAATTAAAATTGAATACCACATATATATGTTTTTTCAAAATTAGTTTTCAAAATTGACTTTTGAATTATTTTATTTTAAAGTTATTTGTAAATTTAAAAGGGTTGTTATTAATTTTATGAGTTTTGTGATAATAAAAATGGGGATATCATTAGGCATTTATTATCTCCCCAATAATCTATTAATCTTATTATTTTTTATGCTCACAAATACACTTTTTGGTTTTAATAATGTTATTACATTATTCATATTTCAAGAAATTAAAATTCATTATATTCCTCTTTTTGGAAATATTTTCAAGCTTAAAATCCACGTAGAGTATTTGTCAAAGTGTTTGGAAAACATATAATTATACATTGAATAATTCAACACTTCTTATCATTAATTAAAATTATCTTATTAAGTGGATAAATTATCTTTTATTTTTATGTAAACTTATGACTACTCTAAACTATCTTAGGAATTTGAATTCTTACCATTAATCAATCGATTTTCTAGGATCTTGAATTAAGAGGCAGGTTCACTGTTTTAATTTTATCTATGTATTTGTTATACATATATGTGTGTGTAGGATTAATATATATATATATATTGGGATATATATTTAGAAATATATTGGAACTCATATTCACGATTGAAACTGATTTCATTTGAACAACTTTTTCAGATCTACTAAAACAATTGATCAGACACTATTCTCAACAGAAGAGGCTATAGTGGAAATATTTATATTCAAACATTATTATTTGTTATAATTATACTGCTGATATTATTTCATGAGTTTATTTTATATATCTATTGAAACTGTATCACTTCAAACCTTTTCATTCCCAATGAAACTTTCTTCCGAAGAAGAAGATTCATCTACTGTTAGTTTCTAATGAATTGTAATGTTCAACCAGAATCCTTCATAATCAATAAAATTTTACTGAGATCTTCAAACTATCGTACTCAGTTATGTGGAGTATCATTTTATTCATCTACGATGTTGTTTAATGGTTTTCTATGTATGAACAAGAAGACTCTATTTATAATCTTATTTGCAAAGGTCTCAACTGCCTGTACTAAGTTGTGTATTGGTCTTATGATATGACGACCAGACTAGTGAAATTTACCAAAATCGCAAATAGAGTAATTGGTGGAGTGGACTTGGGGATCTATATGCCTTGATCCACTATAAATATCCATTTTATATATCTATGTTTTTATCCACTTCTCATAATTTCATACCAAAGTCAAACACTAATCAATTACATAATCATCAAACCACATCAACATGTAGAATTGTAATAAATTTGGAAAAGACACAATTCAACCCCATAATTTGTATATTCTTATATTCTATCGTTACATAAACATCTTTTACGTATTTTATTTTAATAATATAATTATCCTATATAAATATATACCCATATGAACCAATACATTACCATGATGTAGGGACACCATGTATCATAATGGTCTTCCAATTGAGAGAACTCTTCCCTTTATGAATACCCTAAAATTATTGATTCCCCAAAAATACAAAACCCCAACCATATTGAATCCCATCCACCTAGTCTATCAATGATTTCTCCATTAATTATTCATACCTCGATGAATTTTGAGATCTTAGGTAACTTCTAACCAATCAAGTCTAGTTCATCCTCACATCGACCTCCCATGAATCAGGTATCATCAATACTTATTTATGACATATTAACAAAATTCATGAAATGGATATACTTATCACTATAGACTCCTAAAAATAGAAACCCTTACCTCAGTACCCCCAAATTTCACCCCAATGGTGGAATCATCGAAGGAGATAGTTGTCTTTTCCCTTTTATGAGGCCTACTGTTTCTTCCTTATATTCTACCTAAAAATGGTATCCATTGGTTAATTACCATCAACATTTTAGTTATAGGATATAAAAATTATGATCTATATTTCATAATCACATTACATTATATTGTATGAAAATGTAATCAGAATATGATGTCAAACTATAGCCTTGCCATTTAGAATGATAACATGAGGCAACATTCATGACTAGAATGGGATGAAACCTCTACTTACACCATGGATAAATAACCAAAACCATGATATCCCATATAAATATTCCCCACACCACCATGCTATCAAATCCCCAAGCACCATGGAATCCACTATTTATAATATTTCCACTATCCCATACTATCACACCTTCAATTTCACAAGTGACCTTAAAACATAACCCTAAACAGCATGGAATGGTCCTATCACATGACCATAAACTATGGAATATTTCTACATGTTATTTCATCAATGAATCATAATGTATTTATTTAGGATATATGTATTATGTTCAATATATACATCCTAACATAATTGGGATTCCACCTTGAATATTTATTATGATCCTCTAAATTTACAACCAAATCATCATGTCATTATGCAAGTAGGTGAAAAATCTAGTGTGTGGTCATCTCCCCCTAGGACACAATCAACCTCACCCACATTCCCCACTATATTATAAACATGTGATTTGAATTTTACCATAAAAAAATTAACCTACCACCTACATATCCTCTAATGATGTAAAACCTTTGACCAACCCTACCGATTCATGATAATCTATACCATATATGAAGTACAAGGGGTACCTTCAGTCTCGAGAACTATATGCCTCACATCCATTGAATTTTAATCCCCCTCGATGATAAGAGACTCTTTGACCCTATACCCATGATGCCTCATATTTTAGATTACCTCAACTATAAACATATAGGAAAACTACAAATGTTCAACTTGAACAAGATTCCACACATTATCCATAACTCTAAAGTGATGAATTCTAATATATTATTCAATAAAACATTATAATAAATAGGAATCCACCACTATAAGTAAATAAGATCAAGATTGATGAAATGACTTAAATCATTGAGCATGGGCGAGAAAAGCTAGTGATCTACAAGAAGGAACTGTTGAATGAAGATCCAATATCCCGTCATCACATTCATATCAGGGAGATGAATACATCTATTATGGTGATTGATTCTACCTATATGTTTAAATCAGTAATGTGTGGTCACATACCTCAATAGGATCCACAACCTATCTAGTGAAATGGGTCACTTCGTGAGAGGAAAATAAATCATCTCATCACCGTGATGGGTGGCCATGGTGGAAATATTCTAAAAAATAGTGATCTTTATATGAATAACTTTTCCCAATACTAGGGGAAGATCATTTAATAAAGGGTTATAAATTCATTCGTATTATAAAAATAATGGTATTTTTTCATCCGCACAATGTATATTCCCTTCCATAATCTTGATGATATAATTACTCACCATCTTCATTAACTTATGGACTGCATATGGGGAAGGCTTCGAATGTTACTATAAAAACTTGTTTCGGGATCCTTTCCCTAAATCACTCGTATTGATCCCTCTAATTATGATGAGGAGGTATAAGATGCATTTGTCCTAACTTAAATGACTCCAACTCTGAGGATTCATGGAAGGAACCCCCCCCCCCCCCTCCCACAACTATCTCCCACATAGATAGACCTTAAAGGTTGATGAATAATACTACCTTGCCCCATATTCACTGACCTTAGTCCAGAACAGTTCAAACCACCACTATAGAAATGTCACTAACCCCAACCTCTAGTAGGAACCTTTTAAAACTCCAATATCCCCTACTACTTCAAATGTATCTCCTACCCACACAAACAATATGTAGGGGCATTCTCACAATATTAGGATCAATACCCCCACCACCTATCAGAATGGTTGGACAACTCTGGATATATTTGAGAGCATATAGATTCCATCATAGGGCACCCCACAACCACCAATATAACCATGAATATTATTCCTATGATTCTGTTACAAAAATAGTGGTTCATCCCATGCTATAGATTTGGGATGCCCTGATGATACATCCCTTGGTAATAGAGAGGACAATAAATATCAAGGTCGTAACTTTGGTTCAAGTAGCACCATTTATAAAATATTCCCCAAAATTTATTAGGGACTCATTATTGGGGATCTATAATGTATTTATATCCAATCATATTGGAAATTTTGCATCATAACTGACATATTAGAGACTAATGTTCTAGAAACTTAAATGTAATCACAGCTATGTCTACAACAAGAGATCAAATAAAAATTGCCCCTGTTGTGGTTAACCATTCATGATATAGAGATCCATAGGTTCCCTAGATATATCAATAAATAAAATTATGTTAAGAGAGTATTTACCCCATTTTATCATAATTTTTTTCTTCCTTCCATACTTACATCGATTTCACTCTTCTCTACTTCCACATTTGATGCTAGAAAGTGTCATGGTGTGAAATGACACCATCTAATGAAAGAAAACATCTATAATACCATAATCCTACATAAAATATTTCCATATAAATCATTTTGGATCCATATAATACTTGTCCAATATATATTATATTAGGAAGATATATTCACCTCTTAAATGAACTCTCTAATTATTGGGTAATAAATTTGTGTAACCTCACCTCGATTCAAGCATCAACAACATAATATATCTGCATCACTTCCTACCCTAATTTTTTGTAAATAAATTTTTTTATCATGGGGTGACAGAGTGGAGGAATACCATTTGAATGATTTTTAAGAGGAGTAATGTTTTTGGGTCGATCAAGATAGTGACTGGAAACCATTCATGATCCGTACACCTTTAGACCGGTTGTTCACTATCCCAGAGTACCACACAGATAACTAGGTATCATGCCTCTACAATTATTTTTGTGAGACATCTAGCCACCTCCAAGATATATATCTAACTAGTCTTGGGTGTAAGGAAATCATCAAATATTATTATATATAATTATAGATGGTCAAAATTTCATCACATCTAATAGTTCAACACACAGATTCATATATATATACAATAATACATTCTATTAGCGCTAATTTAAGAGTGTCTCTATGATGTAGAGTATCATGCAAGAAACATATCTCAAAGCATTTAATAAAGCCTACGGGAGTTTAATTCCAATAAATTTATCCACCCATCACAATGAAAGTATGATAATTAAAATAAAACGCATACTCATGGTCAAGGAATGTCTCCAACAATCACCATTTTAAATGGAATGAAAATAAATAATCTTGGGGATTAATGAAGTTGAGGTGATTCCATTGGGAATGAGTAAGATCAACCCATAGGTAGAACATAAAATAAGGTAGAACATCTATTGGGTTCCCATTATGATCAGTAGAGATAGACATTAGGCCTCAAGAACCCCACATGTACCCTTTACCAATTACTCATCCACATCTTTACAAGGAAAATATGATTTTAGCCCCATTGACATGTATGAGATTATTCAAGAAATAGATGTAGATGATAGGATTTCCTAATTTCATTAAAATCTATAGTTCTAGAAGTGTCTTACCATTAATTAAATTAATGAAAAGTTCTAATAACAAGTTTATTCCTAGGTAGACAATATCCCTCTATAGTCTGAGTAAATAATTCAAAATGGATTGACACCCATATTTGAAGTAGGTGGGTATATGCAACCATTTTGACGACAGGCATGTGTAAATGGTAAAATAAAAAGCATTGGTCCATCTATCCCACATTGGTGGAATTATTCCTAGCCTATAGACCATTATTGCTTCACATCGCAATCTAGTTGTTCAATCAGATCACTAGCTACAACAAATCCTCAATAGTATAATGTAATATCTACCCTCATAATTCATAATGAGTCATTGTAAATGTGATAAGATATGATCGTACAAGTTGGGATGTCATGCCGGACATGGGAGGAGAGTATGTTCCATCCTCCCAAATTATGAAATATGAGCTTAACCCATTTTATAATTGGAAAAAAATTTCCCATTGCGTGGTTTTATACTAGGAACCCCCATGTAATATGAATCATCCAAATATCAATACATAATCTAAGATTTGGATGAGACTTATTTCCCTTATTGTGGTTAATTCCCTCAAGATCAATATCTACTGAGGAAGATCTCCATAAATAATTTCATTCGAATTTCATATATACTATGCACCAAACTAGTATTTCAAACATCTTCAAATGTAAGTAACGAACTTCTGAGGCAGTTCCCAATGTCATTACCTAATGGAAAAATATACACTACCTCGATATAAATATTTCCTAGTTGATTCTATTTACAACGTGTTTATAGAATTTTAGGGATGAGTTAGATCCCACACTCATCTCATTAACATATCTTGATGGATTCAAGGAATTCAATGAATGTACTCTATGTCTAGAGTAATAATTATTGTGAACCATGAATAATTCACTCCCATTACCTATTCTACACCCACTATTAAAACCCTTTAAGGTTGACTAAATCATCATTGTATAGAATCATTCCCTATAACTAGTTCTCCTTCTGGATCCTTTGCTCAACATCCCTCAGCAATAATAGCTTTTCCATAAGAAATATTCTTTATCCCCATGTTACAACTAGGCCCCCAAGGTCCCCTTTAAAATGAGAGGATCATTGATAATTCCATAAATTATTATTTTATTCTAGGGTATATCATTTAAAACCCATAGAATATGATCCTAATGCTTTCTGATGTCATAGTCCTCATGAAGCCAACATTGTTGATCACCCAAACTATTTACCATAACACAGTGTCCTAAAACACAACATTAATGATTGTTTCTTCTTAAAATATGGTTTTCAAGACCAGGTAGATTTTGGTCTGTTCATGTTTGTAAAGGTTCCAACAAAAGTAGTACATTTCCCTTCTAATCTCGTTAGTAACCATGAGGAAAATAATCAATGGAAATGGATTTTTGGGTAATGTATGAATAAGTACAATGAATGTGTGGAATGTATGTATGTTTATTAAACCCATAGAATTATCAATTTCTATTTCAGAAAATATATCACCTCGTGTGGTTTCTACACTCGATAGGACCAACTTGTCAATACCAAAACCTACAATTTCTTGGATGATTACGATCCGGAATCTTTTTGACGACTAGAGACACCAACCAGTACTAAATTTAGATTTTACACTCCATAACATCATGCCTCCTAAATTATAATGAGAAATAAGAATTAGGCTAGTCCCAAAATCTTCCACCGGTGAAGAATAATGAAATTCCTTGGTCAATTAATCAATAATGGTTTATCATTATTTTAATTCATTGAAGAAGAGTTCCACGAATCCCCTTAATAAACCACTATCAAATGTTGTCGAGGGATAGGTAGGAGTCATGTTATTAAAAAGAGTAACCAGGATGATTCCATATAATGTATAGTGAATTTCACTATGATCAACCAATATGCATCACATAATTCAAAACTAGAACATCCCTTAGTAGAAACATCAATGGGAATACTCCCCACTACAAAATATATTGGTTTCCCATACAACACAAAATCAGTGGTACATAACCTAGTCGCAGTCGACGAAGGCTCAACCACTATCATCTAGTGCCTAACCAATGTTTAATAACCTATAGAATGACTTGAGGAACACCATTTGGGCTCCATCACCTCAGCTAAATATACATATAGTTTTCCCAATAAAATATAACATTTCAGTTAGTAGAAATAACCCCATCCATTGAATATATTATGTGATGACACATATCACCAAAATATAATTTGGGCACTCTATTATTGATGTACACCTCCTTTGAAAGGAAATCATTGAGATTTTTATTAGGGACCTAGAGATCCCTCTATAATTAAAGATAGACTTAGTCACTACCACAAACATTTTTGTACATGAGGCTAAATAAGAGGAGGGACCACAAATCACCCCGTATTATAAAAATGATTAGGGTTCAATTATACAAGGGAAACCGTTTCTTATCTATGAAAAATACTATTTTAAATACATAAAAATTCATTACTACATGGGGGACACTGGTAATGGGATAAACCTCATCCCTTCCAAGACACAGCAAAAATTGGGGCTCACTAAAGAAGATCATACCCACTCAAGCATGATAACACGGGTGTATTACTATAGTGAAAATAAGATACATAGGAAAATTTGGCTACATTCCTTGTATGGTGATATGGAAGAAATAACCGATATCAGGATTGTTCTATAGGAATCTACCTACATTTCAATTTTTGTATACCATGAGTTCGCATTCATACAGAGGAACCTTCTTCATGTCATCAGTTCCTAATGTACTTCCTCAATAGTCTTGAAGGTGTGATCACTGAAAAATCTACTCTCATTAACCCATGTCAAGACAAATACCTGTATTGTTAGTATTATAAGTTGTAGGAAATGCTACCTCAAACTGATGGGATAAAATGAATCAATTCTCCCAATCCTCTAATAGACACTTCACGAGATCTTTTTTTATATTTAAAAGATTTCACCATCCTACCAACCCACTAGTGGGATCCCATGATCCCAAACATCATCCACCATTTCATCATCCCTTGAAAAAAGGAATACCCATAGATAAGGTTGAATTACTATAATTAATAGGAATGGAAGGCTATAAAATCCTACTCATATTATTTATATGGAGGTCATTAATTTTTACACTGACAAAATATTGTTCCACATGTTTTAGAATGAATGATTTAACCAATGGATATATTCTTATGTTTATTTTTATAATCAATATATATTCGCCCATTAGAAAACACATGGGTTAACTCAGCACATTTCATTTCCATTATTTCAATAAAGTATGAATCACATGCCAAAGATATTTGCACTGGTATTATATTAACCTTTATGTCTCCACAGTCCACATTTCGTGATATTTTTTACCTTTCTAGTGAACCCCCAACATTAGATGATGAAGAGGACCTTGAAGATTCCCCACCCACTTTTGAGGAAAGATTATCAACTACCATCATGTAACTGACTCATTTTAATATTAACATACAAAAGACATAATTCCAACACAGATTATCACATTCATGAAATCAAAAGATAATGAATGATATGTGGATTTCTTCATACAATACTATTATGTATTTACTTGGGGAAACATGTAACTGATTGGACTATATCCATAGGTTTTTTTTCTAACATGTTAGCCTCCTTCTTGACCATGGGGGTTAAAATAGCCTTCATGGTTGATGGACCCATCCCATTGCACCATGGTTGAGGTGAAATCTGGACTGGTGATCAAGGCTAAATTCATCTAAGAAATCTAGTTCTCAATGTGGATAGATAATATTATTCTAGGTAGGGAGAAGAATAAGAAAATTATACTCTATATCGATTAATCAAACCTCAGGGTAATATATTTGAAGGATGAACTACCCATCACAATGATATAGATTCTCATCAATGCCATTTTTGAATTCCATGATTTTTCCTTCATCTACAATTATTCAAGGTAAAATTATATCCATAAGGAACTCAATGATAAGTAACCCACCATCATCAGAAAACCGGTGGGAACATTTTCATTTTAATTGATTCCATTTGGATTGATGAACGATTAGGATAACTACTAATTTTTCATTCACTATATCATCAATTCAATCTATAAGAGATTGTTGGAGACTTATGTAGATGATTTTTTGTAAATATACCATAAATTCCATGATCATATATGATATATTGTGAAATTTTTCAACTTATTCTACTATAATCACCAGAAAATGATCCATTTGATGTTTCAATTTGAGCTCACCTTTGGGAATTTACATAGATTTGTTTCATATAAAATGTCATTGAGATCATTCTAGTGACGATCAGAGCCATCATCCATATGCCTACTCCTCAAAACCATTAATAATTTTAAGGACACTAAGTCCATATGGACAATATCAGATGATTTATCAGTAATATAGCCTGTAAATGAATACCTTTTTATGGTATCATTAAGATGAGATCTCTAAACTAGGGTGATGAAGAGTTGGAACCCATTTATGGGGATATATAGCATTATATATTTCATCCTCCTGTATGGATGAAACCTATTCCTCGGAGGAATCTAATATTTTATTGGACATCTTTAGTGATTTCTCTCAACACAATACGAGATCAAAATAATAATTATGTTAGTGAAAATAGTCTCTATTATCTCAACTTAATTTTAATTGGATGTGAGACTGCATATTCTACCCTTGATAATATATACCTACTTGGTTTTTATTGTTTAAAATTTCAATATTACAATTGACACAATGAAATTAGGTTATTTTCTAATTCCAATATAATAAATTAAATACTCAATTGAACATTTTTTCTAGGTGATTGGCATGATGGGTGGTAATCCATTAATATTTTGATATTAGTTTTCCACCATATACCTCTAAAAGATCAGGCATTAGTGGATTTCATGGATACCCACCTGAATCCTGAGGAATCTCCCATGGATATAAAAATTTGATAAAGTCCATGTTCTATTTTAATCATCCCAACCCATTTTAGTATATTAACTTAAATGGTTTCTATAACATCCCAACTTATATTATACTTAATAAACCAAAACTCAACCTGGCATGCTTGGTAATCATCATCATCACAAGTGTACTGGATATATTTCATCGCTCATTCATATTTTTACTGGTTTATACAATCAAAATATTGATAAGTATCTGACTCTTATAACTTATATGAGGTTGTAACTTGAGGGTGATGGTCAATAGATGTATATAAATTGATATTCAGAACAAATCATCAAGAAGATCAATTGTGACAACATCATAATAAAATAGTAACGTACCCCCTTAGTGGATCAAAATCATGGGATAACGAATGAGATTCTATCCCATCCAAAGGTGAACCATGTTACTTAATCACTGAATGATATAGTTGATTCCATAGATGTTCCATTCAATTCTATTATAAATATTGACCAAGATGATTTGTTCATCCATTTATCCCAAAAGAAATTCATTTCCATTACCACCTTAAATTAAAGGGACCAATAGTTTAACAAACTAGACATAGTAAATTCAATAGTACGAACCATAAATACCTAAATGTTCAAGAAATAACCTAACAGTATGACTCCATTAATTGAGTATCTCCAACATAGGCCCCCCTTCCAAACTATGTTGAGCGAGACAAAATATTTTGGTGCATGGTGATGTAAACCCTTAGGGATTCCCATAACATAGTGAATACTCTCTATTTTAATGGATTTGAAAAGAACATTTTCTATTTCATCTATGATATTATATTCCATAGGTCCTACATGAATTACATGTTGGTTCACATAGGTCCCATCATCCAGGATTAAATTTATGCAACCAAATATGATGATTGGGGTTCTTGTGCCCCACCATGGTCAATGATGACATAACATTCACAAAAAATATTCATTCATTTTAGATCCATTTAAAATCCATATATCTTCACTAGAGATTCAATATAACAAAAAATAATCTAGTCTATTCACTGTATGGGATCTCAATGTTGTGGGGCCCTACCTGCCAGCAAGAGTACAACATTTATGGTTTAATCTAACATCTAATTTTTTTCCAAAATGGTAAGGATCTATCTAGTTTGGGGAGGTGAAATTTTATTTGGTCATATTTATGATGTTCCACATCATCCATATATTTATTATTACTCACACCATTCTCTTGGAAAATGAGAAAAACTTTCAAGCTACAAATATTAATAATAGCTATGAAAACTAAACATCAAGACCAACCCTACCCCCATCATTCAAACACAATAAAATAGGAAGACCATTGTATTTTTAAAAATCATTCATAGTATACTACATAAGATCATAGGCATAAACAATAATTACTATCCTAATATACTCCCTATTTCCCTATGACATTATCATATGATAACTTGTAATTCTTCCCATGCATACCCATACTCTCTAGTGTAAAGAAAAGAGTCAGTTTTACTTATAATGGTTCATATACCATCTCTCTTGACTACAATTTATGATAATAAATTGTCAAAAAAGAGATATAATGACTTTTTGGCCACTTTGGAATCACTTTATGAATACAGAATTCAATAATTGTATAAATTAGAAGGTTATAAAAATTTTGTGGTATGGAACTTTCTTATATATGTTCACCTACCCTCATTTCATTCGGGTGACATGTTACTAGACATCATGAAACTGATTGATACTAGGTATAATGCCTTTGAAATGTGAATCTAAATGGTATGGACCACTAATAATTAACATGGTCTACTCCAATGGTGTATACCTATTGAACACCATGGATGTGTAGTATATCATACATCCAATCAGTCATGTATTCTCCAAGAGGTAACTCATGTGAACCTCATTTTCTGATATGTATGAATGTATGCTAAAAATACCATATATTTTTCATAAGATGTTAAATTGTACAAAAACATCCTTATAACATGAAATTAAACTATATCCCTACAATGTGTAACATACTTGTGATTCATAATATGATAAATGTGAGATGATTATAAGTCCCAACTATATGAATTTAAACTAGGAATAATCATTTTCAAGTAGCATGATTTTATAATAAAAGGCGATGTCCTAGCCATATTTCAGGAAACTGCACAACATATTTGTCATAGCTATATGACCATAAAAAAGTACCCTAATCCATAATATATGTTGTAAATCGGTGTTTCAAATTTTTTTGTCATATAATGTAAAAATGAATATTTCAAATCCCTATATGATGACATAAAATTTTGTAATACCATTAGCCTTCACCAGAGAAGGATTCCCCAAACCATTATTTGTCTCCAACCACACCGCCTCAAAGAACTACATATAGCTGAAATTTCAGTTTTACTAGGTATATTGGGATGTTCAGACAACTTTTCTCAAGACCAGGCTAACAATTATTCAATATCAAGGATATCACCCTTGGGATAATCTCTAATACCAACTAATTGATTTTATTACTGTGTACTTGAGATCATTTTAAGATATAACTTATAGTGTTTTCATCCCACTTTAACATCTCTTCATTTCCAACATAAAAATTGGAGTCTTTCTTAATATGGATGATAATCATCATCTTGTATCTAAATGGGATACAAATAGTGATTGAACATGGCCAATGTAGGATTTCCCTCCATCTGGGTTCATACCCAATAATTTCCTATAGAAACAAATGGTGGTTCCCATGTTTTGAACATGGTCAATGGTCGGTCCAATATTTATTTTCCCCATAGTCGATTGATGTTGTTGTAAAAACCATGTTTCAAACACAGTAATATGTCATCCCATACCCATTGGTTGTCCCTTTTTGAGTTATACACCCTAAAAGTAACCATTTACATCATTTTCCATGATTTTTTTATGATTTCATTTCAACACCCTTTTGTTATTCTTCCATGTGTTCGTGCATGAATTCTTAACATGTTGGAATCATTTTTTTTTCCAATGTTATATTATTTTTCCCCATATCATGATATCTGTTATATTTGGGGAGGACTCGCTACCATTCTATGTTTCTAAAATCGAAAATAGAGGGTGTGGGATTAGGATCAAGGTTTATTATTTCTCCGAAGCATGGTTGAAACACCCATGGAATTCCATATATCGAATATTGTCCCAACAATCATATGAGAATCATGACCATAAATTATTGGAAGCATGCCCCATATTTTTTTCATGGTATTGGAAATCTATAATCCCATATCACATTATGTCATTACTATTTTATTCCACACTAATAATTATATGATGCAACTCCATTTTTTCCAGGATCTATCACATTAATGAAGGATTCTTGGTCAATGTTGTGTGACCATAAGCCTTGGAGAATTATGGCCTAATAATTTTGACCATAAAATATTTGAAATTGTCTAAGTATCAAGTACATAAACTATTTGCAATGATTTGATCCCTAAGACATTAAAATAATTGTAAATACTTTTTATATTATATGGCCTTAAAATAGTAATACCAATATCCTCCTCACATGACAATAAATAATATACTGAACATGTGGGGTAAACATGGGATTCCTCATAAAGAAAATATTCGATGACTTTACAAGACCCAAAATTTCCATACATTAACATAAAATCTTAAAATATGTATATTAATTACATTTAATTATTATCCACTCTATAATATTTATGTTCTAGTGACTTTGGAAACATGGAAACATAATCAATTGTTCCACAAGTGAGTTTTGTCAACCCCACAATATATTCCACATAACTATAACCCTTCTTATACATATCATTCATAATAACATTCATCATATCTTGGGGAATGGAATCATAAAAAATAGTGATCGTTGATGATTAGTAAAGATAAATTACATATGTAACATCATATCATTGTAATAATTGTATGAGACTATAAAAATAAACTTTGAAAACCATAACCTGTATATCATAGATCCTAAAATTACATCATGAAATAAATCATGAATGTTAATAAGACATGAATCATAATAGAATCAAATAACATAAACCATGATAACATAAAACTGGAATAAGTAATATATTTTTAGAATACATGTAAGCATAGAAAATCATTTACATATTATTTAAAGGCTCACTTCCAAGACTAACATAGTGGAATGGTTTCAGTACCCAAACCATTATAGTAGCAATGGTTCAGTTACAAGACTATCATAATGGTAAAATTCATTAAATGAACTGTATTTAATACCCATTATAGTCCCTTTTAACTCATGAGATATCAACCTTCACCCACTTCATTAGAAAAAGAAATTTTTCGCACTAGTTATTAGTTATAACATAACAAATATCCTTATTTATAACATTCCCAGTATCACATAATAAAAATAATACATATGTGTTCTTCAAGATCATAAAACATTGATCATATCAAAACCCATGATAATAAATTAGTTTTATAAACAGTTCATCATAAAATAACATATAGAAATTAAATTGGTTTTATAATCAATTCATCAAATCAGAACACATCGAAAAAGAACTGGGTGTCTTAAAAATTATATCATGTTATAACCCATCAAAGTTAAATATGTTTTTTAAAAATATTATCATTATAAAAATAAATAATCCAATAAAAAATATGAATACTATCTATGGAACATTTTTGCATTAAATTATATGTTACAACAAAATGATTTCATCTTAAATGGGAGCTGATTTTGAAAGACGACATGAAACATTTTGTGAGAAAAAAAACTTTTATTTAAAAATCACTTTTAAAAATTGAAAAATTATAATATATTTTGGAAATATTTTTGTCTGAAAATTAATACGAAAACATAAAACATAATCATTAAAATTATTTGAAAACATTAATTGAGGAAAATATCATTTCAAATTTAAAATGAAATTTAAAACAGAAATTTTTTGAATATCCTAATCTATGAAAATATCCTAAAAAACATAAAGGGTTATTCAAATAAAATAATGGTCATAATGGAATGAAATTATATTCTTTTCATATGCATTAAAATAAGAATACATATTTATTCTCTATAAAATCCAATGAATATTTTCTTGGAAAATGACTCGAAGATTACATTCAAATTAGTTTTTAAAATTTAAAAACTACGTAAAAATATATTAAATAATAATTTTAATAATGTTAAAAAAAAATTTGAAATTTGTTTTATAAAACATGGTGATGAAAAGAAATTGGTTTTTTTCTGAAGAAAGGAATAATGATTATTTTTACAAAGAATCATTTTGAAATCTTCAGTACATAAATTAGAGAAAAATAACATCATACATGTATTATCCTTAAACAAATAAATTAGAATAAAATATAGTTGTTTTTTGACATATGGATAATAATATTTCAACATTAGAAGTATAATCCTAGGCAATATCGATAGACAATTAGATTTTAACATAAAACACTAACCACATTTTTAACATTAAATCGTAATCCACATAAAAGTATAATGTTAAATGAAACATAAAATATTTTGAATGTAAATAAATTCATGATATTACATGTAAAATGGGTTTTATATTCACCTCTTAGTTGATGATATTTGTATAAAATAACATATGTCTGAGAGAAGAAAAATTGAGATTAAAACCCTTACTCTTGGTAATATTTGACCCATAAAAAATAGAATATTGATATTCAAATTGAAATGTAAATACCATTAATTTAAAAGATAACAATCCTAAAACATATTCATTTATAGTATATACCCCATATGTAGGATCGAAATAATGATGTATATGCTCAATATACAAGAGGGGGTGAATTGTATTCTTTAAAAATTCATTTGGAACCTTTAAAGTTGGTTACGAATAACTGAGTTTTCCTTAAGCAAGGAAAGGGATACGTTTAAAAAAGTTAAACTAAGAAAATTCACAACACCTCTAACAACAAATGAAAACATGGAATACGGAATGATGTTATAAACTTTTAGTCCTATGTAATTGCTTAAAACTGGAAAGAGATTCCGAAAGTAGGTTCTGAAAAAATGGATCCGGAAATTGAAACTTAACAAAAGATTTCAATATGAGATTCTACTTTAAAGTTTATAAAATCTAAATGAAATAGAGTACAAGTAAGGAAGTGTAAGAAAATTATATTCTCCTTACAATACAATATGCAGCGGAAACAAACAAGTATAAAAACTACAAGTAACAAGATATAAGTCTTTTAACCCAAAGAGAAGGGTATCCAACAACCTTAGATAAAGGTCCCTTGATTTATACATTCAAGCAAGTCTGTCTTACCCACACCAGGGTAAGCCCTCGATACGAATATCGGAATCTCTGTCTTGCTATCCTCGCAAGCCCTCAACATCAAGGTAGTTGGAACCTCTGTCTTCCTCAGCAAGGAAGCCCTAAAATGGGAAAAAATATTAGTGTTTTCCCCTGACCAAATTCACAACTCAAGACTTGTAATAGTTTGTGGTTCAAGATCCTCGAGTAAATTGGCCCAAAATAGAAAAAGAGCCCTATGTCCTAGAATCCGTTCCTTTTTGGGGGTCCTTTTGGATGTTAAAGATGATTAAAACCCATATAAATGGAATATGTGAAGCATGATTGTGCCTATGCAGTTTAACATCTTGAAGGATGAGGAAAGAGGTGGACATCTCAAGGGAGAGAGATTAAAGGTTTAGTCATGATGAAATCAACATGAATGAGGTAAAAAGACTACACCACTCCTTGTATTTAGACCCAAGTGGATATACTTATGTTTGGGTCTAGTAAAATAAATGAAATGTATTGGTGTTTCTACAAATCCCCTGATGATTTTAATCATTCCATATGTAGTTCTGAATTGGAAATTTAGTTTAAGGTCATGTGGTGAGAATGATGGAGGATATAAGAACAAGAAGGGGAATACAGTGTGATCATCATAATCATGACATGAGTGGGTGCCATAGAATAGTAGACAAAACCATGTAGGATATTCCAAGGTAACTACACCCCGGGGGATAATAAAAGAAATGTATTTGGAGGTATGGACTCTAAGAGAAGGTGTCTGAGCATTCTTACGTATCCCATGAGGATGTGAATCAATCCATACGTAGTTATTAAATGTTCATTGTAGTTTAAGGCCATGAGTTGAGTATGTTGATATGAAAAGATCATAGTTTAAGGTTGTAGATCTCATAACATAATGGTATATTTACCACTCGTAGTTTAACATCAATTGGGGTCTATTATGAGTAGTTTTATGTCCTTCAGTTTTGGACGAATCAGACATTTTACCACAATGTGGAGAATAAAGAACATTTTAAGGTCATGATGGACCATTTACTTAGGAAAAGTATTTATTGAGGAATATTTTATTTGTGGGAGGATTCATACACTCACCATCCATGGTAACCAGAGATGACATGATATTGGAGTAAATATTGTGAATGATGTTGGGTCCTTACCATCATGGCCCCAATATTGGTGGTTTCTAACCTGGTATCCTTTTTATTCTCATGTCCATCACTATTTCACCCTAAAAGAAAAAGACGAGTCAAAAATTCAATAGGATTTTAGGGAGGGTTTTATTGAACACCTAGATCTTCCAATTTTCTTGTTTTTTTATGGTGGGATGTATGGTTAGAACAAATGTTGTACATGGAATACAATTTCATCATCTCAGCTGCCCAAATATTGGTTCTATTATCGGTGATGATGTCTTGAGAGAAACCAAATTGATATATGATTTTTTAGCTCACAAATTCAATAATTGAATAGTCCTTGACCTCCTGGAGTAGAACTTCTTATACCCACATGGAAAAGAAATCCATATCAGTCAGGATGAAACAACACTAATGATATTTCTCTAGTGGATATGGTCCCATGACATTGAGTCCCATGACTGAAAAGGGCCAAGAGTACTTGGTTGTGTAGAGAGGCTCTAGTGGCTGATGCAAAAAGTTATCATGGATTTGGAATGCATGAATCCTATTGGAAAACTTGATATAGTCATAGATCATGTTGGGAGAAAAAATACCCCAGTCTCTGAATCTGTTGAGATAGCTTCGGTCTAGATTGATGAGCCTCACAGAACCCATCATGAACATCATACATGACCTAATAAGTTTTACATCCATGAATTAAATAGAGGAGGGCACCATGAAACCCACATTTTTACAAGATCTACTCAAGACCAGGACCACTCAGTAGAGTAAATTTAAAATCATTTGTTCCAGATTCGCATGAACTTGGATCAATATTTAGGGAGACTCTCGTGCTCAAGGTACATGATAATAGGGGGTCCTCCATTCGGGATACACTTCCATCACTGCAACACGGTGAATTGGGGGTCCTGATGTGGAGGCACTAGTGGTAAGGTGGATTTTCTACTATCTATCATCATCATCAGGAGTGAAGAGGGAGACGACTCTTAGGTGTGCCATGTAGATAATCCAATCATCCGGATCATGATCTGAAAGAGATACAGCCAAGATGGCCATCGAATCAGTTAAAACTTTTTGGAAGAGTGGGTCATGGGTAAAATCTATCCAAGACAATAAATGGGCAATCAAATGGAATCTATGGTCCTAAAGTGGTCTGAGCTCTGGCTTCCTGACGATGTAGTCACCATTGATCTATTTGATGGCTATTTAGTAGTCCCCTTTCACATGAAAGTGGTGAACATCAATCACAAGGGCCAAATCAAGGCCAATAATGTGGTCTTGATACTCTTCCTCATTGTTGTTACAACATTATGACAACATGAATAAATATGGTAGAATAGCTTGTGATGGATTGATGGATATGATACCTAGGCCCACTCTATTGTGTCTAGGTTCATTCAGTCTTTTACTGATAGAGCTTCAGGAATCACCATCAAATTTTATTTACCAAAAAAGAACAAATTTGTCTACTAAGAGGATTACCTAGTCGAGAACATCGAGATCTAGGGACTCGTCCATAGGAGTAGGATAGGCAGTAAGGAATTATTCCAATGTCTTCACCTTAACGGCCTTCTGGGGGACAATCATGATGTTAAACTTGTTGGAGGATCACTACCCACTGAGCTTGATGACCTGTCAACATGGGGCAGTATAGGGTATTCTTATGTGGATCCACTCGGGACACAAGCCATATCTCATGGTGCTACCAGTAATGCCACAATTTATGTACTCTGAATACTTGCACAATGTATGTTTTCTCAATAGAAAATTATCTGGTCTTGGTATCGAGGAAAATGTG
This sequence comes from Viscum album, assembly GCA_963277665.1. Classification (NCBI taxonomy): domain Eukaryota; kingdom Viridiplantae; phylum Streptophyta; class Magnoliopsida; order Santalales; family Viscaceae; genus Viscum; species Viscum album. Next base: position 1,361,362,475 of record OY728145.1, on the reverse strand, counting down.
GCTGAGATAGTATGTCCTTATCTCGATCCTATCATTTTTTTGGGAATTAAGGGAATTGAGAGATCATTCTAGGGTGGTCACATAAAGGACTAGTAGCTTTACAGAAACTAGTTGAATCAAGAACATAGTCTATAATAGATACTTCTTGATTTCCGAGAAATAATTTTGAAATTCATCATCACACTGATATAGAGTGCCTTTCATCAAGAACTGAGAAAAGGGCTTACACAAGCTGTCCAAATTCATAATGAATCGTAATATGTAGGCCATGTGGCCTTGAAATCTTCGTATCTCCAAAATGATACATGGAAGAGACATATGGATAATGGAATTAATCTTCTTTGTAATGATTTCAATTCCTCAGTATCTAAGAAAGAAGTCATGATACTTTTTTGTGGTGACCTTGAAGGCACACTTCAATTGTTTCATCTTTAGATGGTGAGAACGAAGGAATCCAAACACTTTCTCACAGTGCTTGAGATGGTCCTGATGCTGGATGGATTTGACAACCAGATATTCCACGAAGCATTCCACTAATGTCTTGAGGATCTACTTATATATTTTATGCATGGAACATTGATAGGTGGAACCTGTATTCTTTAGACTGATGAAAATTACCTAGTGGAAGAATGTACATTATTTTTTCCAAAAGGCTATCGACTATTCATCCTTGGTGGACATTTGAATTCTGTTATACCTGGAATAACCATCCATGAAGGTTAGTTCCTAGACCCTAGAAATGTAATCAATCAAAGGTTCAATAGCAGGAAGGGAAAAATCATCCTTCAGACAGTGACATTTGAGAATATTGAAGTCAATTCAGACTCTAACATGTTAATTATTCTTATGGAAAGTCATAATGTTGGATAACCACATGGGGTTCTAGGCATCCTTGACTATATTGTCTTAGATTATCTTATCAACCTCAACATTTACCATAGGACCATGATAGGGGTACATAATTTTGGGAGGCTGTTTGAACCCACGATGAATTGCTAGGATACTGAGGCAGTGGATATAGAAAAGATGATCTAATCCCAAAATCTTGTTATAAATCTAGGAAAACACATCAATATTCTGTTTTAGGATGTCCACATACTACTTTTTTTCTTTAATAGGCATAGAGACACTAATCAATGGGGGTTTTGGATCTGTCTCGCTATCGAGGTTCACCTGTACCAATTCATAGACCGTGGTGGAGAGACCCTCTTAAAATGAAAGTGATGCATCTTCAAATAATATTCTTCACTTGTGGATGAGGGAACCTTAGTCCGAGGTGATTCCTCTGAATCCCCAAATCTCAATGAGAAACTAGTTCTAGCCCAAATGATGGGAGATGCTACACCAGGAGACTCTTATGCTACCAAAACCATAGTGATAAAATCTATCGACCTGATCCCATCTGGTCTTCATCCTAAGGGGCCCCACTTGATGTTATTTAAAAAATAGTGTCACTTCCTCTTGAGCCGGTATATCCCAACCCAGCAAAACAAGAATGTGTGATGTCTTTTCATTGCCATGGGGAAAACATCCCAATACCTTTTGGGTGAAGGGGCTCTAGGATCACCCGAGCCTGATTCATGTAAGAATATGAGGTGATCTTATGGTGTCCCCTAGACATAGGAATGAGCTTCAACCTTTTTCCAAAAAACAACAACACATTGTCCCAATTCAATGGTCTTAGCCTCTAATTAGTGGATCAAAACAATTTAGGCAACATCCAAGTCTGTCCATTGGTCGGCCACAATGTAGCGTGACCAAACATGTTAGATTGAATCTTCTTGTCCTTACTCTTATAATAGTCAGCATCTAGATAGTGGGATTCCCAAGAGGAAAATGGGATGGGTCACCTTGGAGTATGACCACTTTACCATTAAGGGAAAAATTAAGGAATTGGTGATACAATGATTGGAATGCCACATATAGGTGAAGTAATGGACTACCCATCACCACATTGTAGGTGGTTTCTTGGGAGACAACCATGAAATCAGTGATAGCTACCATGGAACCGAACTGTGTCTTCAGGTATATCATGACAACCAGTGTTTGTTCTGTCCAGTCATAAAAGAAAATTATTTGGTTATAGGGGCTCAGATCATCCTCATATAGTCCCATATTTCCGATTTTCTAGGTCAGGATTAGATTGATCCTAGAGCCTCTATCAACCTGACAACGACGAACCTCCACACCATTGAAGTGTCTGGTGATGTATAGTTTGAAGATGTTCCCCTATATGGGATATCCATCATCTAGATGGATAAATATATGATGCCCTAGAATTTTGTGTGCTCGACTAGCTCTGTAGGGATGGCTTTTACAACTGCTACCACGATCTCAAAATAGAGGGGGATTCATAATGCTTCAATTATGGCTTCACACATATCTAATTACATGAGAAGGGCCTTAAGTATGGAGAGCTTTAAAAAAATGCTAGAAATATTTTTAAGGTATTATAATTTTGTGCCAAGCATGAAAATTTACTTACAGGGGGTCATTGTACTACAAGGGGTATGACAGGCCCTTCTGGCTGAACCTACTGCTAATTGATGCTGGGTATGTCCTATTGATCGCTAGTCTAAGCTTTTATAGAGACTACCAAATGTGGGCTAGATGACTAAGGCTGTTACGTAACAGAGCATGGATACTCATGGCGGGGTCAGGGAAGCTCTGCCTAATCAAGTTACAATATTGATTTAGAAATATGACACAATGACATCAGATGGGACGGTTGCACATTTTGAGCTATACGTTGGACCTGCGGTCTAGTTTCGATGACCTGCACAGCCTTGCTGGAAGCACTGATCGAGGCATTCTGCGGAAATATATAAGCACAACTCCATCGACACCAATGATGGATGGGGACGTTTGGAGGATCCTTTTGGCTCTCCTTGTTGTTTTGGTTCATGTAGCGGTTTAACAATTTCATTGTGTTAACTGAAGTGTACCGTCGATCGTCACATGAAGAATCCTCCACCACTAGATGGATTATAATGGTAATATCCATCTAAAGGGGAATGAAGAAACCAAGAGTACAGGATGATGATGGAATCAGGTGGGGACATTGTTTTTTGTTGCATCACTAATTCTTTCTCATCTGAGAAGAGGGAGGCAGAGACATTGATGTAGATGTTGTGGCCATGGGTTACATGGCATATTCTGAAGGATCTGGTTGATGTAGACTTGCACAAATAATACCACGGGCACGAGGTGGCATGGGGTATTATGAGGTTGAAGGCATCTATGATATTGTGGAGGTGGCTCCAATAGTAAAAAATCCAATTTCCTGGGGGCCTCTATCTGTGCCACCACAAATGGCTCAGACTTAGAGGCCCTTTTCACGAGAACTATAGGAGGCATCAGGAATGCCTTCTTTGGCCTGCTACAGGGCTTCCTCTAGATGATGGGCTTTATCAAAGAAATAAAATAATCCACAAAGGTAGTTCTAAGTGTTGAGGGAGGGGACTAGTTCATTTTTGACATTCCCCACACACATTTTCAGCAGCTTTTCTATAGGCAGCGGCATATCCAGGGAGTAGGTGGAACCTTTCCACCGGGAAACAATGTCTATGATGCACTATTCAGGCCTCTACATAAAAATGAAGAGGTCTGCATTAATCTTCTTCAGGGAGGTAGAGATGAACTCGTAAAGGAACTTTCTACAAGTATCATCCCTTCCAGTGACCGACCTAAAGTGTAGTTGTCTATACAAGAAAAACAGAAGCCCTTCTAATGTCTGTATGAAACACCATAATTTGGTGGCCTCTTGTTGTGCTTGATTTCCTTACATAGGTCGGCACCTTGAGATGATGTGGATACAAAGGTTTCAGTTGGTCACCCGTCCCATTAAAGGTGTATAAGTGGGGTTTTAGAAACATTTGGGTGATATAATATCATACACCAATTCCAGATATGGCTTTCCCTCCGGAGGCATTTCCACTTGTTATGTTTCCAACGCCTTGAGGCCAGTAATGAGAACCTCCATCAGATAATCTAGGTAGGGATTCCTATCATGATGAGGGTTATTTACCACCAATTCATTGGAAGGTTCTTCAACAGGATAAGGAGGCTCAACAGCTCATGGAGAGACTACTGGGATCACCGTTAGAGAGGTTGGGGGAACATGAGCTGGGTCCTGAGGGTTATCATGCCACTCAGGTGGATTTGGTAACACATATCACACCCTTTTTCCATATGCACCAGATTATACCATGTATATGTTTTCAGGATGGTCAGGGTAAGCTAGGGTAAATTTTCTAATGGAATATTCTACCTTTCCCTTCTGCCCTATCTGCGGATCACTATAGTCTGGATATTACTCTGCATCATAGGGTTTTGAAAAAGCACTTGACTTCTTCTTGAGTAAGTAATTCTTGTGAACTGATGTTCATGGTTGTGATTGGCCAACACATCTCTGTTATATGATCTTCTCCAAGGATTTCCCAAAATCTCCTTTTCCCAGACTTGGTATTTTCTCCGTGAATACCCCACAATTCAACTAGGGGAGGTTGCGGGGCCAGTAACTGTAATGAAGTGGACCGCTAACATGGTGGACTGGCTGGTGGAAAAGACGATGAATGAGGTGACAAGAAGCCACATATTGGGCTATCATGCGATGAATTCAATGACCGAGCCACCATATACTAGTAAGTTGAACTGGAGACCATGACTTCTGGTGAATGTGCTATAGATACAAATGGGGGGACATTTTTTTGTTCATCCATTATCAGTCCCTATAATTACACATCATGATATCTAGTAAATAATGGACCTAATGGTGATAGGGAGGATTGAACGACCATGCCCTATGAAGGGGCCAAATTTTCAAACTCTTGGATATTCTTCCTCAGAATATCTAAAGTAGAAAGGTTTATTTGTAGTCTGAATGTTTGGTGCATTATATTTATGGTGTCACTAACCGACCCTTCGACCCTAGGATGGTTCTTTGGTACAAGGTATGTTTTTTTCTTGTGAAGGTCCTTCATATGAACTGATGTGGGGTTAGAGAGGACTTCCGCTTGGATGAGATAGTGTGTGAGAAGAACCTGGATAATGTCAAAGGGAACATAGGGAGAACTATTGTGTCCTCTTGAAAACATGCAGAGGGAGTCTTCACATGAAGTTCTGGAGAAAGTAGGACCTCCACTGGTGCTTTTAGGATATTGTTCATGGCCTTCCTGATTATTTCCTTTTGTAGAGTTAGTATGAGGAGGGTGATTTTACTGGTTGAGATAAACACCTGTAGGACCTCTGTGTTGGGTGCCTAGAAAGTGAAGAAAACCTCTGCTTCATCGATTATCAAGTTGGAGAGGACCTTCATCGACTGTTGTAAAGGCATGGAAAAGCCCCCAAAACTGACGGTTGACTGGACAAGTTGAATCTTCCCATTGGAGACCTATGATAGGAGGAAGGACTCCATACCTGAGATCATGGATGCAGAAGAGGCTTCCTTAATGGGTGTCAATGTAGTGGGGAGGACCACCATGAGGAGATTGAATGTGGTGAGGACCTATGATCTTATTAGTTATGGTACGGGGTGGACCTCTATATGGATATCATTGCTATGGGTCATCCCGCAACAGACACCACATGTGTCAACAACTAGGAGAGTAAACCCAGTAATCCGATGGGGTGGTTGAGGCCTCCATCTTTACCAGTTTATGAGTGTATCTACTATGCAGAAATATGATATTGACGGTATTCATTGGCAGTGGCACATGCCATTGGATCTATTGATGATGAGCCCCCCCTGGTGGGTATCCACTTTAGCATGCGCCCGATGGTGGCATCGGGTTAATAAGACTCGAGCCAGTGGTGTAGGTGTATAACTGACCTGCCCCTCAGCCTGTGGGGCTGACAACAGGCACTGACCTGGCTTGGTTGGTGCCCTCTTAGGGATCCCCTGAAACGGGTTCTATTTAGTCTTTCCCACACACCCTCACCTCATAGGCATAGGGGAGGTAGTTATCGAAGTGTTCCGGGATGAGGCTTCGGAAACGAATATACATTAGAGGGGGGAGCATTGTCTCCCTACACTAACATTAGGGGAGGAAGTGATAATGAGGTACAAAAGCCTCTAGGTCTTGTCAGACCATATCCCAGGTTGGGATAATTCCCTCCTCCTTATATCAATTAACAAGATCATAAATTACCATTCTCTAAATGAATTTAGATGGGGTGTTGGTTCCCAGTCACCGTAGATGTGTATGCTTCCTTGGGAGTGAAGATTCCACGTGGGATTTCCATGTGGAAATTCCCCTGGCCCTGAAATTGGTGGGTGTGTGGTGATCAGTTTCCTATCATAACATCTATGGTCCTGGAAAGAAGGGATATTTAACCGTTAGTGATGAATTAAGGAAAGAGACATCCAGTTCCCCGACGTCATTCCATATTCAGTGGTTGGTAAGAAGGATCCACATTGACAATGTACCCAAAAAATATCTCCAATGATAATCTACCCCAATATATTTTCAGTTTCACTCTAGGCCAAATATTATCTTGGAAGGACGTGGAAATGGATAACTAGATCAGGCGACCTGCTAATCCACTTACTTCTAAAGCAATACTAATATCCACATTGAGGAGAGTAATTTCACATTAGGTTGACAATTTCTATTTTTGAATGTTTCTCCTATGCATGCATCCATCTGTGGAGGACACACCGATTGTTTCCCCACATTATCGCTTTCTAAAGGCTGGTGGCATACATCACATATTAGGGGACATTTTCTCCTTGATAATATGGGATTATGGGTTGTTTTTCCCCTTCCATGGATTCCTCTTTGGAAGATATTACCTAGTCCATGTCTCACTAATAGACATAAGTTGTTGTCTAGGAAACCCATCCCATTACCATGTTTTCATGGATTCCATTTAATTACACTGATTCTGTCAGGACATTTGAAGGGGTCATGTTAGGGAGACAACCTTCAATCGGGGGAGTAGTAACGTTGGACATCGCTGGATTGTCTGGGTGCTATAACACTGATGGGTATGGGTTTCTTCTCTTTATGATATGGTATCTCAAGGGAAAGGAATCCTAATGCATCCCACATTTAGAGAGAGTAATTATATGTTATAGACATTTCATTGAGATTTTACTCAGCTTTGGATGTTGAAAACAGGGTATGCTGTGAGTTTAACACTTATCAGTGATATATTAGACTGTTCATATCATAGATAAGTGTGGATCAGATTGGTATTACCCATTTATGGATCATTGATTATTAGGCTAATGTGTGGTTAGATACCTGACTGCTGCATGTAGTAGTGAGAAAGTGGGTGACATGATCTCACAAGGATGTGGCGGAAAGGGTAATAATCGGGATGTATATGGATGGTTGAGAGAAATGGATGGATAATGAGATGCAAACAACATGAGGATGATGGTAATGCTGGTCTTGAGTATTAATGCGACATCCTACATATCCATATAGCAGGGGATCAAAGTCCATGTAGTTCAAGAAGGGGTATTTTGGTTCATGGTGCACACATAGGGAAACGACCCGATGATATAATGGTGCATACATGTTGTTAGAAGCCTGGGATTGTCTGACACCTGAGGGGTGGTCCAAAGATGAGGGTCTTAGAAAAAGGGGACTACAAAGGATTACCACTAATTGAGAATAATAATGGATTTTTCTCCAATAAGGATCACAAGGGCATACTGTTCTTTGGGATACAATGGCTTACTGATGGTTGGGATACAACATATTACTGCTGGTTGAGATACAAACTCTTACCAATAGTTGGGATACAATGTCTTACCACTGGTTGGGAAATAATGGTTTTCCATTGTTTGGGATACCACATCTTTCCACTATTAGGGATACAATTGTTTTCTGTTGGTTGGGGTTTAACCTTAGGGGGTTACTACATACACTACCTAGGATATAGGGATCAAACCCACATAGTTTAAAAGTATACAGTTTAGTGTCATGAGGGATGATAGGGGGCTTTATATTTTAACGTCATCTAGGATGAGGGTGAAAATATGTGAAGGGATCAGATCATGTGGGTGTCGAGCTTGAACCTAAGGGAGGATTCCTATATACCATTCCAGGAAAACAATGATCAAAGTAAAAGTAGTGTTGGATGATGCAGTTTAACGTCATGTTGGACGATGGTGAACCGATTTGATGGGGTTGGAACAAGTATGTGCTTGGATTGAACCTCAAGGTGGCTTCTTTCATTCCTTTCAAAAAATAAAATTATCAAATTACTTGTAGTAATGGCTGAGGGATATAGTTTAACTTCATTACGGAGGATGGTGGGACAACGTGGTGTATTTAGAACCAATGAGTGATGGGTATGAACCTCAAGAAGGATTCCTACATAACTTTACAATGATATAGTAATCAAAGTCCACATAGTTCGGGATGAGTGTTGGGATTGACCCTTAGAGAGGCTTGCTAAGTAACATTCCTAGGAGACATGGATCAAAGACCATTTAGTTTGAGATGGGAGATTTTGAGATTACACACTAACGAGAACACAGAATCATGCCAAGGTCAATGATTACTCAATTCACACGTGAGTCATGATCGGTGTGAGAAACAAGAGGCAACAAAGACATGATAATCATTTCACAAAAGTTGAATACACGAATAACGATGAGGTTAATACTAGTGATTAGCGGCCCATTGAAGAATCATGGGATTATGATTGGTTAGTAGCCCAAATAAAACATACGGGATTATGAATGTTTAGTGGCCCAAAAAGAAAACATGGGATTATGCATGGTTAGTAGCCTTGGGAGATGGAGATAAGGACATACTCTTAGATGGAGGCCCAATTGTGACAATGCTAAGAGGGATATAGATAGGGTAACGAAGGTCCATGTTCCCATCTATCCTCTAGTCTTTGGAATCGAAGACGAGAGGAGGATCAGTGATGCTACCTCATGCAAGAAAGGTTAGGGGCTTACACCAGGGTGGTTATCCTTCCCTGTGGATAGACACTGTTCCAACAAAGAAGATATCATTCTATGTGGGGAAGATATAACTCCCATGGATATGAGCGAGCACGGAAAATGTCAAAGATTGGGAAACCCATGTATAATGCATGGGTTGAGGCCAGACTTTAACGTCATGTGCTGAGGAAAATGGTGTTCGGCAGTTCAACATCCTACATCTCAGACAAGGAAGGTTCACTCTAAAACACAAAGACATACATTACTGATTCCCACCCACCATTGGTGGAAGGGATGTAATCAACATTGCAATTGTGAGGGGGTGTTTAGAGTGATCCATTGGGGGTCCCATGTTAGCATGGTTATGCGAAAAATCAATAACCACTAGTATTCCTATGAAAAGAAGTTTGAATCTAAACAATGTAGCATTAAGCACCACCAAATTGTCCTTGAAGTCATTTCATAAAATCATTGATGGTTTTATGTGAAAGGGGTGTGAAAAACATTCAGTCTATGAGATAGGTTCTTCACAAAGAGGATGGTCTTCTCAAAGAAGTTGGAAATTACATGGATTAAGGACCTCGTGAAGGGAAATGACTCCCCATAGAGGATGGGATTCATGAAGGCAAGGAAATTTTAAAAAATTTGGGTCTTCAAAAAAGGCCAAGACTTCATTAACAATTTCCCTTAATGGAGAAGGGATTCACCATAGCGACTACATCTTTTTTTGAGATAATTTTTTGACATCTCTACACATTGAGATACCTCAAGTACCCCAACGGTTACCCTTACACTACAAAGAGAATAGGAATTAGTGAAGGGAATCTCCACCATTGGAAATGGATGAAAAGAATGTAATGGTTTATGGATTGCAATGTACAAGTACCATTGACAATCAATTTGAGGGTTTCACAAATATCTATGCTAAATTTGTAATGGTAAGTTGAATTTTACAAGTTAAAATGGTTTGGATGAGGGGTTGTGCCCTCAATTTATAGGAAATACCAGTTATAGGGGTGCATAACTCTCCACAAATATGGGTGATGCTGCAGAAATGATCCATTCAATTGGCTCGGGTTGGCCTCACACAGGGGGGGTGTTAACATCACATAGAGATTTGATAATGTTCCCACCAAGATGTTTTTCGTGATGGGTCCCTACTTTATGAAGGGGCTTCGGTCAACGTCGAACTCCCTCAAGGAAGGGATGCCGTGTCTCTGCAGAAATGCACCTGCCATGTGGATTACTTCGCATGGGGCCATTTTGAGATATCTTGGAGGTTCTTTTTGACCGATACAGTATGCAGATTCCTCCAATCACATCATTGAAGATGTGGAATGGTCATGAAATGTCTTTTAGATCCAACAGTTGGGATGATCTAAATGTTGTAAGAGGTGTGAAGAAGTGGAGATGAAGATTGCCTTTTTATTGTGGTGGGGTGAAGCTTTCAGGTACCTCAGAAGCATGCGATAGGTTGTTCCTATCATTTTTTTGTATTGACCGACAATCAATCATAGATTTAAATGATAATAAATTCAATAATAAATGGAATTGAATCAATAAAAATAAAAAATGGATAAAATGTTCAAAAAAAGCATGGGATTACCACATATTAAATAAAATTAATTTAATGAATTAATAAATTACCATTCATGAATTAGTTCATAGTAAATGGATCTGAAAACAAATATATGTTGTAAGATATTTTCATAGTAGGAATGGAGAATTTATTCCATCTAGTGGTGATCCACCTGTCTTCAACAATTTGTGTAATTTCATAATTGCAATCTCCGGGTTCTATCATGGTAGATCACATTGCTTAGGTCGTTCACATTTGATCTCCTAAGGAATCACTTCCAAATAGTTCCCCATGATCTCTCTAGACATGAGATTATGAGGTGTAGGATGATCTCCCATCATTATTGGAAGCGTTCATATAGAAGGGATATTTATAAGTATTGATAGGATTCTCATAATTTCTTGTTCATAACTAAAAAAATTAATGGGATCTCTTTTACAAATAATATAATTCGTTTAAACACATCTAGGTTAAAAAATAAATATTCTCAAAAGTTACCTTTAATATTTAATTATTAACAAGAGAAAAACCATGTCTAAAATAATAATAATATTATTATTTCCGTTACATGTTCTTAACATGGGAATTAGATTTAATTTTATTTAATCATATAAAATCCAATATTTTTGTCTCTATGGACATATGAATTAGTTTTACCGTTACTCCACAATATTTATCGAGCATTGAGTAACGATTCATTATTAAAAAAAGGAAAATCACCTTAGTATTTTACAATATATTGTTATAAATTTTATTTACTAAATTGAAAATTAATATTTATTATATATTCTTGTCACATTATATACTTTTTAATAACTAGTGAATAAATATATGCAATCAGGAAAACAAAAAATTTAGTTTACCATGTGTGGGAATAAAATTTATTCATCCTGTTAAATATTAAATAATAATATAGTATGGAACTTTTATTCTCAATAAACTAAGTGAGTGATCATCTAGGCCACTTTTATAGTGGCGTTAGGTGAGGTAAACTAATGTAAAAGGTTAGAATCTAAATACATTCCAAGGAACCCATAGAAAAATATGTTAATTATTCCATGAAAAAATAAATCAAATGGATACATATGGTGTAATATAATATCATTATAATGATCTATTTAATCATATAGGTTGCATACTGGTTCCATCAACCTATGTGCTCGATGTATCATTCCTTGAATTTCCAGAAATCAAACATTCCTATATAAGAACAGGGACATAGATTTATGTGGGATATTTCATTTCCATATAAGGTCATAAGATATCAACATCTGTTAAATAAAAGAAGGGACTACTCCTTTCCCACAATATTCATTAATGTATTATTACTCGTGATGCACCCAACATATCTAACCTCTCTATGAAAATATTTCCTTATAGTTGTTGGCATTAAATAAATGTTTGTTACATACAATAATCCTTTATAATAGTCCAAAACAGCAATGATCAATACACACATTTTCTAATAGGAACACCCAATGACACATAGAAATGTTGATATCCAACCGGCATGTCTCATTCTCAGATTATCACATAGGATATTACCGTGGGCGTAGAACATGAAAAGGTTCCATAAATTCCTATGCGTCTCCACCCTATGTTTCATATAGTATTTATTTCACTAAAATTAAATAATCCATCTATTGAACATATATATATGAATAGTTTCACAACATTTCTGGGTTCTCGTCAATGTGGGGAACCCCTGTAGCCTTTTAATGGGACAACATCTCTTAGGACATTATCACATAAAATGATTCATTTAACAAAAATAATGATGTGATTATAAGGCCCCAACCTTAAACCTTACATAATCTTGAGTTATCACAAGATTACACGTTGTGGATCTTTTCAGGTTTAGAGTTTTAGAGAATTAGATCTTGAAACTTGCATTACATTCCACTTTTAAACAAAGTGGTTATATAAAAGACAGGATTCATTCTTCCCAACAATGGAAACATATTTAAAATAAAACTTGGATTCTTTCTTGACAGATCCTTGACTCTATCATCTTATCATGTACCTTTCCCGTGACCTGTGAAAACATTTCAAAAACTTGGGATGAGCATAAAAAGCTCAGTAAGGGATACACAAAGAATGAAAACTGTTAGTTTTTCAAACATCAAGTAAACCATGTATAATCTATCAAAGCAATACCTTCACCTTCATGAAGTAGTAAAAACTCTTCACTGAATAATGTATCATTACTTACCTTTTTCTAACCAAAGGATTACCATAAAACCCATATAAAGAAAACATAACATATATAAAGGTAACTTGGGACATAAACATACTTATGTGGAATAACCATTCGGTCGACTTCCACACTTATCACTTAATGGAATATCCACACAGCCAATTTCCATACATACTTAATGGAATAGCCATACGGCGGACTTCCATACATAATTAATGGAATAGCCATACGGCCGACTTCCATACCCAATGCATTGGAGGTTACAACGTAACCACCCGTCCAGGTATTCACGGAACCACCCGTCATAATGTCCAAGTACCATTATTACACATAAAATATGGAAAATATAAACATTTCAATAACAATATTTCATTTGCAATCATAATAAATAATTCTCAGATATTGAATTAATCAATCCGTTTTCAAAAACCATTTAAAAGAGATTTTTGAATCAAAGTGTCCCATACCACTTTGAATCTTTTAATGGAATTATAATTTTAAAACATTAATGTCCATATAAATAAATATTGAAAACCATTTTGAAAACATGGACATTAAAGATAAAGATTTAGAATAATTAATCTTTAAGACATTTAACATGATATTTTTGTTAAAGAGTTTTTAACAAAATGAGAGACTCTTGAATACAAATAATAGTGAAATAACATTTAATCCGAACTTTATAATATCATGAGAATAAAAGGATTCATGATATAATATGTCAAAGGACAGTATACACACCATATAAGAGTGAATTGGTGCATAACAACAATGAAGTTTCAAAAGAAATGTAAAATGAGATGAAATCCATTATAAAGAAGTTATCCTTAAATTAAGGATAAATCAATCTCATAATTATGTGTGAAAAATATAAATACACCCAATATAAGTGAATATTAAGTGTAAAACAATAAAAGGTTATTCACACATATTTAAAGGATGACATATTCAATAACTACACGTTGAACCCAAAGAAATCAAAATTGGGTTATGTAGTTCCCTTGATAAAATTCGACAGCCTAACGACGTCACATAAAATTTTACATAAAGGTCTGATGAGAGAGATAAAGGGTATCTCATAAATTGGACATAAAATTTACATAAATAATCATATATAGGAACATATCCCAACATAATTGTATGTGAATTAAAAGACATATCAAAAGAAGTCTTTTAAAAAGAGGAGGGTGAAAGGTCCCCTTACCGAGTTGGGTAACTTTCGAAACATACACCCAATGGAAGAAGGGTCATACAATGAATATGTGAATACCCATAAATGAAATTATACTACAAAAAGTGTATAATAATGGGCAGTAGATACACCACTCAAATGAAATTGTGGGAAATGTAGCATAAATTTCACGGGAATAAAAGTGAGATGAACAATCCCTTACGAAAACATGGCAGCCTAACGGTGCCACTTAAAACTTTCAAAATGGATTGATGAGATCAAATATAAAATCTCATCATATTACAATAAAATGTACAGAAAGAGGAATATAAAATAACATCCCCCATCATAACAAAGAGGAGCTTAAAAGAAATGACATAAAAGAGTGTACTTATAAAGAAAGAGAGGAGTATGATCCCTTACCTCGGGTCCGACTTGACTCTATAGTTATTTAATCTCCTGAATAATAAACTTGAGTTAATTTATACTTCCATAAAAACCTTTTAAAGTTAATTATTCCTTTTATATCACTTATTACCATGTTATAAACATTATGTAATCATTTAAGTTAATATTATTTGTTTTGCCGATATTTGGTTCTTAAGTCGAAAGTGGACTTCTTACAATTACATGTTGTTCGTGTGGCCAAATGTTTATTATATCCAGAATTGTATTCATGATGTAGATATCATATATTTCATATATATCCAGTACATGCATGCATTTATAACATTACATAATCATTTATTGGTAAGAAATGAAATGCACCGTTCATGGAGACGGTAAGCCGTACGTACGCTTGAATGCTACTTTCATTTATATTTTGTATTTTATAGAATGGAATCATAATGATATAAAGGAATATTAAAATTCCAGTATAATATCATATATAATATCATTAACTTTATCCTTTACACATCCCACATATGGTATTAACGAATCAAATCACTTTCAGGGGGCGATAGTCCGCACATCCTAAACTGAAGATATCGTGTTTACCCATAATGGAAACAATAATGGTATGCAATAAATGAAAAATAAATAAGATTAAGGAAAGAATAAACATATTATATATCATATATAAAAATTGTGACATCATAATGGCCACCTTTGAAGGTGTTAAATGAGTATTGAACAATCATCGTTTCGGGAGGTAGAATTTCGCCATCCATGGAAACCGTATGTTCTTTAACCATTTGATGTAGTTGTGTGAGAGTTTAGCTCGAATAAATCTTATACCAACATCCTAGTATATTAAAGATACTGTTTTTGTTACAAAATAAGTAAATAAAAAGAGTTTAGGGGGTTGGAGAAGCAAAATAAAACAAATGAACATGAGAGAATGAATTACCTTTAAAAGTGTAACTCCTTTTGATTTGAGCCTAAAGGCTTCCTTTGAAAGGATTCTGCCCAAAGGGAATCCTCTAGGATGAGGATAGGTATGTGGAGAGAGTAAATGGGCAGGGTATGGCCGAGCCAAAGGCTTGAGGAGTGTGTGAAATGAGGTAGAGGTGGGGGCCTTTTATAAGAGGAGAGGAGGGGCACTTTTTAAAATCATGAAACTATTATTTTATTTTAAAAAGTGTCTCGAATTTATAAGGTCCCACATTGATATATTTCTAGGATAAGATGATAAGGCTTCTAAATATTCCCATACAATAGTTTTTGGACAAGTGTAGGTTTTAGATATTACATTATCGTTCCATTTTAATTAAATTGTTAAATAATGAGGTCATCGTTGCATCATCATGATGTCGTAATTAAATTAACTTATTTAATATCTAAAAATTATACAAAAAATACTATGATGTAGGAAATCTTTTTATATTTCTAATGAATATTTATAGTCAAAATTGCGACTTGTGTAGCCACACTTAAAAACTGTTTTAGTAAAACAACTCATGTTTGTGTCAATTTAATTTTAACATTAAATAAATATATATTAATGTCATTTTCCAACCAAAGTGGCTACATGGGGTCCCCAAGTTGATCCATGGGTTGTCTCAGTCGGCCATGACTCATCCAATACGAGTAGGACAAGTGTAATGGTGTTTTCATATTTTTATAATATCATTTTTACCTTAAATTACACTAATTACCTCTAATCATGATAAATGAAAAAAGTTACTATTCACCAAAAAATTATTTTCATCCCATTGAACCACATTTTAAATACTAATGACAAACATGTATGTCGTATTTTCAAAATTCAATACACATTAGTGGTAAACTTACATTTAACTGAAAAATCAGTTTGCTTGATTACCACTTAGTGGTTTCACTATTCATAAAAAATTGATGTTTTTCAGAAAAATCCAAAAAATTCACCCTAAGATATATTTGATATTCCGAATTCAAAAATGAAGCCTATTTTAAAAAATTCAAAACATATAAGTCACATTAATTAATTTAATAATTAATTCCCACTGTCAGAGCAAATAGCGTGTTTTTATGAAACAATAAGTATCAAAAGATTGACACTAGTTTATGTCTGATTTCAAAGTGAAATTAATTCCAACGACCACTATTGGATTTAATGGTAAAAATATTTTCTAATTTCACTTTAAAAACAATTCAATATATTATCTAATCATATAAATTAATTAGATTAAAAAGGGGTTTGGAATTAAAACACAACATTTTACACTATTCATTAAAAAATGAATTTTATTGGAAAAATACCAAAAAATTACCCACAGTAAAATTTGATGTCCCGATTCTAAAGAAGTGTTTTATTTGGTCCAAAAGAATGTATAAGTGTGATCAAAACTATATTTAATGATAGTTATCCATCAAAAGGCGATAAGTGAACCTTTAGTGAAAATTAGGGTATGAAAGCCTAAAATTGAATTCTTTCCGTATTTTAAGCCTTTATATTTTATTGGATAAATGTAAAAACATTTAAGGAAAACATATATAATCATATTTTAGTTATTTCTATCCATTCCCGCCAATACAACGGCTACATGTCAACTACCATTTAAAATAATATTATTTTATTATTAGAGTGCAACGTAGGATTCCCAAGAAACACGTTGTTGCGTGTTGGGTACGCCATCGAGCATAGCGTCCCCTTTAAAGTCATATTAATATTTTATTCACAAATATGGATAAATATAAAAATGTCATATTATTTATTTACCTGAGGTGTTACATCCTTTACCCCTTTTGGGAATTGCGTCCTCGCAATTTTTAAAATTGGGCTTGGAAACATCCTTGAAAGTCCCACATCGGAACAAGAGTCGGTAAAACAATCACTTTAAAATAAAGAAAGATAAGTACAAAGGTCATCCAAGTTAACCCATACTAAGATTCCATGTATGAAAATATGGACATGAGGGAAAAACAAAGGGTCATGTTCTGATGGAGAGTGATAGAAAACATGTTTAGGAGAAAGTTAATCACAAACTTGTGATGTGTTAAACGGTATTCAATTACCCAATAGGAAAAGTTAATAGAAAATTTTTTTGTTTAATGTTACTTTTTATTGAGGAATTTATTCATAAGGAATCATAATCACTTATCATGTTGACTTTCAACTCTTATTATATTCCTTACACAAACTCATATTTTTTTTCCAAAAGACGAGTATTTAGGAAGACCTGTTCACATAAAAGTACAATAATAAACTTCTAGAGAATCACCTAATCCACAAAAAGATAACTATATACTTATCATGTCTTTAGACTTTAACCAAAACCAAAACCAAAAAGGCTATATAAGATCAGATAATCCAGAAAAGGATAACCCCTTATAAAAAGAAAATTTATTCTTAACCTCCAAAATTTGTCAAACAAAACCCAAAGTTCAACAAGGATCATTCGATAAACAATTTCTCCATAACATTCTTCAAAGTAAACCAATATAAGATTGAAACCCAAATGTTTGAAGGATTTAGTCACATAGTCTTCCAAGTTAAATCGTAACATTTATCTCCAAACAACATCTGTTGCTCCTAAAGTCTCATATTGAAAAGTAATTAACCAAATCACATATCCTCCATGATAGGTTAATAAATTTCATAAATAACCCAAAATAAACTTACTATTAATTCATAAAATTATATAACTATAATGAATCAGTCAAACTAACCAGGGAATTCACGTAGTCCAGTGGTAGGAGATAAATACCAGTCGCACTTTGGTTGTGGGTTCGATTCCCGCAGCTTTGTCCAACGCGACGGGTAGGCACACGGTCTGCGTGTTGTCCTTTTTCCAAAACTATATAATTCTTAAATCATTCCCCAAAAATAGATAAAATCATCAAAAATGATCATAACATATTTTAACCTCAAGTTTATCTCATGCCTTTCATTTTCCAACATATCATATAATAACCCATAGTTACCTCAAAAGTAAGGATCATATAAACTCTAATGGTTACCTTTATAATTACTACCTGAACCTCCACATGGATTGGTCATCTCGTACATGATGCATTAAAGATCATACCAAGGTTCAAGTGGTTTATCATGACTCCTTGATAGTTGGTTTAGAACAACCACGAGTTTCCTCATTGAATGCCCCATTTCATCCAGTCTCTTAATCAAAGAACCACCACAGTTTCCTTTAAACCAATTGTCACTTTGGTGCCTGCTAGATCCATCCATTCACTAAAAACAGAAATGTCAGTGTGAGTATATCAACAAAACCATCATGTACTAATGAGGAAGGTAAACACTAAGATACACTTACTCATTCACTTTATCTAAAACTAGGACTCTTTCTTAAATCCTAACCATTATGGTAATGTCACTTATGCTTAAAGAATACCCTAACCTCTAAAGTTATATAAACCGACCTTTGATACCAACTATAAGGCCCCAGCCTTAAAACTTACATAATCTTGAGTTATCACAAGATTACACGTTGAGGATCTTTTCAGGTTTAGAGTTTTAGAGAATTAGATATTGAAACTTGCATTACATTCCACCTTTAAACAAAGTGGTTACAAAAAAGACAGAATTAATTCTTCCCAACAATGGAAACATATTTAAAATAAAACTTGGATTCTTTCTTGACACATCCTTGACTCTATCATCTTATCATGTACCTTTCCCGTGACCTGTGAAAAACATTTTAAAAACTTGGGATGAGCATAAAAAGCTCAGTAAGGGATATACAAAGAATGAAAACTGTTAGTTTTTCAAACATCAAGTAAACCATGTATACTCTATCAAAGTAATACCTTCACCTTCATGAAGTAGTAAAAACTCTTCATTGAATAAAGTATCATTACATACCTTTTTGTAACCAAAGGATTACCATAAAACCCATATATAGAACACATAACATATATAAAGGTTACTTGGGACATAAACATACTTAAGTGGAATAACCATTTGGTCGACTTCCACACATATCACTTAATGGAATATCCATACGGCCAATTTCCATACATACTTAATGGAATAGACATATGGCCGACTTCCATACATACTTAATGAAATAGCCATACAGCCGACTTCCATACCCAATGCATTGGAGGTTATAACGTAACCACCTGTCCTGGTATTCATGACACCACCCGTCATAATGTCCATGTACCATTATTACACATAAAATATGGAAAATATAAACATTTCAATAACAATATTTCATTTTCAATCGCAATAAATATTTCCCTGATATTGAATTAATCAATCCATTTTCAAAAACTATTTAAAAGAGATTTTTGAATCAAAGTGTCCCATACCTCTTTGAAGCTTTTAATGGAATTATAATTTTAAAACATTAATGTCCATATAAATCAATACTGAAAACCATTTTGAAAACATGGACATTAAAGATAAATATTTAGAATAATAAAACTTAAAACATTTAAACTGATATTTTTGTTAAAGAGTTTTTAACAAAATGAGAGACTCTTGAATACAAATAATAGTGAAATAACATTTAATCCTAACTCTATAATATCATGAGAATAAAAGGATTCATGATATAATATGTCAAAGGATAGTATAAACACCATATAAGAGTTAATTGGTTCATAACAACAATGAAGTCTCAAAAGAAATGTAAAATGAGATGAAATCCATTATAAAGAATGTATCCTTAAATTAAGGATAAATCAATCTCATAATTATGTGTGAAAAATATAAATACACCCAATATAAGTGGATATTAAGTGTAAAACAATTAAATGATATTCACACATATTCAAAGGATGACATATTCAATAACTACATGTTGAACCCAAAGAAATCGAAATTGGGTTAAGAAGTTCCCTTGGTAAAATTCGACAGCCTAATGACATCACATAAAATTTTACATAAAGGGTTGATGAGAGAGATAATGGGTATCTCATAACTTGGACATACAATTTACATAAATAAGGATATATAAGAACATATACTAACATAATAGTATGTGAATTAAAAGACATAACAAAAGAAGTCTTTTAAAAAGAGGAGGGTGAAAGGTCCCCTTATCGAGTTGGGTAACTTTCGAAACGTACAACCAATGGAAGAAGGGTCATACAATGAAGATGTGAATACCCATAAATGAAATCATACTACAAAAAGTGTATAATAATGGGCAGTACATACACCACTCAATGGAAATTGTGGCATATGTAGCATAAATCTCTCGGGAATAAAAGTTAGATGAACAATCCCTTACGAAAACTTGGAAGCCTAACGGCGCCACTTAAAACTTTCAAAATGGATTGATGAGATAAAATAGAGTATCTCATCATATTACAATAAAATTTATAGAAAGAGGAATATAAAAGAACATCCCCCATCATTACAAAGAGGAGCTTAAAAGAAATGACATAAAAGAGTGTACTTATAAAGAAAGAGAGGAGTAGGATCCCTTACCTCGGGTCCGACTTGACTCGATCGTTCTTTAATCTCCTGAATAATAAACTTGAGTGAATTTATACTTCATTAAGAAACTTTTTCAAGTTCATTATTCCTTTTATATCACTTATTACCATGTCATAATCATTATGTAATTATTTAAGTTAATAATATTTGTTTTGACGATATTTGGTTCTTATGTCGAAAGTGGACTTCTTACAATTACATGTTGTTCGTGTGGCCAAATGTTTATTATATCCAGAATTGTATGCATGATGTAGATATCATATATGTCATATATATCCAGTAAATTCATGAATTTATAACATTACATAATCATTTAGAGGTAAGAAATGAAATGCACCGTTCATGGAGACGGTAAGCAGTACGTACGCATGAACGCTACTTTCATTTCTATTTCGTATTTTATAGAATGGAATCATAATGATATAAAGGTATTTTATAATTCCAGTATAAGATCATATATAATATCATTAACGTTATCATTTACACATCCCGCATATGGTATTAACGAATCAAATCACTTTCAGGGGGCGGGAGTCCGCACTTCCTAAAATGAAGATATTGTGTTTACCCATAATGGAAACAATAATGGTATTCCATAAATGAAAACTACAGAAGCTTAAGGAAAGAATGAACATATTATATATCATATATAAAAGTAGTGACATCATAATGGCAACCTTTTAAGGTGTTAAATGAGTATTGAACAATCATCGTTTCGGGAGGTAGAATTTCGCCATCCATGGAAACCGTATGTTATTTAACCATTTGAAGTAGTTGTGTGAGAGTGTAGCTCGAATAAATCTTATAACAACATCCTAGTATATTTAAGATACTGGTGTTGTTACAAAATAAGTAAATAAAAAGAGTTTAGGGGGTTGGAGAAGAAAAATAAAACAAATGAACATGAGAGAATGAATTATCTTTAAAAGTGTAACTCCTTTTGATTTGATACTAAAGGCTTCCTTTGAAAGGATTATTCCAAAAGGTAATCCTCTAGGATGAGGAGAGGGATGTGGAGAGAGTAAATGGGAAGGGTATGGCCGAGAAAAAGGCTTGAGGAGTGTGTGAAATGAGGTTGAGGTGGGGGCCATTTATAAGAGGAGAGGAGGGGCACTTTTGGAAATCATGAAACTATTATTTTATTTTCAAAAGTGTATGGAATTTATAAGGTCCCACATTTATATATTTCAATTATAAGATGATAAGGCTTAGAAATATTCCCATCCAATAGTTTTTGGACAAGTGTAGGTTTTATATATTACATTATCTTTTAATTTTATTTAAATCATTAAATAATGAGGTCATCGTTGCATCATCATGATGTCGTAATTAAATTAATTTATTTAATATCTAAAAATTATAAAAAATCTACAATGATGTATTAAATCGTTTTATCTTTCTAATGAATTTTTATAGTCAAAATATGGACTTGTGTAACCCCATTTAAAAACTGTTTTAGTAAAACAACTCATGTTTGTGTCAATTTAATTTTAACATTAAATAAACATATATTAATTTCATTTTCCAAACAAAGTGGCTCCATGGGGTCCCCAAGTTGACCCATGGGTTGTCTCGGTCGGCCATTAATCATCCAATAGGAGTAGGACAAGTGTCATGTTGTTTTCATATTTTTATAATATCATTTTTACCTTAAATTACACTAATTACCTCTAATCGCGATTAATGAGAAAAAGTTACTATTCTCCAAAAAATTATTTTAATCCCATTGATCCACATTTTACATACTAATGACAACCATTTATGTCGGATTTTCAAAATTCAATACACATTAGTGGTATACTTTTATTTAACTGAAAAATCAGTTTGCTTGATTACCACTTAGTGGTTTCACTATTCATCAAAAATTGATGTTTTTTAGAAAAATCCCAAAAATTCACCCTAAGCTATATTTGATATTCCAAATTCGAAAATGAATCCTATTTTACAAAATTCAAAACATATAAGTCACATTAATTCATTTAATAATTAATTCCCACTATCAGAGAAAATAGCGTGTTTTTATGAAACAATAAGTATCAAAAGATTGACACTAGTTTATGTCGGATTTCAAAGTGAAATTAATTTCAACAACCACTATTGGATTTAATGGTAAAAATATTTTCTAATTTCACTTTAAAACCAATTAAAAAGATTATCTAATGATATAAATAAATTAGATTAAAAAGAGGTTTTGAATTAAAATACAACATTTTACACTATTCATTAAAAAATGAACTTTATCGGAAAAATACCAAAAAATTACACAAAGTAAAATTTGATGTCCCGATTCTAAAGAAGAGTTTTATTTGGTCCAAAAGAATGTATAATAGTGATCAAAACTATATTTAATGACATTTTTCCATCAAAAGGCGATAAGTGAACCTTTAGTGAAATTTAGGGTATAAAAGCCTAAAATTGAATTCTTTCCGTATTTTAAGCCTTTATCTTTTATTGGATAAATGTAAAAACATATAAAAAAAACATATATAATCATATTTTAGTTATTTCTATCCATTCCCGCCAATACAATGGATACATGTTAACTACCATTTAAAATAATATTATTTTATTATTAGAGTGCAACATAAGATTCCTAAACAACTCGTTGTTGCGTGTTCGGTACGCCATCGAGCATAGTATCCCCTTTAAAGTCATATTATTATTTTATTCACAAATATGGATAAATATGATAATTTAATATTCTTTATTTACCTGGGGTGTTACAGTGATAATATTTTATTAACATTGATAACTAGAAATATATTTTATTATAATATACATAGAAGTTTTTTTCCAAGAACTTACCCCAACAGACTCCCACTTGAACTATAGAAAAATGCTAAAAAAACATCAATCTAGTAGATATCACATGATCCTCGTGTTTATGATAACATTGGATTTTAGTAAATGGTTACACCATGTTATCTTTTTTGGGTAATCTTCCTATTGTCACTTCACCACTTAGATTAAATTCCCACAATATGTGATACTTCTAAAACATTTTATTTGTTAGTTGGTGTGACCATAGATCTTTTAGAATATCCACCACTATAGTATTTTCAAAATACAATGTGATAGGGTCTTCACTTCCTCATACCACATCATGATGCTGGACAAACTTCTATTTCAAAACCACTTCTTAGGCCTCATCCAAAATTTTTATTTACACACACTCCATTGTAGAATCTGTGAAAAATGTATTATTTGAAATCTTATAGCTCACATATCCACTATTGAGATAGAAAACAAAGTATAACTTCTAATTCAAATAATTGTGATATATCTAAAACTTGAATGAGTAAAAACCATGATGACCACATATATGTCTCCTCCATACATCATGAATATATCCTTATATCATCACAGATACTTGAGGATATAATTAATAGAATACCAATGATATTATTCAAGATCATCTTGATATCATCCTACCATGATCGATTAACAGGAAACCTAAATTATAGTACATAACATGGAAAACAATAATAATCATATCACCGAAGCATGGAGAATCTTAATCATTATCATTTTATCCTCCTGTGTCTGAGGGATATTTTTCTTATAAAAATGTAAACTATTTGACCTTAGAACCCATCCCCTCATGGATCACTCCATAATAATTCTCATTAGTTTCTGTTCAATACACATAATTTGACTTAGTCTATTCCACTTTGATCTATCAGGAATGATCTTGATCCATATAATACATGCTTCTTCAACTCTGTTTATGGGGAAAATTCTTTTAACTCATCCTTAATAAATAGTATGACTGATATGTCTTTTAACATCAGTAATATGTCATCAACTTATACTACTATGGAAATGATTACACTTCTACTAAACCTATTTTAAACACAAGGATCATATTCATTCGACATGAAACAAAATAATTTTATAGCTTCATCGAATTAAATGTTCCATTACGTCGATGCTTTAATTAATCCCAAAATTGATTCCTACAATATGAAAATATTTTTTTTGAATCACATGGTTTCACAAACCCTTATGGTTGCATCATATAGACATGTTCTTGAAGGTTCCCATTATGTAATGAGGTTTTGAAATCTATCTTCCAAATCTCATATTCTCAGTAAGATTCTATTTCAAGTATAGTTTGAATGGACTTAAACATGAAAACAGGGGAAATTGTTTCATTATAGAAAACTAATTCCTTTTTTAAACCCCTTTATCCACTCGCTAGTCTTTCTTGGTATTTATATTGCCTTTTATGTCTATTTTTCTGTTGAATAGTCATTTTTACTCGATGGGGTTTAAATCATCTATCACATTGACAAGAACCCAAACACGGTTCTAATATCATGTGAAAATTTAATAATTCATAGATTCATTGTATCATATAGATTTGAGATCTCTCATGCCACATTATAAGTGATATGTTTATATTGAAAACTAATAATGAGTCACTATATTCAATGACTGGAAAACCATATCTCCCTAGTTCTCTTACCTTGCTTTGGCTCTTACGTAGTAGTTTTGTTTCAGGAACTACATGTTCTATAAAGACATATGGAAATTGTTCTTTTTCCAAATCTTTTATATCTTCACTATTAACATTAGCAATTCAATCATACTCCCACTATCCTTTTTGAGTATTTTATCCCTCTCAATAAAGATGGATCATCCAAAGATAGTCACATTCTTTTCTAAGGGGTTTTATGGGTAATATCTATTTGTTTCCTTAGGATGCCATATAATGATACATCTTGAGCTCTGGGTGGATGTTTTTTTTGAGAAGGTCTTAACAAACTCCTCACAACCTCATTCATGTGTATGAAATAAAATGGTTTTTTCAAATGCATAATTCTTTAAAAATTCATTATTTTCATTATATAGAACATAGTTAAGTGTGTATGTCGTAGATTCCAATGAATATCCCCAAAACAATAATGGAATGATTTTTCGACTCATCATCGACTTACCTTTTATAACAATGTATTGTTCTTGATTTCAATAACACCATTCCACTGAGGGGTATATGGTGAAGTGTGTTATGAAATATTCTTCAACTCCCATAAAAGGTATATTAACTATTTGTTAGGATATTCACAACCTTTATTTGATCATAGTTTCTTTTACTTTTTTCCATTTTGATTTAATAATTCATTCAATAATTCCTTAAATTTCTCCAAGTAATCAGACATATACCTCATCATATACACATAACCATATCTATAAAAGTAATGAGTAAATTTTATGATGTTTGAATAACCACCTTTATATTAAAATAAAAATGGCCCATATACATCTATATGTTCCAATTCTGATATCACTTTCAACCTTTTTGTTTTTCCACTAAATGAAGGGTTGGTCATTTTTACTTATAAATAATCATGACATCATTCATGTCGATTTATCTCATAAGAATCTAAATAACCATCTTGATAGAGATTATTTAAACATATAATGCTTACAATACCATGATTGTGATTCAATTATTGGGTGTTATATGATTCTTTTCATCATGATTCATTATCAATTTCAAATAATTGGCTTTCATATTTTAATTCATAAATACTGTTATTTAAATTTAATGTACAATAACATATTTTTTATTTATAAAAAATCAATTTTTATCTTTAAACATGAAAATAAATCCATCTATGTATTGAAATGATATAGAAAATTTCTAATAGAAACAGCTGGTATATAATAACAATATTTTAAAACAAAAATATTTCTCACTTGCAATGAAATTTTCTAGTAACCAATGGATTGACTAGGTATCCTCACAGCATTATAAGCTCTCAAATCCACCAATCATGTATAAATATTTCAAAATATACTAGGTTATTGCATTTGGATATCGATGTGATCACCAAAAGATGTATCTAATAACCAATGTTTTTATATGGAATGATTACACTCAATAATGAACTCACCTTTAACTTATATTTTCATTTGGGTGATGTTTCCATTGGCCTTGCTTTCCATGTGGAAAACATAATACCTCTTTTACCTTTCCTTATATCTGGGAATTTCTCTTCATAGAAGGGACATTCATTGAACATTGCAAATGTTATAATTCATGGTCCTCTTTTCCTTGTTCTTCCATTCATTATTTGACATAAATAACATGGTTTTATCATGTATCGTGTCTTAATCCATCAAGTGAATTTATTTATGATTTTTTGAATGAATTTTGTGATTATTTATCATAATTTAATTAACAATTAAACTATATATGATTTTTTTTAATGAATGAACGAAATCTATATGAAACTCATCACAAAATTTAATCACTATGTTGTCAAATATTTCAACGTAGAAAACTAGATTTTCTACATGATGCCAAGATAGAGATTAATCTCCATGTATAGTTGCAAAAAAATCATTAGATATATTGTATATCTTTTATATCACCTTCCCTTTATAGAGATCTAGAATGTTAGATATCATCCTATATGCATCCATTTCTTCATGTTTCTTCAAAAGAACATTTTTTATGGTTGATAGCATTAAAAACAAAATATTTTTATCATTAGTCAAATGTTTCTCATAGAGATACAACTCTATAACACTAGATGTATTACCAATAACTTTATGAATTAGTTCTTCCATCACCAACAATTTCATTGAATAGTGAATGGTAATGGGTAAGTGCATTTTTTACTCTTGTAAATTTTTCTGTTCTCAGGATTATTCTATTCAGTTATGGATCATAGAGATATGTTTAAATTCATATGATTAATTAATATATAAATAATATGATAATACTTTCAGTGTTTTATCTAATAATATTTATAATAAAAAAATATTACAATTTTTAATCACCCACTATTTTATAAAAAACATTATGACACATTATTTGCATCATAATATTTAGTTTCATAGACATTATAGAGGCTTGGATTCATATTCCCCTTCTCATTACAATGACATTATTTAGTTTATAAAATAGAATGGTTTTAGGTAGGCAATCCAAATTCCAATTACATTAACTCATAGCTCCTTCATATTTTTAGTAGACTCCTCAGTCCTGAAATACATAAATTAGATTCCACCAACCCTTGCATCGTAGTTACACCATGTTCTTTTATGTAAGTCAACCATTGATGAGAACTAAGTTGAGTCAACCCAAAAAAATGTCATAATTCCTAGATAATATAATCCCCCAAAATTGTTGAGTCAATAACATTGAACTATGGATAAATTTTAACTGATGTTGTGGAATCCTATAATGAAATTATATATATAATTTAGGGATTATCCATTTTATGAAAGAATTTAAAACTATTATCTTTATTACATTCTTGTTGATATAAATTTTATTTTCTTCTGTAATTAACTATGTGTTAGATAATATTCACTCATAAGGAAATTTATTTTAGTTGTATCTTGCATTCTAGTTCATCATGATAAAAAATCCATAATAAAATAACCATTCAACATGATAGAAATAAAATAATAATGTAGTATGATCCTAAGATTTTATCAATTTTTATTTTATCTATAGTATGATAAAGCAACTATATAACTAGGGGAAACCAAATTGAACCAATTAATGTTCATGTTAATGATTTCAACATTTCTACCTATGGACCTCTCTTTGATTGGTTTTTCCTCTATTATAGACATGATCTGCCTCCACATTCTTGAGTTCTACACCCATTCCATCTTATATTACTCATATTAAAGTGAGGGGGAAATGGTTTACAAAAAATAAATAATGGGAATGAAATCCCATGAATAATAATATTGGAGAAGAAACACAACCTAGTGATTTAATTTAATAACGAATTAAATGAAAACAATCAAATACCAAGGTCTGGTCTATTCTGTTGATCATCCACATGAATGAATGAAATTACATATTAAATAAAAGAATAATTCAATTCTAAATCAATATAAAATAAGAAAAATATTGATTTAATAAAATTATTATATTATTTAATTATACAATTCTTGTTTCATAATTATCATCCAAATTTACTTGAGATTATCGTCCATTATATAATTAAAAAAATAAATAAATTTATTTAAAATTAATGATGTACATAAATGTGCAATAGGACCAACATGGTGAATACCCATCTGAATCTACCCAGTATATATGATTATCATATACATTTGACTATTGTGACATATGGAATACATTACTGGTCACATAATTTCATGACATGTATTATCAAATTAATGATTAAATGCAATATGATATTTTTTGGTCATGTGTTATACTTCAATGGATTCTTAATAATAACTATAATATTACTCATACGTGATATCCAGTTCAAAATATTACACATAAATTAATTAAAAAATTATATATATATATATATATATATATTATAACCCATTACATTGATTTTCTTATCAACTTAATGGCCACACGAAAGCACATTTCGATAGGGCTAAGAAGGTATAATAAATTAATTTTAATTTATTTTAATTTGGTATCTATAAATGGAATATACAAGTGAGATTCATGGATCATACATTTCTCACCATTTATATGAGTAAAATTCATTTAGAATTTATATGTAAAACTTCCCTTGTAAAAATTAGAATATGCCACCAGTATAAAGGGATACACGACATGTGGTCTCTGAAATAATTTTTCACAAAGAAGGTAGGATGTTTCCTGAAATACACGACAACTCGGTGAATTAATGGACTACACACAGTGTAAGTTGTCTATAAGGTATGTGATACATATGACTGTGTGCTTGGCTATCCATGTTAACACACAGTGTATGAAATTAAACGAACCTCGTGTATTAAATTCACATGGTTTGAATTAATTCTGAATTAATCCTTGATGAATTTAACATAAGTAATTAGTGTGTAACTCTGGTTACATGGCATGAAATTTTATGTTATATGGATATAATCCCCTTCACATATAGATTATTTCGTTGATATTATTTCAATTATAATATTAATCAATTTTATAAGTGCTATGAGATATGAAAGAGGAAGTAGAAAATATAAAAAACCAGATTAATGAACAATTAAACATGAAACAAGAAATAAATAAAAATTTCATAAATTAGTCAATGATCATTAAAAAAATTATATATAATTATGTGATAACTCTTATAAAATTTTAATGTTATAAGCACAATGGATATGTGTGAAGGGTCATGCCCAATGTTTTCCAAAATTGATGATGAATTTGATATTTACATGATGATGTGTTCTATAATCAGAATAACTGAATAAATTAAAATAACAAATAGATATAACTCTAGAACCATGTATGGTATCATCACATATTTTTTATAATATATTTATAAATGAAATAATTACATTGTGAGAATTCATTCTTCATTGATAGATGTGAGAACAGATTTATAATGCGTAGTTTTTTTGAATTTAGTAATCTAGAGAATATTCCATTTATTGTTGATCCCCTCATATTCATCAAATTTATAAACATAATAATAGGAATCACTGGTTGATATCATGGTCGAACCAATCGCTTCCATTTTTCACCTTTTATAGTGATGTGAATCATTTCTAGTTCTTCCTCATTGACCCTTCTAGAAATTAGAGGGTGAAGTGGAGGAAGATAAATATCTATTCTTACAGGAACTAATGAAGATGGGAGATCTCTAGGGATTGAGAATATACTCCATTTTTTGTATAAAAATAAATGAATAATTTGGATCTATTTGAAAAATAACATAAATGGATTTTAATTCCACTAGGTTTTTAAAATCAATATATTCACAAGTGTCCAATAATATTAATTTAATCTCTTATTTATCCAAATGTCAAAAATAATTATATTATTGCTATTTCCTTAACTTGTTAATGATATAAGAATTAAATTAAGTACAATTTAATAAAATAATAATCAATATATATTATTTCTCACCTAACCCAAGACATGGTCCTCTATTCCATCACAATAACAATCTGGCATTGAAAAATAAATATTTATTTAATAAATAAATATCACTGAAATATTCGTTACAAAATAAAAATTATATTTACTAAATATGGAATAAAAATTTAATAAATATTCAATTAAAAATGTATTTTCTTTAACAAATAGTGACAGAATATATGCAATCAAAGAAAAAATGAATAATTATAAAAACATGTTTGGTAATAAAATTTATTAAACATATTAAATTATATATAATAATATATTACTTAACTATGACTACGGATAAAATTAGTGTGTCACACTATAGAAATATTTAAAAGTGAAATTATGAGAAGTAGCCTAACAATCAATGATAGATTATATCTACCTGACAAAGAACCCATATGGAAATAACTAATTCTTTAATGACGCGATACAATATAATGACTCTTATTGTGGAGTTAATCAATTTATCAAGATACCGATAATCAAGAAGGTCTCAACCTGCTAGTGGGAGCATATCTACTATGAACTTGTATGCTCACACACAAAACCACATGCAAAAGCTGGAAAAGTATACATGCATGCTGCTAAACAATCACTATGTAATGTAAAAACCGTAAGCCAAATTGGAAGGAATAAACAAAAACAAAATAAAAAATAAAAATAGGAATTTACAAGATACACGATGAAATTTGTCTCCTGGAAACCGCACCAAATGGGTAATTGTAGTGTGGATGATGGAAACCGTAGATGTATTCCATGCCTACCTGGTGTCACTGGGAACCACCAGGTCCTAGGACACCAATTCCTACATTAAGGCGGTAGTTGTATGAACCAGACACAACACTTGTGAGTGAATACCATGAAGGGGTGAGTAACAATATACTCAATAGGGACTCAAAAAAAAAGACCATAATGTAATCCAGAGATTAAACAAAAGAACATGATCAAATATCATGATCACCACACAAGATAGCTCACACCAGGTATGATTTAGAGTAGTAAATTATGACTATCATTCATATCATTGAACACCACGGGATGCTGGAGAACTCCACCTTAATGAGTATAGTGGGACTAATGGGAAAAAATCCACTTCCCACTAACCTAAAACTGATGTGGTACTTATCTCTGATGAGTACCATGGGTATGCTATGTCACATAGATGTTGCTCCCCACTGTGGGCATGTCAGGTCACACATAATTAGCTTCCCACCTTCTCTGTACTAAGGTACAACTCTTATCTAGTACCATGGGTATTTCATGTCACAAAAAACCCACTCCCCACTATGGGAATGATGGGTCACATAGAAAATTCTTCCCACTAGGCTATTGTTACTGATCCACATAGGGCCGCTTTTTGGCTGTCCATAGGTCTCAACGAATCGTAGAATTTCTATAGATAATGCACTTGATTCTAGGAGAATAACTTCTAAATACATTAATAGTATTTATACTTCCATTAAATCCATCATATAGTATTCCAAAATATTCTCTTCATTATGAGGGTTCCAACTCCACAAACGGCTGGTCAAATGGATACACGGTTTAAAATATATTGCTGTTTATTAAAAAATAGGTCGATTGGTTTGGGGTCTAGTCCGGCCCAATCAGTATGTGGACCTGCCTGGGTCTGGCCCTGTCTGGGCAATTATCTTTGGTCCCATTTGGCCTTAGTTCTAGCCCACTAGGATGGTCTGGCTCAGACACATGGTGCATCAAGCAGTATAACCTTGTAAACGACAATGCTAGTGGACTTTTTTTCCTTCCATACAGTCGGAGTGTGCATTCCACCTAGAGCCGCGGCCCATGGTTTTTGACCCTATCTATCCTCAAACTACTGGCCATTCTGGAGGATTACAATATATAGCTATGGTACTCCTCCTAGTACACATTCATGGCGTTCCAACGATCTCTTCCATGGTCAATTGGGACCACACTAGTTGTCTATTATACACACAACATGTGCCTCCAGCCTCCATAGAGTTTTAGCTTCCCTATGAATTTTTTTTTTCCTCCAATTTGAGTTATCTTCCAAAAAAACACACATGTAGAGGTGCTCAGGCCTTATTCGTGTTGGTATGCACCCTCCATGATAGAGTTTTAAAATAAGGGGGAGGTTGGTATTAATGTTCCAATAGATAATAATCAATTCTAATGAAAAACCCCAAGAAAAATACCCTCCCGCAAGAACAAATTATCAAAGGACAAAACTCTTCCTGGTTTTATCCACTTTCATTATTTTACAATAAGAATGGTTAAAGGTGGAAAAAAGTAATCCAATTCCTTGAAATAGTTCGACATTGACGTTGTGACCCCATAGAGATTCAAGAGGTCTAAGTAATTCATCACACAATATTCTAATTCTTTGAGAATCATTGATGTCATTAACATACTTTCAGTGTTCGTTGTTCATCATTGGAGATACTTCTCATAATCAGTTCAACATAGAAATATCCACCATTTGATTCTCAACTCTCTAACTCGTTAACCCATTAAAATAAAACATGTCTCAGCATTTCTGTTAGTCTATGATTTCATGTCATTACATTGTTTCATTTACGAAATAGTGTAACTATATTGATTAAACAAATGAATCCATTTGCTGCCCAAAAACAATTATTAATAAGGATGATTTAATGAACCATGTCATCACACTATAGCACTATCATCTACCGCTCAATGGTGAGGGAAGAAAATTAAATAACTTTTTATGTTATTTTATTATTTTCAATAAACTCCAAAAACTATCTTTTCCTATCAACCAACATCGGTCGAAGGTAAGTCTGTTCTAGGTTATTATATGTGTTCCCAATTCAATAGTACCCTAATATTTTTGATCTGAGATCCAATTTTCTATTTAGAACTCAAGAATTCCCATTTAAATAAACAGACTTAAAAATGGAACAAAATTTCATTTTAGGATCACCAGGCCTCAGAATGACATGCCTTCAAAGCATCTGTTCATGAAATAATAGCATATAATTTTAAAGAAATTACATAGAAAGTCACATACCTTACATTACTACCACCTTTTTTGGTATTCATATCCTTGTAATTAAAAATAAGTCTAAACAAACAAGTGGGGTTATTGAGAGTAAATCTGAGCCTCCATATCCCATGATCTCTCAGGGAGTTTCCTATGTTAACATCAGACATGAACCAGAGTAATAGATGACCCATGAAGGACCCAATCCATTCGATCCACTATCTCTATAGAGAAATATTCAAAAATATCCCCATCGTTAATCTCTAACTCTCCCTTGTCGATAACATGTGAAGGGTCATGAACAAAACACCTCTGTTGTGAATCATCATAAATATCAACCACTATGTGAATTAGTGGGGGAAGAGATGAGTGGTACTCCAACCCTCCCACTCTTCTAGGAATATGAAAATGACTGATTAACCTCATAGATAACTTTTTTCCCCAACCAAATCTCAATAATCCCAATCAAGGTGAGACCCAAAGGAAAACATGGTCACATTCCTAGAACTCCAAGGGTATTCATCTCCTTTCAGTATATGATTTCTTCTTACATTGTGCAGTCCTCATCTTCTCCTGGATAATTTTCACATTCTCAGTGGTTGCTCTTACCAAATCTGGTCCCATGAGTGTTTAATCCCTCTAGTATATCCAATATAGATTTGATATACAATGCCACCAATACAAGGTCTCAAATGGTTCCATCCTAATGGGGGATTTATATCCATTGTTGTATGAAAACTACACCAGTGGTAGGTGGTCCTCTTAACTACAACCAAAATCCAGGACGCAAACATGAAAAATATCCTCCAGTGTATGTATGGTTATTTATGTCTAACCATCTGCCTGAGGATGAAAAGCTATGCTCACACATAGGTAACTCCCGAAGGCCTCCTATAATACCTTCCACAGTTGATATTTAAAGTGTTCATCATAGTCTGAGACAATCATCGATGATATCCTGTGAAACTGAACTATCTCCTAGACATAGAGGTGTCCCCATCCCTCTATTGATCCCTACTCTCAGATGGGTAGGAAGTGAGATAACTTTGTGAGTAAATCAATGATCGCCCATATTGAATCATGGAACTTGTACATGCGTGGTAAACCCATCACGATGTCAATTGAGATACCATCCCATGTCCATTCTGATACCTCAAGTAGATATTCCAAGCCTGCTAGGACATGATGTTGTCCTTCACTTGTGGACATGTGAGGCATCGTGAAAAAAATTCTACCATCTCATTCATCATTCCTACCCACTAGTACCAAGGTTAGAGGTCATGGTACATCTTCCCCACACTAAGATGTAATACCAAAGGGGATGTATGGGACACCATTAACACCTCATCCCATAAGGTCACTGGTATAACGGTGCATCCTGTTAAATGGATGATGTGCTCCACGCCAACTGAAAATCCCTCAAGAGAATTTCCAGAGGATATTTGAGAATGAAATGCCTTGTAGAAAACATCCATAGGCATTGGATTCCTAACTCGTAGTAAGAGTTGTTGAGTGACAATCATTGACTATAGGTAAGTTGCTCCATCACCATCCAACAAGGATATTTTCATCGCTGCTTTTTTCTCTACCATCTAACTCAAAAACTATAAACTATACATTCTATAGAACACATTTTCATCCATTTCCCCCTTATTAATATTATATAAAATCTCTAAAAAGTTTTCCAGGAGGAAATCCATCCAACAACGTTATATCATGGTTAGTTCCTTCAATGAGTTGATATTAGTGAGACTCTTGTGGTTAGAGTAGATGAAAAATTCTTAACACATCATTTAGTGCTAGAAAAACATCAAGGCAATGACCACTAATGCTAACTCAAAGTCATGGGCCAAATAGTTCTTATCCTGTATCCTCAACTGCTCAGAGCCATATATGATCCCTGCTCACTCATTCATTAGGACAAAACCGAGTCCGGTCCCTGATGCATCATAGAATACTACATACCAAACTCCCTCTTCTAGTAGTCTCAAGATAGGGGAACTCTCCAGTCTCCTCCACAGTTCCTAGAATCACTTCTGGCACTTCTTCATCCATAGTAAGGTATTTCACTTCCATTTTGGGGATGATAAAGGTGTTGATACTCTTGAAATGTTGGGTACAATCCTCCAGTAGTATCCACCCAACCTCATGAAACTCTATACCTCAGTCACACTCTTTGGTGGCTCCCTAAAAGAAATTTCTCTATCTTCCCCAGATCCACTGCAAATCTATCCTCTGATATGACATGTCCAATAATGTGGACCACCTGAATCCAGAACTGGATTGTCGAGAGAATACTATGAAGTTAGTTCTCTTAGAGTATACCCAAGACTATCAGCAGGTGTGTAGTGTGCTCCTCCTCTAATGCCGAGTACATAAAGATTTCATTAATGAAGGAAAAAACAAAAAATATCAAGGCATGGTTGGAGGACATTGTTCATGAGTTCCATGAACACTTATGGGGAATTTTTCATGCCGAAAGGAATCACCAAAAACTAATAGTGGTCATACTGAAATGTGACTAATGTTTTAAGTATGTCCTCATCACATACTTGAAACTAATGATATATTGATTTGAGATCGATATTTGATAAGAACCTCACTCCCTTCAGTCGGTCGAATTGGTCATCATTCCTCAGCAGTGGATATATGTTCTTAAAGGATACATGGTTCAGGAACCGAATGTCAACGCATTGGCTCATGATCATATCTCCCTTCTTGGAAAACATCATTTGGGATATCCATGGTGAAACACTGGGCCTCACGAAGCTCTTCTAATGATAGTCCTCAAAATATACGGTCAATTCACAAAGCCCTATGGGATCCATCCAATATTCTGGTGTGGATATCAGTGTCATACCTAGGTATAGGTCGATGTCGACAACTACCTCCTTATGGGGAGGTATCCCTAGAACATCCTCCTGAAAGACATCATAATACTCATCCTCTACTATAGAAAAGCATGTAATATGCTCTTTTACTATAGAGATGGTGAGGCTATCAAAATTTTGAGATATAGGGTACACTCTCCTTTGAGAAAGTCTATCTGGTGCTGAAAAATTTCCCTTTTATTTGGTGATGGAAAACCTAGTTCCATCTTCAAGGACACATTGTAGTTTGAGCCTAATATATTCGATCTGATCATGGACTACATATAACTATTCTATACCCAATACGATGTCATAAGGCCTTGATGCCACCAATAGGAGAACCCTGATGAATCTATAACCTCCTCG
The DNA here is from genome assembly GCA_963277665.1 of Viscum album. Classification (NCBI taxonomy): domain Eukaryota; kingdom Viridiplantae; phylum Streptophyta; class Magnoliopsida; order Santalales; family Viscaceae; genus Viscum; species Viscum album. The sequence goes on along the minus strand of OY728145.1, from coordinate 1,361,325,731 downwards.
AATAAGATCACACTACTGAAACCAGTGTGTAATCATTGAATCTCATTTAGTTGCAGTCTCTAATCAGAAGGATCAATCCAGTAGCTCCACTGGAATCTTAAATTCTTAAAGGAGGTTTGTGTAAAGGAAAGATTGACTGGAACATTTGTATATAATTATTTTATATAAGGTGGAGAAGTCAAAGTTCATACTTTTAATCATTTCTATAGAGATGTTTTATTATGCCACCATCACCTGATGCTGGACTTTCCCCTGTCCACCGGCTCCCTAAGAACATGGTAGAGCACCTGGAGTTAGGGGTGGTAGCACCTTGATCCATTTCCAACTTCCTACCACTCGACCCGCTCCCCTACTATGTATGATTCCATGAGGATCTCCTCACTACAACATATGGATCTTCCTAGGTTATCTATCAACCGCCTGTTGATCATCTATGCAGAGGGTTAGGCGATCACGAGCAATGTGTCCCTGACCACCGCACAAGAAGCACAACCTAGTACCCTTGTATCTCCCTCTTCTCTAGGATCCCCACACTATCAACCCGGATTCATGAGATTGTCCCATAAAAGATCTAAACTACATGGGTCCCCTCGTCTGATGCATGATGCTCACCACTGAATACTATACTTCCAAATGTATTTTGGTGGATCTAGCTATTAGTGCATGATCTTTTAGGTATCTATCTACAATGAGGGGATTTCTTTCACACTCCATCCGGATTTGGGATGCAGAGAGACACCATTGATGACCTAATATCCCATCAAAGTCTCTGCTCAAAGGTCTAGGGCTGGAATAAATAGTCCCACACCATGTATTTGGATTACAGAGTGAGGTCATTAAACCTCACAGTATACTCATCCACTAACATGATACCCTATTTTAGTAGATGCAGCTTTTTTATGTGCACAATGCACAATGTTGTGGGGAAGAAATCCTTCAATAAAATTCACTTGAAGTCTCTCCCAGTGGGGGTCTCCTCATCATGCATCCAAAATTTCAATCATCAAAATATTCCTATTGATACCTATAGATGGATCATGACCAAGATTTCCATCTTATCATGTGGTTTCCCCACCAAGAAATAAGACCCATGTCACTGTGTCCAGCCAATCTTCAGCGACCTGAGAATATTTCTCTCCCCTGAACCTGAGAGGTCTCTATCTCTGAAATGCATGTAAGGAAATGAGTTAGCGTATGTCCTCTATCGGTAATTCCAGAAGATTATAATAATCCATGGGTGGTGGTAACATTGGCGCGCCACCCATTGGTGGTATCTCTATCCTCAGTCCCTAAACCGATACCTCATCGCTAGGTAGGTTGTCCTCACAGTCACGCATTCAAATCTGAGCTGGCTGTGTATGTGGAGGAATCCATATATAGATCATTATATACCATAGTCAGATTATTTAACCTGGTGATATGAATTTTATTAAATATGATCATATTGAGACATTTATACAACCCATGTATTCATGTATAGAGCTGCAAATCATAATTCAGGGTCTTGTTGTATGGATAGATCGCTGACAGAACCAACAATACACTCCTTGAATCTTAAATTTGAACTCGAAACATTCAACACTTCTATCCAAAAAACAAAACAACAGACTCTCAGTCTATGATGTAGGGTGGACCACCTATGATACCTCTTTTTCAAAAACCATACCCTGGGGCCTATTTTGTGACATACCTCAATCCCGACTCCCAAAGGCTAGTGGATTGAGAGTTGTGCCAACGGTGTCAACCTGCAAGTGGGAGGAATTTTCTGGAATAACTATATGTCTAAACACACAACCCTGTACCAATAATATAAAGGTAAAAATGCATTCCACAAAACAATCAGAGAGTAATATACAAACTAAATGTCAAATGGGCCAAAATACAATCCCAAAAAAAGATGAGTTGAATACAAGAATGTACGAGAAAAAATGTGAAAGACTCTTATTGGATACCCCATATGAATGGTATGTATAGAGTAAATTCTAGAAGACATATATGTACACACCACACACCTTGTATCAGATTTCACTATTGGGTCCTTGTCCACTATGTCCCCTATCATGGTGGTCATCGTATGCACCAGACTCATCATGTGCGGGCGATTCCCACACATGGTTGAGTAATAATATACTCAGACGGGACTCCAAAACACAAATGAATGACCACAAAGTAATCCAAAGATTAGACCACAAAACATAATCCCAAATCATAATCATGAACCAAGACATCTCCCATCATGTATAATGTAAAGTAGGAAAGTAGGAATCTTATTCATATCATTGATCACTTTGGGATTATAGAGAACTCCTACTAAATGAGTAAAATGGGAATGTCATATTCCACAGAAGCTGCTTCCCACAAACCTAGGACTGAGGTGGTAATTATAACGATATGTATCATTGGTATGATGGGTCAAACAGAATCATCTCCCCACTGTGGGCATGTTGGGTCACATAGAAGCCGCTTCACACCATGGACATACTGAGGTACTCCTCCTATCGAGAATCATCGGTCTACCGAGTCACAGTAAATACACTACCCACTATGGACCTTCTAGGTCAAAAGGGAGTCGCATCCCATTGGGCCATAGTAGATTATCCACATAGGGTCTCTTGTCAGAAGTCGTTAGGTCCCAACCAACTGCATGGTTTTCACATGTATTGTACTTGATTCAATGATTTTCTCTTCCCAATCCATTAATCAAATTTCAGATTTGATTAAATACTTCATATATTATTCCAAATGTTACACCTCATCGTGAGGGTTCCAATTCCACCAACATCTTTGAAAAATCATGCCCAATTTAAATGAAATTGGGGTTTTTTCATGAAAGTTGTCAGTTTTCTCTAGGTTCAGTCCAACCTAGTTAGACAGAACTGACCCATCCTAGCATGGGTTTGGCTTGATCAGGCTTGACCAGATGGAGTGGGTATGGAATGCTGGTATGGGTCTTCCTACCAGGGAGAGTTAGGACCGCACCATTCCAGGATGCGTGGTGAGTCTCGGTGTGTCACCCAGTGAACGATAATGTTGGGCGCTCGTTTCTCCTCAAACGTGGTTGGAGACAGCGTGCCACATGGAGTTGTGGCACTCGGTTGTGGCCGCTCCACTGATGCGGATGATGGGTTTCATCCTTCCTCTATCCACCGACCCAACTAGTGGCTTCTACAATACAACTGGGGCCCAAGCTAGCCGCGACGATCCTCATAATATGTTGTCAGGGGGCATCATCTTCAGCCCATGGTCACCACCGCAGGCCACCGCCACTGGTGCCAGTGTGCTAGAGGGCTCTTCTTGGGACCACCGGGTCTGCACCGGTGGTTCGTTCATTACACTGCCTGCACCTGCGACCTCATTTTGGTCTAGAATTCTCTTCAAAATAGTCAAATCTTACTTCCCCCCCAATTTGAATTCTCAGTCACAAGAACACACAAGTGGTTGGGCTCAAGCCTTGTTCATGTCAGCTCACCCACTCTGCCTTAGATATTTAAGGAAGGAGGATGTGGGGATTACATTTCAATAAAATAATAATCAATCATGGAAAAAAACAACAAGAAAACCCCCTCCTGCATGTACACATGATCTACGGATCAACCTGCTCCTAGGATGATCTGCGTTCATTATTTTATAATAATAATAAGGAATCATAAAACAACTAAACCCAACCATCAATGTAGTTCAACGTTGAAGAAATACTCACATGAAGATTATTGGGGTCGAAGGCATTCATCACTCGCCAATAAAATTCTTTGAGATGAATTGAATTCGTTAATTATCTACTGGAATTTATCATTAATAACTGGAGAGAGTTATCATAGTTAGTTCATCCGAGAAAAATCAACCCTTCGATTCTAAACTCTTAAATGCATCAACCCATTAAAATGAAGCATGTCCCAAATTTTTTTATTATGATACGATGTCGCATCATTACAAAGTTTCGTCTATGAAAAAGGGTATTTGTTATGATTCAATTAATGTGTCGTTATGCTTCACAAAAACGATCCATTAATGAGCTTTAATTAATGAACCTCGTCGCCATACCACAACGATGCAATCCCCAGATCAATGGCGATGGAAGAAAATTAAATAACTTTTGATTTTACTTTATTATTTTCCAAAAAGTACACAAACTGTCTTTTCAGGTCGAACATCACTGTTCCAAGTCAAGTCTTTTTAGTTGAATCATGATATTCTGAGTTCAATAGTGCCCTTGGATTTTTGATCCAGGAAACATTTTAAATATTAGAGAAACAAACTTGCCCGTTTACATTAACAGACATAAAAAATTTCAAAATTCCATTTTGGGCTCACCAAGCCATGTAATCACATGACATCAATGCATCTGGTATCAAAATAATTCCATATAATTAAAACCAATTACATGGAAATTCGGGGACATTACACAACTACTCTTATGAAATTATCGCATAATATGTCACTCAGATGAACAGTCATGATGTGAAAATAATTTTATTAATATTTAAATCTGTGAATAAATGTTATCATAAGGTATATATATGTTGGTTCTGGAGTACCAACTTTAGAAAGAGTGAAGTAGAATTCTTATAAATATAAAAAGGTAACACCTATTAAGAGGTATCCCATACATTTTCCCCTCAAATTATGATCCAAATTCAATAAAATATGTCATATGGAATTATTATATTCATAAATGGTATTTTGACCAGATTCTATGTCATTTGGAAACTTAATAATAATGTTTATCCACTTATTAATTTTTTTCCATAATCGATATAATTAATTTAAATTGCCTTAAATAATTTTTTGGTCAAAAACATTATTAACCTTAATAAGATTTATAAATAATTTTTATTCAAAATGTGGAATCCATATTTATAAAATTTTAATAACCAATGTGTCAAAAATTAATATTAATATAATCCTGTTAATGGGACAAAACAACAGGTTTCAAATGTAAGATGTTAATATGATGTTATATCAAATTTCAATGTGAAATGGATTTGAATTACCAAAATTGGTTTTAACCATATAAAATTGATCTAATTAACAATTAATACCAATTAAATAATATAATTTAACACAGAAAATTATTTAGTGTAAAATCTAGTTTTCAATTAAAATTCAGTATTATTTACTATTCATCAAAATATGTATGTTATTCCAAAAATTCACCAAAAATTAATTTTTATACCCCACACTCAAAATGAAGATTATTTTCTAAAATATAATTTATAAAATAATCTAATTTTATTTTTAAATAATGATTTCCATAAAATCATGATAATGTTACATTTAATAAATTTGATGTTTTTAACATTAAAACATGATTTATTATTATATTATTACAATAAAATCAATTGGCTGAATGTAAAAAAAATTAAAATATTTTAAACATAATAATTTTCGGCAAATTTACACCCTATTTTGTAATGAAAAGTTGATGAGTTACATATTAAATATTAATATTAATAGAATATTATATTTCAGCATAACTCAGTCTTGCAAGGAACACATGAATTGAAAAAAAACACTTATTTTATGTGATATAAATTATTTAAAAGTGTTTTTATTTCAATATAAATTTTTGGTTCATTTCATAAATATAAATATAATTGAAAAAATTAATTATATCATTACTTGGGTTGTTACAACCAGTATTGGAAGAACCCTAATATAAAATGTCAATTTCTTTCCACAGAAATCTAATCATAAATCATTAAAATAATGTTATAGGATGATATCCTTATATTATAATCCATGTTAATAATAATATTCAACAAAGTATGTTCCCTTAGATGAATATTCTAAAAAATAATTACATGAAAAATTCTTGAAAAAGATTCCCTTTTCAAAATGAAATGACTTACCTAAAATCAATACATATTCTAAATATTAAGGAACAAAATCTTTAAAATACCTATTTTAAACCTAGAAAGGATGATTCAATGAATTAAGTATTCATTCTAGTAGAAAAATATGTTTTTGTTGAGTATGTTAAAAAAAATACTCCTTTCACATTTTTTATAAAAAAGTCAAAAGAATATCATCAGAAAAATGATAAAGAGTTTACTTTTAAACACATTTTAAACTTATTAATTTGTGTAAAAATGTATTGAATAAAAAAATTAGAATATTTAAAACATTTTTAAACAATTTATGAAAAATATGGACATGGATGAAAAAGATTCGTGAATGAGTAGTAAAAACTTTAGGTTTTCTTTAAAAACATTATTCTAGTATATTCAGTACATAAAGAAAGAGAAATAAAAGAAATATTGTAATTTCCCAAAAAAAATGAAAATAAAATATATTAATTTTGTGATAGAAAGATCATATAATTTACATGGTGGATTTTTGACTATAAATAATCCCAAATAATAATGATGTGGTAAAATACACACTTACATTATGTGTGACTACATTCATCATTATACTACACTCATGTTTAATAAATATAAATTTATTACACATATATTATAGTTCTATATTTATATATATAATACCATATATGATTTCTTTATAACCTTTTATCTCCAATTAATTAAAAAATTTTATGAAAAATCACTATATTGAGGAATAACCGTTAAATTTTTCATGTTTGTTATGGTTTTATAATTTTGGTATGTATAATTTTATTATGATTCAAAAATATGTGGAATATTTTTAATTATATAAATATATAGATATATATATATATATTTTAAAATTTTTGGATCATCCATAAAATATGGAGATACAAAACAAAATTACACTGTTCATGGAGATTGTAGGCCGTATATATACCAGAACATTATTTTCACTTTTCAAATGATGAAATAAAATAATGTTAAATAACAATTTACTATTAATTATTTGTTTTAATAGTATATAAATCAGATAAATTAATTAAATATATCCTTTTTATCATCCACGTAAATCGAAAATGAAAAATGAATCACGTCCCTTCGTGGATGTGGTAGTCCTAAAATAACAAACGAGCGATGCTATAATTTTTCAACATATAAGAATGTAGGAACATTGAAATGAAAATATAATTATATAAGATTAATTATTTTAAAAATAAAATGTATAAACATTAAATAACTCATAATACCCTTCTATAAAATATAGTGATGATCGATGAATTGTACCGCTATGTGTAGTGGAAATTCGTACGTACAGACATGCGATAAATTAACATCTCATTTGATGGAAAAGTTAGTGGAAAATTATATTTTCATAATATTATTTAATTTTAATTATATTTCTGAAAATTAATATATAATATAATATTATATGTTATAGTTATATAGGATGTAAGTATATATGTAAAAAAGTAATGTGAGCAGTTAAGACGATTACCACTTCATTGAAAGAACTCCTTTATATATTTTCTAATTAAATATAAGGATGGTTTTTTGGGAATATATAAACCATTAAAACATTTTTAAGGTTAATTATATTATAAATTTGATTTTTTGTAGATACATGTGGCACAATTTGGTGTCAATAAAAGAGAGTAGGGATTCCATTTATAATGGAGGGAAAAGAAGCACATTTAATTAATAAAATCATTAAATTTTAATTTATTAATTTTCTAGCCAAATGATTCCACTATGATATATATTATAATAAAAATTGTTTAAAGTATAAGTATATTAAAAAAAATTAATTTTTTATAGTTTTGGGGTTCATTTTATGCCTTATCGTTTTCTATAACCCCTTGGATAACCAATTTTAACCATAACCATGATAAATAATTTTTTAACAACAAATGGCTCTTATTTTACATATAAGTTAATAAATAGATCATAAAGGGAAAATTGATGAAATTTTAGACCATATATTACCCTCATTGTATAATTTAAATATATTTATGAATTTTAATCTTTTTAAAAACAATTAATTTTTGAAATGTGGTTTTTTACATTTTTAAACAATTTATTTAATTTGGATTTAATTTCATCAAGAAAAATATGAATTTGAAAATAATCAATTAAAAAAACCTTAATAAGATATATTTATCTATGAAATAATTTTAAAAAAATAAAAAAAAATTATAACTTTCAAAAAAAATTACATCGTTTATTTTATTTTTTCAATATTTGAAAAAACATTGTGACATAAATGTCAAAATGTATTGGTAATTATATTGTCACTAAAAATTAGAAATAACTTATAATAAAGAATTTCCTAATTCATAAAATAAACATTATAATTCATTCAAAAAAATTTCCCCAGTTTGAAAATAAAATAGATGATTAAATTCAACAACTTGAATTTTTGAATATTTCATTATTTAAAATTATATAAATGTCAATATCAACAAAATTATAACTAAGTGGACATATTTTTTTTTACATTTAGGGAAAATTGAAATATTTCACACATAATATAATAGTATGGAATGTGTAATATGAATATTATATTTTTATCTCTTAAGTTATAAACCTATTTTACACATTTTAACATTAATATTGTGGAAAAAATTTAGTAAAGGTTATTATTTATAATATAAAAAAATAAAAAGGAATTATTTTCTAGGAATTTTACCACGGTGAGTGTGAGTGAGAACAAAACAATCTAAAAGAACATGTGTTGGCCTGTGGGGACAATCATTATTATGATAAGTAACCCTAGTGAGTAATAGCCTTTGGTGTGCTGGGAAGGAAACCAAGGTATTACATGAGTCCCAAGGGGTCAGATGACAGGGTTCATGGCTCAGGGAGGCAGGTCATGACAAATGGTATCAGATCCATGAAAATCGCAGAAGCATTTGTTAGGCCAAAGGGAAGAACAAGGTACTCATAATGGCCATACCTACTCCAAAAAGAGGTCTTTTCAATGTCAGATTCTTTTATCCACAACTGATGCTAACCAGATCGAAGATTGATTTTTGAAAACCAATTCGCCAATTTCAATTGATTAAACAAATCATCATTTCATGGAAAACGATATTTTTTCTTTATCGTAACTCTATTGAGCATTCTATAATCTTCACATAAGTGAAGAGAACCATAAGCCTTATTGGAGAAGAGAACTGGCGATGCCCCAAGTGACACACTCGGGTGTATAAATCCTTTCTCAAGAAGATTGTCTAACTAATACTTCAGCTCATTTAGTTCAACTAGAGCCATTCGGTAAGAGGGAATAGATATCGGTTGAGTCCCACACATTAAGTCAATAGAAAAATCAACCTCCCTTACTGCTGGAAAACAAAATAAGTCAGAAGGAAACACATCAAAAAACTCAGTGATGACTAAAAGAAGATCACCACACATTGAATCTCTCTCTAGATCAAAATTAAACACTGATATAACTTTCCCCAACATTGGATAAGAGGGTCCAACTCTGGTTGACCTTTGATCCCATTCTCCTTAAAAAACAAGAGGCACACCACTGGGTGTAGTAAGGTAGACCCACCGAAGATAACACCCGATCTGGGCTTTATTATAAATGAGCCAATCCATCCCAATTATGATGTCACACTATTTCATGTCGAGAACCAAAAAACTCCAATCATGATCAACATTTGATTGAGAGAAGACACAAGAAGGAATACAGAGACCCCTCTCTCTCTATATAACAAGGGGTGTAGTAATATCCACCGCACAAGATAAAAACTCCATAGGTATATTAAGCATATTTAAAACATGGGTTGAAATAAATGAGTGAGATGCACCAGTATCAATAAGAGAGGTCACTAATGATGAAGCTATAGTAATGGTACCTCTCATAGTTTCAAGACCTGTATCATCTACCTATGGTGACTCATCCACTATGTGAAGAAGCTTCGTTCTAGATTCCTATGGCTAGAACCTTTTGTACATGAAGCATTTGAATGCCATGTAGTTTTTGGAGGTGATGATGATCCTATTCCACTACTTGTATTAGAGAAATGATGGAATATTCTTTGTAAATTCCCTAAACATCCGCAAGAGCTACATTTCTTGGGTGCCACAGTGGAAACCCTCTTAGAATGTCATATCTTTCCACACTAATTTAAAGTCAATGAAGCACCTCCTATTACTATAAGAGGTCTAGAATGACTCTGTTGTCGAGAACTAACTTGATAAATATCACACTTCTCTTTTACATTAAAGGAACCAATGCTACCACTCGGAGGAAAAGGAACTCCCTTCAACCCTGACGTTCCTGCCAGGTCTATCTCAACCATCATTACCCTATCCAGAACATCAGAATATGTGGGTATCTTTAGTAATAAAACCTGAGAACAAATATCTCATCGAAGTACCAACTCGAATCATCGAGACATCAACTTCTCATTCAAAAAAATCTCAGGAGAAAACTATACCAACTGAGAAAAAGTGATTTGAGTACTCAGTCATGGTTTTGTTAGCCTGCTCAATCTTGGAAAAACTCCATATCCTTGGACAACACCATTGATTCTGGATATAACTGGTTAGTGAAAAGAACCCTAAAGTGTTTCCACTCCAAACCACCATGTTTCCCAGCCATCACCATCGGGTCCCATAATCTCCTACTTGGTCCTTCCAGCACGAAGGTGGCACACTTCACATTGATCACATCAGGTGTCTCCAATAATACAAACAGACGTTCAATCTTACTCAACCATTCCTCAACATGTTGAGGGTCAAGGAAGCCTTTTAAAACAGGTGTCTCTTGCATAGGAACTCTTGAGAATGATTTCAGACAATATCAATATAAGGATCTATAGATGGATACTGAATAGGAATTGGAGGTGGTGCATGTCCCAAGGCATGGACAGTGTGAACAATCACCTCATCCAGACTCGGATCCATAATAGGAATCACTTCCTAAGATTCAGCTGGAGCCGCTTTTTTGATTTGTTTCCCAAGTCTTCTCGGAGGCATGATGGTACACAACATCAAAAAAATAAAAATACATTAGATTAACACTCAAACTGGGTAACAAGGAAAACTATTCTTAATAGAAGGTATAAAAAATATTTGTATTCAACTATATCCAAATCAAAATAGGGAAAAATATAAGAACTATTCCACAAGTCATATTTCTTTAACCAACCCTGGTGACATAAGGTTCATTGCGGTGAGCGCTGGCCAGGAACTAAATCACAACTACCTCCTAATTGTCTACATGAATACTCAAATTCATACTTTCATCAAGGAATAATGTTTAACATCCCTTTGATAACATTTTTTCATGAACCAGTTCAGTTACCTTGTTAACCTGATAACCGAGCTGGCCCTAACATAGCCCGAAGGGCATTCCCAATCTCCATGGGTCAGCGACTAGCACCTGGCGTCGCACAACATACAAGTGGGAATTATTTTTTCCACATGAACGCGGATGCAAAAGGAAACAAAGTTGAATGCATAACAAAAGAAACTCAACTATGAGTGATGTACAATAATATAACATGGAATAGAATGACAACTTACTACAACCCAAGTACTAAAATGGGAAAAACAACCCCATGTTCCCTACGGAAACAACTCACCAAGACAAAAAATCAACAACTGGATCCACCTCCAAGATATCCCTTCCCATTGCTCGAACTTAGAAGAAGAAAGTCTACAATCACCGAAGGTAAGAGTAGGGTGTGAACCTAAGCCCCATATGATACCAACAATGATTCCATAATAGATTGAAAATATAGATTATCCAAATAAAATAATTAAATTTTAATGTAAAAAGGTTTGGAAATTAAAAATCATATTTAAAAAACCAAGATATGCATTTTCAAATAATGGAAATAAATATTTTAAGAAATTATTTTAAAAGATATGGAATATTTCTAAAATAATGTCTTAAATAAAACATATATATATAACAGTTTATATAAATTTTGAAGGCATGTAATGCAGTTCAAAATCATTGGCATGCATTTATATCTCAAATCTAAATAAAAAAGTGAGAAACATAGATATATTCCACATGGTAAGATGGTATTAACCAGCTATAGGATTCTCCACTCTAAATGTGAACTCAACAAAATGTGTATACACATGTCCCTTTGACACTGGCCAAAGGAGACTTGTCACCAACCCATCGGGGATGTGACCCGCTGAAAGTATATTTTAGAATGTTGTCGTATTGTAGAGTGTATCCAAATAACACACTAACTAACTAAGGCTTTCATGTTCTCTTAAATTATGGGTGAACAATTTTAAGACTGCTTAAAATACAGTCAATCTCATTATTCCATTTCAAAAATGTCAATTCATTTATATTTTAAACCAAATCTTGTTTTATTAAAAATCATGACTTTCCAAAAGATAAAACCATTGGGTTTCATTTATGAGAAGGGTTATATAGAGATCTTGGGACACCTCTATGTGCAGGAGATTATGCGTTTTCTTGGAATACCTTCAACTATTCTCTCTGATCGTGATACACAGTTTACTTCCTGGCTCTGGAAGGGGTTGCAGGAGGCTTTCAGGAAAGTACTTCATCTGTGTACTGCCTTCCATCCTCATATAGATGGTCAGACTAAGAGGGCCATTCAAATAATCAAGGACATGCTACGTGCTTCTGTCGTCGAATTCGGTCGCAACTGGGAGGACCACTTACCTTTGGTTGAGTTTGCATACAACAACAAC